>OY757940.1:17245358-17919964 GCA_963585895.1 Sepioteuthis lessoniana | reverse complement strand
AAACATATTTTTCTCGTCATAGTAGTGAACATCTCTTTTCTTCTATACTTTTGAAAGGAAAAAAAAATGATCTTATCTACTGTATTAACAAGACTACAAATTATATAGTATCTTGATTGTTTACAAAAAAAACACCATGCAAGGTACGTTTGTCAATCTGTGCTATACAATGGAGAATCACGCAATAGCAACTATGATGACTTACTTAACTGAAGTTGACAGAGGGCGGGGGGGCACGAGTAGCAAAAATAGGCTAGAGTCGCCACTGATATATATATATATATATATATATATATATATATATATATATATATATGGTCACACACTGAATTTTATTTTTACTTATTAAATAAGTTTTAATCATAAATTTCAAGTGTTTCTCTACAAAACTATGCAACATGAATGCTAATATCTTGTTTTTTTAATTAGATTCTTGAAACTGTCTTTTTTTTTCCAGACAAAGTATATTTACAATGCATCAAACTGTTCCTGAGTTGTTTCCCCAAGGAAGATACACAAATAGAATTGCTTTGAAAATTCTATGCAGCAATTTGAAGAAACAAAAGAATTTTAAAACAGTATTTGAACTCACCATCCAGTTATGCAAACATTGTGTCTTCATTTCTGTCTGACGATCTTCATAAAGGGATCTGAAATTCAAAAAATATTTTGAAAAGAGTGTCATGTCTAATTAACTTGCTAAAAAATTGTCTTACAGGCATGGTTTTCAACTAACAACATCAAACTGATTTTGTGATGACTTCAAAGTTAATAAACATCATTGAGAGGTTAATATTTATGCCGCCTGTTGGCCATTACTTGTACTGCAAATATATACACTATGATTTTTTTTAATTCTTGATTTTTAATGACTGAGAAAAAAGGCTTGGCCTGGAAATTATTAGCTAAATGTCTACATTATATAGTTAAACAAAAGATAAAGATTAGGTTTACTGAAGTTGATGGATACAAAGTAAGGCTTCGGTTTAGCATTATATTTACATTGTAAATCAAACAACTTACTAAAATGTTTAAAGTTGGGGAATTTTTAATAACTAATAGGCTAAAAACCAGAAAAAAAATATGGTGGACATAAATATAACTGTCCACTAGTTTTGCAATGAGAGACAAAAAAAGACATTTTGTAATTTATAACAACTTATAACAATAATCCCTTTTTTAGCAGTTGTTGTAGTCAAATTTTACAGGGACATGCCAGGTTGAAAGAAACTCCTTTTCTAACTGTAAGGAAAAAAGTTTCTGATTGCAATGGTGACAACACACAAGAAGAGTGACAATTTAAAAATGTTACATGGTATTAGTTGTTTTTTGGCATGTTAACATTTTTTGGTTTATTTAATGCTGAAATCAGTTTGTTACAATAAAGATTAGGGAGACCTATTATTGACATCTAGTGTAGAATTCAAATAATTGCTAAAACAGCTGGAAAGATACTGTAAGTCAACTAAGTCTAACTGACAGATACTGACTTTCAAGGGCAGTTGAAAATTTAGAAATTAGAAATTTATAATTCAATTTTAAGTCAGCCAAGATTAGTCAAAGAGATAGGAAATTTCTATCAATGGTTGAGGGTTCATGAGATATATAAAATGAAAAATGTTATGTGTGCCCACGAGAAAAGAAGACTTTGTTAGCCATCACTGCAAAGAGAATAGAGTAGCCAATAAAGAAGATAGAACAAAGTTAGGGTTACGAAAACAATATGGTGGCAAGAAGCAATGACAAAACAAGATGGTTATACAATATATATATATATATATATACAATAAATTCAACAATTATGGTTTGCTATTTTATATAGTATAAAAATTTATCTCCAGAATCATTTTAAACAAGTGAACACTTGAAACTTAGTTACAATATCAATGTTTTAAGAGCAAAATATACTTCAAAATCATTTTAAACATCATTTCAAACAGATTTATTTCAACCACAGATAAAACTTTAACAGGTACGAACACTTCACATCAGTTTGAACCTGGGAGTTAAAAAAAAAGATGACTTTACATATACTGGAGCTTTACATATACTGAAACTAGAGTTTCATGACCAGATGCTGTTTTGCATCCTACCCAGAAAACATACAGTCAATGACTTCAACTTAAATGAATAGTTAAATGCCCATGAGAGATTATCATTTGTTGCCAACCTTATAAAAGTAACTTTTGCTTCTTTTG
Organism: Sepioteuthis lessoniana; assembly: GCA_963585895.1. NCBI lineage: Eukaryota > Metazoa > Mollusca > Cephalopoda > Myopsida > Loliginidae > Sepioteuthis > Sepioteuthis lessoniana. The sequence goes on along the minus strand of OY757940.1, from coordinate 17,917,766 downwards.
TTATAGCATGATTGTCGTTTTTATAGCAAAATCATAGTCCGATGCATTTTTATAATAAGATTATTTGCAATACATTTTTAAAGTGAAATTATTTTCAATGCATTTTTATAATAAAAACATTGTACAATGCATTTTTATAATATACAATGAAATCATTTACAATGCATTTTTATAGAAAAATCATTGTCCAGTGTATTTTTAAAGTAAAATTATTTGCAATACATTTTTATAGCCAAATCATTTTCAATGCATTTTTACCATAAAAACATTTCCAGTTAATTTTCATTGTAATATCATTTGCAATGCAATTTTATATTATTCAACATATTAATGCAAAAAATCAACTCACAAATATCCTAGTATTACTAGCAGTTAACAATTATTTAGTTTTAAGATAATCATGACTTTATGATGTATTTGACTGAGAATCCTAATATTATTTATACTATTTACAGGTCTTGGACTATTGACCTTATTTTGGTTGTCATATTTACAATGGTTTCGTCTTCTTCAGGTGTCTTTTGTTGCAGGCAATTTTAAACGAAACATGATAGCAACTGATAGGGTCCTATCTATGGGTCAAATAGAACTAAACTGAGTACTTATGCTAAACTTAATTGCTTGAAATAGAACTGTTTATTTGTATAAAAATGGATTTGCATTAAATAACCTACGAAGGTTGATATGCCATAAAAAACAAACAAACTAAACAAAAAAACTCAATTCAAATCCATAACAGAGTGTTCTCATTCTATAGTCAATGCTTTGGAATATTTTGTGTCCGTTGATTTGCCACCTTACTTATTTCACTTATAATGCCACTTTTCAGTGCATTTTTAAACTAAACTAATTTCCAATGACTTTTAATAGTTTGGTTTGGTTGGATTGGATTTTATGGCATATCAACCATTGTGAAACCTTTTAACTGCTCGCCACTAGTCCTGCATCTCTGTTTCTTTCTCTCTCTCTTAATTGCTGCGTCAATACACTGATTTGCACAATTCTGCTGCAAAGCAATGAATGCCCCTTCCCACAATGCTTCTTTTATACCGGTTCTGGCTGACCAAAATTTGCATATTTTGCAAACCCCGTTCCACCAGAGACGAGACGTATGACCTACAAATTGCACTCCCAACAATGCTCATGCTTCCGTATTTCTATACTTCCGATACACACAAGACACATTCGCACCATTTTAAAACTTTGAGGTAGGCCATTTTGCTCATCACTTCTTTCTTTCTTTCTTTCAGTGTTGCTATGAAAGGAATTCAATTTACACAGCTTCATTGTCAAATTTCATTTCTCTTGTTCACTCCATTCACGACCTGTTTTTAATCTAGCCGTGAACGATTGCTGAATGCACGTAAACGTCGGCTATTCCACCTGCATATACAGTATGCCTCTGGTTGGCTCATCAGAGGCAGCAGTCTGCAGGTTCTGCCTTTCAATTTCACTACACATTGTAGGTTACTTAATGCCAAACCCTGTTTTTACATATTATATTAAATATATGATTCATAAAAATATTTTGTTGATACATTTTTAAATGAACCTGAGCACATACATAGTTAAATAGTTCAAAGTATTTCAACCAAACATGAATATTTCTATTTCATATGAATCATTTGTTTACACACAGTTAAATGGTTTCAAGTATTGCTCTGTAAGAGTAACACTAATATAAGTCATCATTTGTTTGTACACCTTGAAGAGGTTATTGTAGCAGGAGTACTACAAGGGGACACGCTGGCTCCATACCTCTTTATCATTTGTCTAGACTACGTACTTAGAACATCGATTGACAAAATCAAAGAGAATGGCTTCGAACTGACGAAGAAAAGAAGCAGAAGATACCCCGCAACAACAATTACCGACACCGACTACGCCGATGACATAGTGATACTGGCAAATACACCTGACCAAGCTGAAACACTTCTGCATAGTTTGGAACGAGCAGCAGCAAGCATAGGCCTCCATGTTAATGCACACAAAACGGAATATATGTGCTATAACCAAACAGGGGACATCTCCACTCTAGAAGGAACCCCACTTAAACTAGTAGACAAATTCACGTACCTAGGAAGCAGCGTCGAATCAACCGAAAAGGACATCGAAACGAGGTTAACGAAAGCATGGACAGCTATCAATAGGCTATCGACTATATGGAAATCAGACCTAACCGATAAAATGAAACGCAGTTTCTTCCAGGCAGCGGTCACATCGATACTGCTATATGGATGCACTACATGGACGCTAACAAAACGGCTGGAGAAGAAACTAGATGGCAATTACACAAGAATGCTGCGTGCAATCCTGAACAAGTCCTGGCAGCAACACCCCACAAGACACCAACTGTACGGCCACCTGCCCCCTATCACGAAAACTATTCAAGTTAGACGAACCAGACATGCAGGACACTGCTGGAGAAGCAGAGATGAACTCATAAGAGATGTACTCTTATGGATCCCCACACATGGCCGCGCAAAAGCAGGACGACCAGCTCGAACGTACATTCAGCAGCTATGTGAGGATACAGGTTGTTGTCCTGAAGACCTACCTAGGGCGATGAACGATAGGGAGGAGTGGCGAGAGAGGGTCAGGGATATCCGTGCTGCCAGCACGATATGATGATGATGATGATGATGATGATGATTCTGTTCAACATTACTCATTCATTTGCACACAATTAAATGTTTCCAAGTATTGCTACGTACCACTAAAAATTCAATTTAGCATCAGTCATTTGTTTGCACTCTGTTTAAATATCAAAAAGTTCTATTTGACCCAAAGATATAACTCTACCAGGTGCTACTACTCCAGGCCAGAGTGGACCTGAGAGTGATGGCAATAAAAGGATACTCCACATTCCTATTGGCCTAGTGAATAGAGTGTTCGCCAATAGTCCGGGAGACCTGGGTTCAATCCCAGGTTGTGTCATACCAAAGACTTTAAAAATGGTACTTGATACCTCCTTGCTTAACACTTAGCAATATAAGGTACATATCAAGGGTAAAGTGGAGGAATCCAGGGAAAGGAGTAGCGCTCTCCCCTACACCTCCGTGTAGTAGCTATTGAAAAAGGAGTCTTCTGGTCACCCTTGACTACAGTCACCAACTTACATTCCTCAAAGCTCCAGCATTACTGGAGCCTCACCATCATATTGTTTTGTGTCATATCCAGGACCTTTGTTGAGAGGGGGTTTGGGGGTCCTATCTCTCTGCAGAGATACAATCGATCTATTCTACAGACCCAGCTAACTTAATAGTGAAATTATTTCCAATTTATTTTTATAGTAAAATCATTAATACACTTTTATAGTAAAATCATTTGCAATACATGTTTATAGTGAAATCATTTCGAATGCATTTTTATAGTAGAATCATTCCCAATGCATGTTCATAGTAAAATCTTTTGAAATAATTTTTATATTGAAATCATTTGCAATACATTTTTATAGTAAAATCATTGGCCAATGCATTTTTATATTGAAATAAATTCCAATATCTCAAATTAGTTAATACATCATCTTAGTTATTTTACACTTGTAGTGTCATTTTTTTTACACAATGGCCTATAGAATAAATGTTGGTTAACATCTTCCAATTTGAGTTTACTTAACAAGTCAGGGGTTTAATCCCTGAGCCTGGGTTCATTTCTTTTGGAGAAAAAAATGACAATTGTTAATATCATAGATATTCATGCAATTTACCAAGAGGACAATGTAAAAAACATAAATGAAAAAAAAAATTACCAAGAGGACAATGAAAAAAAAAATAAAAATTTACCAAGAGGACAATGAAAAAAAAAAATTTACCAAGAGGACAATGTAAAAAACGTAAATAAAATTTACCAAGAGGACAATGAAAAAAAAAAAAATTTACCTAGAGAACAATATAACAATATAATGACCAAAAAAAAAAAAAATGTTCAAATATTACTCATATTAATTCATTTTTACAAGGTATGTGAAAAAGTTTCCAGCAAAAAAAGATTGACAATTTTGTATTCAGTCTCTAGTTTTCTCAAAAAGATCACTGGAAATTTTCACAGGTATTTAATATATTTTGGTATTTTAAAAGTTAAAATGTGAACTTACGTGTCTTGAATAAATTTTTGAATTTTACGTAAACTTAGAATTTGTTTCTTGCCAAGACTGAAAAAAAAAAAAAAAAAAATATTATGAATAAAGGAAATACAATTATATATAATAATAAAGTTCTCATTACATATGTGTGTGTGTATATATATATATATATATATATATATGTATTATTCAATCCAGTAAATCTGGAATAGGAAATAATTCCAATAAGGACAAATAGAATGTTAAATTTGAATAATCCTGGTAAAGAACTCAATGTAAATAAAATCTACAGAGCAAATAATTTTTTTCAAAAAAAAAAACAAACAACAACAATCAGTCACATTAAGATAATAAATTTATTTCTATCCTGTTAAAAGCATTGGTATAAATCAATGCTCTAAAAAAAAAAATAAATAAATAAACAAACAGGACTTCTTTAGATCCAACAAGAAAATAAAATAAATTTACAACCAGACCAAAAAAAACAAAAAATATTTCTTCTATGTATTAAAGCTAGCGTAAACCTTCAAGTAACAATAAGTATACAAAAATTATGGCATGTAAAACTAGATCCGGTTTCATCCTACTTCAAATTTGACTGAGACAAAAATAACAGTTACAATAATACATGTCAAAAATTCAAACATTTAAAACAAAATTATTCAGACAATCTAATTTTAGTACATCATTTTTTATAATTAAAATGAACTAAAAAAAAAAAATAAAACTGATGTTAATTATGGTACCCACCTTACAATAATAGAGTAAAGATCACTATATATAGTGATCTTTACTCTATTTTTCCCCCCGATGTAACATTATTATAAAGACTCAGCAAAATTTATCAAAATCAACAGTGTAAGGCATAAAAAAGAACAAAGCTATAAAGATGAGTTTAAATAATTATTGTGAGGATGTTGAATTCAACCAAAGTCAAGAACAAATGACTCATTCTGTAAGCAATAAACTTGAGAGAATAGGTCTTTGAACTGTGCCTGAAAAGCCTCACTCTGGATTTGCCACTGATTTTTATACATATATATTTACAGGTTCTATAAACAAGACTTAAAAAATGAACAATATATAGGGAAATCAAAATAGCCTTTCAATTTGAGAACAAATAACTGTTATATACCCAAATGAAGAGGCAATAACACTTGTTTATAAAAATATAAACACTTTTTTTTTATTTACAAAAGTCATGGTGAAATGAGAAAGAGGGTTGATCAGAAACTGCTAGGGTTGACACCACCTTGAGATAGACATATTTAGAGCCTTGCTTTTTCTTGCTTCTTTCACAGGAAACTGATAGACAGTCGGCTTCTCCACCCAGAGGCAGCTGCCCAAAATGACATGACACGATATGTCTACTCTGCTGACTCCAACTGACCACTAGAGTCGAAAACTCCCATCATTATATATTTTTCTGACTCCCACACATTTCCTTCTGGCACCCCACCTACACAATTCACATGATATTTCCGCTGTTCCTTGTTTACTTTAAGACACAAATGCATATCCTGTTTTTTTTAAATCCACCCTAACTGGTTTGTCAAAGGTCAACATGTAACACAACTTGAGATACAAAATTAAATCTATTAATAAATTATTCCTTATTAAACAACATTTCTGCTAAACAGATCATGACTTGAACAGAGATGCTAAAAATTGAACAAAAATTATTACAGCAATACTAGAAATACATGTAGATATTATATCAATGTAAATGTAAATTGATTCTAGTGATCACTAACCATCTTCACTCTACCTGTCTCTGACAAACAAAAGCAACATCGTCACTGAATCCTTTTAGCTGTCAGCACCCTGGTAGATGAGATCAATTCGCTGATCTCCAGGGTTTTCACATTAGGCAACTGCTGCAGGGCCACGAAAATATTTTCTGGGAAGCCATTGACAAAAGTCAGCTTTACTATCTGATCCTGACCTTGTTGTTTTGTGTGCCGAACCACAGCCATTAATGTTAAGCTGTCTTTTCTTTTCCATTTAATTCTTCCAAAGTTGAGAAACACTAAACACAAAAGAACTTTATTTACTTAATTTATGTTATAATTTTTCATTCACACACACAATATTATTATGCAATGCAGAATGGATTGTTTGCTTTTTGAGATGATATATTCCAAAAATCTGTTCAGTGGTATAAGAAATTATGATCACGATAAAAATAATCATATAAAATAGAGAGGAAAATATAAAAATCACAGGACAATTGCTAAACAAGGGATCAAAAAGTAAACACAGAGAAAGAGAGAGAAAAAAAATCTTAATTAAATCCATCGTGTTTTGTCTTTAAAATTGGTTGGTTGAAAACTCTTCTGCACTGCCCTCAAAAGCAGCAGCATGCATATACCAACCCACCCCATGTCTATCGGGTTCACTGTCAATTTTTTCAATCTTTTTTTTACCACTCAACTAAAGTATATATTTATCAATATCAAATAATATACACACCAATCTACAAGAGGTGACCCTCACTATTATTTATTATAAACTGTCAGCTTCATTACTTTGACATCTCTTCACTTTACAAAGAAACCAGTTCTTATGATAGACATCTAACCTACCCAAGCAGCCTTTTATTTTCAAAACAATTTCTGAAACCTTTCTTCTCAAATGCTTGCATATGTAATAAAAAACCATACTTCTAAAATATATACAGCAATATTAAATCATTACTATATATATATATATATATATATATATATATATATATATATATATATATATGAATGGGATTGACTTTTATCAAGACAATACACTTAATATGCTCTTAAACAATAAAATAATTTCCTCTCCAATTTGTATGCACTTGAAGGGGCTACATATGCACCATATGTTTTTTCATTATTCAAATTCTCAATATAACTGAGATAACTAGAAGACATTTGTTGTGTAAAGGTTACTGTTGTAGGAAATGGACACAGCAGGCAGAGTTCAAATCCATTTGCATTTCATATAGCAGTAATACCTTTGGGAAAGATATGCATCCAATTATTCTTCCACCAACTATGAGTAAATAGTAAAGTAGACTGAGTTCTTTAACCTTGGTATGGCAACCAATCTGGGAGAAGGAAAACACTGAATTCAAACCTGTTAAAATCTACTTCAAAATCGATCATGTGTTACATCTTGCATCTGCAGAAGGGTTAGGTAAATACAAACATAACTGAAATAACTATAAAAATACAGGGTGGAACGATAAAATTGTTACCCTAGAAAAGATGACATTATTCCATTTCCGTTTAATGAAAACAGGCGTTTGTGGAAAAAGCATGCTCCCTGTTCCAGATCCGTATTGAGGCTGAAGGCAACTACATTGAATAGATGTCAGCTCTACTACATAATCAAGCTACCTGAATTGATTTTTTCAATAAAAGTTTTCAAATAAAGCTGTAGTGTTGTTTTCTTTAGGACGACAATTTTATCGTTCCACCCTGTAGAAGCATCAATATGAAACTTGATGAATTATTATATATTTCTAACTGCAGATATGTAATACAAAATTTTCACATATTCTAAGTACTACTCCTGCCTCGTGATAGTTATTACATTTTCATATAAATTCTATAAATTAAATATGACTGTTATGAAACTGAGATATTATTTAATTCATATGCTTGTTTTTAAATATATAACCATCTTTTAGGTTTGGTTTAGTTTGTTTAATGGTAAATCAACACCTAATGGGCTATTTAATGCCAAAATTTAATTCATTTCTAAATGTTTGATTGTAATCCTAACTACATTTTCAATGTTCTATTGCATTTTTTCCTATAATTATTTGTTTACACAGTTATAAGATATCAAATATTCAAATCTAATAATTTACAGTTACATAATTTCAAGTATTTCTATCTAAAATTAACAATTTATAAACAATTATATGATTTAAAGTAACTATTCTTATTTAATAATCATGTTTGCACACAATTATATATCATATTTCTAATACAAATAATTTGCACACAGTTGTATAATTTCAAATGTTCCTATCTAATCCTAATAATTTATATGGCTTCAAGTAACTATTCCAATATATCAATAATAATATTCAATTGTTTGCACATACACTCAATGTTTTTTTTAATATAATAATAATAATATTTAATTGTTTGCATGCACACACACGTACACACCTGGTTTTTAATAATACTCCCTAACACCAATAATTTGCAAGCTTTTATATTAATAATCCCGAGTTTCAATCAACTACACAGATCTATTTGACCCATAAATGAGACCCTAACAACTCCTACCACTGGAACTGAGAGTAATGGCAATGAAGGGGTGACTCCACATTTCCCAAAGCTCTGGAACTGGAGTCTCACCACCATATGCATTTTAGTGTCATGCCCAGAATACAACTTTTTAGGAGAGGTCATACCCTTCTGTATGGGATGCAGCTGTAGTATTTTAGGTGCTGTCACAACAGGGCAGGTGACATAATTAGTTGACTCTGCGCAACCCCAAACACTCCTTGAGATAAAAGGAGTTCACATCCCAAGTTTCATAAAGATTGGCTCATTAGCCTTGGAGTTTACATATAACCAAGAGAATTATAGATTAAACAAATTTCTGAAGATACAAAATTCTAAGAGAACCTGGTTGTGTCTGGCCTGCGTAGATCAAATTCATGTCCTTAAAGTTACAGAAAAGATGACTTTAGCATCCTTGAGACATGGTTTGGTTCAGGTACCTGGTTGTTCAAGGACAGAAATTGACAGACCCAATTTCAGTGCTCATATGTACCAAAAATGGAGCATATAAAATTGTCACACAGTTGGAGAGCAGTTTTGTTGGGAGATACTTGATGTCAAGTATTGTGGACAAAAAACTAAATTAGCAAATCAAGTATGAAACCTATAAAAATTTTACTGCAAAATTCTACAACTATTTTGAACAAAAATAAAAAATAATTTGAAATTTCAAAAGCTTTTTTGACAAACACTAATCAAAGGAGTAATCTCTTATCATATTTTGATAAATATGATGAGAGATTAAAAGTCAAACATAGTAAGACTTAGAAACACAGTGACTAACACATCACTCAATAAGTCCCAGGCCTAACTAATAAAACAACTTTTAGGCAAAATTCGACTTTATTTACCAACATGGTCTCCTTCTAGGGTGATACACTAATTCTAACACTTCTCTAACAATTTGATGTCTTTTTTGTAGAATGACTTGTCTTTGGCCTCAAAATATGCTTCAGTTTCCAATATCACTTCTTCATTGGAGCCAAATCTTTTTCCTTGGAGCATTCTTTTAAGGTCTGCAAACAGCCAGTAGTCACTGGGGGCCAGATCTGGAAAATAGGGTGGGTGTGGAAGCAATTCAAAATGCAATTCATGTAGTTTTACCATCATTGTGATTGACTTATGACACAGTGCATTGTCTTGGGGAACGAGCACTTTTTCTTCTTTATTTGCGCCTGTTTTTTGGCGATTTCTTTCTTCAAACACCAATAATGTTATATAATATTCGCTATTGATGGTTCTTCCTTTCTCAAGGTAATCAATGAGCAAAATACCTTGTGCATCCCAAAATACAGAGGCCAAAACCTTGCCTGCTGATGCTAGTGTCTTTGGTCGCTTTTACCTACTGCTGTCCACTTAGCTGACTGCCAATTTGACTCTGAAGTGAAGTGGTGGATCAATGTTTCATCCATTGTCACATTTATCCAAAAACTCTTTTTCATTGTGTTGAAACAGTTGCAAACAACACGTTGTTGTTTTTGATCGACTGTGAGCAAACACAACACCCACTTTGAACACAGCTTTTTCATTGACAAATGTTCATGCAAAATGGTGAATACACTGTCTTCTGATATCTCCAACTCCTCTGCTATCTCACACAACTTCAATTTATGATCAACCAAAACGAGTTTGTGGAGTTTTTTGCTTTTTTCCAGGACAACTGCCACCTGAGTGTTCAGTATCATTTGTGTCTGTATGACCACACTTAAAGTCAGCATACCACCTCTTAACTGTTCTTTCCGACGGAGCAGAGTCCGAATAACACTTATCAAGCCATTGCTTTGCTTGAACAGTAATTTTACTCATCAGAAATCAATGCTTTATCAACACACGAAATTCAGATTTTTCCATCGTTTTGAAATTTGCAACAGTAGCTTCACTTAAATAACTGTAATTTGTAAACTAATAATCCAATTTGGCTCAAATTTTGACACGTGCCATTTGAAGGTCAGTACTTTATAAAAATCATATGGATTTTTTATTTGTGGTGCCAGGACTTATTGAATGATGTGTTATGAGATAGTAAAGGTCAATATGGATAAAAATGATTAAAATAATGAATGTTTAAAACCCAATGACAAAGAACATAATTTTCAAGATTGTGTTCAGTCTCAAGTTTTTCAGAAAAGAGAGCTACTACAGTTACTCCTCTTATGAATAATAACCAAAAAAGCTTTTAGGATCACAAACAATTTTTTTTTCTTATGTTTGTTCAAAGTAGTTATTGGGAGGTCAGAAGTCTCCATAGTGTAGTGGTTAACATGCTGAACTTCAATCATGCTATTACATTTCACTTTCAGACTAATACTCTCAGGGAAGATATGAAGTCCCTTAACCCCAGTTATGGGTTAAATTGTACCACTACTGCCCTTCTATAAGGATGGCTTTAGTATTAAATAACCCATGAAGGTTGATATACGATTAAACAAAGAAAGTAGTTATTCAATTTTGTACCTTTACAGATTAGTTTAATATATAATTCACTGTTTGTGCTGTTCAAAGTAGTTATAGAATTACATAGTAAGATAATTATTATAAGTATAATGAATTCTACACTACCCTCTTATATGGTGTGGATATTCTATAGAAATTCCACGGATTCTGTTAATTATGACTGTTACAAAAGAAAATGCTGAGGCATATTTTACTTATTATTTCTTCTAGTAACATTTTTAAATACTTACAGTTCATTTGAATTTCGAATGTATTCATAGAATACAGTATCATCAACAAGTACATTCAGGGGTACAACTTCCACAACATCATCATGTGAATCTTTCTGAGTGAATTCGCACAAATTGAGATTGATCTCATGAAGATATTCACAAATTGAGCCAGCATCTTCTCGAAGCCATTTACAAATAATGTACCTTAAAAGAAAAAAAAATATAAGACAATCAAAAAAAAAAAAAAAAAATCACAATCAAGCAAATGCTTTAGTCATTATTGTTGTTGCTATTCTTCATCCAATATTACAGTTGGTTTGTTTTATGGCATAACAACATCTTGTTAAGTTATTTTATGTTGAAGTCAGTCAAACAATTATGGTCTCCAATTATATATGGTACAAAAATCTACCTTGACAATCATTTTAATATTTCAAGTTAAAAATATGGATAAAAGATATAAAATAAAAAAAGACATTTCATACTTGATTTCAGTATCAATGTTTTTATCAAGATAAAGTTCATAAACATTTAAAATATGACAGAGTTAAAAATGTCTGGGATATTTAAAAATTTACATTTAAATAATAAGTATATAAATATGAATAGAAATGTATTTTTGAGGTATAGATTGGTTATTTGGTTTTTCAATATGCCAACCCTTATTGGATTGTTTAAAAGTCTTTTTCTTGCTAGTAATTATATGGTTTCAAATATGGCTGGTTGGTTGGTTGGATTTCATGGCATACCAACCTTTGTAGATTATTTAATGTAAAATCCATTTTTATTCTCTTTCAAACAATTCAGTTAAGCATAAGTACACAGTTCTTTTGTCAAAAACATTTCTATTTCAAGCTATTTAGTTTAGTCAAACAAGAAATTCAGTTTAATATAAGTATAGTTTTTGTTTACACACAGTTAAATGTCAAAACAGTTCTATTTCAAACAATTCAGTTTAGCATAAGTATGTAGTTTAATTCTATTTAACCCATAGATAGGACTCTTATCAGGTGCTACCAGTCCAGGCCAGAGTGGACCTGGGAGTGATGGCAATGAAGGAGTACTCCACATTCCCCAAAGCTCCAGCAATACTGGAACCTCACAATCTGATTGTTTAGTGTTATATCCAGGACACTCGTTGAGGGGGGGGGTCTTACCCCTCTGCAGAGGTGCAGTCGGTGTATTCTACAGCCCCAGCTGACTAGGCAATATATGGTTTCAAGTTACTAATGATAAATGCTGTTTGTAAACAATTATAGCCTTAAGAAACCATTCTTAATAAAATAATCTTTACACAGTTATATCATTTTGAAAATATTCAAATTGAACAAGAAAACAAAAGAGCTATTTACCTTTCAGAATTAGCAGGTCGGCTTGTAATAGGCTTACAGATACAGATTTTATTGAATGCCAAATGCATCAGGTAGATTAGACCAACGCTGAATGAGGTGAACAGGTCAAACAGTTTACATACAAAATGTCCATCTGAAAAATAAAGATAAATATTAAATGATGGATACTAGAGATACACAGAAATACAAAAACTAATAACCAATCTCTCTTCCACAGCATTAGCTATACAGGCATGTATACTTTATTGCATTTTCATACAAATTGAAGCAAGCAAAGATGTCAAATATTCAGGGTATAACACTAGCCTGCATCCAGTAGTGGGGCTCCAGTTTTGGAGCTCTATAAAGTGTGGAGTCACCTCTTTGTGGCCATTACCCCCAGCTCCACTTTGACCTGGAATAGTAGTATTTGTTAGGGTCCCATCTATAGGTCAAATAGATCTGTCTGAAAACTATTAGATAAGAATACTTGAAACCATATAATTGTGTGTAAATTATTGACATTAGATAGAAATACTTGAAACCATATAATTGTGTGTAAATTATTTGTATTAAGAATTGTTATTTAAAACTATAATTATTTACATATGATTATCAGATAGGAAAAGTCACTCAAAACCATATAATTATGTGCACATTATTGATATTAGATAGAAATACTTGAAACCATATAATTGTGTGTAAATTATTTGTATTAAGAATTGTTATTTAAAACTATAATTATTTACATATGATTATCAGATAGGAAAAGTCACTCAAAACCATATAATTATGTGCACATTATTGATATTAGATAGAAATACTTGAAACCATATAACTGTGTGGAAAAAGCTAACTTCTGTATTAAACAACCTAACAAGGGCTGATATGTTATAAATCCAACCAAGTGAAGCTGTAAAATTTGCTTAGGTTCTATTTGACCTTTCAAGGAATTAAGAACACACTTTACTGGTCCCCAATTCAAGTGAAGAATATCTAAATAGCCATTAACACATAGAGAAGTTCATCAACTATTTAACAAGTCTTGTTTTTCTTTTAATACTGCTGAGTGAAGAGTCACCCTTTGTAACAGTTAAGAGAATGTAGTGGGATTCAGAGTTTTCCCTCTACGAGATGGGTTGTACTACCAAGGCTGGAGAACCCAGTCTGCTCTCCTATTTATATGGATAAGGATATTAATATCTGGGGTGGTAATTGATTACAATAGAAACCTGAAGAGGATACAAGAGCCCAAAAATTGTAAAGATGAAGACAATAGTTCAAGTACATCAATGAATAATGAACCCTTTTTTTAATTAAAGTACCACAGTGATAATCTATATTATAATTCTGTTAATACACGTTACAGTCTTTGCAGCCAAGTGGGATATTCTTCTACCCACCCCTTCAACTAAATGTGATATTATTTCAACATCTCCTCTCCACAATCAGGTGGGATGTTCTTCCACCCTTCCCCTCAATCAATGGAGATATTCTTATAATGTTATTTTTAAGTGCAAGTTCGATTGCTTGGCACAACGGAAGGAAATGGATTCCGTGAATTGTTTTCCCTACCGACTTTCCTCTTCACTCTACATGTTATTATATGTCCTTGTCACTTTTCTTTGCTCACTATGTTTGTCAAACTAGGGGTCTGCAGAAAACAAAAAAAACACCTTTGCTACTGGCATTGCTTCTTTTATGCAACAAAATTTGCATACGACACAAATCTCATCTTGTCAGAAACAAGACAGGTGTCCTATAAATTCCTCCTCCAAAAACGTCTGAGTTTTTTACCGCCGGCACTCACGCAAGACACATCGAACTGAGGTAAATTGTTTCTCTTTATATCCCCACTCTACACGCCAGACTTTTTTTTTTTTTCACCGTCACATATAAGTAGAAGCATACCTTGTTTCTCGGCCTAATCTTGCTGATAAAAACATTCTTATCTTATGGCAAGAAATTAGGGGTTTTCCATTATACAAAATAATTCAATATCAATACTGCAATATATATGGTAATTATTACTACGAGCAGGACGTATGGAAATTCCAAGCAAAAAAAAAATATCAAGAGGAGCCATTTAAACGAGAAAGAATGATTTTCAATTTTATTAAATATAAACTGTCTTAACAATAATACAAAAATATATAATAACCTCAGATCTCATCAGACCTTCAGCAAACTAATATACACTAATTTAAGTTTACTATGCTATTTAATGAAGATCAATGAACAGAGCAATTCTATCAAAGTTGAACTCAGTCCTTGATCTGATACAAATTATCCTTTCTTCCTTAAATAGCTTCTCTTTTTCCTTTTTTTTTTTTTTGGTTAAAAGAATTTCCATGTGTCCTGCTAGTGATAATAATAATCCACACATAAAATGCAATATATATCTCTGTGTGTGTGCATACATAACATTTTCCTTTGTCATGGTAACACAAAGTATATTGGACATCAGCCAGAATGAGTAAACATTCAGTTATTAGAGCAACAAAATGTGTTAATTAAAGAACGCTGGGACTAAAAATATACATTCTATATTAATGATATAAAAATATATATAAATAAATACAAATGTTTTTTATCTAAAAAAAAAAAAATAATAATAATAATAATCTTATAAAAATGCAATCATAATTGTAATTGCAAATTTTTTCATGGGTTTTAACATATAATAATAATAACAATAATAATGATGGTGTTAATAAAATTTGAGTAAATAATATCATTACAGGACTATAGAGCTAGGTAGGGTACAAATACTGGGGTGAGGTCAACAGCTTCTGGGTAAACAGCCTAATAGGGTTATTTGTAATATAATTAAGGATGATAATTATATTAATTATTTCATTTGTAATGATTAATTATGAATTGGCAAGAAAACTTTGAACTGGAGTGTAGGTCACATTGTAAAGGTCATACACGAGCACATATGGCAGCCAGGATGTCAACATGTTAAAATAGGGTTTTGTTTTGAACTCAAAGTTCTAGACAGGATGTTTGCAAATAAACATTTTGTCAGCTGAGTATTGAGTGATGGACATAGCTGAAAAGTTTCAGTAATGACATCAAACTGGAAAGTTAAAGACATGTATTCTTATATCATTAGAGGATAAGGTAATTAATATATTACATAAGTAAGAGATTTTTGGAAGTTAGTTTAACAAGGCAGACAAGTTGGGCAATTCAGAGTTCAGTGTCGGGAGCAGAGAGTCAAAGCTGTGACAGCCTCCTGGAGCAAAGAAATCAAAGTCGGGTTTTTGGTTCGTTTGTCTCACATGCATGAGACGCTTAGCGTTTCTAGTGACATGACTCATTCTTTTATTATATCTTTCTCTCAGGTCTCGATTACTGACTGCTGTATGAAATGTTGTGGTCTGAAATAAACTTTTCATATTGGAAACAATGGAGTCACTTTGTACTTTGCAAAATATATCTATGCTTATTTATGATCCCATAATGTAACAATAAAGAACTGACCCAACTTTGATTTTCCACTGCTCCTTTTGCTCTTTTATCTTTTTTTCTTTTCTTCCTCCCACCATATTCCTCTCATCCTCATAAACTCTTATTCAAATAGAAACTTAGCACCCCTGATAGGAGTTTGGATATACTCCTATTGTATTAACTAAGTAACTACGAGGGTCATTCAATAAAAAAAAATAGAATATAAGGTTAAAAAAAAGCCAAATAAATTTCTTTCCAGAAATGTGGTACCACAGGAATATTCACAAGGACCCAGATCAGGAGAGTAAGAGGGATGTAATACTACAAGAATATTTACAAAGATCCAGATTAGAGAAGTAAGCACAAGACAGCATCAACAATTGTCTGCATGATGGATGGTGCAACAATGAGACCAAACCCCATGCGGCTCAGGCAATACCTTCGGCCCTTAAATAGTACAGTTTGATAGGACCACAGTGATTGGTGCACACGTACTTGAAGGTATGCCTTGCAAAGGTCTAACACAGATACATTCGATCCTGCTTACCGCCATTCTCTCAACTTTTCGGTGCATATGTCTGCATGAGCCGTAAATGGACCCACATGATCATTTTTAACTCCCGATAGTCAAGCACCGGCCTTAATTTTTGTTTATTTTGCTGGATGACTGCCATAAATGGGATCAGACCCTTTGGGGACCCCAATTTATCCTTTTGGTAAGGAACTAACCACCCATTATCAATCAAGTTTTGTAGCTCTTTATCGTATTCTGCATGAGCTCTTGCAGGGATGGTGTACTCCGGTACTCTGTTGTATAAGTTTTTTGGTGGCCGATCACCGGACCACTTCCACGACACTGTCCAGGATTTGGTGTGTTGGTTGAACTCTGCGCAAAAGTCAGGCTGTTCTAGCTCTATTGTCACATCCAAAGTGTGAGCCGCCTCAGCAAAATGCGCCTTGCCTCCTTCATCACTGTGCACACCACCCAATTTCTTGATGACATCCATTCCCAGAAGGAGGTTGAATCACAATGGCTTGCTGTTTACCACTCGCACATTCGTCTTTAAGGGATTTCTGTTGGTCACTGTTAAAGTTATGCTGCTAACACCATGGCTTAGAAGGCACTTCCTGCCTGCTGTCAGAATTGCGGTACGCTTCCATACTTCAGGTCGATATAACATTCCACTCACAACGGATGAGGAGCAGCCGGAATCCACCAACGCTATCCGATCCATTCCATTGACTTTCACCTTCATTACAGGAAGCACTTCTAGTTTATGTGAGAGAGTAGTGCCAACCTCTCGCCCTTTGCCTCGTTTTCCGGACACCTTGAGGCCACATGTCCTTGTTGCCTGCACTGCAACTTCGTTCTGTTTGTCGGAGGTTGAAGGAGGGCCCACAGGCACATGATGAAGAACTTGGTGTTGCCCGGCCGCTGCAACAACAGGCTCATCAACCTCTACGTCTTCCGTCATGAGAGCTCAAGCTCTAGCAAGTAAGAGGGATGTGGTACCACAGGAATATTCACAAAGATCCAGATGAGCAGACTAAGAAGGATGTGGTACAACAGGAATATTTACAAGGATCCAGATCAAGGGAATAAGGGGGATGAGATCATTATTTTGTCTCGAAAGTAATGAGACTGATTTTTTTTCCTAGGTTGGCAACCCTGATATAGAATTAGAAGATTAATGATATTTCATCACCAATTCTTTTCAGCTGTGTGTATGTAAACTCTTAAAAGCAAACATGAACTGAATGTTTTCAGATCTCTTCAAGATCAACATTGATCAGCTGACTTTCTATCAGAATTGCCAATAAATAAATAAAACTCAGTCTCATAATTTTTAGACTCCCAAATACAATGCATGTTTATTTTCCAGAAACTATTTACCACTTTGTACTTGTCCTACACATAAGTAGTACATTTCATGACACTCAGCAGTCAAAGAAAAATCCTTACTTACCATTTCTTAAGATTTTCAGTGCTATGAGGAACTGACACAGATAGAGTTGCTTTGATAATATTTCTTGCAAGTTTTCTTGTCCTTCAACAGAGAAACCCTTCAAAGAGAGAAAAAAAAGGAAAAAAATTTATATATTCATATCATTGCAACTACCTATCTACTTTTCTTCTTGAGATCTGGTGTGCATCACACTAAGGACTGGGGGTGGATAGAAAAAGTTAAGTGAAAACTACCTCCTACCATCCATGAACATATATTTTAATACTTCCGCATTCTCTTGCTTTCAGCAAAATACTACAGCAGTATCGGAATTTAACTAACTTTGTTTTTTAGGTTAGTTGGGTTTGGCTTTATGGCATATCAACCATTGTTGGTTATTTAATGCCAAAATCCTGTTTTTGCATATATAATAAATATGATTTGTAAACACATTTTGTTGATTCACAGAGTTTTTTCTAACAGTTCTACTTAGCATAAGTCAACCTAAGTTAAATTGTTCCAAGTATTGCTATGTCTCACCAATTAAACAATCAATCATTTATTTACACACAGCTAAATGATCAAACAGTTCTATTTCTAACAATTCAGTTTAGCTTGCACACTGTTTAAAATGTCAAACAGTTCTATTTGACCCATAGATAGGACCCTATCAGGTGCTACCACTCCAGGCCAGAGTGGACCTGGGAACAATAGCAATGAAGGGGTACTCCACATTCCTGAAACCTCACCATCAGATTGTTTAGTATCCAGGACAATCATTGGGGGAGTCTTACTCTCTGTAGAGATGTAGTCGGTATATTCTACAGCCCCAGCCAACTGGACCAATTTTTTTTTAATTTCCACCAAATTTAACTATGCTTAAAAGGGAAACATGCATACATCAACTTTCCATGAACAGTTATAATATTGATGCAGTTAAAGATGAAGAAATGCAGTGATATAAATATCAACACTTCTTAAAAGTTCTTAAGAAAAATTATTTTCATATATTTTTTATGTTAAAACAAAATATTGTGCAATCCAACCTTGAATAAAATCAGAGCACTAAAAGGGAAATTACTTTTATGAAAAATACCATTTATCATTAAAAAAATATCATTATCATAAAATATTGATTTCAGTAGCTTAGTTAATCTGTTTAAATTGTTCAACATCCTATTATCAACTGTATTCTCTGCAGAAGGGTAAAACTCTACCAAAAGGAGTGTCCTAGATAAGACTAAATATTATGTGGTAGTTTGATTCCAGTTCTAGAGCTCACTCAGGAGACTGTAGAATCATCCATTCACTGCCATTACTCGCAGATCCACTCTGATCTAAAGTGGTAGTAACTGTTAGGGTTCTATGGGTCAAATAGATCTGTTTGAAAACCATTAGTATTGGAGAGGAACATCAGATATCATATAACTGAGAGCAAACAAACTATATTTAAGCAAGAATAATTACTTGAAATCATATAATTATGTATCAGTTATAAGGATTAGATAGGAATACTTGAAACTATATAACTGTGTGCAAACAAATGGTAATTATAGATAAGTAAAAAGTGTGATTTTAAAAAATGACTGTAATAGTTATGATTATAATCATTTACAAATGAATCAAATCTTGCCATTAAATAACTAATAAGGGGTTGATATGCCATTCAATAAACAAAAATCATTTATTCAATTTATTTTATTGTATATATCTATTATAATATCAAATCAGTGCATCTATTTGTAACTGAAAAAATTGGGCATTTTAGCATAAACTTTTCTATGATAAAGTACCATGAGATTTACCCAATGACAAAAGTGAAACAGGTTTTGAGTCAATTTGGCTTTCAGAGGCCGAGTTCTGTTTAGGTTTTGAGTATCCCAACTTAGAAATATTTTTAATATCTTAAATACCACTACAATTATCTCCCTTCTCTTTCACACTCTCAAAATCAAATCAAGGCCAAAAAAAGTAAGTAGTCCATTAATGTTCCATTGCTAACAAATCAGACAAAAGAGAACAGAAAGAATTAATGTTTTATTTATTTTTTGCATTCAAATAAATATTAATTTGCTTAAAAAAAAAAAAAAAAATTTTTAATATATATATATATGATGATGATTATTAATATTCCCAAATTCTGAGATGACGTTTGATCATTTTTATCACTTAGAATATTCGGATTATGATCAGAATGTACAATGTTCACACTCTGCCTCGGATCAGAGTGCAGTATCCCTTGGCATAGAAATATCATGGTTATTTTAAAAACTATAAAATACAAATTATGTACATAAAATAATTATTATTTTGAAGAGCAAGAGAGGATGTAACTTAAGGTTGAAACAAATTTCACTTTTGTCATTTGACAAATCTAGAGGTACTTTATCATAGAAACCAGATTATAGGCAGACAATACAAATACTATATTCTGATCCTAGATTGATTTATTTTTGGCCTAATGAGTACAGTGTTCGCCAATGGTCCGGAAGACTGGGGTTCAATTCCAGGTCGAGTCATACCAAAAACTCAAAAAATGGTACTTGATACTACTTTGCTTAACACTCAGCATTATAAGGCGTGGATCAAGGGTATTGTTGAGCAATCCAGGGAATGGAGTAGCGCCCTCCCCTACACCTCAGTGTAGAAGCTATTGAAAAGGGAGCCTTTGGGTCACCCTCAACTAAGATCGCCAACTTTACTTATACAAAAATAATCCCATCATTCTTGAAGAGAAATTATACCAGATTTTAGATCGTTGCACCAAAAAGAGAGAAATACTTACACCATCTGCCATGACAAAATGAACTCCTTTACCATCTGTATTTTCTTTTACAAAATCTGTGAAAGCTTGTTGGTTCTCTGGTTTAAAAACATCTCCATCACCTTGCAAGCCATCTTTACCTAAAAAAGAAAAGCAAGACAGGAATATACATGTACTAAGGCATCAATCCTTCAATAATACATATTTGATTCAAAGCCACACACATGGAATGCTTCTTTGATGCTTCAAAATTTTGCTGGCCGAGTTAAATGGGGTTGTAGAATACACCAATTGCATCTCTACAGAGGGGTAAGACTTCCTCAATGTGTGTCCTGGATTTGACATTAAACAATCTGATGGTGAGGTTCCACTAATACTGAAGCTTTGGGGAATGCATAGTACCCCTTCATTGCGATCACTCCCAGGTCCACTCAAACCTGCAGTTGTAGCACCTGATAGGGTCCTATATAAGTGTTTGATATTTAAACTGAATTGTTTGAAATAGAACTGTTCTGACATTTAACTGTGTGTAAACAAAAAACTGTACTTATGCTAAACTAAATTGTAGGTTATTTAATGCCAAATCCATTTTTATACGCACAAACAGTTCTATTTCAAACAATTCAGTTTAGCATAAGTAGACAGTTTAAATGTCAAAAACATTTCTATTCCAAACTATTCAGTTTAGTCAAAGTTAAATGGTTCCAAGTATTACTGTCAATCACTAACAATTCAATTAAACATTAGTCATTTATTTACAGTTAAATGTCAAAACAGTTCTATTTCAAACAATTCAGTTAGGCATAAGCACACAGTTTAGTTCTATTTGACCCATAGATAGAACCCTATCAGGTGCTACCACTCCAAGCCAGAGTGGACCTGAGAGTAATGACAATAAAAGGGTACTCTGCATTCCCCAAAGATCCAGCTGGAGTCTCACCATCAGACTGTTTAATATCATAAACAGGACACTCATTGGGGGTGTCTTACTCCTCTGCAGAGATGCAGCCGGTGTATTCTACAGCCCTAGCCAACTGGGCCAGTGAAACATATCAATCTCATTCATTTTCCAAACTTTTTTCATTCTAATCATATGACTCTGTTAGCTTTAGTTTGAGCTGGTTTAAGTAGGAATACCATAGTTTAACAGACGAGAGATATTCATCCAATTCTACTTGTACTTCAAGTGTTATATTTTTTAGAAACAAACACTGAACATCTGAGTTAAATAGTTACTTAGTTCATGCAATATGAATATACCCTAACTTCTATCAAGGGTGTCAAATTTTTATTTCAATAAGAGTTTGTGGACAAGAGAGGAATATGATAGAGTGGGGGGAAAGAAGATAAAAAAATTATGAAAATTTGGTTTGGTTTTATGGCATACTGGCCTAGTAGGTAGAGGGTTTGTTAATGGTCTGGGAGACCTGGGTTCAATCCCAGGTCATGTCATCCCAAAGACTTTAAAAATGGTACTTGATATCTCCTTGCTCAGCACTCAGCAATATAAGGTACGTATCAAGGGTAAAGTGGAGAAATCCTGGGAAAGGAGTAGCGACATACCCTACATTTTGGTGTAGTAGCTATTGAAAAGGGAGCCTTCTGGTCGCCCTTGATTATGGTCGCCAACAACTTATGGCATATTAACAATTGACAGTTATTTAATGCCAAATCTGGTTTATACATATATATTAAATACGAGGTGCATACGATAAGTTTCCAGACTTTTTTCGTATGGGCATTTAAAATTGTCGTAGACTCTTGAAAATTCAGTATGACTGACCAATTTTTATGATTTCACGTTCAAATGAACACCTACAGCAGCAAATGGAATACACCCTACTAAAGCCTGATTGTCATAGCTGCTGAATTTCAAAAATGCAATCTGACACTTTAAAAGAATGATATGCAATAAAATTCTGTTTTAAACTTGGAAAAAATGCCACAGAAACGTATGGAATGCTTCAGACAGCTTTTCGACCATCTTGCATGAATCAAGCATCAGTTTTTGAGTGGCATAAGAGATACAAGGAAGGCAGGCAGTCTGTGAGGGATGATGAGAGGTGTGGGAGGAGTAAGGTTTGGTTTGGTTTGTTGGGTTTTATGGCATATCAACCTTTGTAGGTTATTTAACGCCAAATCCACTTTTATGTAAATAATCTATTCTATTTAAAACAATTCAGTTTAGCATAAGTACACAGTTTAATTTTCAAAAACATTTCCATTTCAAAGTGTAAATACAGTTTTAATGTTGAAAAACAGTTCTATTTTAAATAATTCAGTTAAGCATAAGCACGCAGTTTAAATGTAAGTATGGTTTAATTGTCAAAAACATTTCTATTTCAAGCTATTCAGTTTACTCAAACAATTCATTTTAGCATAAGTATGCTGTTAGTTCTATTTAACCCAGAGATAGGGCCCTATCAGGTGCTACCACTCCGGGCCAGGGTGGACCTGGGAGCAATGGCAATGAAGGGGTACTCTGCATTCTCCAAAGCTCCAGCACTGCTGGAACCTCACCATCAGATTGTTTAGTGTCATATCCAGGACACTCGTTAGGGGGGGGGTCTTACCCCTCTGCAGTGGTGCAGTCAGTGTATTCTACAGCTCCAGCCAACTGGGCAATACCCAGAGTTAAATGTCAAACAGTTTTATTTCAGATAATTCAGTTCAGCATAAGTACACAGTTTAGACGTCAAAAACAGTTCTATTTTAAACAATTCAGTTTAGCATAAATAAGCATTTTAAATGCAAAAATCAGTATAGTGAAAGAAGCACGGTTTAGTTCTATTTAACCCATAGATAGGACCCTTATCAGGTGCTACCACTCCGGGCCAGAGTGGACCTGGGAGCGATGGCAATGAAGGGGTGAGGTTCCAGCAATGCTGGAACCTCACCATCAGATTGTTTAGTGTCATATCCAGGACACTCGTTGGGGGGGAGGGTCTTACCCCTCTGCAGAGAAGCAGTCGGTGTATTCTACAGCCCCAGCCAACTGGGCAAGGAGGAGTAAGGAAGTCAATACACCAGAGTTGATTGGCCAAAGGCTTAGGGTTACTATGTTGAGGTTTTTAGGGAGTTCAGGAAGAGATTCCATCGGAAGAAGCCACCACTCTTCAAATCGGGTCAGTGACATTTCCACCAGGATAATACACCAGTCCACAACTCCATCCTTGTCACAGACTATTTGACCAAGATGGGCATCAAGACAGTTCCTTACCCTCCCTATAGTCCAGACCTTGCTCCCTGTGACTTTTTGCTTATTCCCTAAGCTCACAGGCTGTCATTATGAGACAATTGAGGAGATGAAAGAGGCTGTGACAAAGGTCATTGACTCGCTCACACAAGAGAACTTCAATGGGGTCTTCCAGAAGTTGTTGGAACGGTACAAGTGCATTGCAGCCGGAGGAGATTACTTCGAAGGGGACGAGAGTTTCATGAGTGTACTATCAATTAAAGTGCCCATACGAAAAAAGTCTGGAAACTTATTGTATGCACCTCATACATATGATTTGTAAACATAAATCAACAAAGTTAAATGGTTCAAAGTATTTCTATTCATCACTAACAATTCAATTAAAATATCATTTATTTATTTACACACAGTTAAATGATCAAACAGTTCTATTTCTAACAATTCAGTTTAGCATAAGTAATTTTTTGCAGTCAGTTTAAATGTCAAACAGTTCTATTTGACCCATAGATAGGAGCCAATCAGGTGCTACCACTCCAAGTCAGAGTTAATCTTGGCGTAAGAAGTATTCTGCATTTCCCAAAGCTCCAACATCACTAGAGCCTCACCATCAGATTGTTTAGTGTTATATCTGGGACACTTGTTTGGAGTGGAGATGGGGGTATATTATGCCTCTGCAAAGATGCAGTCGGTGTATTCTGCAGCCCAAACCAACTGGGCTGAAATTATGAAGGAGGGAAGGGATCAAATTTGGGTCAATCATATACACTCCTGATTGTTAAAAAAGCAATGAAGAAGATTTTTTTATCATGTGCTGAATGCAAACTAAACAGATGATAGTATTTACTTTTAGCACTTCTGCTTAAGATCAGGAGGTAGTATCTGTATCAGTGGAAATCTAAATATATTACAAAAAAAGATCAAAATTAATAAAAATTAAAACAATCATCTAATGTAGATCTGGTTGGTTGGTTTTATGGCATGTCAACTCTTGCTGGGTTATTTAATGCTGAAGTCAATCTTCTTTTTTCACAAGTAATTATATAGTTTCAAGTAAATAAAAATAATCATTTGTAAGTAATTATAGCTTAAATAAGTATTCTTAAATCCAAATAATTTGCAGTTATATGGTTTTATGCATTCCTAATACTAATAATTTGCAAGCAATTATATGGTTTCAATTAACTTCCTATTTAATAATAATAATCCATTATTATTAAATTTGTTTGCACTCAATTATATGGTTTCAAGTATTCCTATATAATATTAATAATATTCAAATAGATCTATTTAACTGATAGATGCAACCTTAACAGGTACTGCCTACTTCAGATTAGATTGGATCTGCAAGGGTTAATTCAACACTTCAGATTAGATTGGATCAACAAAGGGTTATTTCAACACTTCCCAAAGGTCACAGGTTCCCCACCCAATATAGATCAAACATTATACAGTGAAAATTTCAGATCAAAATTCAATTCCTAATTACACATCAGGCTACAGACTTACTGATACACTCTCATAGTAATGGTATAGAATGTTACTAATGTACAATGGGTAGAACAGATCCATACTCACCATAATGAGGTTCAAACATTTCACTGGGACCAGCAAAAAACTCTTCCAATTTGAAGTCATTTGAATCCTTCAAAGTCATTCCAAATCCCTTAGCATCACCTTTTCTTCGCCAGAGAACATATTCACTGAAACCACCAGGCCCCGCGCAAACATCAGCAAAATAAAGCAAACTATGTTGACTTAAAACTGTTTTCTGCAAAGGAAAAAAAAGAAGAGAAAAAAAATGTTGAATTATTTTAAGGAAATACAGTAGAATACAGTTAATTGGGTCACATCCATTTATTTGGGACAAAACAAAAAGAATACTTGCGATAATTTTCTTCATTTATTTAGGGGTACAAAACAATTTAATTGGGACAGAGTGAACAAACAAAATGTGACTTTTTGATTGGTCAATCCTGACTCACTCACTCACCTCTTAGTCAGGCAGTATCTGCTGTATATCTCTTGTGAGCAGCCTTTTAGAGTATAGGTACAAATATATGTGTCAGTGTATGCAAAATTCCAAATCCCTAAAAATATGATGACATGTAAAGATTTGTCACTTTTTGAGAAAACTGCTATCCTGGAACAAAGCAAAAAACAAGTAATATAGCTGAATTACAATAAATTACCTTGTAAAGAAGGTATTAATGTTATATTATTTATATATAGTTCATAAATTCTCATACAAGAAAATATTAAATTACATTTGGGAAGTAACCCAAAAAATTATTATAACCTTTATTTATGTGTAACCAAACAAGAACAAAAATAAGAAGTGTGTGTACTCGAAAAAACAGCCCATTTTACCTATTTGGTAAATAATGTACTTTGCTTGTTTCATTGTGAATAGCATTTTGATTATGCCAATGACACAAAGGCTTTGGTCTTTTGAAAGAGACATCTTTGACAGATGAAACACATTTTCTTCCTCTTAAGATATGTTGAGCAAAAGAGATCTTAGTACCTTGGCAACCACTCACACCTCCTAGTAAGAAGGAAAATTAATGCAGGCAAGGGCAGATTATACAAACATTATACAATCAAAACAGATATTAGGTATTATCTATTACTAAACTTATTGAAAATCTGTAACCAATATAAAGAGACGATTTTCTGTTAAACTGATAAAATTAAGAAAAAGGAATGAGAAGTGATTATAAAAAAAAATCAAGTTTGATTTTAAAATATATTTACTATATAGAATGAAATCATTTTTTGTATAGGAGTGTAATTATTTTTAGATTGTACCCTAATATCTGGACAAATGAGTAGAGTGTTCAGTATTCACCAATGGTCTGGGAGACCTGGGTTCAATCCCAGGTTGAGTCATACCAAAGACTCAAAAAATGGTACTTGATAACGCCTTGCTCAACACTCAGCATTATAAGGTAAGGATCAAGGGTAAAGTGGAGCAATCCAGGGAATGGAATAGCACACTCCTCTACATCTCAGTGTAGTAGCTATTGGAAAGGGAACCTTTGGGTCACCCTCGACTAAGGTCACCAACTTTACTTTTACTAAATGTTCCACTAGAAATAATAAAATCCTGGTATTGTTATATTACAATAGAGTCTTTGCTCCTGGAGTGGACTCAAAAGCTATAATTCCTAAGTGACAAAAAAAAGTGGACAAATGTTATATTTTTATATCTTTCCATTTCATTATTTAGTGTTTTCTAACAAAAGAATATTTTATTGTGTGGTTTCCACATTAGGAAGAAAAAAATATATTGTAAAGTTATATTTAGTATGGTAGCCTGAAAAAGCTAAATTCTCAAGCCTTTCAAATATGTCTCATTGTTTCTTTGTTTTTAAAATTCACACCTTCGCCAAGCCCTAACTCTAGTTCAGGTTTCTATATTCCAAGTCAAATGATAATCATCACAGTCACCATACATGTCAATCACCAAAAGCAGATGTCGAAATCTGCCAATCACACTGAATATCTTCATTTACTAAGTTATAGTATCTTTGGTTTAGAACAAAATTAACTTTTTATAAAAAATTGATATGATTGTATTATTTATGGGCAATACTGTACAATAACCTTTTTCAATCAATAACCCTTCCTTAATTCCTGACCACTGATAATCCCATTTTCTTAATTTTACTAGTTTTATAAAAAATCATCTTTTTGTATTGGTTACAGTGCTGGAGAGTTTGATAATAAATAACACCTAATAATATCCATTTTAATTGCATAAGGTTCCACTATAAACAATAAAATTCTATCTTTGGTTTAAAAGAAAATTGACTTTTTATAAAAAAAAATTGGTAGGGGTGATAATTTACAAATTTGGGCACATGGTCACTTATTTATGGGTGATAGGACATTACCCTCCATAAATAAGTACACCCCAACCAATTCTTTTAATAAAAAGTTAATTCTATGTGGACAGATATGACTAAAATTTACAAATTTCCATCCAAAGCACTAAGCAATACAAATAAAATGTTATTTTAGTTTAAAAATGGGGGGGGTGCTTCTGAAAAAAAAAAAAGGTGGAAAGATAAGAGAAAAAGGCTGAGAAAATCTTTTCTAAAGATATAATGAAAATATAAACTTACCCCATTTTTGTCTGTAGGTTTTGTAAACATGAAGTCAGTAATTGCATCCATATTGGCCATTTTCATAGCAGCTCTGTAAAAACAACAAAGATAGTAATGATTAAGAAAAAAAAGAAAAAAATGGCCATTAAAATGACAATTAAGAGATTTTATTTTCTGAGGAGAGAAATGACACCATCTTGAATAATCTGATTTGAATACAGAACCAAGAGATGACTTGAAATAAAGAAAAACAATGTCAGTCTAATTTTCTGTGATAAATATTTGTCATTATTTATACGTCGCAGTTTATAGTCTTCATCTTGGCACTGTTTCAGCCACTGTACTCTCCGGCCTTATTCAGGTGTCTTTTGTTGTAGTCAGTAACCTTGAGGGAACTGAATAAATAGTTCAGTTTGAAATTCCCTGACTAGAACAAAAGATATCTGAAGAAGACCAGAGGGTACTGCTGCCGAAACATTATGAACAAGCAAGATGAGGACAATATGAACTATTGTCCTCGTCTTGGTTGTATAAATGAAGAGAAACATTTTAATGGTAGTCATTTACTTAGCTTACCTTAGTTTTTGGCACAATGACTGAAGTATGAGGTACCCAGTGAGAATCAAATTCACTGACAATGGTCTGCTAGCCTAGCTTGTTAAACATTACACTACAAGGTCTGTGAGAATATACAAAGCATTTACTGCTGTTGGGAAATTTGGAAATGATCACCTTATTTCTTTTATTTGCTGGCCTGTGCATACACCTTCACTTTAATTTTAAAGTTTAAAATTAAAAACATTTAAAACTCAAGGCTTGATATTTTTAATCACATTTTACAAAGTTTTCAAGAGGCCAAATGCTGTACCAGTACAGTATAATGTTTATAAGTAGCCAGTCGATTTATCCTACAGCCACATTCAAGTTCCTGTTGTATTAGATAATGAAGTATGAAGAGTGCTGTACTTGCACAACCCTGTTTCATCAAAAACTAACATTCAAAAAGCATTAAGACGGGAATCATATTTATTTTTTCAAATTGACATCAAATCATTTCAAGCAGTTTACCCATTGCAACATCATCTACTGTGCATACTCATCAATTTAATTTTTTAAATTTAAAGCTTCAGTCTCAATACTATTTGATTCCACCTCCTATTTGTAAAGAAACCAATAAATTTGCTACTCAAATTGGTATTAAAGTTGACTTATTTTCTTTAATGGCATATCAACCTTTGTGGGTCATTTAATGCCAAATCTAGTTTATGTTTATATTTACTACAAACTATATGCTTACAAATCATATATATTGAAAGAAGAGTGGGGGGGGTTGGATGGTATGCCTCCTCAGCAACAAAAAGAACACGTGGAATCAATTTCTTCTTAAGGTTTCGCAAATATCAATGATTTTCATTCCAGGCTTGATATAATCTTTCATATACAGTCATGTCTGCCAATGTGCTTCAGCTGCAGTACAAACCTCTTGGTAAATATTCCTTTTCCTTCCTCAACAATTTTCTCCAGCAGTCCCGTACCCAAGCTCGTCTCTTGTCGTGCGTCACCAAGACTCAAACGCTACTCACTCCAGTGCATTCAGGCAGGACTTAAGTAATCATGACAAAATGCCACATCCGGGTCAATCGCACAACGCGGTAATTTACATGTGCGTTGACGTCAAACACGATTCATGATCGGGAGGATGCGAGTTCAATCTTCCCAATCGCCCGTTTCTCTCTCCCTGATCTCATTTTACACGCCAGACATATTCATGCATGCTTTGAGCTGCCATGTGCAAGATTGCTCTCGCTACATATATATAATTTGAAAGTATATAGTTTGAAGGTAAATATTTGTTTTTAAACCAATTGTTAAAGCTAAAGACAAAGGTTAAGAGACAAATTTTGCTTCACTGGTGTATGCTTTGTAGTCTTTTTTCATAAATGTATCATTTTTTTATACATGTCTGTTAGATTAAGGTTTGCAATTATGATGTCAGTTTTACTATCCAAACTTTCTACACTATAGGATCTATTTAGGGTTTTCGTTAATCCTAGGGAGTTGCAATGTTTTTGTTTGTCTGGTCTTGTTTAATAATTTTTGGGGGTGATTTTTTTCTTGATGTTGAGGGATCTTTGGATTGAGATGATGAGGGATTTGATATGTTCAGTAATTGTTTGGGCATGATTCATTTTGGATTGGGGGGAAGGTTGGAGTTTGGCTGGGTTAGTTAGAATGTGGAGTATTAAGAAATTGGAAAATATATCACACATGAAATCATAAATGCTTATTCAGCCTGGAAATTTCTCAAGGAATTCTGAATTAGGCATTTTGGTATAATCCTGAGTGTGTAATTTTTTTTTCATTAAATTCTCTAAAGGACAAAAACTTTTTGCATAGGTGTATTATATAGATGAAAAACAACAAAAAAAATTTTTTTAACTGATCCAAATAAAAACAATTTCTAAAAAATTTAGCAAATATTCCAAAATTTAAAAATTCAAAAATTTTAAAATTCAAAAATAAAATAAAAAATATTTAAAAATTTGTACCATAATAAAGGATTATTTTAAATCAAATCACTTACCTATTTTGAAAAATAACTCCTCGGATTGTTTCATAGGGATTGGACTTTGTTCTTGCCTTCCTCATCTCTTCTCCATCAAGATTATCAAAAATGCTCTGTCAAAAATATCAACTTTGATTAAACCATTGCTTAATGATAAAAAAACTAAATAGAAAACTAAATAGAGACAATAAAAGAACAGAAGAGGAAGATCAGAAATATTAATAAAATCACCATGGATATCAGAAGATGACAATGTTGATCTACTTTAGTAAAATAAGAATGTTACAAAAAAAATTAATGTTGCCAAAAATTGGACCACAATTATAACATTGTACTCCAAGTACGTACCTTGGCTTCAAGAACCTTGCTTAGTACATCCTGAGAAATAAAATTGGTTTCATCATGAATGGTCATCTTTTTCTGTGTAAAAAATAGATATCCAATTACCAAACAAGAATCAATCATTTTATCTTTAATATTTTTTACAATATACAAAGTAAAAACCAAAAAGATTTTGTAATCTACTAGTATTTTAGTAAGGTAAATTACATGGTGTAATGATGAGTTAGCTATACTCACAGACCATTGTTGATGAGTTTATCACTGTGTTCCCCATAGTCTGACCTTGTGCCAAACTAAGCTCATCAGAATAAATGATGATTAGTATTTTAGTATAATCCACTCTTATTTCTTTAATCTTATTTCTATTGCTTTTTATTACACTGGTAGTATTAGATTCAGTAGTTCAAACTTACAAATTGTTTAACTCAAGACTACTGTCAAATTTATAAGATGAAACATTGTCAACTACTATTAGATTTTTAACTAGTATTTCTTTGATTTTAATTTTAGTTGTTTTTTTATTGTAATTCTCAGACTGTCATTCTACACTTGTCAGTATGCAATGCTAATCAAAAGAAAGAAAAAGTTTCTGGTGAGATTCAAACCCACAAACCTTTTTACGAAGCAAGATGACTTTTTGAGAGCAGCTGCCATACCAATGAGGCCACATGACCAACAGCTTACAGAAGCTCAAATCTAACCATATAACTTATTCTTTATTTTTTTCCAATTAGCTGAAACACTAGCATCTTTGTTTACATAGCGTTAGTAGCAGTAATATTTGAATTTATTAAGTATTGTTAATTATATCATTCTTTATTCTGTTGGGTTCACTAAGGGCTAATGCTCTTGGCAAAGGCATGAGTGCACTTTTCCCTATGCGTTATATCCCCTTACAATTTAGAGACTCAACATGGTGTAGTGGTTATCAGCATGGAAAATGAAATTGTCAAACTGTGTTTTAATTTCAGCAGAGGCTACTCATGTTCACTCAGCACTAATACCCTTGAGAAAGGCATGAACCTACTTCTCCTTACACTATCTGCTCACCATTTACAATGTGACATTGTGCAATTGTTATCAGTGGGGGGAAAAGAAATTAGCAAAGTTTGAATGTCATCTGAAGCTGTTTATGTTTGCTTAGTACTAATGCTCTCAGGAAAGGAATGAACCCATTTTTCCCTGTGTACTGTTCCATATATCTTGATGTCTTTTCATGAGCATGCAAGCATCAATTATATTAATTTTGTACCTGAGCACCTTACTGCTGAATATTGGTTAGATTCCCACTAGTGTCATATTGTTAAGCTTCAGACATTACTATCAAAGTACACTTTGTGAATTTATTATATTTATATACTGTTTAATATACTTATAAATCATTGACATACTTCACCAATTCTCTTCCAATTTCTTAGCTCATCGATAGTTGGGACTGAACCAGAATAGGAAGGTAACCATTCAACACTTTCGTCTGAAGATACCTGAGGAAAAATAAAATCATCTCATTTAAAATTACACTCAAACATTACATTAATTGTTAAAAAAATTTCTTTTAAAATAAAAATAATTCAAAAATAGCATCAAAATCTTGCAGCTTTTAACATTAAAATAATGAATTCAAAACCATGCATTAATCTCCTCCCTGTCTATGCACCAGTCTCCTCTCACGAGATCATCTCGACACACGTGCACTATCATCCCCTGCATCATGCACGCGAGAGGGATGTCTGTGGTCTTATTGTCCCACCCTTTCGTTGCTGCACTGGCTCTACACTTTATAACACCTGCTGCAGAGTGAAGCCATCTGCACACTGGCAAGTGTCCTAAAGTTTTCTGCACAAGGAGAAAGCAGTTCATCACATGATGATGTCAGGAACGTCTGGAATCACGGCTCCTTGTCTCCAGGTCAGTTTGCCTCGCTCCCATTGAGCTCAGCACTCAAACACCATTTTCAAGGTGCTCTGGGTCTTTACAAATCAGGCCAAACTCAGCCAGTTTTGCCCACACTCGCGATGATGATGCAAAATTTTTGTTATGTAGATATCGTCAATGTATATTGATGTTGCCATGTTAATTGCCTCATCTTGAGTCAGTACTGCATTGACAATGGTCTTCATTGTTATTAGCGCAACATTCAACCCAAATCCCAACTTTGTCAGGCAGTACCTTTAACCATGAAATATAAGTCTGAAATGGCCATCACAACTTATCGACTCTGATCTGCAAATATGCCTTTTGCAGGTCCAGCTGAGACACGTTTGACCCCTGTTGAGGCCACTCTCTTAACTTGGCAGTGCATACATAGCATCAGCAGTAAATGCATCTATGTGTTAATTGAGTTCATGGTAGTCCAGCACCTTGCACTGCTGAACAACTGCCATCAGAGGGATTAGTCCCTTCGGGGATCCAAGTTTCTCTTCTGAATACAGAACTAGCCACCCATCCTGGATCCAAGCTTTGAGCTCCTGCTCGTACGCGGGCCTGATATTCAGTGACGCAATTTTGCAACTTTGGTGGTTCTCTGTCACCCATTCACATCCATGACGCAATCTAGTGTTTCTGTTATTCCTCAAACCTAACACTGAAGTCATGATGGCCTATTTTTAGGGTGGCTCACACCAGAGTTGTCTCCTGAAACCATGTTTACATATCATGTTATAAAGACTGCCTAAAGACTTGAAAGCATCATACCCAAGAACCAAGTCCAATGGCTTCTCTTTCAAAACCAGCACGTCCACTTTGGCTAAATTTCTCATCTCTGTGCAGATTTCAATTGTCCCAATTCCACAAGCTTGAGTTTCACCATTCAGTGTCGTTACCGCAACACTTCTCTGTCTCCAAGTGCGACATAACACCTTCCTTACTATAGTATGAGAATATCCCGAGTCGAGGAGTGCAGAACAAAGAGTCCCATCAACAAACACTTGTATAGCTGACAGCGTCTCACTCACTTGATTACTAGGGAAAGAACTGATGTTTATGTTCAGTCCCCAGCTTTGTTTCCTGGACAGTCAGATGCAAAATGTCCAGGCTTGCCACATCTGAAGAAACACATGGTATTGTATGATCTCCAGGCTCAATCTCCTGTTCCTGACTGACAACTGTGCAAACAATCTTTGGCAAAATTATACTGGAATACTTATAACAGATCACGTCACTGCCATGTTTAACAGGTTGGGATGTACTGGCGTGTGGCTGCTGGGCTGCCGCGGCAATTTTGCTACCTGCATCTGCTGTTGTCGGCCATGATAGCTCGAGCCCTGCTTATAATTTCATCAAGTGTTGATCTATCCATCCTGGCAGATGCCTGCTGACAACAAATGCATAAATCATCCATTCCTCACAGAGAGCTCTTCTAACCAACCAGGTGAGTCGCTTTAGCTCTGCCAGAAATTCTTCTGGCATTTCCTCCCGTAGGAGCACGCAGTTGATGAACTGACTATACGCAAAAAATGAGTTGGTCCCAAACACTTTATGAGCGCACATTTTATGCACTCAGCATCCTTCTTATTTTCCTTACTTAACTGTTGGTAGACTTTAAAAGCCCAAACTTTAAGATGCAACGCCAGGACACATTTCACCTTCTTCATGTCTGTCATTCAGCGAACCAGCTCCACACTGTCCAACCATTCCATTATGTTTAAATCAGGCTCATTACCTCTAAACGTCTGGATCAATTGAATATCAAAAATCAAATCCATACTTCTGTTTGAGCATGAAAAACAGATTCAAAATGCCGAAATAGCTTGTAAGGAAAAATGAGAGAACCACTAACTCTTGATTCCTCTTTTTCAAACAACGTGACAACTTCAATACAACTTGTTCACGCACACCAAAAAAAATATCCCCCTCCCACTCACTGAGTTGCTCCCCCTTTATCCCTGCCAACTCACATCGTTCACAAGAAACAATGAGGCTTCACTGTTTTAAAACGAATGCCTGACGCGCATTTTCTTTTTTTACAACAGCTCATCAGTGGGTAAGTCTTGTTTCTTTCTGCTCAATCTTTTTTCTTTATTAGCCCACAAGGTCTCCACTTAGTAGAAAGTTCTCTCCTCACTCTTCCTGTTTGTGTGTTCCATTACCACACTGGTTTAAGTAGGGATCCCATAACTTAACAAAGGCAATGATTGAAGAAGAAAATTGCTTTTACTTGTACTTCTAGGTATTTAATCTTTGGGGATCAAGCTTAAAAATCACTATATTGTTAAATAGTTACTTAGCTGATACAGTATGAGTATATACAAACTCCTATCAAGTGTACCAAGTTTATATTTCAATGAGAGTTTGTGAGGAAAAGAAAAATATTGAGGGAGGAAGAAAAAATACAAAGAAGGAGAATCAAGAAATTAATGATGAAAAAAATTAAAAGCATGGTGAAGAAACAAAATTGGGCCAAATACATATCAAGGTTTAGGATTGTGTTTTGAGGGATTATCATCAGCACTAATCTTTTGACATATCTATTATTTACACAAGGATTATCAATAGACATACTTTCATATTACTAATATTTCTATCTTTAAAAAGCAAAAGCCAAATACAAAATAAAAATCAAGAGTTAACTAAAATAAAACTTACGACTTCTTCATCCGGATCCCACTCAATGTTCTCAAAATCAAGGCCCTTAAAATGAAGGCCAAGACCTCGTCGACCTCTTTGCTTTGATGCTTCCACAATGTCCACACGACCCTGTTCATTTTTACCCAGACCTTTACCTTTTTGGTAGCCCATTTTTGCCTGGTGGGGAAAAAAAGAGAGAAATTATTTTAAGTAACAGCATATAAAAAAGACTTAGTCAACTTAACACAAATGTTTATTTACTCTGTGTGTGTGTGTGTGTGTATATATATATATATATATATATAAAGTGGTTTACCAAGCCAAAGTAGGAGGTAATATCAGGCAGAATATGGTCTATGCATGATTAATAGTGACCATGATAGGAAAGATACAATAATCACAAAGCTTCCCTCAGGAATTAATGTTATGTCAATAGTACAAGACTGTCCAAGTACATTTGGGAATATAAAGAAAAGTATGGCAAGGTTAAGTGGTGCATTTTAAAAAAAGAATGTATGCTTGTAGGATCAAAACAATGTAAATTATGTTTGGAGGGAAAATATCACATTATAAGTTTTCCAAATTCTAGCAATCTGTTGAATAAAAGATTAAAATTGATATCTAAATGTCACCACGAAGGTAAATATTTACATTATAATTTGGCACCAGATTAAGCCATATGACTTAGTAAGTTAGTCATATAATAGTCATGTGACTTAGTAAGTCAGCCACGTAATAGTCACTCGATTTAAATATTGCATTGAGAACAGTTATTATTCAGTAGAATTTAATGGATTTCAGACATGTCAATACAAGCTCACCTGAAGGTTAGGCACATGAAACTCACTCATGAGTTTTTACTATTGTATTTTATTTTACCATTCACATATATACATGTGTGTGTGTGTGTGTGACACCATGGTTTATATTGTTAAACAAATATGCAAACTCTTTCCTTCACTTTAATGATTATGCATTTAATGACATAGCAACACATATATAAGCAAATATTAAAAGCATATATAGAAATTGATTATACATTATTTGATTATAGAAATGCATTACAATCATTTAAGAAAATATGCCAAAATTTTCACTCACTAATAATTAAATACAGTGACATGATAGAAATCTCAATGAATGCCACATGCTTCTATTTTTGTGGTACAACTAAGCTCAATATTTTTGAGTACCTCACATAGTTTAATGGTTAATGAGAATTACTAGTGAGTTTGATTCTCCCTGAGAGCACCATTTATCTGGCCTCCTGCCAAAACTCATCTAAACTTAATGATATAGCATATATAGAAATTCATTGATAATTATTTACTAAAGATGTGCATAGCAAAAGATTTTACTATAAAAATACATTATAATCTATGAAATTACCAGAATAAAGCACAAAAACATCTGTTCAAATGTTACAGTCTGTAATCATCTCATAAATAACAATTCATTCCATTTTGTTCGTGATAAAAGAAAGGTGAGAAAAAGAAAGCAAATATAATAAGAAAGAAAGAGAAGAGAGAAATGAAGTGATAATGCTATAAATTAGAAAATGAGGAAGAGGAAAAAGAAAGAAATGAGAGAGAGAGAGAAAGAAGTTAAAGAAATAAACACTTATTTTGAAAACTTATTTCAGAAGTTAATTTTTAAACAAAAAGAAATTATGTGATATTTCATAAACAATACTAAAATCTTCCAAAAGTCAACAAATTACTCAATTCTAATAAAATGTTTGGTAATTAACAATATTAGTAAACTTATGTAACAAAGTAAGAAAAAAAAAACTTATAAAAATAAATGTCAAAATTTTCATTTACTCTAATGATTTCATATATAGAAATTCATTGAAAAATTATTTCACTATAAAAATGTATTGCAAATGATTTTATTATAGAATTGCATTAAAATCATTAAGCAAATATGTCAAAACTTTCATTCACTCCAATTATATATTCTTTTTTGGTGTCTATCTCATAAGATAATGTTAGCATCAAAGATATTCAAATTGAGTCCTATTAAGACTAGTGTATAGCATGTCTCAGCAATCCAATTTCTTGCATGATAGTCTCTTGTGCAGGTATTGTAGACCAAGTTGGAGTATACATCAAAACCTTGAGTTAGCCATATTTGCCTCCTGCATTGTCTTCTTTCCTCCAACCATTGACTGCAAGGGAGTTGGTTGCTCTTTTTTTTCCTACTCCTTGATGTTTTCACAAGCAATGTGGCACCAGGCATTGCAAAAATCTCTAATCAGTTCCTAGCTGTGTCAATGCCTAGTAGTTTTAGGTTGTGTTTGTGAACATCGTTGAAGCACAATGCTGGATAGCTTTTGATAAGACATCCTTTGCTATTTAACCATTGTTTATATAGCATACTAGTCTTAGCCATCACAAACAAAACAGACAGAGGAGGAGATGTATACTCAGCGAGCTAATCTGCTCTAGCACTGGAGCACGGTGAATTTTGTCATACATTAATATCATACCTAATATCATTACTGTTGTGGCATTATCCCTAATTCAATACACAATGGACTCTTCCAATAAAAATGTAACAGTTGATTGTAATTCACTCAGTCAGTAAGTAGCAATGACTACACAGGCAACATTGTATTACTTGTTTCCTGTAATATATAACTTTTATTCTTCTCTCAAAGTACATGTTTGTGCTATTTATTTTATGCCCTTTTCCGAGGACATAACAACTTAGCTCCCCAGCTTTCAAAGGATCGATATAAAAAATTTTTTTTTTTCACACAGAGGATTTGAAAAATATTCAAGCGGTACCTAACAAATGCGAGCCCCTGACCCCAACCCAAGGAGGATTTAATGTCTGAAGATTCAAAAAGAATTTCACACGGGAGGAATTGAATAATTATTTGAACAAGAAAATCAACACCAACTTGACAACTGGATAACGAAGAAATTCAAGAATTTGTATTTCTTTTTAAATATGTTCTCTGTTCTTAAAACAACATTCCTTAAAATATTGGACACAAAGACAACAAAGAATCCATACAGATTATAGCAAAACCTTGATAAAAGGCAAAAGTTCAAAGGATTACATGGATTCAACTTACAGTTGTTCTAAAAACAACATTGTAATTTTGTTTCACTCATGTTTATTGCTTCATGTGAGGAAAGAAAAAAAGAGACAGTTACTCAAATTAATATTTGATTAAAAAAAAAAAAAAAACTAACTGAAACAGTTACTCAAATTACTATTTGATTATTAAAAAAAAAAATAAAACAAGTCTGACTTAGAAATTCTAAAGACAAAACACCTAAATTGAGGAAAGTTATTCGTAAAGAATAAAAATCAAAAACAGAGAATATCAAAGCGGTAATGCTTGAAATAGTAAAATTTCAACAAGAGCAACAACTTGTCATACAAAAAAAGAACTGAAGAATTACAATAAGAAATTCAAAAGCAAGCAGATTTGAGACAAAGGAAATTCAAAGAGTTGTTTCTACGAACTCAAGAGAAACAAAAAATTCTGTTGGAATTAGCTAAGAGGGGACAAAACGATGTTAAGTAAACATTTTTTTTCACAAAATGCCATATGGAATGCCATTGATGATTTTATTTATGCCCCTGAAGAAGACATAACCTTTTTGTCGTATTTTAGATGATAGACAGGATAAAACCCACAAGAACCAACAAAAAATAGACATGTACTTGATCTGTAATAATATACTATTGTACAGCAAACAAGTGGTAATACTCATATCACTCCAAAAGAGAATCCTCAAAGAATTCCATGTAGGACACCTGGGAATTGCAAGGATGAAAACCCTGATGAGGAGTAATGTTCACTGAACAAGGAAGGACATAGAGAACTTGGTTAAGTCCTGTAAAGGCTGTGCTATGGCATCAAAAGCACCAATGATAAAATCTAGTCCTTGGCCATAAACTGACCGACCATGGTCGTGACTCCATATAGATTTTGCTGGCTCACTTGACGGCTATTATCACTTAATTGTGGTGGTTAGTTTTTCGAAATGGCCTGAGATTTTGAAATGCAAAAGATTGACCACAGAAACAGTAATTAATTTTCTACACCAATTATTTGCTCTGTTCAGTGTTGCTGACTGCATTGTGTCTGGTAATGGTACACAATTTACGTTCAAAGAATTTAAAGATTTTTGCCAGACATTTGCGGTCAAACACATCACAATTGCCTCATATCACCCAAGTAGTAACGGCCAGGCAGAACATTTCATAGACACATTCAAGAGAGCACTAAAGAAAGCCAAAGGAACACCTACAGACACAGCTATACAACAATTTTTGCAAGTCTACAGGGTAACTCAAAATAAAAATGCTCTATCAGATATGATGCCTGCCGAGGTGGTGTTTGCCAGAAAGATCAGGTCAGTGTTTGACAAACTAATACCAAAAAAGGCAAAAATCGAGATATTCAAAGAAAGTAACAAATAAACATTATGCCATAGAATTGTTGACCTAAAAGAATTCTAATGAAAAGCAATTAAAAATAAGAGCTGAATGAAGAGACTAATCAAAATAATTAATAAGAAGAATACCATCATTTTGAAGACTGATTTGGCATAGGATCCAGTGTCCACAGTGGGCTCAGTAGAATCTGTGGCAAGCGACATCTTGGTTTTCTTTTTAGAAACCGCTTTTTCTGCATCGTCATCCAAAGTTCTCTTGGAAAAATAACCAGCATAAGATTCTGGTTTGTATTCATCATTGCTGTCACTCAGAGCACTGCTTTCATGGCCAGATGCTAGGGTGAGTTGATCAGCATCACTTTCAGAATCTGAAGAGAAAAACAAAAATAAATATGAGTAAAGTTTAGAATGAAATCCAACTGAATGAGGAAAACAATTTGGAAAATTAGATTGATATGTTTTGTTTGTGGTCAAGCATCATTATCAAAATGAATATATTAACAAAGTTTATACAGTAAGTGAAGAAAACATAATAATTTATGTAGAGTTTATGTACATCTAAATGTTTTTTGATAACTCTTTTAGTCAGATTCATTCATTTTTTGTTGTTTATATATACAAGTATTCACAATATTTGAATTTTAATTTAGTGGGGAAAAAGGGATATATTGTAAAAACCTGAAGTCAAGTTAACTGTAAGACACTTTTAGATTAAAAAACCATCTATGCATCATTACTGTGATAAAACTGCATTTTTATAAGAGACGCAATAATTAGAAAGTTTGCCAATGGTCCGGGAGACAGGGGTTCAATACCAGGTCGAGTCATACCAAAGACTCAAAAAATGGTACTTGATGCCGCCTTGCTTAACACTCAGCATTATAAGGTGAATATCAAGAGTAAAGTGGAGCAATCCAGGGAATGGAGTAGCGCCCTCCCCTACACCTTGATGTGGTAGCTATTGAAAAGGGAACCTTCTGGTCACCCTCAACTGAGGTCAAGGTATCTCTTTAAAAATTACAATTTATCACTTCAATTATTATGCTTCTCTTCCTTGCAGTATAAAATTCATTCTCATTTTGATGTTGCTAAACTATTAGTAAAACACATCAATCTGATTTTCCAGACTGTCTTATTTATTCTAATTTTTAAAAAAATGATTATATATATATATATATATATATATATATATATGGAAGCACACATGGTGTGATAGTTATCATTGCATGAATTGAACACAGTGATCCGAGTTCAAACCCTTCACATAATGCTAATAACCTTCAGAAAGATATGCATCCAACTATTCTTCTTCCAGCAATGGGTAAATAGTAAAGCAGACTATGCTTAGTAATTTTGATATGGCAAGTGGTCTAGGAGAAGGAAAACCCTGAATTCAAATGTTGAACTCTACTTTAAAAATTGGCCTTGTGCGGTGGGGCTGGTAAATATACACGTGTATATATATATATATATATTTGAATAAAAAAAAAAAAAACATTCATATCTCAGAGTTTCAACCAAGAATATTTAAGCACATCTGAAGATTGGTTTTATTTGATATATATTTTAAATAATCTATAATTGGAATATTGTAATATTTGCTTCACACTTTAATGTATATAGAAGTTTAATAATTTTGCTGGTTTTGCAACAGTTTTAGATTTTATTTAGTGGTTTGTTTACCAATTTTAATTGGATATAAGTGATATTTAGGTGGCAGTCTTTCTCTTTAACCATGTCACATTAAAAACTACAGAAAAATTTCTTTCAAATAATTTTTTTTTCAGTTTTCTGATTTTACAAGACCACTTAAGTTAGATTCAATTTTATTTAAAAATTGTTCAAAATTTTCTCCATCAGTGGTCATTTTCAATGTTTTGAGGATATATGGGGTTTTTTTGGGGTTTTTTTTTAAATAGACAATCTAGGATAGCCTGGCAAACAATAAACGAAGTGAGTAGAAGAAAGAACACAGCCAAAGCAAAACTGAAAGCAGCAAACCAACAAGAAAGAATAAAACTGTGGAAACAGCACTTCGAAAACTTACTAGGAAACCCACCGAAAATAACACATGAACCAATCACCAGAATAATTAGCAAACAATTAGACATTAAACTAGGACCGTTCACACAAGAAGAACTCGACTCGGTTCTCAAAAAAATTAAAAATAGGAAAGCTGGATGAAATTCCCCCGGAAGTATGGAAGACCAGACAATTCGATGACATACTGCTCGACACTGCAACGCAGTATACAATCAAAATCCGATAGATAGAGGGATGAAGGGATGCATACTCCCCTTCCCTAAAAAGGGGGACCACGGATTAGCCAAAAACTACCGAGGCATAACACTTACATCCATAGCAGCCAAAATCTACAATGCCCTACTATGAAACTGCATAGAACCCGAAATCGACAACATACTTAGAAAAAACCAAAATGGCTTCCGAAGAAATAGATCCACGACCTCACAAATATTAACCATCCGTAGAATCCTTGAAGGTGTACGGGCAAAAAACCTACAAGCGACATTAATTTTTGTTGACTTTACCAAGGCTTTCGATTCCATTCACAGAGGAAAGATGGAACAAATCCTACTGGCGTACGGCATACCTAAAGAAACCGTAGCGGCAATAACGATTCTCTATAGAAACACTAAAGTAAAAGTACGATCACCAGATAGAGACACAGAATACTTCGACATTGTAGAAGGAGTACTACAAGGGGACACACTGGCTCCATACCTCTTTATCATTTGTCTAGACTACGTACTTAGAACATCGATTGACAAAATCAAAGAGAATGGCTTCGAACTGACGAAGAAAAGAAGCAGAAGGTACCCTGCAACAACAATTACCGACGCCGACTACACCGATGACATAGCAATACTGGCAAATACACCTGACCAAGCCGAAACACTACTGCATAGTTTGGAACGAGCAGCAGCAAACTTAGGCCTCTATGTTAATGCACACAAAACGGAATATATGTGCTATAATCAAACGGGGGACATCTCCACTCTAGAAGGAACCCCTCTTAAACTAGTAGACAAATTCACTTACCTAGGAAGCAGAGTCGAATCAACCGAAAAGGACATGGAAACGAGGTTAGCGAAAGCATGGACAGCTATCAATAGGTTATCGATTATTTGGAAATCAGACCTAACCGATAAAATGAAACGCAGTTTCTTCCAGGCAGCGGTCACATCGATACTGCTATATGGATGCACTACATGGACGCTAACAAAACGGCTGGAGAAGAAGCTAGATGGCAATTACACAAGAATGCTGCGTGCAATCCTGAACAAGTCCTGGCAGCAACACCCCACAAGACACCAACTGTACGGCCACCTGCCCCCTATCACGAAAACTATTCAAGTTAGATGAGCCAGACATGCAGGACACTGCTGGAGAAGCAGGGACGAACTCATAAGAGATGTACTCTTATGGACCCCCACACATGGCCGTGCAAAAGCAGGACGACCAGCACGAACATACATTCAGCAGCTATGTGAGGATACGGGATGTTGTCCTGAAGACCTACCTAGGGCGATGAACGATAGGGAGGAGTGGCGAGAGAGGGTCAGGGATATCCGTGCTACCAGTGCGACATGATGATGATGATTTTTTAAATCAAGTGAAATTTCAGTCTTTTAAAATCCAAAATGCTTTTTGACCAGAGTATAGACATTAGAATATCTTGTAGTTTTTCTATAGCAATCTTTTTTTTTTTTTTTTTTTTACATTAGAATATTCAAATTTAGATTGTCACATGTTTCAGAAAAAGCAATCAGAATCAATGTAAACTGTTAACAGTCGTATAAATTTTTTTAGTTATTAAATACATCAGGTTTTTCAGTTCCCAGGCTGAATACTAGTTTCTTTATTGTAAGTCTTTTAGGGGTTTTTTTTACCCAACCCCTCTGCACAAGCAAGATGTGACAAAAGGACAATTTTTAAATAGATAGTTTTCAATTTGATTTGGTTTTATGGCATATCAACCTTTGTAGGTTATTTTAAAATCTTCTCATAAACCAGTTGCCATACCTAAGTTATAGAGCACAGTTTTCCCAACTATTTAGGGAGAATAGTTGAATTCCCAAAAGTATGTAAAATACAAACAGCCTTGTCCAGGGTTTGAACGCAAGTCACTGTGTCCATTTCCTAGAACAGTAACCATTACACAAGCACCATTTGTTTTTATATTTATGGTTTCTAATATTTGAATTTTTTTTTTTTCCCCAATTTATACAAGGCCCAACAAAATGATCTCCCTAATTTAAAACTGCCTTCTTGAAATTACAAATTGAAATGAGTAGGTGAGAGGTATGTCTGTAAACATCAGGTGTTTGTGATTGAAACTTATTTTTAAAAAATGGTGACTATCACTGCAACACAGCAGTTATTTTGTAAAGATTTAAGGGTAGATCAACAGGAAAGAGTTCCAGTCAGGAAAACTGTATTGTTGTCGGTTGGAAATGAAAGAGAGAGACAGGTTCAGCTTTAAATAGGAAATCACCTAATAGCAAAATATTGTATTACCAGGCACTTTCTTATGTTCAGATTTGGTTAACTGGTTTACATAAAATGTAATTAAAGCAGAATATTTATTTTTTTAAAAAAAAAAAAAAAAAAAAAAGGAAAAATACAGTTGGTTTTTTGTTTTGTTTTACAGCATATCAACCCTTCTTCAGTCATTTAATGCTGATAAAAGTTCATTTTGATAAAAGTTCAAACAATTCAGTTTAGTATAAGTACATATTTTTCTTTACACACAGTTAAATGTCAAGACAGTTCTATTTCAAACAATTTAGCCAAAGTATGCAGTTTAAATGTCAAAAGAGTTCTAGTACACAGTTTCAATGTCAAAAAAGTTCTATTTCAAGCAATTCAGTTTAGCATAAGTACACAGTTTAGTTCTATTTGACCCATAGCTAAGACCCTATCAGGTACTATCATTCCAGGCAAGAGTGGACCTGGGAGCAATGACAATGAAGGGGTACTCCACATTCCCCAAAGCTCCAGCATTACTGGAACCTCACCATCAGATTGCTTAGTGTCATATCCAGGACACTTGTTGGGGGATTTTTACCTTTTATACCCTCAGCTGCTGTTCTTCTAGAAGTGTGCCTTTGGCATTAAATAACCCATGAAAATTGATTACTTTTACTTAAATATTTTTATGATT
This sequence comes from Sepioteuthis lessoniana, assembly GCA_963585895.1. Taxonomy (NCBI): domain Eukaryota; kingdom Metazoa; phylum Mollusca; class Cephalopoda; order Myopsida; family Loliginidae; genus Sepioteuthis; species Sepioteuthis lessoniana. The sequence goes on along the minus strand of OY757940.1, from coordinate 17,872,857 downwards.
AATTGGTAAGTATTTTTGTAAATGATTCTTTTTAATTAATTTACATGTACATTTTTTCTAATCAATAAGAAATAATTAACTCCTCAGAATAAGTAGAGTTGTTATATTTTGACCTTCGCCCCGGCCCAAAAATGCTATTCCAAGGTGATACACCAGAAGGAAGTGACACATTCCAATGGCCAGTAATCGAAAGAGATCGCGTCGGCGGATTAAGGCTTATGATATGGGACAAGGTGAAGGTCCCATTGTGCCACTACAGTGATGCACCGGAAGAGAGTAACCTCTGAACTGCATGACAGTTATTTCTGCTTGATGACGATTAAACATTCGATTTCAAAGATCCAGTGGGCGATCGTGTGGGCGTTGAATTATTATATAATTCAGTTGAGTTTGGGTCCCAGAGCAGTTGCCAGCAGACTTCCAGAGAGTTAGAGACCAGATGTGGTAGGGAAAGCCACACCCGACCGAGGGGGTCCTCGGAAACCCCCGATGGAGTTAGGGGTCCAGAGAAGATGCTGATAAGATGCCATAAAGAAAGCCAGCATCCAGCAGTGGACCCCAAGACCTCTGGTTGAGCATCTAAGAGAACAAGAAAGACATAACGTGAGGGTCATAAGTAGTGGAGGTCAAAATATGAAGTTTATGTTCGGTCTCCAGCACCCTCTCACATGCAAACCTTGAACAACCCTTTCGAACCCTTGCAATAAAATGGAGAGGTATATATGTTGTTAAAGAAGTTCTTCTTGCATCATTTATTACTGCGTCTGTTATCATTGCGTCGGTATGTATCCAGCATATATATGTATATTTCTGCATGAATCAGAAGATGTATATGTATACAACAGAGTTACTATATAGCTAATAATTGACCCTCACTGATAATTCCTTTACTAAGAATTTTCACCACATGTCCACCAACAAAGATCATAACTGCATGATTTCCAGGCCTATTAATATGAATAGCTTTGATCCAACACAAATTTTTTAAAATAAGATCAAAAACATTCATTTAAAGAGGATGGCTTGACACATAAAAAAATATGTTGACTCAATAATTTTCAGGTAAACCTATTTTAAAATTAACTTCATCCTTTTTAATTACCAAAAATATAATTAAAATCTAATAATTGTTTTTTGTGAATGTGAACTTTTTAAAATTGCCACCATTTTATACTAAACAAGAATATGTTTACACGGAACATTTAAGTTCCCAAAATTACACACTAGCCACCAACTATGAGTTGCTATTTTCTGAGTAACTGGGAAGAAAAAGGCTAAAGAAATATAGTGGATGAGTGAATTGTAGTAAGTTGAAAGCTTTTTAAATATAAATACTCAGTAAAAAGAAGATGGTAACTGAAATATTTGGTACCATAGCTAGGCTAATAAATCATTATTAGTGAGTTTGCTTCTCACCGAGTGCTCCACACTGACATTGTGTCACAACTAAGCAAAGCTTAGTAAATAACTATAAAGACTGAAACTTAATCTTCCCTAGATGGTGAATTTAAGTAATACATGTTTAAAAAATTTTTTCTTCAATAATTCAACAGGATATCCTAGACAAGATATGTAATAGAATTCTGTTAAAATAAAAAAATTATTTTTGAAGAATGCAAATCACTATGCCATTTCATTTTTACACATTAAGACCAAGTCAGAACCATGTAATGTCATTCTAAATGAATGAAGCCTTTTGGTTGTATTCCAAAGAACATTTCCAGAGAGAGAAAAAAAATTTTCTTAAAGTCCAATATAAACTTTCTTTTTAAAAATTCTTTATTGAATAACTTTACAGAAATTAAAAATAAATAATTGTTGGAGAGTTTAAAACAAGAAAGAAATCCCAATTTAGGAAAAGGATGAAATATTTTTTCAGTTGTAAAAAAACGAAAATAAATCAAAAGATAATGAATTTAAAATTGATTGCTAAAAAAATAAGTTTTTAAAAAATTTAATGAGTTAAATGAATTTGAGTGGTAAAAATTAAGTCCCTTTAGTTTTGGAAATCTTTTAGAAATAAGTCTAAAAAATGACAAAGGTAAAACTTTCAGTGCAGTGTTATTTAAAATAAAATTTATACGTTCTGTACATTTTAGAATTCCAACAACTTCACAAATAAATTCTTTATTTAAAAAAAATAAGTTGTTCTGAAATAGTTTTCACCTAATTCGGAGCTTTTTCCAAGAAAATTGCTTGACCTTCACCCCCTTAATTTTTTTTTTCCAGGGAAAAACAATTTTATCGAAGTTTGTAATTTTTTATAACATAGTCGATGCACTAATGTCTACACAAGACATTAAATTTGTGTAAGGACTATCCAGTAAAAGCAAAAGGAAACTAGTGAGATCTTATCAGTTTTTAATCCTCAAAAAGTTTAAACAATAATACGAGGTAAATTTAAAAAAAAAAAAAAAAAAAAAGATAACACACTTTCAATTAAAAAATAAACAGATACAAAAACGGGTAAAATTCTACATGTGCATGGTTCAACTTTACCGGATCTTTTTTTTTTTTTAAATTTTTTTTGTGATTTGAGCTCATTAAACCCACAAACTCACCGCAATTTTTTTTTAAATTTTTCTGGGAAAAGATTATTTTACATTTTATAAGGAGGTTTCACTTTCACATTTTAATTTAATGTAGAACGATCACCCATTTCCGGAACAGTTAGCATTGGAAAAGACAAATAACCAGACAGGTCGAATTATAATTTTTTAACACCCCGGGGTGGAGTGCTTTTTTTCAATACTTGTTCTGGAAATGTAAATTTCTTTTTTTTTAATTTAAATAAAAAAAAACTACAGTAATTTTAAAGGTCTAATTAGTTCAAATCCCAAACAAAAATTACAAGAAAAAAAAATTTCCCCGGTGAACTTGAACGAGTGCACGTATAGAAAATAATACCAAAAAACGTCTTTACAGAAAAAAATTATCATCATCATCATTGTAATATCTTAATGGTTGTTTGGGTTTTATGGCATATCAACCTTTGTAGGTTATTTAATGCCAAACCCATTTTTATACAAATAATCAGTTCTATTTCAAACAATTCCGTTTAGCATAAGTACAGTTTAATTATCAAAAACATTTCTATTTCAAGCTATTCCGTTGAGTTAAACAGTTCTAATTCAAACAAATCAGTTTAGCATAAATAGTTTTTGTCCACAGACAGCTAAACGTCGAAACTGTTCTTTTTCAAACAATTCAGTTTAGCATAAGTACACAGTCTACGTGTCAAAACAGTTCTATTTAGCATAAGTACGCAGTTTAGTTCTATTTGACCCTATCAGGGTGAACCTGGGAGCGATGGCAATGAAGGGGTGCTCCGCATTCCCTACAGCTCCAGCATTTCTGGAACCTCACCATCAGATTGTTTAGTGTTATATCCAGGACACTCGTAGGGGGGGGTCTTACTCCTCTGTATAGCAACAGTCGATGTATTCTACAGCCCCAACAGATTGAGCGTAATATCCTAAGTTTAGAGAGCTAAATAATACTATAAGTTGGGTGGATACGTTAAAAGCACGAAAAACAAATGGAAAGTAAAAAGAAAACTTTGGACCGAAAATTCTCTTTTTTAAAGACGTTTCAGTTTTATTTAATGACAAAGTTTGTTTTTTTTTACTTCCAAAAGTTTTCCCATGAGAGTCAAAAGAAACAAAATAATGCAATTTCACAGAGAGAAAGCATGCTGAAAGAAAATTTCTAGGGTAGAAGTTATATTTATATAAAATTATTAGGCACAGTTTAAGGTTAAAAAGGAAGACTCTATGTGGCGTAATGGTTAGCAAGCTAGATTAGCAAACCATTGTTAGTGAATTCGATTCTTACTGGGTGCCGTGGGTTTGTGCAACAACTAAGCTCGGCATAATGAATTAAAGGAAAGATATGGGATTCATCGAAAACAGACATGTAACCTGTAAACGCCTACATATAATAGGAAGGTTTACGCTCTACTGTTGATGATGATGATGATGATGATAATAAAATGGTGAGCAAAATAATGTCAATTTCATGCCTTTTTATAAGTAACATTCGGACGAAATTACAAACAAAAACTTAACCGCCAAAATTTGTTCCAATTAAATGGCTGCACATTTTCTGTTTTTAGTTTCATTATTTTGACTTCGTCCTGGGCTATTAAAGATCTTAACTACCTAAACTAATTAAATGAAATTTAAAGTGTACTGAATTTATTAGATCTACAAATGGTGCAAGTCACAATTCAGTTGAAAATGTACTTAAAATATTATTTTAGTTGATTCTGAACAGTCAAAAGTTAGAATTTGTTGAGTCATTACTTTTACTGATCAAAACTGAGTTTTAAACATCACTTGAAAAAAAAAAAAGTTGTTTTTTTTTTTTAATATTCAATATCTACATGGATACAACGCTCAAAGAATATTCACAAAAAAAAGGGTCAAATAATTTAAGCAAAAATTTAACATAAACAAAATCGGCTTTAAGTGTTGAAAACTAAAAATGAATCCTATTAAAAAATTTATAATTTTGAAATTTATTTTCTTTAAATCTTTATTTAAAAATAATTTATATTTGGATATAAATAAGTTAAATTTGTCAATTAGTGTTAAAATAAATTTGTTTAGTGTTTTAAAATGATTTCTAAATTTTTTTTTTTTTTTTTTTTTACTGTTTCACTCTATAAAAAATGTAAAGATAACATTTTCTTAAGTTTAAAAATTAGATATTCGTTAAATAAAAAATGAAAAAAAAAAGAACCATCTTGCTTTTGTTTTGTTTTTTATGATTATTATTATTCAAAGTAATAAAAAAACGAGAAATAAATTCTGCGCAGTTCAATCGAAGCTACATACCTGAAAGTCTCTCAACCTTTCCGACAGACATCGGGATGGTTTTACACGGATCCCTGGATTTAATAATCCAGGAAAATTTATATTTGTTAGAATAAGTTAAGTAAAATTGCAAAAGATATTAACTGAAATTTTCGTCTGGTGAAAATTCAAGATTTCTTTGAATTATCTTCCCTTGGAAAGCAACCGTATTTTTACGGTGCAACTTGATTACCTCCCCTTACGTGAATTTTAAAAATATGCGTAAAAATCTATAATTTAACATTGAATTGACGTTATCTGATTCTTTGTAACTTAAAAAGTTGTGTACTTCTCAAGGGTGCTTGATATTTGAGACCCGATCAATACTAGGTTTCTAATGCTGTTTTTCGATAGTGCCAGTTTTTGAAGATTGACCTAACATTTGCTCAACTTATGTGGTTTGTGCTTACTAAGCTAGTATGAATATTAATTTTACTGCGATTGGAGCTAATGGGTGTGATCACACTGAACTGGAAAAAAAAAAGAAACTATAAAATAGGCCTGTAAACTCTTAATATTCTATGTTCTTTTAGTAGGGCCTGGATCCCCCTGTAGACTTCTCCCATTAAAATAGCCCAGTTGGCTAAGGCTATAGAATCCACAGAATGCATCTCTGCAGAGGGGTAAGACTCCCCCTCCCACCGTCGAGTATCCTGGTATGACGTTAAACAATCTGATGGTGAGGCTCCAGTAATGTTGGAGCTTTGGGGAATGTGGAGAATCTCTTCATTGGTCCCAGGTCCACTCTGCCTCGGAGTGGTAGCACCTAATTGGTCAAATAGAACTGTTTGACATTTAAACTGTGTGGAAACAAATGACTCATGATGAATTGCTTCAAACAGAACTGTTTGCCTATTCAAATTGAGTGTAAACAAATGACTGACATTTAATTGAATTATTAGTGGTACATAGCAATACTTTGAACCATTTAACTTTTTTGATTTATGTTCACAAATCATATATATTTAATATATATGAATAAACCAGATTTGGCATTGAATAACCCACAATGGTTTATATGCCATAAAACCAAACCAACCAAACCATCCCTCTAAAAATAGTGTCCTAGGTATGGCACTGAACTGCATCTGATGGAGAGGCTCACTCTGACTCAGACAGGGACTACCTGTTATGGTCCCATTTACATGTTAAATAGATTTAAGATAATGTTTAAATTGTTTCAAATTTAGGAATAGTTAACTGAATATATATAATTAGAGTTCTCTGGGAGTCAAAAGCAGTTGGGGAAAAAACTAGATTACATGAAAAAAGCAATCTAATAAAAGAAATCCTACAAATACCAATGTGCTCAAAAAGAAAGGTCAGAGAGAATTAACTAAAACATGCCAAAAAGAATTAATGAAATACATCCAAGACCTGATCAATAAAATCAGAAATTCTGTAGAAGATAAACTATCACAATTAGCATGGAAGACAGTAAATGAAGTAAGTAGAAGGAAAAACACCTTGATCAAAACTAAAAGCTGCCAACCGAGAAGAAAAACTTTAGTAGTGGAATGAACATTTCAAGAAACTGCTTGGAAACCTGCCAGAAATCTTGGATAAACCTACTGAAAAATTATTTATGGCCAACTAGACATCGAACTGGAACAGTTAATGGAGGAAAAACTTGACACAGTTCTGGAAAAAAATTAACAGTAGAAAAGCTGCAGGCCTTGATGAAATACTTCCTGAAGTATGGAAGAATAGGAAATTTGATAACATAATTCTTCGATTATGCAATATAGTGTATAAACAAAACACAACAGAGAAATGAATGAAAGGCTACAGCTTCTTCTTCCCCCAAGGAAGACATCTTCAGAATCATTAAGAACTACAGGGCCATAACTCTTACTACTATAGTCGGTAAAGTTTATAATGCCCAGCTTCTCAATTGTATCCAACCTGATGTTGAGAAAATTCTTATGGAAAATTTAATCAGTTTTCCGAGAAATCAGTCCACAACTTCTCAGATTCGGACTATAATCATAGCCACTAGCTGCTTATGTTGAGATTCTTAGGTATTAGTGCATAATAATCAGTGAATTGAATTTTCCACCATGAACCGAAAATTATTCTTAGGTATTAGTTCATCCCATACACCAATTTTGTTAGCAAATGGAATTTTCCATCACAAACTGAAAACTATTTCTGAGACCATTAATTCTATGAGTCATTTCAGAGATATTTTTTGATTGCTGCATAAAGCAAGTAATATTTGCAACCTTCTCTTGGTTGTATAATGACTAGTCTAATTACACCCAGAAGTTAAAGAGAAGTTTTCCAGCCCAAAATCTCAAGTATTCAAAGTTGGTGAAGAAGCAACCAGCTTTGCTATAAAAGCAGCAGTCATAGACAACATTGCCAGTTGGGTAGCAGGCATTTTGGGGAATACTCAGTATATCTGAGCTATGGCCTTGAACCCAGACCCACCTTAAAAAAGGCCTTGTACTGTACTCACACATTTGGTGAGGCACCTGACAAATACTGTTGGGTAGCAGGTATGATCCAAGGCAAAAAGATTAAAGTGGGTTACCCACTTTGACTGTTTCTTTCACTGGTATGACCTCCCAAGTTTCACACAACCAGACACCACTACCTTGGTTTTCCAGAAATACCCAGTTAACTCAGCAGTTCAGCTATTTTTAACTGACCTTTTCAGGGCACTCCTTTTACCACAACTACTACTACTCTTTTTAGAACAAGTCAACTACTACCTGGGCCCAACAGCAACGATGATGATTACTGGTTAACAATTCATCTGGCCAGTTCAGGATGAACCAGCTCAATGCAGCAACACCCAGCATAGCAGATCAACCAGCCCAATGCAGTAACACCTGATGTAGCAGACCAGCCAACTTGATGCAGCAATACCTGGCAGAGCAGACCAACCAGCCCAATGCAGTAACACCTGATGGAGTAGACCAGCCAACTTGATGCAGCAACACCCGGAATAGCAGACCAACCAGCCCAATGCAGTAACACCTGATGGAGCAGATCAGCCAATTTGATGCAGCAATACCTGGCAGAGCAGACCAACCAGCCCAATGCAGTAACACCTGATGTAGCAGACTAGCCAACTTGATGCAGCAACATCCGGCATAGCAGACCAACCAGCCCAATGCAGTAACACCTGATGGAGCAGACCAGCCAATTTGATGCAGCAACACCCAGCATAGCAGACCAACCAGCCCAATACAGTAACACCTGATCTAGCAGACCAGCCAATTTGATGCAGCAACACCCAGCATAGCAGACCAACCAGACCAATATAGCACTCCAGAATAACAGACCAACCAGCCTAGTACAGTGATGCCTAGCAACTCCCTGTCTGATGAACTGCTTGACTTATGTATTAATAATGTGGTAGATATTGCTAGAACCACTAATGACTTCATCAGTAGTGCAATGACACCTAGCATTTCAAGCTGCATTCCCTAGCCTACAAACCACTAGCCTTATGCAACGACGACACCAATACCCAAGCAGTGGACAGTACTCAGACTCACAATGACTTCATCAGCTCTCTTGCAGTTAACACTAGCCAAGTTCTGGGTTAACTGCTGATTCAATCACTAGGATATCAACTTGCTTGCCTTAGCAAGCCAATGCAGCTAACCTCTGACCATCAGCAGACTACCTGGCCACATAACTACACCAGCAATCTGTTCAAGAATCTTCCAGACTCACTGTTATCAAGAACTATAAAACAGTTGAGTCTATACTTTTGACATAAACAGGAATTTCTCTCAAAGACTTTTCTTTTTATTTCTAACCAAATAAAAATTGGCTCTTTTAATGTACCCTTCTGTGTTTTCTTATCCTTTGTGTCTTTCTTGTATCATTTCACTAATTTTTAAATGTTTGTAGGGTATGGGGTCCCAGGGGCAAGCTGTGTTGCCATTTTGCTATCTGATTCCATTTTGAAGTTATTCTATTCTTGCCCCACTTTTGTTTTGTTGGTTTAACTTCTTGGATATGGAGGCTGTAAAAGAATTATATGAAAGAAGAAGATATTAACAGATAGGAGACGAAGATATCTTTTATATTTTTCCTTTATTTCTTGGTTCAACAACCATTCAGTAGATGAGGAAATTCTTCCTGAATACAAATGAAATGGTTGAATCCTCCCAGTCAAGGTGTTAAGAATGCATTTGTCGTTTCTTGGGTATATGTGTGTCCAAATTTGGTATTTAAAGCTTTAACAATGTGTTCGTTATATAAAGCTTTAGTGTTAGTCTTTTCTTTGGAATATAAATCCACATTTAGTATTTAAAGTTTTAACAACGTGTTCATTATATAAAGCTTTAGTGTTAGTCTTTTCTTTGGAATATAAATCCACATTTAGTATTTAAAGTTTTAACAACGTGTTCAGTATATAAAGCTTTAGTGACATGTCAGTCCCTTTTGGGAGTTTGTCTAAATCCAGTGTTTTAGTCATGGGTTGGTGGTGAAAGAGACGATTACCACCAGTGGAAGGGTTAGCCAATGCGTTGTCTAAAGATGAATGCATGGTGTACTCCACCAGTTAGCAAGATGTTGGCACTCCACTGGTCACTGCTGAAAGAGAGTGAGATTCCTCCCTTTGTCGGGATGGTCCCTTTTCATTGCACATGCATCACCCCTCTTCTCATCCGAGGCCTCTGGGAGCTTCTGCATATTTTAATAATTATTTTAATTCAAGGAAAATTTTTTTGTATTTATTTATTCCCTACAGTGTCAGCTACTATAGACAGCCCTGCAACACTATATATCAAATCATTGAAGGCAACGCTATTGTTAGTAGATTTCTCCAAGGCATTTAATTTATGGGGTGTAGAACATTTGTGTTGTTTTTATTTGTTTTCATTGGTTGGTGTCGTCATGGTAGTTGATTTTGGGTTTAAGTATCTGACTCCTTCTTTTCTTCTTCTCACTACATTTAACTTGTTGGCTTTGTTTATGGAAGGCTGCAAAAGAATTTAAGGAAGAAAGGAAAGAGACAAAGATACCTTTCAAATTTCATCTTTATTTTAGGATTTTTAATGACTATTTTGAGGCAAGGAAAGTTTTCCTGAACTAGAAGAAATATGTCACGTTTGCTAGACAAGGCATTGAAATGTAGTTGTCATTCTCGGTGGTGGTGAGTTTAAAGTTGGTGGTCATGTCCAATTGGTGTTTTTCAGTGAGATATGTTTGGCAGTGCAGGCTTGTTAGCAGCAGACACAACCTGTTGCAAAGCCCTGGGGCTTGGCAAACAGGTGCTACCTAGCTAGCAGCAGAGTGGAAAAGAAGGTTCTTCCAGTCCCAGCAGCATGAGGGAAGTGAGAACAGATTTCTCTTTGGTACCAGTAAGTCTATCTTTCAGGCATGCATGGATTTTGCTTCCTGGCAGAGGATTCTGGGAACTGATATGCTTTTTGAATTTATTCTATTTCATTTTTTTTATTTTCTTTTTGATAATCTCCACAAATTCCATACAGAGAGCAAGTTAAAACAGACTCTTTTAGTAGGATTTGGGAGTCACTTTGCCTGTTTTTATAACCAATATTATGCTAAAATCAATCCATGCTATGTTCAAGAAGAATAACTGCTGAACGACTTCCTCTAGTCCGCAAGGAATACTGCACTTTAAAATGGATGGTCATCCTCCATCCAGGTGCCTGAATTTACACTCCCAACATCTTGGGTCTTCACACTGTGTACAAACTAATTATTAAAACTGAGTATGCTACTCATACAAATAGTAGCTTTGCATGCCATGCATTGAGGATACTTTGAATCAGGTGAGTGCAAGTGTCTATCATTACAGTCTCCCCAAAGAAACTTACCATTGTAATGATGCACTACAAATTTAATGGAAACCACTCTGGTTTTCCATCAAAATAATGTAGCCCACCATGAAAAACAAACAACAGGTAAAACATTTAACAACACTTTTTGTTTATATCATTTGTTGTATACAAGTTTTAACCCTTCCCATTATTGTCTTAGTCAAGTTATACTGATATCTACAGCATAATTGTCGATGAACTAGTAGTAAATCTAGTCTATAGCATTTGGAGTCTAGCCCAATGTCTCAAGTTCAGGAGGTCTCCCCAATCAACATGGATTCCAACTGCAGCAGTGGTAGACTGCCTTAGTCATCAAAATTCCTTGCTTATACAGAATCTGGTGTTAAACTGGCTTAGGGATTGACTGGGATATGGAGGCTCAGTTACTTGCTCATCCTTAATGTCAATTTCTCATTATTTCAGGGTTTTTTTAAACAGCTTTTCCAAAAGTGTTGAATCCTCCAACTCCTTTTTAGTGGTTAGAGGGCTGAATCCACCCTCTCAATTCCAACCTACTTTAGTTTGTATTTCTCACCCATTCCAGCAGGATCTTGGAGCTCCTTTATTCCTCCTACTCTTTCTATATTCAATCTTGCCCCCATCCATAGGTGGGCAGTTGATTAACCTTCCACTTTAAGGTTCTAGTGTCACATAAAAACATGGAAGTCATTGTTTGTTCAACTGGTGGTGACACAGATTTTTTTGACATTGTCACAAGAGTCTTTCAAGGAGATATATTAGTACTATTTCGATTTATAATCTACCTTGATTAAATACTATGAATGTCAATGGATCTCATGAAAGAAAACGAACTCACACTAAAAACAAGGCAAGAAGCAGACAATATCCCACAGAAGTGAGATTCAATTCATCCAGAAAGCAATTAAAATTGGCATCTGCAGAAGCCATCAATCAACTACTTGTGGAGGATTGACTTGGACTCTTTTGAAAGAAAATATTAAATTAATGATAGGGCTCATTCATAGAGAAAACAGATAGAATTAATTTTTTGTTTACAAAAATATACTGTAGTATATTGCTTTTGGCTCTTCTGCAAGTTTTCTATAAATAGTATCAAATTAGTTTCAGCTATACATCCTTGATAATTTTTTCCTGTAAACATTCAAAGCTTATTTTATATTTTTGTCTAAATTCCTGAGAAGTGTTGTTACTATTATTCATGGATTCATCAGACCAGCCTATGTCATTGTTGTCTTCCACAGAATATTTTGGCAACTGAATCTTTTGGTCATCTTCAGGTGTTTGTCACATTCAGTAATCTTCCAGGAATGTTAAATAGGACCTCTTGAAGTATATTGGTCATTTCATTTTCAAAGGAATTTGAGAAATCATTACAATTGATTCATATTCATGATTTGTCCCCCCCTCTCTCTATATATATGCATCTCTCTCTTTCTATCTATCTATATTGTTACACAACCATATGCCCAGCAAGCTTGCTGGGTGCCGTTCGTTCCCGCCAAGTCCAAGTTAAAGCAAGGCACACACGTTTGCTGTGGTTTGCCAACATTATTTTATATTACCAGTATCACCAACTCCCTTGCTGAACTACATTTTAAAGCCATCAGGTGGGTTTTAGGTGAATAATTAAAATTCACAGCTAACTGGCTAGCTTTCCCCCTCAAATACAAAGCCTTCAACAAATACAATACTTCCACAACAAAAAAAGGACTCTGAACTCCCATGTTTGGGTTAACAAGATTAATAACAATATTCGTTTATTGAATAAAAGAAAGAAACAAAAAAAAACAATTCAGGTAAAAGCCAGGTGTGAGAAGTCTTTCTTCTAAATGGCAGAAGGTGAGAATACAGTTCGTCAGCAGTAGATATGGTCCGCTTTCCTTCAGACTTTGGGATTTGATGGCAGAGCCCTTACTTCAAATCTTAAGTTTATCATTAGGGGAATATTCCCTCTTTCTTCCTCCTCTATCTTATCAGAGTTATTCTTTCCTCCTGTAATTTGTCTTTTACTCACGTCAGCATGAATACAGCAAGATTAATTTGAATATACTTTAATTGTATGTTCACTTATTTGGGATTTTGTAGAATCTTTTCTTTCCTCCTTTTTATACTTTTGTTACTGGGCAGCCATAAAACATTGATAGAGAGATGTACGTCTTATTTTAGATAAGACTGAGATTAATTATTGTCTCTTTCCTCGTGGACAAGTCTTTTCTTTGGGTATTCGTTTAATGAAGCTCACCACACCTTGGAGTGCGAATTCATTCAAAGGAGAAGCTTTTTTTTTCTCTCAGTGTTCCCTGTGCAGCATTATTTTGGAATTTGGGTTCTTCCATATTCCAAATTATGTGTCTTCACTCTCCGACGAAGAAACGGTAACTGCTTAGTTTCCGTACTTTGGAAAATTACCACGTGTTGGCTTTTTGGCGGTTTATTCCTCTGCTCTAATCATGGTCACAGGTCTGCTTCTCTCCACTGAAGCATATATGGCTAATAGAGAGTGGGGTTTTCTTATGCCCATGTCACCTTGTGCTTACAGGGAGGGTTGAAGAGAAATGGTCTTTCCACGAATCTGATTACTACTATAGTCGGCTGATGGCCAGCGAGTTGTACCTCCTTTCCCCATAACCCAACGAAGGTATGAGGGTGTCGTATTTCCTCGTCACACTATGTATATGTACAGGGGGGGTAGAAATGCTTCCCTCATTTTAAACTGTTACCTGGATGATGCAAGTGAACTTGCATCAGAAAAAAATTAGAGAGACATTAGCAAGATGGAGCATCTAGCTAATGGCTAATGTCTTACCATTTTTTTTCAGATACAATCGATTATGATCATATCTTGGACTGATGCACACAATTGCTGTTGAAACATTTTTTTAAAATAGTGAATCTGTAATTGCTACTCAAAGAGCCTTTTGCGCACATTTCATGTTACATCATGATGCTGTTGTGGAAAGAATTTTAAATCCATAGACAAATCAATTTCTAATCCAACTATAATTTCAATCATACATCTTAGATACATCAGGGAGGTCTTCAGTGATTCGCTGTCTTCATTGCCGATTTCGGGTTATTTCTGCATCATATCGGCTCCGACAGTAACCCTGGCTTGACTCTGGAAGAGCCAAGCTGCCTCCGTGATCACGACGTGCTACGCTTGTGCCTCTACCAAAGCAAAGAAAAATATAATAAGGCCGGACTTCGGCCGTTCTTATAGACATCTGTCTTTTAGTAAACAGCCAATGAAAACAGGGCATTCCACACTCCTCTGCTATATAATACCATCTTTACCTCATCCGGTTTCGCCCGGCTACTTCCGGAATCGGTACCGAGGTAAGATGTTATTTTAATACTCGTCCATGTCCATGATTTACACTAGACTTACACGAATCTCCCACCAAATCTGTCCAATACTAATACTTCTAAACTAACATGAATTAAGCCCCCGCTCAAAACTATTCATATACTATAATAAATAATTAATTATTTCTATTTGACACATAGATGTGTTACAAGACGAGATCTTGCCTTGATTTGAAAAAACAAAAAGAAAAGAAGAAAAGAAAAAAAAACGGAAGTTACCACTTCGAGTTCTCAACTCAAAATGAAAAGTTAGTCGCTCACGCATCGGCTCCGCGCAGAACTTCCGTTTGCGATGAATTAACAAAAAAAAATACATTAATAAATATCCAATCGGAACGCTTCCCGCGGGGCACAAAAATTGCCGTTTCTGAGCCTACGAAAAATATATAAATAGACGGACCAGATAATTATCAGTTAGACTTGTTCCTTCACATGACTCGTGTTAAAGATTCTTTGCCACCGTCCAGCGCCTGTCATCCGATACATCAAACGATCGCCGCCGTTAGGAACGCTGCCCTTGTTTCCAAGAAAACCATCCCTTCACCACAAGACAAGTACAGTACATGAACTTTGTAACTACTACCACTGAATTCATTCTTTAACTGTGAACATATTTCTCCATTCTACTTTTTGTACTTAATCTATTTATAAAAATTTTCTATAACATCATTACTGTGTTATTGTGAGTACCTATACGTTCTTTGTTTTGCAACCATACGCATTTCTCGCCCACAACATTCATATTATAGATATCAACAACTCAGAATATAACAGATGGAACCCTAACAGGTACTACCACTCTTAGTCTGAGTGGATCTGGTAGTAATAGTAATGAATTCTCAAAAGTTCCAGGACTTGACCCTCACCATCAGACTATTTAATGTTATATCAAAGACACTTATTGGGGTGGGGATCTTAACTCTCTGTAGAGATGCAGTCGGCATATTCTACTCCTCCACTCAACTGAACTGTCTTAAGATGATTTTGGTTTCTTTGTTTAATGGCATATCAACTTTTGGGGGCAATTTAATGGCAAAACCATCCTTGTAGAAAAACAATAGTGGTACTATTTAACTAATAGATGGGAGGATAAGAGGGTTCATGCCTTTCTCAAGGGTATCAGTCCAAAAGTAAACATAATAATTTTACTGGAGTTTAAATTCACTACAATGTCAAAGTCCAGCTCATTAGCCATTACACCAAAGAAACTCCCCAGTTGTTTTTAAAGTTTTTTTCACACAGTTATATGATTTCAAATATTCCTCTGTAATATAAATAATTTACACATAATTGTATGGTTAAGATATCCCTATCTAATACTAATAATTTATACAAAATTATGTGGTTTTAAGTAATTATTTCAATTTAATAATAATCATTTGCCTGCACATAGTTATTTAGTTTCAAATAACTAATGATAATAATCATTAGTACACAATTATAGCTTCAAATAAGAATTCTTTATACAAATAATTTAGTTATTTGGTATCAAGTATTCCTATTTAATATCAATAATTTTCAAACAGATCTGTTTGAGCCATAGATGGGACCTTAATAAGTACTACCACTCCAGATTAGAGTGGACCTGAGAGTAATGTCAAGGAAGTGATACTTCACATTTACCATTGCTCCAAAACTGGAGCCTTGCCTTCTGTTGCAGTTTAGTGTCATAAACACCCTCCCCTTTTTTCAGGGGTGGGGGCTCTACAGAGAATACAGCATATTTTAAGCCCTGCTAATGGAGCAGCAGACGGGAAGAAGAATAAAGTTAGCTTTGATAAATGTCACAAAGAAACATTAATGAATTTTCAATTATTTTCACGGCATTCACTTTATCCTCTGACATACATGGCCATTCACTTCTTCTTTCATCTTATACAGAATCTGTTTGTTCAAATTTGTTAGCTAGTTCCCATATCTGCTAGCTCTACATATCTGCTGGCTCCTAACCCTAACTCAGCAGGGCTCAAGCTTTGACTTGTGCCAATCCTTACTCTCTCCTAAACCCCCACTATAATCGACTTTCAGGTCATTGACCTTGTGTCAAGTCCTGTCTGGTTGGAGGCAGTGACAAATATATCGGCTCTACATTGGTGAATTTTTTTTTAGATTCATTTCTGATTTTGTTGCACTTCCTTCATTGGATTCATTAGATTATTATTTCACACTCCTCTCAGCCCAATTAGCTGGGGCTGTAGATTACAACAACTGCATCTCAATAGAGGAGTAAGACCCAACCCAAGAGTGTCCAGGTAATATGACTCTAAACCACCTGATAATGAGGATCCAGTCTTAGAGCTTTGGGTAAGGTGGAGTATCCCTTCATTGCAACAGCTCCTAGGTCCACACTCTAGCAGAGTGGTAGCACCTGATAAGGTTCTATCAATTGGTCAAATAGAACTGCTTAATATCTAAACTGTATGCAAAGAAATGACTTATCTAAAATTGAATTGTTAGAAATAGAACTCTGACCATTTATCTGTGTGTAAATAAATGACTGATGTCTGATTGAATTGTTAGTGATACATAGCAATACTTGGAACCATTTAATTGTGCAAACAAATCAGTAATGTTGAATAGAATTATTAGTGTTAAATAGCAATACTTGAAACTCTTTAACAGTGTGCTTAAATCGAATTATTGGTATTACATAGCAATACTTGCAATCATTTGACTGTGTACAAATGAATGAATAATGTTGAATAGAATAATTAGTGTTAAATAGCAATACTTGTAATCACTTTACTGTGTGCAAACAAATGATTAATATTGAATAGAATTATTTGTATTATACAGCAATAACTGAGACCATTTAACTGTGAAGAAACAATAATAATACTCTAGTGCAATAAAATTAGTTCTAACTCATTTAAAAATAAAATTCCTTAGAAACTATTCACTAACAAATCATATATGTATATCTATTTAAATGTGTGCGAACAAATGACTGATGTTAGATTATTACTGTTACATTGTCATACTTGGAACCATTTAACTGTATGCAAACAAATGATTAATAGTAAATAGAAATATTCACATTAGATAGAAATACTTACTACCATTTAACTGTGTACAAGCTTGGGATTGTTTGAAAATGTTATCTACAAAATGTGTTTACAAATCATATATATTTAATATATATGTATAACAGTAGGAGGTTATGTTACCTCCTCATTAAATTAGAAGGAAAATAAAGGGAGAAGAACAATGATGCCGTAAAGTTTTCGATTTTAGAAGTTTAATAAAGGCTTGAGTTGAGAGTTAGCCTTTGTGCTGGTCATCGTAGTGAGAAGGAAAACAAGTATAAAAGGGTTGAGAAGGCATTTGGCGTGTTGCCCGTAGTTGGTAATCCTGTAGATTTTGGAGTGAGGAATAAAGTTCTCCAAAATAGATAAGCAGAATTGAAGTGGCTGATGGTCTGAGCGGGATACGCTTTGCTGTAGATGTAGCAAAAGTTGTGTTTGCTGTTTAAGGACAGGAATGATGTAGTCACCCATAAATGTGTGGTCCTGGTTGCTGTAGGAGAGAGGCATGAAGGTCTCCAGAAAAGGTTGTTTAGGAATGAAGTAGCTGAATGTCTGAGTGGAATTACGCGTTGCTGTAGACATAGCAAAAGTTAGAGGCGACATAAAAGTATTCCTGTAAGTGGCAGATTAAATGTATCTGATTCATGTTCAACTGGGAACCTTTGGTCAAAGAGGGTAGACTCAAAAGGTCCATAAATTAGACGGCTTTCCACATGGTGTTGTGATTCTGCTACTATGAAGGGAGCGAACAGGAAGTATGTCTGTCCTGCTCAAAAGGTCCTGAGGAAGTGATAGTTTGGCAGGCTTTCACCATTTTTATGTTGCCCGGGAAAATGGTCCAGGCTGAATAGGATAAGTCATCCTCATTGGATGAAAATATGCGATGACCATAACAGTCAAATTAATTTATGGGCCAAACGAAAATACAAAGTTCTTTCTGCTACATATGTATAAACAGGATTTGGCATTAAATAATCTACAATGGTTGTTTTACAGCATATCAACCCTTATAGGCTATTGAATTTCAAATCGCATTTATACAAATCATATATTAGATATATATGATTTGTAAAGGAATAGTTTGTAGGGAATGTTATAATTCAACAAACCAGAGTGCAATTGTTTGCACACAGTTAAATAATTTCAAATATTGCAATCCAAAAGTGATAATTTCATTTCTATAGTTAAATGGCTTCAAGTTTTGCTATCTAATCCTAATAGTTTTATTTGCACACAGTTAAATCATTTCAAATATTGCTATTTGATACTAATAATTCCATTCAATATTATTTATTCATTAGGACACAGATGGTTCCAAGTATTGCTATGTAATACTAATAATTAAATCTATCATCATTTGCGCACAGTTAAATGGTTTCAACTATAGAAAATGATTAAATATTTCTATTTGACTCACAGATGTGACCCTAACAGGTACTACCACTCCAGGTCAGAGTAAACCTGAGAGTAAAGGCAATGAAGAGCTACTCCACATTCCCCAAAGCTTGAGGTCTGGAGCCTCACCATCAGATGATTTATTGTCATATCCAGGACACAAGTTGGTAAGTGAGAGTTTATTACCACTTTGCAGAGATGCAGTCAGCATATTTTACTGCTCCAGATGATTGGGCTCTCATCAAAAGGGTCTGAAAAAGAAAGACATAAATTGAACCATTTTCATTAAAATAGTAATTGACATTTTTTATCTATAGTCTGATAATGATTGTTTCTCTTTGTCTTTTGTTATTGTGAACAGGGAGACTCCATGCAAAATAAAACTGTCTACACCAAAACATTTGTCCTAATATATGTACATATGTATATGTATATATATTTTTTTTTTAATTACCCCAAGGTTGTTACACATGGGTACAAAAAGGAAGGTTGAGGAAGTTAACTAAGCCTTGAGTGTAGCAGTAAGCCTAATAGCTATTTAGGGAAGGAAAGAGAAAAAAAAGAAAATATGAAAGAGGATATATTTCGAAGAAATTATGACACAATAACACATGATAATATGATAACAATAATTTTATTTTCCATCTGCGAGATTAAACTAGGGTTGTAATTTATAAATTACTAAAGAATATCGGAAGGTGAAAGAGACAATGTCAGTGAATGACTGTGTAAACATTTGTTTATGTAATGATGTATGCATAAAGAATGTTCAGCTTCAGTTCTTTATGAAATGTTCATGTCTGGATATTGTAAGGAGTTAGTTCAAACAAATATATTATATAGCTTGTATCTTTTTTGTTGTCAATTCAGCATGCTGATATGAACTCATTAAATCTTTACATATTTTTTTTTCTCAGTAGATAGAAACGTTTCATTCTTTCTTCTGTGGTCAAAGTTGTTTCTTTATTCTTTCTTAGCCTAGTTGGCTGGGGCTGCAGAATACATCAACTACATCTCTGCAGAGGGGTGAAAATTCCCAATGAGTGTCTGAGAAATGAAACTAAACAATCTGATGATGAGGCTCCAATAATGCTGGAGTTTTGGAGAATGTGGAGTATCTCTTCATTGCCATCAATCCCAAGTTCACTCTGGCTTGGTGTCATAGCACCTGATAGGGTCCTGTCTATGGATCAAATAGAACTGTTTAAGATTTAAACTGAGTGCAAATAAATGATTTATGCTAAAATGAATTGTTTGAAATAGAACTGTTTGATCATTTCATTATGTGTAAACAAATGACTGATGTTTAATTGAATTGTTAGTGATACATAGCAATACTGGAAAATATTTAACTGTATGCAAACAAATGATTAATAGTAAATAAAATTATTCGTATTAGATGAAAATAAGTGAAACCATTTAACTGTGTAAAAAAAAATGAGTTCAGGCTCCTTTGAAAATGTTATCTATAAGGTATGTTTAGAAATCCAATGTTTAATATATATGTACAAAAAGGATAAGATATTCAATAAACTACAAAGGTTGATATGCCATAAAACCAAACCTCTATGTCTTTTTCTATTCCATTTCTTTTCCCTCTATTTTCTTGATTCTTGGAATTTAGACATTGAATAATGAGATTCATTACCTCTGGATTTTCTTGAATCATTTCTGTGACTGTTTCTTTCATCTATCACCTCTGTGGTGACTGATGCAATGTGAGATCAACCATCTCATTTGATGCCTCTGGGCTGTCTGAAATCATCTCCGTTATTAGAGAGTGACTGTCTCCTTTGATGTTTAGCAGTTGTCTAACTTTTCATTTTTCCTTTATGGCACATGTCAGTTAGGACCATATCATATTCTATGTCTCATCAGCAACAATTGAAATATGAGGCCATATTCAATGTTAAATCCCAAAAAAGTGTCTTGGGCAGATACCTGAAATGATATCATAGCTATCCTGCCTCACATGATTTTTCTATATACGTCCTTATTTGGATTTCCGGCTTATAAGTCTAGATAGGGTGATCTTGTTATTTGTTTCACTTTCTCTTTCCTTAAATTTGTCTCTGACCCCTCTTTTCACTTTTCCTTAGGTCATATTGACCTCATTTAATTTCCTTTTTCTGTTCTGCTTACGCATTCATGTGACAATATATATATATATATATATATATATATATATATATATATATATATATAGAGAGAGAGAGAGAGAGAGAGAGAGAGAGAAGCAGTATAACATGGAAATTTTGACTAATAGTTTCACACTTTCAAAATCATTAAGCAATACTACAGAAGAACTGAAGTATTTAAAGAGAATAGAACATAGAAATGATAGAATATAAAATGGAATTAAATTACATTGTAAAGGATTTAATAAATCTTCAGAACAACAGACTTAACAAGGATATTTCTTAATTTTTAATGCCGGTTGTAAAATACAAAATACTTGGACTTCCTTAAATTTCTAATTTTTTTAAAATGTAGTTCAGTGGTGTTGAAATAAATGTCATTGAAAATTTTCAGGTTGCAACAAATGTAATGTTTGATTTTAGAGTACATAATATAAATAAAAAATTTATGTCTATAGAAATATTTAATTATTATCATAACCTCTATTGCTTCCTAGAACTTCATTTAATCTATTTACAACCTTATAGATCTCACACTTGAAAAATTTCAAGTACTCCTAGCCATCATCAACTATTGTCAAGAAAATCAGTAGAGTTAATCAACCAATTTTTTAATGTAGATTCTTGTATTTATAAAATTGTCAAATCAATTCAAACTGTAACATATGTCATATACTCCTATCTTCATTGATGTTTTGCGAGTTAAAAACATTTAAGAATTTATATTCTTAGTTCCCTGATTCTCTCTCACCATCAGTTCCTATCGTCTATCACTTCTAGCAGGTGTTCTCGACTGCAACCAGTGTCCATACAGAGCTGATGTATGTAAGTCCTTGCTGGTCAGCCAACATTGGCATATCCATTTGTAAGATTCCATAAGAAAAACCTTTTTGATTACACTTTTCCAAAGGAATCTTCATTTATTGAACTACTTAACTATTTCCAAAGATCTTCATTTATTTTGACTCTTGAAGACATCACAAACTTTATGAGACTCTAAACTTGAGATTTGATTTTCATGTAAGTCTTTATGTTTTAAACATTTTGTTTATCTGAGAAATTTTTTATCTTTGATTTTCAAAATTTTTTATAGGTGCACAAAGTAATATTTTGTGCAATGTTATAACATTTCTTATTGTATAATCTTATCACCCTTTTTCCTTTATTTCTTTTTGTAAATAAAGGTTTTTGTTTTCTAATTCAATTTGTAGCAGAAAGAATTTCGTATTTTTGTTTGGCATGTAATTTAATTCAACCGTTAGGGTCGACACATAATTTCACCCAATCAGGATGACTTTTTCTATTCAGTCAGAACCATCTTTCCAGGCAGCACAAATTGGGGAAGCTGCCAAAGACTTTTTTTTTCTCAGAATTTCTTCATTCAGGACAGACATAATGACTGTCCGCTCTCTTGAATAGCAGCATCACACCACCATGAGGAAAGCCGTCTAATTTATGGACCCCTTGCGTCTATTCTCTTAGACCAAGGGTTCCCAGTTGAATATGAATTATATGAATTCAATACGCCACACACAGGAACAACTTTTAGTCACTTCCAGTATTGGCTCTGTCGACTGCAATGCAAAATTCCACTTCGACACCTAGCTACTTCATCTCTGGGCAAAATTTTCTGGAGACATTCACGCTTCTCCCTGAAACAACCAGAACCACAAATCCATGGGTAACTACATTGTTTCTGTCCTCAACCAGCAAACACGACTATGGCGAACATATCTCCCTCACACATTCAACAATGCCTTAACCTAACGATGCAGATCTTCGCTCAGGCATTTAGCTGCTAAAATGCTTTCTCAACTCTATAACAACTTCATTTCATTTCCTTCCTTCTTACGAGACTTGCAGCATAAACGTAAACCCTTAATTCCATCCTGCCATTAAAACCTTCATATAAAATCTTATGGCATCTTCATACTTCTCTCTCTCATTTATTTACCTTTAAAACTTAGCGAGGAAGTAACCAAACATATACACATACATTACAACATTTTCTCGCTAAAAATTTGAGTTTCCTGTCCACTGATTTCATTTTTTATATTTTCTTTTTAAATATCTTTTATCATATTGCAAAAATCCTTACATTTCTTTGTTTAAATTATCATCACAGAGAAATTAAGAATTTATTTTTTTTAATTATGTTTTAACAAGGTTAGTAAGAAGACCATTAAGTAAGTTTGTTTCTCACTAAAAAGGGAATGCTCATAACCTTATACCATACAAAATTATCATAGTTATTGTTTTGTTTATAACTTTGAGATGACTCTTTAACATTTCAATAGATAAAATAAAAAAGAATTTTCGAATAACGGAATCGCTTTTTGAGGAAACGATGTTTTAATAATTTTTAAGACACTGAGGTCAACTCAGCTGAAATAAATGATGAAAATCCAGATTATAAAAGTCAAATAGAGTTACATTCCTTGGGAATGTTTTATTCTGTTATTCCGTTATTGAACAGAATGTATTTCCGAACGGTGCAAGGCAATCGGTTTGCTTTTGTCATGTGCCTGTTCAAAATGGTGGACCAACAAGAGACGGTCTCTTATTTTTCTTCGTCTTGTTACTGACTTTTTTTTTCGTATTTTTCTTCTTCATCAAAATTATTGTCATAAGGAACTAAGTCCTTCAAAATGACGTCTGTTAAAGTTGCAGTTCGTGTGAGGCCGATAAACCAGAGGTGAGTGATTTCTATCTTTTTCATTTATTTATTTGTTTTTAACGCAAACTTTTCAATGTTTTGGTTTATATTTTTTTTAGATAAAAATAAGTGTGTTGATTTTATTTAGCTTTATTGTTTGTTTTAGAAATGTACAAGTCTAAGAGTTATCTTATTGTTCTTTTAATTCCCTCTGAGGACAGAAAAATAACTTCAGTTGTGTTTTTTTATTTAGTTTTTAAAAAAAGTTTGAAAAATCTTCAAATTTCGGCTCAAGCTTTTATTTATCTGTGACAAATGTATTTTTTAAATACATTTTTGTTTTGTTTAATTTAGTGTTTACTGTTTATTATTTTAGATCAACTCTTTATATCTAACTTTTTTTTTTTTTTTAATACTGTTTTCAACTTTGGAAATAACTTTTTTTTCTTTTGTTATTTTATCTTTTATTTTTTAAAAGACATTTGCAATATCACATATCAGTTTAAACCCTAATTAATTAATTAAGCTTAATTTTTTAATTAATAAAAATAGTCGTGCAAAAGAAAACAATTAAAATATTGCTTGTAATCTGCTTTTTCGTTTTTTTTGTTAAGTTGTGAATGTTTTTCTTAAATTTTAAATTCTGTAAAAACAACAGATTAACATTCTTGAATTCTTTTAATTTCCTTTTTTGATTTTATAAATATAATTTTAAAAATTGATTGATTATTATTTTGTTTTAGTTTAGTTTTGGCAAGTGACCAAGTGTACTTATTTACTACTTAGCTTACTTGTGGCATAAAGCCAGAAGTCTGAGGCACTTGGTGAGAATCGAACTCACTAATGGTTAGCCCGTTAACCATTAGTACACCATATGAGGTGCCCTTAAAATAACCTAAGTATAAGTTTAGATTTGGCACGCTGCATGAGTATGCAGCACCAAGTGAGAACCGAACTCGAAACTAGCTCAATAACCAACCATATTTTTTTACACCACGACAAAAGTGTTTTTAATACCATTTGCATTTATTTTTTTTAATGTCCATCCTTGTTGTTTTTAACAGATGATAAAAAGGACATACCCGTTTCCTTTGCAATCACAAATCCTCCCCCAAAAGAATATTTTCTAAAAATAGAGAGAAAAAAAAGAAAGAAAAAACTAGTCTTATTACACGACCCATAGTGATATTTACTTGCCCTTTTTTTTTTTTTGGTTTGGTTGGTTTTTTTTAAGTATTTTTCTATCTACATTCCCCAAAATACTTAAAGTTAATTTTATTTAGTGTTTAATAATTTGCTTAAAGAAAGAAATGCTTTCACTTTTCAAATATTTATTTATAATAAACAAGTAAATATCGAGCAAAATTTCCTTTTCAGTTAACATTTGAAAATGATTTTTTTTTAAAAAAAGGCATATTTTATTTTCATTTAAAGATTTTTATGGATTAAAAAAATCTTATCGGTTTTTTCTTGTTTTTGGTCAAAATTATCTTTTTTCGAACTTTTTGAAGATAACAAAAGGACAGTTTATTTTTGTTAAAAAATAAATGCAAATCTTAGTCTGCTGAAAGTTAGGATTTGTACCAGTAAAAACTAAATCTTAAAATCTATAATTTTTTCTTTCTTTTTAATATTCTATTACCTTAAATGATATTTACTGAGCGAAAGAAATTCTTGTAAAAATAATTAAATATATATTTCATTAATTTATTCGGAAATTTTAGTTTAAAATAATTCCTAACCTAAAAAAAAAAATGTTTGATACATCTCTTTTGACTTTAATCGATTTTCATAAATTTATATTTTTTAAGATTAGAAAGAATTGGAGAAAAATCTAATCTAAAAAGTTTTTCTTTATATTAAAAACGAAGTTATTGGCGTATTCATAAGTTGTGTTTACATTTGCCAAAAAATTCAATGGAATATTTTTCAGTGCCAAATTTTAAATAATACAGTCTCGTTTAAAAAATCTACTAAAAATCAAATAAAAATTCAATTAGATCTTTGTGTATTATTCTTCAATTCTTTTATATGCAGTTTATAAAGATTAATTAAATAGAGTTTTTGTTAATGGATGTATTTTTTTTTCTTCAACAATTGCGTGTTCAATTCCTTTCTTTTGTTTTGTTTTGTCTTTTTAGTGAGTGCAAAAAAACAAAACAAAAAAAAAAACATTAGACGACTCGGTACTCGTAATAGCGGTCCATGGTGATATCCGTACTTCTATCTTAGGATAGAGTAAGGGATTCTTATTAGCATGGATTTTATATTTATTTTTGTTATATCGAGAATGTGGATTTTTTTTAATAAATGTGAATCCCACAATAATTATAAATCGGTTGAAAATTAATTGGAGCAGTGACAGGAAACCTTTTCATGTTACTAACTTATATATATTGCTTATTTCGAGAAAGCTTTGATATCGGCTTCTAAAGTGGAGGTGCGTGATTTTAATTGATTTTTCGATAAGACCGAGGACGGTTGCATTTGATATCTTACAAGGTTCTCACTGCCGTTTTTAAAGTATTTTAAGTGTGTTGCTCTAATAAAAATCTCGCTGTCATGTGCTGTTTTTATTGGATTATGGTTACGATATTCAAGCGTAAATGCGAATTTATAGATATTTTTTAGTAACTGTAAAGTTTAAAACATCTTAAAACTTAAAAAAAATTCTTTTGCTGTTTTAATAATAAAAGTAGTCACCTTGAAAATTCTAAAACGAGTGATTGTTGTCTGTTTGACTACTTATATCTCCTATATTATGTTTTTATTTAACATTATTGGTCTCTCTGCAGTTCTCGAGCAGCTTCCCCGAGGGAAGATACTCGATCATCCGTTGCCAGGAATTATCTTAGCTCAGTTTCAGGGGGTGGGGCATTTCCTCATACAGTACCTATCTACTTTGCACCAAAAGGTGATAGGATGAGGGTTTATGCTTGAGGTACTCCAAAATAATATTAGCTGAGCTATTTTAGGCACTGCCTTTGCAATAAGTAGTGGGAGTGTCTAAGTAAATAAAATTCCCTATATGAAGTATTCCCATTGATGTCAAATCCTATTATTATTTACTAAGCTTTGCTTGAAGTACCTGGCGTTCCTGAAGTGGCCATCCATTTCAGGAGTGAACAGTGAAATCTGTTATTTACTAAGCTTAGCTTAGTTTGGTTCATAGCCAGAAGTATAGGGCACCCAGTGAAAATCGAACTCACGAACAGTGGCCTGCTAACCTAGCTTACTATTACATGATGTGAGTTACTAGTTTATTATTGGTGTCAAAGAAATTCATATTGCTTGCTGAACCTATGGAAATTTCATGGATGTTGGCGACTAAGGTTGAATCGTTACTCTGCGTAATATACACGTGTTAAATATAAGTTTAAACGTAAAATTAATCTAAAAAATAAACTAGGATAGAAAGTGAGTAGGTATTAAGACAAGATCACTGACTCACGCTGGTGACAAACACTCGTATGGTGTTGGTTTAGTAGCAGTTATCAAGTTCGTTTCTGTTTGAAAAGCGTTACAGTTGTACTTCAAATAAGCAGAATCTATGTTTGTTTCTTTGTGTGTTTGTTTATTTATCGGTGTGTACCTATCCATCCATCGATCCGTTGGTCTACCTACCAATCCATCCATTTGTCCATCTATTATCTATCCATCCATCCATCCATTTCTCTGTCTACATAGCTATCCATTCATCCATCCGTCAGTCTATCTATCTATCTGTCCGCTTACCTATCACCTACCTACCTGTCTGTCTGTCCGTCCGTCCGTCCCTCCCTCTTCCTGTCTGTTTGTCTGTCCGTCTCTCTACCTACCTATCTATCTATCTGTCTGTCCGTCCCTCTACCTATCTGTCTGTCCGTCCGCCTCTCTACCTACCTGTCTGCTCGCCCGTCCGTCCGTCTTTCTACCTACCTATCTATCTGTCTGTCTGTCTACTTACCTACCTGTCTGTCTCTCTACCTGTCTGTCTGTCTGTACGTCTCTCTGCCTGTCTGTATGTCTATCTGTCTCTCTACCTGTCTGTCTGTCTGTCCATCTGTCTCTCTACCTACCTACCTGTCTGTCCTTCCGTCCATCTCTCTACCTACCTACCTACCTCCGTCCGTCCCTCTACCTATCTGTCAATCTCTCTACCTGTCTGTCTGTCCATATATCTACCTAACCATGCATCTATCTCTACCTATCTATCTTTCAATTTAATGAACAGTGATTTTTATTCTTTGTTTATATGTGTGTAACTTCTGTTGGCATTTATGTCAGGGATCAATGTAGTATTTGTAGTTAATTAAATATATAACAAAAAGGAATAAAATATAATTAAATTAGAATAATCATTAATATATTTTGAGGTTTTTTTTTTTTTTTTTTTTTTTTTAGAAAGTATTAAAAACAATCTTTGATCTTAAGCAGAGTATACAAATACTACTCTCTGATCTATAAATGAATAATCTTATATTTTTTATAGATTTGGTTTATTTAACAACATACGACTCTTTATGAATTATTTAATGTCAGCAGTTGATTCATTTGAAAATGTTTAATAATAATCGTAACTATTTATCTAATACAAATAATTTGCACAGTTATGTGGTTTCAAGTATTTCTATCTAATACTAATAATTTATACACAATTATATGGTTTCAAGTAAATATTCCTATTTAAAAATCATTTGTTTGCATACAGTTATGATATCAATTATTCTTATCTAAAATTGAGGGGGAGCCCCCATATTTAATATACTGAACTGTGACATCATAGTGTGTTTGAACTTGGGTCATACTATTACAGTCACTTTCAGACTAATACCCTTGGAAAAAGTATGAACCCTTTTATTCTGCCATATATGGATTAAATAGTACCATTACTGTTCTTCTACAAGAATGGCTTTGGCATTAAATAACCCACAAAATTTGAGATGCTATTAAACAAAGAAACCAAATCAAATCTATCAGCCCATTCAACTACAGTTGTAGAATACACTGACTGCATCTCTGCAGAGAGGTAAGACAACCCCACTCACCCCAATGAGTGTCCTGGATGGGTCAAATAGAACTATTTGAACATTTAAACTGTGTGCAAACAAATGTCCAATAGTGAATAAAATTATTAGTGTTAGATAGCAATACTTGAAACCCTTTAACTCTATGCAAATAAATGAACTCTGGCTTACAGACTATTCATTTACAAAATATTTATATTTGATATGTATAAACAGGATCTGGCATTAAATTACCTACAAGGGTTGATGTGCCATAAAAACCCAAACAACCACTCTAAAACTAATAATTTTCAAATAGATTTATTTGATCCATAGATGAGACACTCAGGGTCAGAGTGGACCTGGGAGTAATGTTTTATGAAGGGGTACTCCACACTCTCAGAGCTTCTGAACTGTAACCTCATCACTGAATGCATTTTGTTATACTCAAGACACCTCCCTCTTTTGGAGGAGTAGGGATCTCACTTAGTTGGCATGTCACAAACTACTTAAAGTTGGTGACATGCCAACTAAGTGGGTTTTTATAAGAACTATGTTAGTGATTGTATAAGTTCAAACAGAGAAAAATGGAACAAGGAAGGTGGTATAGCAACAATCTTTCTAATAGAGGTGGCCTGTCTTGAAAATCAGCATTTTATTCATTTAATTTTTTTTTCTTTTTCTTTTAAATATTACCATTGGCACCCTGAGGAAAGAGTGCCAATGATAACCCACCAAGCAGCTATAAAACCTGTTTCTCTTACAGTATTATTTTGAAGATACTGTTGTGGTTAGTGTCATATAAAATAAACTTGTTGAAGCAAGTTCAAGTTCTGAGCAAGACAGTTTGTGCTTCTATTTTGCACTAATGCTTTTGGTAATGACATAAATCCATCTCTATAGGTAAATAGTAGGGTAGCTGGGGAGGAAACCAATCTAGGAGAGGAAAAAACTTGGAATTCAAAACCAGAAGGCATGAGCCTTGTAACTCCATAAAAAAAACCTCATTGCTACTGAGGTACACCTGGTGTAACATTAATTATCATTGGAAGTGGGCTCAGTAAGCCAAGTTCAAATCCCAGATGAGACTGTTTACATTACACTTCACACTAATGCCCTTGAGAAAGGCATGAATCTATCTCTTCTCCTACTAACCATGCATAAGTTGGGCAGAATGATCGCTTTCAGCTTTGGAACATAAAGAAAGAAAGCAACATAGATCCTATTCAAAATTTAATTTTACAATAGGAAAGAACAGTATTTTTCAATTTTTGTTTTGCTATTGTCATCACTTTGTTTTAAAGATGTCATTCGAATACTTACTATTTTGAGCTTTACACTCTTGATGCTTTGTAGCACTTGCCTGTTCATTGTTTGGTATTGCTATGATTTCATGACAAATCTTTCAGTTTGCCAATTGTCTGCAGCCTATGTTTGAAAACTTGAGCCTTCAATTATCCTCACGGGAAGTAATCACAAGAGGATAGATCTGGTGTGTGAACTGGCTATGATATACCAACACTTTGTACATTTTTTTCAGGGCACCTCATTTCAGTATACTCATCATTTGATGTCATGATAGCAACTGAAAGCTATATTTACTAAGATAGAAATGAACAATGAATGAATGAAACATTAATTTTCTTCAAAATAGTCCTCCATTGCATTCAGCAGGTTGAAACATAAATATGTAAACTAAATTAGACAATTTTAAAATCAGAATATGTTCTTGTCTGATACATTTTAAAAATGTACAAATCAATATAAGTATTTTCTTTATTCTTCCATGTTATTTATTAAGCTTTGTTTTGTTTGGCACAAGCTTCTTGGATTGTTTACAGTACCTTCTATTCTGAAGTGCTCGCCTATCTAAGTACTGTACCAGTCCATCATTGCTTAACTTTTGCTTTTTTTTTGCTTGTTATTTTCTAATCTTCTGCTTAGTCTGGCACTCAAGCCAATAGTACCTGCTATTACTAAAATCTAAATAGGATCATGCAAACCAACCACCCAACCTTGAGCTGCTTGGTGATGGCCCTCATCAACTTGTTGAGGATGATGATGTCCTGGACCAGTTGAATGAATTCAACCAACTATATGATATCTAACCATTAAGAATCTTTCTTTATGTTAATTACAGATAACACATCCTCTTACATTCATTCTTTACTTTCAACATGTGAAGGTCCTGGCTACTTTCAAGAAACTGGCTCTTTCAATGTGATCTTTTCCTTCCCCGTGTTAGATTGAAAATTGATATGTTACTCTCTCAGGTGTATCAAAAGCATAAATAACAGTTAATATTTACATTTTGTAAGTTATGTTAATTGTAGAAAATGGACTAGGGAAATAAGCATGCCACACACATATACATAATATTATTAAATGTTCACATATGTAATGATAGTATCTTTTGCATAAAATTTTTCTTGTTCAAACCAGCCATATTCCACTTAAAAATTGATTTTGTGTTACATTCTGCCTGTGGTTTGGGGATTTGGGTAAATAAACATTTCTGGCTTGTTAAAAGGCATGTTTTCTGCTCCACCCTGTATTATTGCTTCATTGGTTGTGTTTTATGGCATATCAATCCCTGTTGACTATTTAATGCCAAATCTTGTTTATACATACATGATTTGTAAATGAATAGTTTGTAGGTAAAATTATTTTCAAACAAGCCAGAATTTATTTTTTTGCATACAGTTAAATTGTTTCAAGTATAGAAAGTGATTAAATATTTCTATTTGACCCATAGATGGAACCATAACAGGTACTACCCCTCCGGATCAAAGTGAACTTGGGAGTAATGAAAATGAAGAGGTTCTCCACATTTCCCAGATCTCAAGAACTGGAGCCTCACTATCAGATGGTTTAGTGTTCATATCTAGGTTTACAGCCCCAGCTGACTGGATTCTATATTATTAGGGTAACCTTGCTTACTGAATTGTTCTGATTTATCATCGTAGATTTTGGTTACTTGGTTTGATTTTAGGCTCAGCATCTGTAAATTATGTTCGGATCTATTAGATTAGGGGGTCTTCAACTTTTTTCTAACAACCTCCCAAATTTGACATACTTTAAAAAGATTATGCGTTACCACCCGAGCAAAATTTTCTACAGTACATCAGTTAATATAAAAATAACTAATGAAATTAATAAAAGAATACATTTCTTATTTCCCCTTTAAAATCATACCCCCCCCCATCTAAGGGTCACTATCACCCATGTTGAAGACAATCCATAAACTGTTAGGTATACATTTTAACAGTGGTCCTTGATGATATTGATACTTATATCTAGGAAGTAGTAAAAGATTCTCATCATCATTCCAGAATTTGGATAAATAGAAGTAATGTTTAGAGCAAACTAACACACATTAAAATTATCATTCAATTATAATTTGAACTGGTGTAAAATAATTAGGGTGATTAATTGATTATCTTATTCATTTGGTAAAATTGTGAGTTAGTTAAGAACTTTGAATGTAAGTTTAGTTCCTTGCAAAGGTCAAACATGTGCACAGATGGTGACCAGGTTTAACACCTCATGTTGAAATAACATTGGGGAATACGGAATATGGATGATGAACAAATCAAAGCTTGTCAACTGGCGTAGGGAAGTAAGGGTTTGTGACATGTGATGATTTTAGAAAGTATGATGCAATAAGTAAGTCAGAGAATATATAAAAATTAGATAATTTGAAAATTAAGGCAGTTGAGTTTTGAAACCCAAAGAGAAAAGTTGGGGTTAAACATTGGTACGAATTGGTGAGAGACGGTGAGGTGGCTGCAAAGGAGATACGTTGATAAACCCCTTACAAACTCTTCCTCTCTCCTTGTGTTTGCATTGGACTGCTATGAAATTGTACCAGTCTAAATAAAGACTTTTCATATCCGAACAACATGAATCATCTATTATTTTTGAATTTTAATGTTCAAGATAATGCCAGAAAAGTTACACTGGTAATTGCATTATTCTCTTAGAACATTTATAAGAATATTGTTTTAATTGAAATTTTATGATGTGCCATTTTGCTGGTTTACTGTTATATATAGAGAATTTTAGTCATATATGGGATGAACTTTTGGGTTCTCATAACAGTGATCCATGATATTGATGCCTCTATTTAGGAAAGATTGAAAATTCTAATTAGCATTTTCTAGTTATCTCCTTTATATTGAGAATTTGGTTAATTAAAAAACAACTTTCTGTAGCAACCTAGACCTCATTCAGTTACAAATTGGACTGGAAATTGCTTTATTCTTTTTAAGTTAGGTAATTTTAATGGAAATTCTTTTATAAAAATCTCTACTAATTTTAATGAGTCATGGTTGCACTCTCTCTCTCTATACATACATACATACATACATATATATATATATATATATGCAAATTTCATTAAACATAATAGACATTTTATGTCTACATATTTTCTTTTGGATCCGTTCGAATTCCCGTATTACTTTTATTGTATTCTGGGGGAATTGATTTATGTATTGTCCATAGTTGCATGTATCCCTAGTACTTTCTGCCCGACTTTGGGCCATCATCAGGGGAGGATCTACTACAAAAGTGATGTAACTTTTGTTTTAGCATATTACAACTGTGTAAGGGCGTCTTTGCCGTTGAAGGTTTTTGGCGTTTGTTTTTGAATGTGATTCTATATTTAGTGCCAGTAGCTAAAGACATTTAAGTACATTAGCACTGGTTTGAAAATTAATTCTATTAAGTGTTGGCTGTAGGTTTCTGATATGTAATGCTTCGAGAATCTGAAGTTTTTGTTTATTATTTTGATGTTCTAATATTGTTGTGTTGTCGGTGAGAATTTTTCGTAGCTGTGCCGTTGGGCATGAATGTTTTTTTAAATGCTGAGCTATTGAACTTGTGTCTGAAAGGTGCATTGTCAGTCTCCTTGACAGGGTAGTTGAGGTTAAACCAACATATATATTATTATTATCAGAGATACAATCTCCTAAAGGACATTTAAATTTATATATAACGTTGGTTTTTTGCAAAACTCCAATCGAGGGAGAGGAATTATTTCTAATGACTAGATTCGAGGTTTTAAACTTATTATAATATATAACGAGTTTTATTTTTTTATTAGGATCAGTGGGGAGTATGTTTTTGTGAATCAATGTTTTCAAGATTTTTTCATCGGATTTGTAATTGTAGTGCATTTGGTTACGATAAAAAAGTTTGATATATGTTTGTTGGCTGGATGGAGTAGTACACTGTTCATTTTGTTGGTTAACATTTTTGATAATACGTTTAATTTGTTCATCAACAATGTAGTTAGGAAACCCATTGTTGATGAGAGCCTGTTTTATGTTTTCTACCTCTTTATAAAATATTGTATTGGAGGAGGAGATTAGTTTGGCACGGGATATTAGATTATGAATAATTGCTTTTTTATATCTGAAGGGGCATTCACTTTTAAAGTGGAGGGTACAGGAGTTGTTACTAGAGGGTTTTTTGTAAGTGGAGGTAGTGAATTTATTATTGTTGTTAGCATCAATAAGAACATCTAAAAAGGAAATTTTATTGTTTTTGTTTATTTCATGAGTAAAGTTAAGGACTGAATTGTTTTGGAAGGTGTCTTGTAGTATGTTGATTTCGTTAATATTATTAGTAAGAATAAGGATGTCATCAACATATCTTAGGTATATTGGAGGTTTTTTTGTGCTATTAAAAATTCTATTTTCGAGATCGGACATGTAGAAATTACTGAAAATTGGGCCTAGGACAGACCCCATAGATACGCCATCAGTCTGAACGTAAATATTTCCAAGATGGTCATAAAATGGAACTTCAGTAGTACATGTTAAGAGTAGTTTTCGAAGTATATTAGAGTTGATATTAAGAGGAGGAAGAGATGGGTTATTATAAATATTATTTATAATAATATCAATTGTTTCATTAACAGGTACATTAGTAAATAAATTTTCTACATCGAGTGAGGCTAATATACCATTATTGGGTTTAATTGTATGAAGAACTTGAATTAATTCATGTGTAGATTTTATGTTGTATTTGCTAGGTAAGTATGGTGAAATAAGCTGTTTTATTGTTTTTGTGAGTTGATAAATTGGTGTAGGTATTTGTGATATAATAGGGCGTAGAGGATGATTAGGTTTATGTATCTTTACGGTCCCGTAAAGATAGCCGGGTTTATAATCGCCAATTATTTTGGGTAGTTTTATGCTATTAAGTTCGGCATTATTAGCAGTGATTAGTTTATTAATTTTTGATTTTAGTTGGTTGGTGGGATTCTTATTTAATTTTTTGAATTTTGTGTGGTCATCGAGGATATTTTGTAGTTTTGAATGGTAATCTGTTTTATTGAGTACTACAAAAATGTTTGTTTTATCAGCTTTTTTTATGGTGATGTTAGGGTGGTTGCGTAATTCTTTAGCAGCAGATTTTAGTTGATGTGTTAATAATGTAGGTTGTTTTTTATTGTATCTATTTTTGATGGCTTCAGCCTTAAGGAGATCACGGAATTCGGGTTTGACTGAGATTACCTTATTATCCCGGAGTTTTAAAATGTTTTGGTATAAAATTTCAATTTCTGTATTCTTGTTGATGCTGGTATATCCTTGGAATAAATGGCAGTTGGGTCCTAAGTTGAGGAAATCTTTTTGTTGTGGAGTTAAATTACAGTCCGAGAGATTGATAAATTTGTCAATATTATTAGGAATAAGTAGATGTCCTTTGTAGAGATTGTTGAGCTTTTTTTGAAGTGTAAGTTTGTGGTCGTAATCACTTTTGTTAATGATTACGGAAAGTCTGTTATCTAGTTCGTGGAGTTGTGCAGGTGTAATAGAGCTTTCAAGTTTGTCTCGTATTTTTTGTGATTCAAGATTGAGTGAATGGATGTTATTCTTACAGAGTGTAATTTGTCTCTTCACGAGATCACGTCTGTATTCCAAAGTGCTGTTATATTTATGAGCTGCAGGATCATGAAGTTTAAAATATGTATATTTAGGCAGCATTTCTTCGTTAATGCAAATTTCATTAAACATAATAGACATTTTATGTCTACATATTTTCTTTTGGATCCGTTCGAATTCCCGTATTACTTTTATTGTATTCTGGGGGAATTGATTTATGTATTGTCCATAGTTGCATGTATCCCTAGTACTTTCTGCCCGACTTTGGGCCATCATCAGGGGAGGATCTACTACAAAAGTGATGTAACTTTTGTTTTAGCATATTACAACTGTGTAAGGGCGTCTTTGCCGTTGAAGGTTTTTGGCGTTTGTTTTTGAATGTGATTCTATATTTAGTGCCAGTAGCTAAAGACATTTAAGTACATTAGCACTGGTTTGAAAATTAATTCTATTAAGTGTTGGCTGTAGGTTTCTGATATGTAATGCTTCGAGAATCTGAAGTTTTTGTTTATTATTTTGATGTAGTACTCAATAAAACAGATTACCATTCAAAACTACAAAATATCCTCGATGACCACACAAAATTCAAAAAATTAAATAAGAATCCCACCAACCAACTAAAATCAAAAATTAATAAACTAATCACTGCTAATAATGCCGAACTTAATAGCATAAAACTACCCAAAATAATTGGCGATTATAAACCCGGCTATCTTTACGGGACCGTAAAGATACATAAACCTAATCATCCTCTACGCCCTATTATATCACAAATACCTACACCAATTTATCAACTCACAAAAACAATAAAACAGCTTATTTCACCATACTTACCTAGCAAATACAACATAAAATCTACACATGAATTAATTCAAGTTCTTCATACAATTAAACCCAATAATGGTATATTAGCCTCACTCGATGTAGAAAATTTATTTACTAATGTACCTGTTAATGAAACAATTGATATTATTATAAATAATATTTATAATAACCCATCTCTTCCTCCTCTTAATATCAACTCTAATATACTTCGAAAACTACTCTTAACATGTACTACTGAAGTTCCATTTTATGACCATCTTGGAAATATTTACGTTCAGACTGATGGCGTATCTATGGGGTCTGTCCTAGGCCCAATTTTCAGTAATTTCTACATGTCCGATCTCGAAAATAGAATTTTTAATAGCACAAAAAAACCTCCAATATACCTAAGATATGTTGATGACATCCTTATTCTTACTAATAATATTAACGAAATCAACATACTACAAGACACCTTCCAAAACAATTCAGTCCTTAACTTTACTCATGAAATAAACAAAAACAATAAAATTTCCTTTTTAGATGTTCTTATTGATGCTAACAACAATAATAAATTCACTACCTCCACTTACAAAAAACCCTCTAGTAACAACTCCTGTACCCTCCACTTTAAAAGTGAATGCCCCTTCAGATATAAAAAAGCAATTATTCATAATCTAATATCCCGTGCCAAACTAATCTCCTCCTCCAATACAATATTTTATAAAGAGGTAGAAAACATAAAACAGGCTCTCATCAACAATGGGTTTCCTAACTACATTGTTGATGAACAAATTAAACGTATTATCAAAAATGTTAACCAACAAAATGAACAGTGTACTACTCCATCCAGCCAACAAACATATATCAAACTTTTTTATCGTAACCAAATGCACTACAATTACAAATCCGATGAAAAAATCTTGAAAACATTGATTCACAAAAACATACTCCCCACTGATCCTAATAAAAAAATAAAACTCGTTATATATTATAATAAGTTTAAAACCTCGAATCTAGTCATTAGAAATAATTCCTCTCCCTCGATTGGAGTTTTGCAAAAAACCAACGTTATATATAAATTTAAATGTCCTTTAGGAGATTGTATCTCTGATAATAATAATATATATGTTGGTTTAACCTCAACTACCCTGTCAAGGAGACTGACAATGCACCTTTCAGACACAAGTTCAATAGCTCAGCATTTAAAAAAACATTCATGCCCAACGGCACAGCTACGAAAAATTCTCACCGACAACACAACAATATTAGAACATCAAAATAATAAACAAAAACTTCAGATTCTCGAAGCATTACATATCAGAAACCTACAGCCAACACTTAATAGAATTAATTTTCAAACCAGTGCTAATGTACTTAAATGTCTTTAGCTACTGGCACTAAATATAGAATCACATTCAAAAACAAACGCCAAAAACCTTCAACGGCAAAGACGCCCTTACACAGTTGTAATATGCTAAAACAAAAGTTACATCACTTTTGTAGTAGATCCTCCCCTGATGATGGCCCAAAGTCGGGCAGAAAGTACTAGGGATACATGCAACTATGGACAATACATAAATCAATTCCCCCAGAATACAATAAAAGTAATACGGGAATTCGAACGGATCCAAAAGAAAATATGTAGACATAAAATGTCTATTATGTTTAATGAAATTTGCATTAACGAAGAAATGCTGCCTAAATATACATATTTTAAACTTCATGATCCTGCAGCTCATAAATATAACAGCACTTTGGAATACAGACGTGATCTCGTGAAGAGACAAATTACACTCTGTAAGAATAACATCCATTCACTCAATCTTGAATCACAAAAAATACGAGACAAACTTGAAAGCTCTATTACACCTGCACAACTCCACGAACTAGATAACAGACTTTCCGTAATCATTAACAAAAGTGATTACGACCACAAACTTACACTTCAAAAAAAGCTCAACAATCTCTACAAAGGACATCTACTTATTCCTAATAATATTGACAAATTTATCAATCTCTCGGACTGTAATTTAACTCCACAACAAAAAGATTTCCTCAACTTAGGACCCAACTGCCATTTATTCCAAGGATATACCAGCATCAACAAGAATACAGAAATTGAAATTTTATACCAAAACATTTTAAAACTCCGGGATAATAAGGTAATCTCAGTCAAACCCGAATTCCGTGATCTCCTTAAGGCTGAAGCCATCAAAAATAGATACAATAAAAAACAACCTACATTATTAACACATCAACTAAAATCTGCTGCTAAAGAATTACGCAACCACCCTAACATCACCATAAAAAAAGCTGATAAAACAAACATTTTTGTAGTACTCAATAAAACAGATTACCATTCAAAACTACAAAATATCCTCGATGACCACACAAAATTCAAAAAATTAAATAAGAATCCCACCAACCAACTAAAATCAAAAATTAATAAACTAATCACTGCTAATAATGCCGAACTTAATAGCATAAAACTACCCAAAATAATTGGCGATTATAAACCCGGCTATCTTTACGGGACCGTAAAGATACATAAACCTAATCATCCTCTACGCCCTATTATATCACAAATACCTACACCAATTTATCAACTCACAAAAACAATAAAACAGCTTATTTCACCATACTTACCTAGCAAATACAACATAAAATCTACACATGAATTAATTCAAGTTCTTCATACAATTAAACCCAATAATGGTATATTAGCCTCACTCGATGTAGAAAATTTATTTACTAATGTACCTGTTAATGAAACAATTGATATTATTATAAATAATATTTATAATAACCCATCTCTTCCTCCTCTTAATATCAACTCTAATATACTTCGAAAACTACTCTTAACATGTACTACTGAAGTTCCATTTTATGACCATCTTGGAAATATTTACGTTCAGACTGATGGCGTATCTATGGGGTCTGTCCTAGGCCCAATTTTCAGTAATTTCTACATGTCCGATCTCGAAAATAGAATTTTTAATAGCACAAAAAAACCTCCAATATACCTAAGATATGTTGATGACATCCTTATTCTTACTAATAATATTAACGAAATCAACATACTACAAGACACCTTCCAAAACAATTCAGTCCTTAACTTTACTCATGAAATAAACAAAAACAATAAAATTTCCTTTTTAGATGTTCTTATTGATGCTAACAACAATAATAAATTCACTACCTCCACTTACAAAAAACCCTCTAGTAACAACTCCTGTACCCTCCACTTTAAAAGTGAATGCCCCTTCAGATATAAAAAAGCAATTATTCATAATCTAATATCCCGTGCCAAACTAATCTCCTCCTCCAATACAATATTTTATAAAGAGGTAGAAAACATAAAACAGGCTCTCATCAACAATGGGTTTCCTAACTACATTGTTGATGAACAAATTAAACGTATTATCAAAAATGTTAACCAACAAAATGAACAGTGTACTACTCCATCCAGCCAACAAACATATATCAAACTTTTTTATCGTAACCAAATGCACTACAATTACAAATCCGATGAAAAAATCTTGAAAACATTGATTCACAAAAACATACTCCCCACTGATCCTAATAAAAAAATAAAACTCGTTATATATTATAATAAGTTTAAAACCTCGAATCTAGTCATTAGAAATAATTCCTCTCCCTCGATTGGAGTTTTGCAAAAAACCAACGTTATATATAAATTTAAATGTCCTTTAGGAGATTGTATCTCTGATAATAATAATATATATGTTGGTTTAACCTCAACTACCCTGTCAAGGAGACTGACAATGCACCTTTCAGACACAAGTTCAATAGCTCAGCATTTAAAAAAACATTCATGCCCAACGGCACAGCTACGAAAAATTCTCACCGACAACACAACAATATTAGAACATCAAAATAATAAACAAAAACTTCAGATTCTCGAAGCATTACATATCAGAAACCTACAGCCAACACTTAATAGAATTAATTTTCAAACCAGTGCTAATGTACTTAAATGTCTTTAGCTACTGGCACTAAATATAGAATCACATTCAAAAACAAACGCCAAAAACCTTCAACGGCAAAGACGCCCTTACACAGTTGTAATATGCTAAAACAAAAGTTACATCACTTTTGTAGTAGATCCTCCCCTGATGATGGCCCAAAGTCGGGCAGAAAGTACTAGGGATACATGCAACTATGGACAATACATAAATCAATTCCCCCAGAATACAATAAAAGTAATACGGGAATTCGAACGGATCCAAAAGAAAATATGTAGACATAAAATGTCTATTATGTTTAATGAAATTTGCATTAACGAAGAAATGCTGCCTAAATATACATATTTTAAACTTCATGATCCTGCAGCTCATAAATATAACAGCACTTTGGAATACAGACGTGATCTCGTGAAGAGACAAATTACACTCTGTAAGAATAACATCCATTCACTCAATCTTGAATCACAAAAAATACGAGACAAACTTGAAAGCTCTATTACACCTGCACAACTCCACGAACTAGATAACAGACTTTCCGTAATCATTAACAAAAGTGATTACGACCACAAACTTACACTTCAAAAAAAGCTCAACAATCTCTACAAAGGAC
Source organism: Sepioteuthis lessoniana (assembly GCA_963585895.1). Taxonomy (NCBI): domain Eukaryota; kingdom Metazoa; phylum Mollusca; class Cephalopoda; order Myopsida; family Loliginidae; genus Sepioteuthis; species Sepioteuthis lessoniana. The sequence continues at coordinate 17,832,344 of OY757940.1, read as the reverse complement.
ATCTACTTATTCCTAATAATATTGACAAATTTATCAATCTCTCGGACTGTAATTTAACTCCACAACAAAAAGATTTCCTCAACTTAGGACCCAACTGCCATTTATTCCAAGGATATACCAGCATCAACAAGAATACAGAAATTGAAATTTTATACCAAAACATTTTAAAACTCCGGGATAATAAGGTAATCTCAGTCAAACCCGAATTCCGTGATCTCCTTAAGGCTGAAGCCATCAAAAATAGATACAATAAAAAACAACCTACATTATTAACACATCAACTAAAATCTGCTGCTAAAGAATTACGCAACCACCCTAACATCACCATAAAAAAAGCTGATAAAACAAACATTTTTGTAGTACTCAATAAAACAGATTACCATTCAAAACTACAAAATATCCTCGATGACCACACAAAATTCAAAAAATTAAATAAGAATCCCACCAACCAACTAAAATCAAAAATTAATAAACTAATCACTGCTAATAATGCCGAACTTAATAGCATAAAACTACCCAAAATAATTGGCGATTATAAACCCGGCTATCTTTACGGGACCGTAAAGATACATAAACCTAATCATCCTCTACGCCCTATTATATCACAAATACCTACACCAATTTATCAACTCACAAAAACAATAAAACAGCTTATTTCACCATACTTACCTAGCAAATACAACATAAAATCTACACATGAATTAATTCAAGTTCTTCATACAATTAAACCCAATAATGGTATATTAGCCTCACTCGATGTAGAAAATTTATTTACTAATGTACCTGTTAATGAAACAATTGATATTATTATAAATAATATTTATAATAACCCATCTCTTCCTCCTCTTAATATCAACTCTAATATACTTCGAAAACTACTCTTAACATGTACTACTGAAGTTCCATTTTATGACCATCTTGGAAATATTTACGTTCAGACTGATGGCGTATCTATGGGGTCTGTCCTAGGCCCAATTTTCAGTAATTTCTACATGTCCGATCTCGAAAATAGAATTTTTAATAGCACAAAAAAACCTCCAATATACCTAAGATATGTTGATGACATCCTTATTCTTACTAATAATATTAACGAAATCAACATACTACAAGACACCTTCCAAAACAATTCAGTCCTTAACTTTACTCATGAAATAAACAAAAACAATAAAATTTCCTTTTTAGATGTTCTTATTGATGCTAACAACAATAATAAATTCACTACCTCCACTTACAAAAAACCCTCTAGTAACAACTCCTGTACCCTCCACTTTAAAAGTGAATGCCCCTTCAGATATAAAAAAGCAATTATTCATAATCTAATATCCCGTGCCAAACTAATCTCCTCCTCCAATACAATATTTTATAAAGAGGTAGAAAACATAAAACAGGCTCTCATCAACAATGGGTTTCCTAACTACATTGTTGATGAACAAATTAAACGTATTATCAAAAATGTTAACCAACAAAATGAACAGTGTACTACTCCATCCAGCCAACAAACATATATCAAACTTTTTTATCGTAACCAAATGCACTACAATTACAAATCCGATGAAAAAATCTTGAAAACATTGATTCACAAAAACATACTCCCCACTGATCCTAATAAAAAAATAAAACTCGTTATATATTATAATAAGTTTAAAACCTCGAATCTAGTCATTAGAAATAATTCCTCTCCCTCGATTGGAGTTTTGCAAAAAACCAACGTTATATATAAATTTAAATGTCCTTTAGGAGATTGTATCTCTGATAATAATAATATATATGTTGGTTTAACCTCAACTACCCTGTCAAGGAGACTGACAATGCACCTTTCAGACACAAGTTCAATAGCTCAGCATTTAAAAAAACATTCATGCCCAACGGCACAGCTACGAAAAATTCTCACCGACAACACAACAATATTAGAACATCAAAATAATAAACAAAAACTTCAGATTCTCGAAGCATTACATATCAGAAACCTACAGCCAACACTTAATAGAATTAATTTTCAAACCAGTGCTAATGTACTTAAATGTCTTTAGCTACTGGCACTAAATATAGAATCACATTCAAAAACAAACGCCAAAAACCTTCAACGGCAAAGACGCCCTTACACAGTTGTAATATGCTAAAACAAAAGTTACATCACTTTTGTAGTAGATCCTCCCCTGATGATGGCCCAAAGTCGGGCAGAAAGTACTAGGGATACATGCAACTATGGACAATACATAAATCAATTCCCCCAGAATACAATAAAAGTAATACGGGAATTCGAACGGATCCAAAAGAAAATATGTAGACATAAAATGTCTATTATGTTTAATGAAATTTGCATTAACGAAGAAATGCTGCCTAAATATACATATATATATATATATATATATATATATATATATATATATATATAGTTACCTTTTTTCCATGACAACCCAGTCAGCTGGGGCTGTTGAATATGCTAACTGCATCTCTGCAGAGGGGTAAGACTTTCCAACAAGTGTCTTTGATACAACACAATACCATCTGATGGTGAGGCTCCAGTCTTTGGGGAATGTGGAGTACCTCTTCATTGCAATTACTCCTAGGTCCACTCTGATTTGAAGTGGTAGTACCTGTTAGGGTCCCGACTATGGGTCAAATAGAACTGTTTAATCATTTTCTATACTGAAAACTATTTAACTCTGGCAAATAAAACTATTAGTGTTAGATAGGAATACTCAAAACCATTTATTTGTGTGCAAACGAACTGTAGCATATTGACTTTAGACAGTTATTAATTAGGGATCTCTGAGACAGGATGTTCCCTCTGTATAAACAGGAAGACAGATCACATGGGTTGACAAGCAGAAGCAGATCATGTGAATCATGGGCTGGAAGAATGTATAGGCATTATAAAATTATATATACACAGATATCCAAGGTCTAACAGTCAGTCGGTTGGGCAGTCAATAAGTTTGGAGAGCACCCAGTGAGTGCTCAGGAGAGGGGTAGGCAGCCTCAGGTTGAGAACTTCTTGCCAAGAAAACAGAGACATAAGGGTCTGAATGGGTTAAGAAAAGTTCAATATAGCAGTCCTTCATCAGTCTATGTCTGCAACCTTCATCTCCCTGTCTCTGTCTCACACTTAGTCAACTTTGAACCTTTCGAGTAATAAAGAGGGACTTATATTTCTATAACCAAGTGTAATGGTCCTTCATGCATGCATTCATTTATTCATTCATTATGCCGCTACACAGCAAAATGAACCCTGGGTCATGTCAAAATTGTTGCCTAAAAACTTTGTTTATAAATCATATATATTTAATATATATGTATAAATAGGATTTGGCATTGAATAACCTACTACGATTGATATGTTATAAAACCCAGCCAACCAACTTTTTATCATTTTATAACCCTTCCTCAGTGGATAAGAGCCTATACACAGTTTTTTTAGAGATCATTTTACATGTCTTGAATTCAAAATGTATTATTACTAGTAGATGTCAACATAAACAAGAGCTTATATATTGTTTAGTTAGGCTGACTCAATCTGGTATAAACAATTTGAAATACTGTTCTTAATTGGTTCTTTTGGTTTCAATATGAAATTATTCATCATATTAATAAGAATATGACAATATGATTAGATCTTTGTTAAATATAAATAGTGATAAAAGGAAGTCAATAAAGGTTATGAAAGTGCTTAAAGAAATAATGAATACATGTAATTTAACCGTTTCTTATTGTAGAAGTTTGAGGTACAGAAAAATTGAATACAGAGATGATTCTTTTATAGAATGATATGATGTTTATAATTGTATTTTATTTAAAATCTGAGAAAAAAATTGAATTTCTAAGAAAAAAAGAGTTTTAATCTGGAGACATTTATTTGGAATCATTTTGAATTTCTAAGAAAATAACATTTTAATTTGGAGGTCCCTCAGCTATGAGTAAAATGGTATGGTAGATTTTGTTTCCAGCCTTGATGAGTATTCAGTCTCAGAGAAAGATATCCTGGAATTAATTTTCCTTCTAAATTTTCTGTGGCCTGCTCATGATCAAAAAGCCTGTGCAAAAAAATATAAATATTTTTACTTTTGAGAGAATTTTTTTTCTGAAGTTTATCAAACAGAAGTCAGTACAAAAGGAAATACTTGTTCAGCTGCATATTTTTGTTATCCACCATTTTTTTTTTCTCTATTTACTATTTTCCAAATTCATACATAGTATTACCATTTAACTGCATGGCATAATTTCTTTTTTGTATGTAGCTTAGAAAGAACATTACTCTTAATTCAAAATCAGGAGTTGGTATCCCTAATGATGTTTTATATTGCCTTTAACCCTTAGAATTCTGCGCCTACATGTCTGTAAACTTCTTGTGGGTTACTGATTGAAAAATAGCTGAAAAGTGTAAAATGTTGTGATCGACTATTTAACAAATTTACAGGTTGTTAATTATAAGCAACACACCTGTAGAAATAACATTGTTAGATGATAATTATAAAGGAATGGTAGATTTGGGTGAATCTGACAAGATGATAAAAATAAATGGAAAAAGTGAATAAATCAAACACTTATAACAAGTTTAATGGCAATATTTCGTTCTTTATTAACAGAAGAACTTTGCGTTTTTCTATATTTTAGCAATTGAGGAAATAGATAAACTAGGGGAGAATCTAAAAATGTATAAAGAGAAGGGAAGGGTCTAAAGACAAGAAATAGATAAGGGAAAAATAAGGAGGTTTGAGTGATGGTGGTAGGAGTTAATTTGGTTTTGATTGTGACCTTGAAGCTAGGTGGCATCAAGGTCACAGTCAAAACCAAATTAACTCCTACCACCATCACTCAAACCTCCTTATTTTTCCCTTATCTATTTCTTGTCTTTAGACCCTTCCCTTCTCTTTATACATTTTTAGATTCTCCCCTAGTTTATCTATTTCCTCAATTGCTTAAATGTAGAAAAATGCAAAAAATGTTTTGTCTGATAAAGTTCTGTTAATAAAACACAAAATATTGCCATTATACCTGTTGTAAGTGTTTGATTTATCCATTTTTTCCACTTATTTTTATCATAATAATCATAATAATATGCTGTTAAGTATAGCTAATAGTGATGTAGGAATAGGTATTCTTCTTAGGTTGCCTTAGTATAGACCCTTCTAAGTAGCAGCACAAATATCAGCCATTTGTTTTCTAAGGGTTAACCTCCTTCTGGCAATTGCCCAGTCAGCTGGGGCTGTAGAATACACCGACTGCACCTCTGCAGAGGGGTAAGACCCCACCAATGAGTGTCCTAGATATGACACTAAACAATCTGATGGTGAGGTACCAGTGATGCTGGAGCTTTGAGGAATGTGGAGCACCCCTTCATTGCCATTGCTCCCACATCCACTCTGGCCTGGAGTGGTAGCACCTGATAGGGCCCTGTCTATTGGTTAAATAGAACTGCATACTTATTCTAAACTGAATTGTTTGAATTAGAACTGTTTGACTAAACTGAATAACTTGAAATAGAAATATTTTTGACAATCAAACTGTACTTACATTTAAACTGCGTGTTTATGCTAAACTGAATTGTTTGAAATGGAACTGTTTTTGACATTGAAACTATTTACACAAAACTGAATTGTTTAATTAGCTTGAAATAGAAATGTTTTTCACAGTTAAACTGTACTTGCATTTAAACTGCATACTTATGCTAAACTGAACTATTTGAAATAGAACTATTTTCATAAAAATGAATTTGGCATTAAATAACCTACAAAAGTTGATATGCCATAAAACCCAACCAACCAATCCTTCTGGCAACTCCGATGATGACAAGGATACCTAATTATGTCATCTCTTTCCCTTCACTTGGACAACATCAGTAATGTGAAGAAGGGATTGTCATATGGACAATTTTCAGTCTTCCATACAAACTTGACCATGCTGCACTCAGATCAAAGAACAGATCCATTGTCTACACCATCGAAATGTTAAACAGTACCACCTATGTTGAATACCTCTCCCTAAGATAATCCATAAACCATTGGGTATTCGTTGTAACAGTGCTCCATGCTGATATTAATGTTTCTATATGCCTAGCAAAGGTGTGGACTGTTATTAATAGGTTATCAATCATATGGAAGTCTGATCTATCTGATAAAGTAAAATGGGATTTCTTCCAAGTTGTGGCTGTGTCAATACTACTGCATAGATGCACCACATCGAAGCTAACAAAACACATAGAGAAAAAGTTAGATGGAAACTACACAAGAATGCTACCAACTATTTTGAATGAATTTTGGAAACAGCTGTATGGCCACTTACCTCCCATATCAAAAAACATTCAAGTAAAATGAACAACACGTACTGGACATTGCTGGATAAGCAAGGATGTTCTTCTATGGACCTCTATATATGGATGTGTCAGTGTTGGTCAACTATCAAGAACTTATTTACATCGGCTGTGTGCACACAAAATATAATTTGGAAGACCTGCCGGGAGTGATGAATGATAGGGACAGATGGAAAAAGATAGTCAAGGAAATCTGTGCTATTAGCATGACTTGAAGATGATGATGATGAATTAGGAAGTTATTACCTCCTCGCTATGGGTTAAATAGTACCACTACCATTCATCTATAAGGATGACTTTGGCATTAAATAGCCCACAAAGGTTGATATGCCATTAAAACAAAGGAACCCAAACCAAATCTATTTTGAAAGTTGTGAAAAGTTCTAATTAAAGCATTTCATAGTTATTTTTATTCTATCCAGAATATGGATGATTAAAAGAATGTTTAGTGCAAACTAATACTGATTAGAATTATCATTCAGTTGCAAATTGGACTGAAAATTGCATTATTCTCTTAGAACATTTGTAAGTATATTGTTTTGATAAAAATTTTATGTGTCATTTTGCTGGTTTCCAGTTATATATATGAAATGACCTGTGAACTGTCAGGTTCTTATAACAATAATCCCTGATGATATTGATGTTTCTATTTAGGAAGGAGTGAAAAGTTCTAATCAGCATTTCATAGTTATTTCTTTTATATTGAGAATTTGTTTGATTAAAAAAAAAAAAAAAATGTTCAGTACCAATCTAGACCCCATCATTCACTTACACATTGAACTGGAAATTGCTTTATTCTTTAAGAATGTTTATAAGTATACTGTTTTCATAAAAATTTTATGATGTAACATTTTGCTGATTTATATATAATAAAATAAAATCAAAGAAAAGTTTTTGCATAAAAATTTTGAACTACAGTGATACATTCATATTGTAAATAAACATGAAGTCTTTAACAGGTTTAAGATAATTGTGAATGACATTTAATTGCTTGCAAATTATTAGTATTAGATAGGAATAGTTGAAACCATATAATTGTGTACAAATTACTTGTATTAAATGGGAATAATTACTCAAAGCCATATAAAAGCTGGTATATTATTATTTTTTTTTTTTTTTTTTTCTTTTGAGAGTTTTTCACACCAACATTAACTGATGGTTTCTCACTGGAGTTTGAGTGACAGCAAATCTCAAGTCTTTTTTCAGTATTCTGGCCAGTCTTAATGGTGCAGTTTGGAAGGTCTCCACTTGTTCTCTTATTTCCAAGTCTTCCAGTCTCTTTACCAATCCTTTGGGGATTGTTCCAAGTACACCAATTCCAATTGGTATCACTGTCACCTTCATGTTCCATAGTTTTTTTTGAGTTCTTTAGTAAGGTCTGAATATTTCTCTTTTTTTGTTTTCTTTTGATTTTATTCTTAGGTCTGTTGGGATGCCAAAGTCTTTTTTTTTTTTTTATTACCACTAGCTCTGGCTTGAAAATATGACCTTTGCATTAAATAACCCAATGAGTGTTGGCATACTGCAAAAGCAACCAACCGACCCTTTTATGCTCGTCATGTTTCCAGGTAGTGATGATTCATTTCAGCAAAATAACACAATAATTTTCTGGATTTTATATTGTTCGTTTTCTTGTCCAGTAGAAGGTCAACGTGCTATACAATTTGGCATTAATGTCGCCTCAAAAGTTGCCAGAAGTTGGACTGTTTTAGAGACTCCAACTTCTGGTTTTTTGCCACTTTACCGCTGCAAGTTACACTGCCATGCTGATAGGTGGTTTGAATTTAGAGTTTTCTTTCTCTGATATCAGTTGCCAATATGACACACGGTAAATTTTTAAACAGTGTACAGCTGGTTTGAATTCAGTTTTCCTTCCAGACGGGTTACTTTACCAAGGTTAATGAATCCAGTCTACCCTACTAATATATATATATATATATATATATATATATATATATATAGGGGAAATGCAAACTGTGTCGTTCTAGATTTGAATTCAGTCTCTGAGGTTCATTTCCTACAGTAGCTATTACATCACTTTTATCTTATTTAAATAATGTCACAAAAAATGCTTCATTATTGTTATATAAACATGACGTCATCACAATTCTTCATTTAAAAATCAAATTCATTGCTAATTTGAAAGAAAAAAAGGTATGAACTCACTCTCAATACTTTTCAAATGAAATGTTTTTGGTGAAACACAGGATTATGCAAGTGCAACTTCCTCCATTTTGCTCTATGCAATTTGTGTTTCCTAATTTGGAAACTTGTCTCTAGGGTAAAATTTGGAGTAGTGGGGGACTGTAAAAAAAATAGGAAGACAATGTTTCTTATCACGTCAAAGAAGTTTTAGAAGTGCTTTGACCAATGAAAAACTCACTGGAATAGGAGTGTTCGATTCCAATAGGACTATTTTGGATAAAATATTTCATTTAGTCTTCATTTCTGTCTTGGTAGTTACAGCTTCAGTTTTGATACTTTTTTAAAACACTCAGTATATAATATATATATATATATATATATATATATATACACGTGTGTGTGTGTGTGTGTTTATGTTAATGAGGTACAAATGAAAGATAAATGCATTCAATATAACAGTGGCTAAAAAGCCGAGTTTTTTTTTTTTTTATATTATACTAAAAACTGACAGGACATTTCAAATATTTTAAAAGTTAAAATAAGTATAACCAACTAATAAAGGATGAAATATTTTCGCAGATTTTAACGTCATTTTTGGGTAATTTAATTTTTTTACAAGGAGATAAAGAATAGAGGTCACTTTGGTGTTTTTTTTTTTTTCTTTTTTTAGTTTGTTTTTCATTTGGACTATTGTTAAGCTTTGACATGAACTTTTATAAAAACCATAATAATCAGGTTTCATTTCTTATGTTCTGTACTGTTTGTATCATCTATTAAAAATACTATTTTGGACTTTCTTCAATGACTTGAAGATTTGCTTTTATTTCACTCAAGTTAAAAATTGTGCCCCCCCCACAATTTATTTTAAGAATAAAAACCTTTCTTGTTTGTTTTGATGTTTCCTTGTTTCTTAAAATAAAACAAAAAAAAGCAAAAACAAACCAACTGGGAGGCCACAATTTCAAAACTCTATAGACCCAAATAAATATTATATATATCCTAAGCATTTTAATGGTGGTTTTATTATGCTACTCCCAACAATAAATGATAGCAAAGTAAAAAATGATATTGGGACAGTTTGAATTGTTTTTATTTGTTTGTTTTGGAGAGGGGCATAGTGATGAAAAAAGTTTGTCTGTAGCCCTAAAACATGGTGACAATTCCCACTCTTTCTTTTAATGAAATAATAAAATCAGCATAAAAAAGTATTTGTGCTGTGGACTGTGATTTGTGCTTCAAAGGGGCAATACTGTTTAGATAGCTGGAAAAGTTTTGATAGTATCTTATTCATACCAGATGGTGTCCCCTATCTTGTATAAATAAAATGCCATTTTGGTGCTTATATTTTTTCATGTCATCCAAATAACTGGTTTGAATTATTATCACTTTTATTTTTTGAAATCAAAGCAGTCTACTTGATTTCAGGATTAGCAGTGATGTAAAATGTGACCCCTCCCCCTAATATAAATTCTTTTGGTATTGGATGTTTGCTTTGAGCTACCCACCTACTCAGTTGGCCCAAGTTGATGTCTGGTTGGCACTTGGTTGAAATTGTCCACAAATAAACATTGACTGGTGGTCACTGGCCTCTCATTAAAATTCTTTTGAGGACGGTCAGCAAAAAACTGTTGAGTCTCTGTACTTAGGTTTTTGGCTTTGTTCCAAATCTGCTCTCTTTGTCAAACAAAGAGGAGAGAGAGAGATTGTTGGGAAAGAAAGTGAAAAGGAGAAAGAGAATATGAAGGTTTGAGAAAGAAGTGGAGGGAAGTGAAAGAAGAAAGGAAAGTAAAAAAAGAGGAAAATAAGTCTCCTGAGAGAGGGTAACAGAATGAGGTGAAAAATAGAAATATGAATTGGAGAGATAATATGAAGGAGAGGGAGAAGAAAATGAGACAATAGGAATGAAAATGAAAAAAATGTTTTGAAAGAGTAAAAGTAAAGAAAAATATGGTTAAAAAAGAGATGGAAAAACATGAAAGAAAATATGTAGGTTTGAGAAAGAAGGAGAGGAATTAAGAGGAATAGAAGAAAAAGAAAATGTTCTGATGGAATTGAGAGAAAAAAATTTGAATAAGAAGGAAGAGGAAAACATGAATGAGAGAAAAAGGAGGGGGAGAAGATTGTTGAGAAAAATAGAAGAAAAGAATATAAAGGTTTGTCAAAGAAGGGAATAGATGAAATGAGACAATAAAGTGAAAAAGTGTTTTGAGGAAGAAAGAATAAGAGAATGAAAAAAAGAATTAAGAGAAAAAAAAAAGCAGATATGAAAAAGAGAGAGAAAAGATTATTATGAAAAGAGAAAGAGGCTTGAAGCGAAAAGAGTGTTTTAAGAAGGAGAGTAACAGGAGGGTTTGGTTTCTTTGTTGAATGGCATATCAACCTTTGTGGATTATTTAATGCCAAATTTATCCTTGTAGAAGAACAGCTGTGATACTATTTAATCGGTAACTGGAGTGGGATATGATGGTTCATAACTTTCTCAAGGGTATTAGCCTGAAAGTGAATATAATAGTACAACTGGCATTTGAACTCACTTACTTTGATGTTGCTTTCCAATACTTTAACTATTATGCTGCAGGGACACCCTCAATAATAGAATGAATGAAAGAGAAAACATGAATAAAAAAAAAAAAGAGCAAATATGAAAGAGGAAGCAAAGAAAAGCATGAATGAGAGAGAAAGAATGATGCTATTCTGGATAGAAAATTAATACTGCTGTGGATTGAAAATTCTATCAGGAACAGCATTATTTGTAATATGAATTGAACATAAAAAAACTCTTTGTGTAGCAATTAAAGATTCACTAGTCTTAAAAAATGTTTCAATGGCAAATATATAGTGTGCATTGGTCGAACAATAATTGTATTTGAAAGAAGAAATGTTAAGATGGAGCGACCATTGCCATTTGTGTAAGTTCACTTGCTCTACTCAGCTAACAGTTTTAGGGCACCTTGCTAGTCTAGCAAGCCTTCACGAGTGGGTTTGAGTCTCATTGGGTGCCCCATTTATTCAGCCTTGTGCCACATCAAAGCAAAACGATGACAATTTAAAATGTGGAAGGTATTTCTGCTATACCCTGTACATTTCAATATCTGTCAACCAATGAAATCAAATGAGTACCTTGATGAATTCATCTCCATTATGAAAAGTGAACTAGACAAATAACATTTTCTTGAGTTACCTTGGCTAATTCAGATTTTTACAAGCTCAGCATCCAGGATCCTGTTCATTACTCAGAAAAATATATCATATTTACCAACCCCTCCACTCAGGCAGGATATGACACAAGGTCAATTTTTAAGCGGAGTTTAACAGGTTTGAATTCAGAGTTTTCCTTCTCCTAGACTAGTTGCCTAACCAGGGCTGAAGAACCCAGTCTGCCCTACTATTTACCCATAGATGGAGAGAGAATGATAGGATTCATACCTTTCCCAAGGGTGTTAGTGCAATCAGTCTCGTCCAGGATTTGCACTTGTGTCGCCGTGTCCATTTCCTACGACGATAACCATTACACCACAGGCACCTCCGAAAAATATATAACCCCTGGTGGTGAATATGAAGAAAGTGTTTTATAACGGAAAAATTTCTAACTGCTTCCTGTTTCTGTTATACTACCTCTGGCAAAAATTATGGAATTAGCACACACAGGGGATGTTCACTATTGATAATGCATCTTTATAGGGTGCCTCTCATGGTTAGCAAACTAGTCTAGTAAACCATTATTTGTGAGTCTTACTTGGTGCTCCATATATCCAACCTTGTGGCACAACTAAAGAAAGCTTAGTAAATAACTTGATTATACATTTTGTCACAGCAAAGAGCCTTGAAGCTTTTTCTTCAAGAAAGGTATATAAAAATAAGTGACATGGCCAATGAACAACCTGGATCTAAATCCATTTGAAAATTCATGGTGGAAATGTTTAAAAAAAAAAGTGTCCATGAGAAGACTCCATACATCTATTTAACTACCATTTGGGAAAGGTGGAACCACTTAGATAAAGAATATTGCTTTTAATTAGTGAAATCCAAACCTAAAAAAATGTAAAGTTTGAAGAGGGGCAACTAAATATTAATTCTAATTTTTTGTCAATGAATTCCAAAGTTTTTCTTCAACATTGCATTATTCAATAATATTTTCTTCTACATAGCCTTAAAAAAATTATACTATTAATTTAGATAATTTAATCTTATTTGTTTAAGGAACATTTTATGAAGCCAGAAAGTTTGGCAATAAAAGAAAAAATGTTTTGCATCTATGTTGTTCTTTTTTATGTATCAGTTAATAAACTAATGAAAAAACCCCAACGTGAACATCCAAGTGGGCTAATTCCATAGTTTTTGTCTGGGGTAGTAGTTTCTAGGAAAATAAATAGGGAGACATTATTTTAGGAATGTTCTTTGTATATAAGACTAAAGAGAAAAGATGTTTATAGATTTAATTTATGCAAACTGGGAACTTTTTTTTCTGACAGTTTGATTGATTTTAATGGCATGTCAACCGATCTAGAGTTATTTTATATCTAGAGGTTAAGGAATCATATTCATTGTATGTTCATATTTACATTTTTTGTGTAGCTATTTAAGTTTTTTTTTGTTTTCTTTTTTGCACTTGATCCTATCAAATGCAAATAATTTTTAAATAGTTCTGTGTGACCCACAGTACTACAATTCCTTGGAATAATGGCAATCAAGGGGGGACTCCACACTCCCCAGAGCTCTACGACTAATTGGGGGAAGTCTTAATTCTCTGAAGGGGATGAAGTTGGTGTATTCTAAGCACCACTGACAGGGTGGCTGATAATTTACAAAATTATCAGGATGTTTCTTTGGGTTTTATGGCATAGCAACCTTTGTGGGTTATTCAATGCCAAATCCACTTATATACAAATAAACAGACCTATTTCAAACAAATCAGTTTAGCTTGAGTGCACAGTTTGTCAAAACCATTTCTATTCTAAGCTATTCAGTTTAGTCAAACAGTTCTAATTCAAACAATTCAGTTTAGTATAAGTATAGTTTTGTCCACATGCAGTTAAATAGCAAAACAGTTCTATTTCAAACAATTCACTCTAGCATAAGTATGCATTTTAGTTCTATTTGACCCATAGATAGGGCTCTATCAGGTGCTACCACTCCAGGCCAGAGTGGATCTGGGAGTGATAGTAATGAAGGGGTACTCTGCATTCCTCAAAGCTCCAGCATCACTGGAACCTCACCATCAGATTGTTTAGTGTCATACCAGGACACTCATTGGGAGAGTCTTACCCCTCAGCAGAGAAGCAGTTGGTGTATTCTACAGCCCCAGCCAACTGAACAAACAAAATTATCAGTTCAAGTAACTAATAATAATATAACTAAGTCAGCTGGGGATGTAGAACACACCAACTACATCTCTGTAGAGGGGGTAAGACTCCCCCCTTACAATGATTATCCTAGATATGACTCTAAACCATATAATGATAAGGCTCCAGTCATAGAGCTCTGGCAAATGTAGAGTACCTTTTCATTGCCATTGTTCCTTGGTTGACTTTTTACCAGAGTGGTAGCACTTGATTAGGTCCTATGTATGGGTCAAATAGAACTGTTTCACTTTTAAATTTTGGGCAAACAAATGACTCGTGTTAAATTGAATTGTTAGAAATAAAACTATTTAATTGTATGTAAACAAATGCACTGATGTCTGATTGAATTGTTAGTGATACATAGCAATACATAGAACCATTTAACTGGGAGCAAACGAATGAATAATGTTGAATAGAATTATTAATATTGTTTATAAATACTTGCAACTCTTTAACTGTGTGCCTAAATTGAATTATTGGTATTATGTAGTAATGCTTGGAACCATTTAACTAAGCGCCAAAAAATTAGCTCAGGCTCATTTAGAAATGTTATCAACAAAATATGTTTACAAATCATATTAGAGAATTTGGCATTAAATAACCTACAATGGTTGGGGGGTGTCCTTGTGGTGTAATGGTGAAAGCGATGGACTGCGGAATCGTAGTAAGTGAGTTCGTACTCCAGTCGCGCTATTACATTCAGTTTTTGGGAAAGGTATAAACCCCCTTATCTATGGGTTAAATAGTACCACTACTGTTCTTCTAGGTGAATGGCTTTGGCATTAAATAACCTATGATGGTTGATATGCCATTAAACAAAGAAACCAAACCAAACCTACAATGGTTTATATACTATAAAACCCAACCAAACCAAAGCTAATAATATTTGTAAACAATTGTAGCTTCAATTACTATTTTCAATACAGTTGTTGTGTAGTTGTTTTTAAGAATTTTTTTTTTGCATATGGTCCTATCGAATATACAAATATTTTTTAAACAGATCTATTTGACCTATAGATGGGACCCTATCAGATACTACTCCAGGTTTGAGTGGACCTGGGAGTAATGGCAATGACAGTACTCCACACTCTCTAGATCTCTCAAAGTGGAGCCTAATCATCAGAGAGTTTAGTGTCATATGAAGGATATCCCTTTTTGGGAGAGTTTTACTCCTTTGCAAGAGATATAGTCAGTATATTATGAACCAACAGGACTATGGAACAGTATTGAAAACTTGACTAGATACTTGTTAATTTGACATTTTACTAATGGGACCTGCTTTTCTAACTTTTTTTTCTTTCTTTCTCTTTCATCAGCAGTGTCTAAATAACCGACATATTCAAGGCAAAATTTTCACCATAGAAACCTATATATTACAATTAAATAACAACTGATTCCAATAATTGCAGAAAATAGGTCTATACAAACCTGGCACAATGAGGCTACCATCTAACCTGGGTTGAAATTTCATTCATGATTTATATAAATCAGTGAATGACTCTCATCACCTTGAAGAGGTTGTGTGGATAAAACACCAAAATAAGAAATTATAAATGCCTTCTGTTTACAACTGGAAGCAAATGTCAAAAAGAAAAATTGCTGCTTAAGTATATTACAATATAGGGTGATTAAAACAAAAATAAAAAGATCTATGGTATGATGTTATGATTTCAAACTGTTCACTTTCTCTGTTAAGCACTTTCTTGAAATCTTCCACTAATGTTAATCTGAGAGTACTTTTATAAGAAGTGTTAACATTTTTCTGAATCACCTCTGGAATATTCCAAGAATGGTGAACTGGTGGAGATTGTATGATGGCAAAATATTGGTTCAGTTTTTCTAATAAAAATACTCCTGTAGTAGAAGTATTCAGATTTTTCTATTGACCCCATATATATATATATATATATATATAGTTCTTTTTACGTGTGTGTGTGTCACAGGAACCAATATCATGCCATGTGACAAATTCCTCAAATGGTTGATTAGCTACTTTTTGTTTTATTTCTGTCCGATGATTTTGTGATCCACATTAAATTTTAAGTAATAGACTTTGAGTTTATAGTACCATAGAGTAATTTGTTTGCACAATATTTGCATTTTATCCTCTATTATATATATATGTATATATATATATCTTAAACAGTTTTCATTAAAAACCACTAACAAATTTCTCATTAACAATTTTTTTATTGATTTATTTTCTCAACTGACCGGATTTCTTAAATCCAGTTCAGTTTTGGATAGATATTGTCAGAAATTTTCTCATTGGTTCATTTTCAAGGTTATAATCAAGATGTTGTGGTTTTCTTTAAAATTTTGTGAACCATTTATTTATTTAAAACTGTGAAATGATTTCTATCCACAGTTTTGGATATTTTGTATTTTTACTATGATGTTTATGGCATAGCAAATGTTGAAGCATCATTAAACTTTGATGACAATAGTAAAAGTTTTTTTTTTGTTTTTCATTCTTAAATAAATCCAGTTCCAAGGCAAAATGCTATTGTATTTTGATAAGAAAAAAAAATCAATAAAAAATTGTTCAAATGAACTTAGTGGTTCTTAGTAAAACCTATTTTATATATATATATATATATATATATAGGTTCAGAGAGATTTATATTCTTTTAAAAAGTTATTTAGCTCTTATATTCCAACTTATGGCGTTCATCAGAACTTTTAATGATTTTTCCAGTGTGTTGTTTGGTTTATATAGGGGTCACAGTGTTGATGGAGTGATTGTTTCTTTTAATTTCATGATAGATTCTTTGTAGGGGTTGGTTTTCTCTTTCTATTTCTAAGAGTGTGTTTATCTTTTTTATTTTTGCCAATTTTAAAGTCAGGGATTTGCACCAGATGAAGAGCAAATTGAATCAGATAAGCATTCACTGCATACCTGATCCCATCTAAAATACGTCTTGTGGGTCAAGGATTTATATGCATGCAAGTTAATGACCCAAAGCATACTAGTAAACTCTGACAGAGGTACATTAAATGCAAAGAGGAACAGCATGTCTTGCCCAGCGCAATCAGCTGACTTAAATTCCATTGAATTGATGTGGGATGAACTTTACTGATAAATCAGAACTAAACAACCCACAAGTGTGGCTCATCCCTGGTAACTCTTGCAGGAAAGTGTGGTAGAGCCATCTTCTGTCTACCTCCAGTCTGGTGCAAAAAAAATGCAGAGAATCTGAAGTAGTGATAGTGGCCAAAGAAGGTCATTTAAGTTTAAGTTTTTTGTCTGTTTTTCTTTTTTTCAAAAATTTATATTTAATGTGGTTTCATTAAAAATAATCATTTTTTAGGATGAGGAATAAGTTTTTCAGGGTGGCCAAATACTTTTGACTGGTGATGTGTGTGTGTATATATATATATATATAAGATCTCTGCATCTGTAACCGAATTATTAGGAAAATTACACATTTTCACATAATTTTTTTCTATTATGGTACCTCTCGATTTATTTGGTAATGGAATTGATTTTGAGTCAATTTGGCTATTTATTGGTACTTTTGGAGTATTCCAACTTGAAAAATTTTCAGATCTTACATGCAGCATTACAATTATCTCCCTTGACTTTAACTTTTAGAAAATAATATCAAGAGTGAAACATTAATGTTGAATTGTTAAAAGGAACATAAATCACTTGAAAGAGAACAGAAAGATGTTAATATTTTTCATTATGTATAAATAAATATCAATTTAAAAAAAAAAGAGAAATGCAATGATGATATATTAAAATGCACATTTTTCATATTTTATCTTTTATATAAAAAAAAAATTGATTGGGAATTAGATAAATCTTTGCTTTTTGAAAACTGCTAATACTTTTTAAGAAATTATTCATATCATCTTTATATATACTTTTAATTGCATAAGTGTTTGCTAATAATAATTGCTTGATGATTGCATCAATTGTTAATTAATTTTGTTTTGTGGATTTATTTGTTAAAATAGTTTTATCTTTTTACTATGAATTTTACTGAGATCCACCAGAAAGAATTAAAAAAGATTAGCATTAAAAAAAAAGATAAGAGATGATATTTTGCCTACCAAGTAACCAAGTTTTTTTTATGCCTTCAAACATTAGTATCTCCAACCTTTGGTTGAGTAATTCATTAAGATTATTTTAGGAAACTATAGCGAGCTTTTCTTCCATACATAGTTGACAAAATTTTTCAACTGCTTTTATATTTACAACCTTTTTTTTTTTTTTTTTTTTTTTTTTTACAATCTCCCATTTTAATATAGGATCTGTACCTAGATTCTTTTTAATTTCCCACACGTACTTAGATAAACTAGTTCTGCATCTATATGTTTCATGTGCAAAACTACTTCTATGATTGCAATATCTTTTTTTTGAAAGGTCCTTGTGTAGAACCTACATATGCTTTTTTATCATTACTACTAACTTTACTATTGTTGGATCTGCAACTATATACCTCCACCTTTTACACTATACATTTATATTGACATTTTCCCTTGAGGGGGCAAGCGGCTTTATTAATACAATTGCATGGAGGGGGTCAATACATTGCTTATTCTTGAATTTTTTCGTGATACTTTTATTAATCAAATTTTTTACATTACACATACAACTATAGCTTAATTTGGATGTTGTTCTTGTTAAATATTTTGTATAGATTGCTCAAGTGAGAAAAATTTTCCTTTTTAATAAACTAAAAATTTCCTTCCCTAATTTAGTAGCTATGGCCATATTGTATGATGGCATAAACCATAAAATTTTACTTGCCCTATTCCTCATTTCTTATGTCTTATCCATATTTTTATAAACAAGTTTGACTTTTTAACTATTTCATTTTTATTTATTTATTTTTTTTTTTTTTTTAGTGCCATCTAATAATCATGTTTGTTTTGAGTGAAGAATTAGATTATCTAAACGTAATGCCATTAGGGATATGTTTGAAAATTTGTCTAGGATGGTTAGAACCTACATCAATATAACATGGGTATTGGTTATTTTTTCTATAAGAGAGAGCAGTAACTGTTACTGCTATATCTACTTAGGTTTATAGTGCCCTAGTTCTCAATTGTATTTGTTTGACCTCAGGAAAAATTTGAATGGCTTTCAAAGAAATTGATCCACAATTTTATAGATTCTAACTCTGTTGAATCATTGAAGGAGTATGCACAAAGCATCTTGAAGTAACATTATTGTTCATAAATTTTGCCAAGGAATTTAATTCTATACACAGAAGAAAGATGGATCAAATATTATTAGCATATGATCTCCTAAAAGAAACTGTTACCATTATAATGATGCTTTATAGAATAACAAAAAAATGATTCACTCACCTGATGCTGACACCAACTTCTTTGACATTGTTATTGGAGTCTTATGAGGAGATATTTTAGCATCATATATGTTTATAATCTGCCTAGATTGCATACCAGAAATGTCAATACATCGAATAAAAGAAAATGGTTTCATATGAAAAAAAAGCAAACTATATCCCATAGAATCTATTACAGATGCATGTTGTATACAGGGAAGAACTGACAACAACTTTTAATGTATAAAGATATAATCTGCTTTTCTTTTTCTTTTATTATGAAATAGTGGAGTGAAGGAGAGAATCAAGGAATGGCTAAGATACAGTGTAACCCGGATATAAGAGACACACAAAATATAAGAGAGATTTTCCTCTCGTCCCAAATTAGAACCTGTGTTAATGTATATAAAATAGACGAAACCCGGATATAAGAGACTTCTTCTCCGGTCCCGACAACTCTTATATCCAAGTTACACTGTATATCCACAGAGGGAGATAGGGAATCTTCAGTGAACTGCTTCTTTTTTGTTCTATGAAACTGGTATAGGGCCTACTCAAAACATTTAATCATCTCATCTTTTATGTTTTTTGACTTTAGGACCATCACAACGCACTCATCTTCTTCTGGGATCATATACACTTTTGACTTTAGTGAGTCTGTTTCGTCACATTTTTCTTTCAAGAGTCTGTTTCTCCACACTTCTCTGCATTATCTTGAAGCATTTAATTATCTTAGCTTCCTCATTTTAGGGAGTCTTGTACACCTCAGTCTTTTCTCTACCTTTCAACACTGGACTGTCTTGTACAAGGCCAGCACCCAGAGCAGCATGACATCTAGTGACACTTCTGCTAGCTCCTTTCTCTTTCGTTCTCCTTTGTTCTTACCTGGGTTGAAAATCTTCAGTGGTTATATAATTTTCCAGACGCCCACACAATCCTCGTGGTCACACTTCTTTCTGTCATGCAACCCATGCATGTTTTGTTTACTTTAAGACACAGGTGCACGTCCTGTTTGCCCTTCAATTAACTTAGATGGCCTGTCAAAAAAATCTTTTTGTCACTACTCAACGTGCAGACTCTATGAATCATCTAGCACTTCTCACTCGTGGTGGATACTTGCTGTCGAGTTTGGAGTAAGCAGTAAGAGGCATTAACTTCTATGTGAACTCTGATAAAACAGTTCATATGTTCTTAAACAAGTAGTAGACATTTGTATTTAGTGGCAAGCCTCTGAAATTAGTAAACTAGTTAACATAGCTCGACAGCAATATCAACATTCACATGGGGAAGGCGTAGACTGTAATTGTTAGGTTGTCAATCATATGGAAATCTAATCTTTTTGATAAAATAGAATGAGATTTCTTCTAAGGTGTAGTTGTGTTGGTACTACTATATGGATACACTATCTTGACTCCAGCGAAAAGCATGGAGAAAAAGCTACTACACCAAGGTGAAGGGGAGGACGCTACTCCTTTCCCTGGATTGCTCCACTTTACCCTTGATCCATACCTTATAACGCTGAGTGTTAAGGTGGCATCAAATACAATTTTTTGAGTCTTTGGTATGACTCGACCTGAGATTGAACCCCGGCCTCCAAGACCATTGGTGAACACTCTACTCATTAGGCCAATGTTCCGGTTATAAAGCAAAAAAACTCCAATTTTATTGGTGCCGTTCTTTTTTCAATCTGTTATGTAATTAGTGTTTGAATATTAATTTTAAAAAAGAAGTACTGTTTTCCTTTAAAAAAAAAAAGGTGGGGGATAGGGATTCTAACATCATAACATGAAAACAAATAATTGAATAATCATAGGTTTTTACCTTAGATCTCTTAGGATTTGCATCCCAAGATTTGTTAAATGATGAATTTGACTACATAGAAAATTGCTTTGCACAACTTAAATATCCTAAATCTTTTATACAATGTGATAGAATAAAAGCTCTCAAAATTTACAAATGTATGTTTTCCAAAAATTCTAAATCATAATTTTTCTTATAAAAATTTATGACATTATTTTATCTAAAAATTTAACCAACTATAAACATCATCAAAAAAGACTCACTAACTCTTCAATGACAATCAAGAATTTGATTAGTAATAAGAATAACGATACCCACATCAAATCTAAGGTGGGATTTTATGGTATCCAATATCTGGGTTG
Organism: Sepioteuthis lessoniana; assembly: GCA_963585895.1. Taxonomy (NCBI): domain Eukaryota; kingdom Metazoa; phylum Mollusca; class Cephalopoda; order Myopsida; family Loliginidae; genus Sepioteuthis; species Sepioteuthis lessoniana. The sequence goes on along the minus strand of OY757940.1, from coordinate 17,811,085 downwards.
TAATAAAAAAAGATATGAGAGGGAAATATCCTGAATCCTCCAAAAACAAATTCATGGTAATAAAAGGAATGTGAAAAGAGGAAATACAAATAATAGTTTAGAAATGAACCACAACTTGAATTTTAAAAATTCCTAAACATTAGTTTTATATACATAATAAAAATGCTAGAAAACTGTTGAATTTAGTATCATTTCAAACCACAATACAATCAAACCAAGACCCGGCTTTTTCAGTTTATCATCTTATTTGATCAAATTAGTACTAAAAAGTTAATCTCTTACTTAAAATAATTTGGTTTTATTGTTTATATATACTTCAATGATAAATGGATGTCTCAAACAGACTGAGAGAGAGAGATAAGAAGTAGAAGACTAACATTGATAGAAATAGATGTGTTACGGAATGTTTGAAATAGTCAGATATGAATATAAACAAGATATCTATGAAGATAGATTGGCTGATGTGATGTATTTATTTCTTTTTTTTTTTCTTTTTATTGCATCACATAGATTTGAAACAAATAGAATATGACAATTTTCCATTTGCTCCAAAAATGACAAGTTCGAATATAATGAAGTCTTCATAGAATGATGTAAACCTTTATTCGGGCATGCTGTGTTTAAAAAAAATAAATAAATAGATAAATAAATAAATAAATGAAATTGTATGGTAAACAAACTGCATCTATTTGCACGAGTAACACAATACTTTAGCGTTCCAGATTATATGACTTTATAATCATGCAATTATGGGGTTGTGTGACTTGACTGCTTCTGAAAAGTTTGTTATAACATCTGAACTTGTAAAAGGTAAATCAACATTAGAAATATCCAAAATAATCAGAAGATATCAGCAAACTAAAAAAAATTGTTGCAACTCTTACAAAGGTATATAAAAGACTTGATGAGGGTTACTCAAAGATTGTTTCACAATGAATTAAACATAAAGCTGTGAATAACCCAGTCATGACCAGTAGATAATTTTTCAGGTGCATTGGAGAAATAGCTATGTTCAGAACTGCTCGATGTTATCTTGTGAAAAAGTTTGGGACATCAGTGAGACCACTGACAACACCTTCATTGACAAAAATACACATACAGGAGTATCCGAAATGCACAGAAGATAACATGAAGGTCAAATTCTCATGGCCCAGTTAGCTGGAGCTGTAGAATACACCGACTGCTTCTTTGCAGAGGGGTAAGAACCCCCCCACCAATGACTGTCCTGGATATGACCCTAAACAATCTGATGGTGAGGTTTCAGTAATGCTGAAAGTTTGGGGGATGCGGAGAATTCTTTTATTACCATTGCTCCCAGATCGACTCTGGCCCAGAATGGTAGCACCTGATAGGGCCCTATCTCTGGGTTAAATAGAACTAAACTGCATACTTATGCTAAACTGAATTGTTTGAATTAGAACTGTTTGACTAAACTGAATAGCTTGAAATAGAAATGTTTTTGACAATTAAACTGTACTTACATTTGAACTGCATACTTATGCTAAACTGAATTATTTAATATAGAACTGTTTTGACATTTAACTGTGTGTAAAGAAAATCTAATCTTATACTAAACTGAATTAGCTCTGTTTGACTAAACTGAATAGCTTGAAATAGAAATGTTTTTGACAAACAGTGTTCTCATGCTAAACTTAATTGTTTGAAATAAAACTGATTATTTGTTTTAAAATGGATTTGGCATTAAATAACCTACAAAGGTTGACATGTCATAAAAACCAAACATCCAACCAACATCAACGTCGTAAGTGGATGAGATCATCATTAATACTTGAGATGCTAACAAGCAGGAGAGAGGTATCATGACTTGGGCTGGTATTTTTGGAGGTATCATAGTGAATTTGTGAAAAGTTCCTCATGATATTAAAATGACTGCAGATGCTTATGTAGCCTTCCTGAGAAAGTACCTTGATCTTTATTTTTAAAAAAATAAGCAAAGGATCACCTTCTGGAGAACCAGAATATTTATGCAAGATAATCCTCTCTCATATATGCAGTGCATGAAACTACAGAGTACCTGCAACAATTAGGCTTCTGTGGACCTTGGAAGATGAACTGGCTGACCAATTCTCCAGACTTGAATCCAATTGAAAGTTTGTGGGACATTCTGAAGTGACAAGTTTACGAGTATGGATGCTAATTTAGAAACTGGAAGGATTTTTGGCAAGCAATAGTGAATGTATCACATGAGATCGAGAAATTGATATGGACCAGCATCATATTCAAGTCACTTCAATGATATCATATGAGATTGAGAAATTTATAAGGTCTGTGGACCAGCACCATATTCAAGTCACTTCAATAAAAGGATCACATATCCCTTTATTAATCAGCTCCACAATCATTTTTGCACTGTTTACTTGTTGATTTCTATTTATTTTATGTTGGTTATTGTATATATCCCTAACAATTTGTATGTGAAGCAATTAAAGTGTTGTTTTCTTGTTTACAGGAGTTTTAATTACACCTCACTAATAATTTAGAACAGTTATAATTTAAGTAAATTAGGCAAATTAGTGTAATTTCTGTATATTTTTGTGGAACCTTACAATTTTTACACAGCACGCATGTATATCTGTTGCAAATATTCTCTGAAAATTTTGTTAAGTTCCAACTTGTAGTTTTTGGATAAAATAGAAAATTGTCACTTCATTAATTATTCTTTATTCTATCTGTCTGTCTCTCATATATATAGTTTGTGTGTGCGCATATATATATATATATATATATATATATATATATATATATATATATATATAGTCATCCACAGACAGACTGTTTTATTGTATCACAACTCTTCAGTGTGGCTAGACATGTGAGATGCTACAAGTTGAGATCAAAAGCTGTCTAACTTTATGTCAGGCTGATGACATACCCTAAGCCAAGCCTCTGACTCAACATCAGCTTGTGAATTAATACATATGTATTAACTTTCATTTGTTTAGTTGGCATACACACACACACATATATATACATATATATATATATATATATATATATATATATATATATATATATATAATGTATGGCAACTGCATAATCTTCATAGATCACTGCTATTCCTCATAACCTCATACTCCAACTATTAGCATCTCTCTACGTGGGTGAGCACTGCTTTCCTAAATAGATCTGCTGAAACACAAGAGTCTCCATTGGGGTCAGTCTCTGTCACTAGAGGACACAATAACAATGTTAGTTTAAGACTCCTGTTACTCATGTATAATAATTTAACTGCGTGCTTCCAGCTGGTCAAAGCAAAGAAACTGAACAGAATTAAAATTATATAAGGGTTGTCCAAAGTTCCTTTGCCTAGTCAGCTGGGGCTGTAGAATAAATTGACTGCACCTCTGCAGAAGGGTAAGACCCACCTCCCAACGAGTGTCCTGAAATGACTCTAAACAGTCTGATGGTGAGGTTCCAGTGATGCTGGAGCTTTGGGGAATGCAGAGTACTCCTTTATTGCCATCACTCCAAGGTCCACCCTGGCCCGGAGTGGTAGCACCTGATATGGGTCCTATCTATGGGTTAAATAGAATTAAACTGTGCTTCTTTCACTATACTGATTTTTGCATTTAAACTGCATATTTATGCTAAACTGAATTGTTTAAAATAGAACTGTTTGGTCACTGAAACTGTGTACTAATGCTAAACTGAATTGCTTGAAATAGAACTGTTTTGACGTTTAAACTGTGTACTTATGCTGAACTGAATTATCTGAAATAAAACTGTTTGACATTTAACTCTGTATATTGCCCAGTTGGCTGGGGCTGTAGAATACACTGACTGCACCCGCCCCCAGTGAGTGTCCTGGTTATGACATTAAACAATCTGATAGTGAGGTCCCAGTAATGCTGGGGCTTTGGGGAATACTGAGCACTCCTTCATTGCCATTGCTCACAGGTCCACTCTGGCCCAGTGTGGTATCACCTAATGGGGCCCTATCTATGGGTTAAATAGAACAAACGGCATACTTATGCTAAACTGAATTGTTTGATTAAACTGGATAGCTTAAAATAGAAATGTTTTTCACAATTAAACTGTACTTACATTTAAACTGCGTGCTTATGCTAAACTAAATTATTTGAAATTGAACTATTTTTGACATTGAAACTGTATTTACACTAAACTGAATTGTTATATATAACTGCTTGAATAAACTGAATAGTTTGAAATAGAAATGTTTTTGACAAACTGTGTACTCATGCTAAACTGAATTGTTTGAAATAGAACTTATTGTTTACATAAAAATGGATTTGGCGTTAAATAACCTACAAAGGTTGATATGCCATAAAACCAAACCAAACCAAAGTTCCTAGTATCTATCAATAAGTTTTGCTTACTTTTGGCTTTTATTGACCCTATGTAAAGAAAGAAATAGATAGATGATTGGTTGGTTGGTTGTTTTATTTTACGGCGTATCCACCCTTTTCGATAATTTAATGCCAAATCATTTTATCATAAGTTTCAAACAATTCTGTATAAGTATACATTTTTGTTCAACACAGTTAAATGTCAAAACAGTTCTATTTCAAACAATTCAGTTTAGTGTGACTACATAGTTTAGTTCTATTTGACCATAGATAGGAACCTGTCAGGTGCTACCGCTTTGGGCCAGAGTGGTCCTGGGAGCAATTGCAATGAAGGGGTACTCTGCATTCCTCAAAGCTCCAGTATTACTGAAGCCTCAGCATCAGATTGTTTAGTGTTATATCCGGGACACTCATTGGAGGAGTCTTACTCCTCTGCAGAGATGCAGTTAATGTATTCTTCAGCCCCAGCCAACTGGGCCAAAAGAAATCATGAAAAGTTAAATTAGATGCTAGCATTTTAAATTCCCTCAGAATATTGATTTTGTCAGACATTCAACACAAAATACTATTAATTGTTTTTTTTAATTCCATAAGCATTTTAACTTACATTAAAATATTAAACTTTCACTCTTCATTCTTTCCTGGCAATAATTAATAACAGCCTAAAGTACTTTTGCACATATATAACTTCAACATCACACTGACACAACTAATACTTAAATGGAAGCTTAAAAAAAAGTTTTATAGATATAAGTTGTCTACAGAGGTGATGTAAACAGGCAGACATAAAAATAAGTTTCTACTACATTAGTTACCATTCTACCATGACTTGAATGATTAGAAACTTAGTAATGATTAATTGAAAATATTTTGAAATATTCAAAATTTTATAATTAAAATTTCAAAATGCTGCTCCTTTTCCTGGATTGCTCCACTTACCCTTGATCTGTACCTTAAAATGCTAAATGTTAAGGAGTCATCAAGTACCATTTTTTTATAGTCTTTGGTATGACTTGATCTAGAATTGAACCTCGGTCTCCTGAGCCATTAGTAAATGCTCTAGTATGTCAATTGGTGCAAATGAAAATATGGCAACATGAAAATAGGTTTCTGTTACTCTTCTTTTGATACCACAATAACTACATTAAAAATTATAAATTTAAGGAATTTTAAGTTTTTTACACCCAGCATTAAAAGATGCTATTTAAAAAAAAAAGATTTAACTCCATAAGCAATGATTTACATTAAAAAAAGTAAAGTTGGCGACCTTAGTCGAGGGTGACCTGAAGGTTCCTTTTTTAATAGCTACTACACTGAGGTATAAGAGAAGGCGCTACTCCATTCCCTGGATTGCTCCACTTTACCTTTGATCCTTACCTTATAATACTGAGTGTTAAGCAAAGTGGCATCAAATACCATTTTTTTGAGTCTTTGGTATGACTCGCCAGGGATTGAACACCAATCTTCTTGACCATTGGCGAACACTCTACTCATTTAAGCCAATCAGACTAGCATTTTCCATTATTTTGCACTGTCTGCTTCACTGTACATTAAATGTACCACACACACATACACTCACACAACCTTTGAAAAGGAGGCTATACTGTTCTATTTTGGCATTTTAAAGAACATCTTTTTTAATACATTTCCTGAAGTGTATGATCTGATAATTGGTATTGAATTAAACATTGTTATTAGTTAGGTCTTTTCCCTATTACCTTTTTATTTAGCCTCATGTTAGGTTTATTCTGAAGTACCTTTGTTAAAATGTGTTTGCCTGTATGAGTGAATGAGTGTGTTTTCACACACACACACATATATATATATGTGTGTGTGTGTGTGTGTGTGTCTGCAAGTAAAAACACTCATTCACTCATATATGCAAACACATAAACGAAATCTCAATTGTTTTTTGTCTGTATTTTTTCGTATTTTCGATTCATTTCATCTTAACTGCCTGATGATTTTTGTTTTGCGGACAATATTCCATGAATTAAATATATATATATATATATATATATTTATTATTATTATTATATAATAGCTCTATCCTAGATATTGAGCACTCTCCATATTATATTGCGCTTGGTTCGACACTTACCCATGAAGTGATTTAGTGACAATCAACACTCTTATTTATATATATATATATAAATGTATTGTCATCCACTGACAGACTATTTCATTGTATCACAACCCTTCAGTGTGGCTAGATATGTAGGATACTTGAAGCTGGGATTGAAACCCACCCAATTTTATGTTAGACTTAGTATCATACCGCTCAGCCGACAAGCGAACCACTCGGGAATTATAAGGCATTATGTAGTAGCCTTCGTTTGTTTATATTTTTATCTTGCCAGATACCAGAGTGCTCAATTCATTCAAAGAGTTTTGCATTATGCAAGTGGCAGCCGTAAATTCCTTCACCAGAGTGCTCAACCCTCATGGGGGAGTGTTATACGAGTATTTTACTTTAAAACAAATAGTTTGTTTGTAAGCAAAACACATCAGTAAGTCAGTGCCAATAGTAGTGAATAAATATAGCTCTGTACAAAAATATCATTAGATATAAAAATACCTCAGAACTTTGTTTCACACTTTCTTGATCATCAAATAAGTGTTGTTGATCACCAGTTAAAACTAAAACAGCAGTAAACAGAAATAAAACAGTGCACAAAAAGTATTGATCAAATATAATGATATTAAAAAAAGTGAAATATCATTAGGTATCAGTATTAAGAAAATAAAAATATAGATATATAAATGATAACCCACAAAGTTTGATATGCCATTAAATAAAGAAACAACACACGCACACACACGCATATATATATATATATATATATATATAAACTGTCTTTGAAGAAAACAGCCAAAAGCCTCAAACACCACATAAATTTAGATAAGAACAAACAACATTGCGCTTCTAACTCATTGCCTATGAGTACAAACGTGCTCAAAATCTGTACTTTTAATCTTATAATTCATGACTGAGAATTTGTCTTAAGTGAGTTGATAGCCATGATCATAATGATTTTTTGTATATATATATATATATATATATATATATACACTATTATGATCAAAGACTGTAAATCTCTTTTTAAAAATGTGTTGATTTTTACACTATAAAAATGACATAAAACAAACTTATTGATCATAATCTTTAATCATACCCCAATGAGAGATATATATATATATAAACACACACAGAGAGTATTACCCATAAATAAATACAACATACCATTTTTTTATAAGATAATGATACCAAGTTTTTATTATTTTGAGTAGAACATAATCCAGTCAAAACGGATATTATTAAATATTATTTATTGCCAAAAACAACATTAAGCCTCTATAACTAAAAATAAAATTGTGTGTGTATATAATATATATATATATATATATATATAGGGTTATTTATTTTTGAACTGCTGCATTATATTTTTGTGGCAGGGTAACTTGTATCAGTGGCAGAGTGAAAAAAAAACAAAAACAGGAGCTGAAATCCTTAAGGCAGTGTAGCATTGTGTTTGACTTAAAATTATAATAATCATCCAATGGTAACATTAATTGCAAAGCTGTATAACATCTTACTCTTCCCTTGAAGAACTTTTGTATTATGAAGAGAGAAGATCTGCAACATGAGCAACTGTTGATCTTATCTACATTCTTGTCCAGAATTGTGTTAAGATCAAGGAGGTCTTAGGAGACTGACAGATGTCATAAAATCTTTTGTTAAAGTTTCACTGGATAAACTTAGTGACACTCTGATAAGTTAAACAAGAGATACATTTAGCATGCACTTTGCCTAGGATTAGAATATGCCACCTACATCATCTGCAGAGGGGTAAGACACTCCCTGCCTCTAAAAAAAAAAAAAAAAAAAAAAGGGTGTCTCTATTATGACACTGAATTACATCTAGTGCTATGGGGAGTATGAAGTTGTACCTTCATTGTAATTACTTCCAGGTCCACTCTGACTTGGATTAGACCCTAACAGGAACTACCATTCTATGTGTCAAATAGATCTGTTTCAAACTTATTAGTATTATAAAAGAACATGTAAAAAAAACCATATAACTGTGTGCAAACAAATGATTATTATTATTATTAAATAGGAATAGTTACTTAAAATTCTTAAAACCATATAACTGTGCAAATTATTTGTTTTAGATCAGAACATTGGATACCATATAACTGTGCAAACAAATAATTATAGACAAAAAAACTTATTTAAAAAAAAATATGATTGCAATGGAGGTTTGAAAATATTGTTATTATAATCAAACATTTACCAATGAATCAAATTTTGTCATTAAATCACCCATAAAGGGATGATATGCCATTATCAAACCAAACCAAAATTTTACAGCTAGCGTTTACTTTTAAAAAAAAAAAGAAAGAAAAATAAGAGTGAATCTGTTTGGATCTCATTGTTATTCTGTTAAAAGGCAATAATTAAAAAATTGTATACTATCTTTCATTGCAATGATATGAATGCCAATTAAAAATGGCTTGTGTATGTCAAGGAAAAACAGACGTTTTCATAATGATAGAGGTCTGGCTGTTATCTATTTTTACATCATATCCTGCTGTAACGCCCATTTAAGTTAGTGTTTGTCTGTCTGTCCAGCATATCTACATTACAAGGTTTTGGGTTTTTTTCCCTCCCTTCTTGATGAGAAGTGGTGTTGGGCATTACAAGTCCTAATTGCTTATTTTTGTAATTGGTTGGTTTAATTAATATTATTATATCAGTATATTTATAAAGTGTGTGTGTGTGTGAGTGAGTGAAAGCAAGAATTTGTGACAGTTTAAAATTTTTCATAGTGTAGGGTAGAATCTAAAAACTAAAATTGGCCAATTGTGAGCTTTTTATTTTTTTTTTTAGTTTACACAGACATCCACATAAACACTCACACACCCATATATATATATATATATATATAAAGTTATGATGCTATAAATTCAATTAAAGAAAAAAATTTTTGACAAAGAATTTTTAATTTTTTTTTTTTTTTTTTATCATTCTTCAGTGTAAACTCTTAGTAGATATTGTATTTAAATTTAAGAAATAAATAAAATATATATATATATATATATATATATATATATATATAAAGTGAATGCAGTATGGCATAGTACAACAGCAACACATACTCAAATAATTCCTCTTGAATACATTCTTATAAAATAACAATCTAGTACATGTCTTGATCTTTAAAAAAAGAAATGCTCTGTGTTTTGATTTTTATTTAATCGATTTTTTTTCTTTTTAACAATTTGTCAACAAGGATTAGATTGATATGAATAATACAACTTCTACAGAAGGTGGTTTCCAGAGTGGTGAGGTTCCAGTTCTTGAGTTCTGGGGATTGTGGTATACCCCTCCATTGCCATTATTCTTATGTCCATTCTGACCAGGAGTGATGGTACCTGTTAGGGTTCCAGCTATGAGTCAAATCAATCTCTTTGAAAATGAATAGTATTCGATAAGAATACTTGAAACTATATAACCGTGTGCAAACAAATTATTATTATTAAATAAGAATAGTTACTTGAAAATATATAATTGTGTATAAATTATTTGTATTAGAACTGAATATTTAATACCATATAACTATGCATTTTCAACCAATAGCAGTATCAATTTTTCTATCTAGAACAGTATCATTCTCATTTAACATAAAAAGAGCATAATAAGCTCTCTGTAGCAATTAGATTCAAGTCTTCAAAACCATTTCAGTAGTAAATATTGTGTTTGTGGGAAAAAAAAAAAAAATAGTCAGACATTAGCTTGATGGAGCTACCATTACGACTTGCCTAAGTTCACTTACACCACACAAGTTACAATTTAAAATTTCTGCCACACTCTGTATTATATGTGATTGCTTATATTTTTTCTTAGTATTTTATACTCTTCTAAGTATTGATCCCTTGTAGGGTTTTCGCATTTATACAGTCAGATTTATAAAATGGCCCCTTTTTATTTCTTTTCAATAAATTGAGCCCTCTTGTTGGGGTAATATTTTACTATTTTTCATGATAGATAAGGTTGATTTCAGGTACTCAATGAAAAATATACCTTTTCCCAGCCAGATTGAATATAAGACTGAACTTCATAAATTTTAAAGCCTTATTTGGATAAGATGGATTTTTTTTCCCACCACCTTATGTCCCAAAGAAGGAAGAACAGCCTATAAATATATTTATCTCCACTAAAAGATCCCCTGCCATTACATAATGACCTTGTTGGTTTGGAAAATGATTTAATATAGTTAATAGAATTTAGTTTTAAAAAGTTAATAGAAAATTTCAAAAGATAATCATTAATGATGCAAGGAGAAGAATTTGGATAAATTGCTTGTGAAGGCAAACAAATCATTATAAAATCACGTAAATGAATATTACTCAACTAAGCAATAACAAAGCATTCTATAAAAGCTTCAGAAAATTGAAATGTGTATGTGTGTGTTTTTTTTATTTATATATATATATATAAAGGATTGAATTCTAAAATATTGTACCTATTTTTGTTGTATTTTAAAAGAATTATTCCTGATTTATCATTGAGGTACACAGTATTTTGCTTTGTTTTCTGGACGATGTGATCTGTCTGAAGAGGTAAAACGAAATTTACAGCACTGCTTGATTTTGACTTGGCTGAGAATTCACAGACAATGAGTCAGGAAGCATTTTTGGCAATCTTTATCTTTTAAATAATTCTTTCTTGTTTGTTAGACTTCTTTTTTCATTTGCAAAATGATTTTTAATTTTTGCTACTCTGACCATTTTTTTTTCTTTGTATTTGGGAACTGATTAAAATGATTTCATTCTAATTCTCCTGTCTACTTTGTAATGAAAAACTTTTTTTTTCTTTTTTATTTGTTATGTGAGATTATTTTTGGTATCTATTTATATGTAAAATAATATGAGAAAGAAGAAAACCAGATTGATGTTTTGCTTGTGGTGTAGCATCATCAGAATGAAAATAAATTTATTGCTAAAAAATAAATTTTTAAAATACAAGGGAGATAAGCATGATAATTTCTATTATATATCATCATGTCACACTGACAGCAGAAACTTAGACTCTCTCTCACTATCCATTCACTCTTGACAGGTCTTCTAGGTTGCATCCTGTGTCCAGCTTTTGCTAGTTGGCCAACATGGCATGTTCATGTGCAGGTGTCCATAAGAGAATGTCACTTAGAACTTTTTCAGGGTAATTGAAAAGTAACTTATTTTAAAATTATTATAATTTATTTCTTCATTATAATTTTTACCTATCAATAAATTATAAGTATTTTAAGATTGGGAGTTACTTTTCAACTCTGTGTGTGTGTGATCACACTCTTGCCAAAGACTTTGATACTTATTAAAAAAAAGAAAAAAAGTCATCATATATAAATATCTAATCTAAGATGTCAGGATTTATTATTTCTAGCAGAACATTATACAATCAAAATGGATGTTGTTAGGTATTATTCATTCTCAGCCAACACTACAGTAGTGAAATTAAAAAAAAAAAATTTTTTTAAATGAATATGTTGCAACCCAAAAATAAATACATAAATATTTATGTAATCTTATTTTTGCGTTAGATATTCAACATTGTAGAATTTGGTAATAACCTGTAATAATCTGTTTTCAGTAGAAATAATAAAATCCTAAAACCTTTTGTTTAGAAGAAAACCAATCTTTTATTAAAAATCGAAGCTTTATTTATTTATTGTCAATGCTGTAAAATGTAAATGTGTTGCTAATGATTTTATGATAGAAATCTATCAACATTTTATTACTAAAAATATGAATATGTAGCAGTTTAGATTTAAGTTCAATGCTATTTTATTTTTTTGTTTTTAAGTTTAAAAGCTGTTGAGTTTTGTAATGAATAATACCGAATAATATCTGTTTTGAATGTATAATGTTTCACTCATTATGAAATTTTTTGGTTTAGAAGAAAAACTTTTTATAAAAAGGAAAAAAAAAATTTAGGCTGTATTTATTCATAGATAATACTGTATAATCCTCTGCCACAAGCAGGTTAACATAAAGTCAGGTTTTAAGCAGAATGATACTAGCTAAAATTGAGTTTTCCTTCTCCAAGACTGGTTGCCTACCCAAAACTAAATAAATCAGTCTGCCCTACTATTTACCTATACCTGGGATGAGAACAGATGGATTCATACCTTCCCTGAGAGCATTAGCACAAAGTGAAATGCAAACAGCCTTTTTTAGGATTTGAACTCTGGTCACCACTTCCATTTCCTACAACAACAACTGTTACACTAACCATACCGCCTAAATGAGTGATACTGTATGTATTTATCCAACCTTTCTGCTATGAGTATGGTGTGACACAAGGTCAATTTTTAAGCAGAGTAAATAGGCAATACTGTATATACTCACGTGTAGGTACAGGGTGGCTACCAACCTTGACACCTATGCTTTTGGAAAAGGCATGAAACCATTGCTCTTTTTGTTCTATGCCATCGTTAGATCTCTTTACAAAATGTCTTATCACTAGTATGCCTCTATGGCTATATAAATGAATACTAGACAAACCACTCTTGCATAACTAGGTAAGTAAGACTAAACCTTAAAATTTGAAAAATTGAAACCATATAATTGTATGCAAATAAATTATCATCAAATAGAAAGTTAGTTGAAACCATAAAGTGGTGTATAAATTATTGGTGTTTGATTGGAACACTTGAAACCATGTACAAATTATTGTATTAAGAATAGCTTCTTAAACTATAATTGTTTACATCCCAGTCAGTGGAGCTGTAGAATATGCTGACTGCACCTCTGAAGAGGAGTAAGCCCTCCCCACACACACATCAGTGTCCTGATATGACAGTAAATAATGTGATAGTGAGGCTCCAGTTCAGGAGCTTTGGGGAATGTAAAATACCCCTTCATTGCCATTACTCTCAGGTCCACTCTGACCCAAAACAGTAATACCTTTATTTAATCATTTACTATTCTTGAAACCATTTAACTGTTTTTAAACAAGTGACTCATGTTAAATTGAATTTGTATTACAGATCAACATTTGGAACCATTTAACTTTATGCAAATGAATGATGGTTTGGTTTGTTTTGTTGGGTTTTATGGCATATCAACATTTGTAGGTTATTTAATGCCAAATCCATTCTTATGTAAATAATCTGTTCTATTTAAAACAATTCAGTTTAGCATAAGTACACAGTTTAATTGTCAAAAACATTTCCATTTCAAACTATTCAAGCAGTTATATGTAATAATTCAGTTAAGTGTAAATACAGTTTTAATGTCGAAAAACAGTTCTATTTGAAATAATTCAGTTAAGCATAAGCACGCAGTTTAAATGCAAGTACGGTTTAATTGTCAAAAGCATTTCTATTTCAAGTTAATCAGTTTACTCAAACAATTCAGTTTAGCATAAGTATGCTGTTAGTTCTTTTTAACCCATAGGTAGGGCCCCCATCAGGTGCTACCACTCCGGGCCAGAGTGGACCTGGGAGCGATAGCAATGAAGGGGTACTCTGCATTCCCCAAAGCTCCAGCACTGCTGGAACCTCACCATCAGATTGTTTAGTGTTAAATGACAATACTTGAAACCCTTTAACTGTGTACAAAGAAATGAACTCTGGCTCATTTAAAAGTAATGTTACCTACAAACTATTTGTTTACAAATCATATATATTTAATATATATGTATAAACAAGCTATTATTAAATAACCTACTAGGGTTTATATATCATAAAACACAACCAACCAATAATTGTTTACATATGATAATCATCATTAACTACTTGAAACCATATAATTATTTAAAAAAATAGACTAGCTTTGACATTAAACATTTTAACCAGGATTGACATGCTATATAACCAAACTAGACCTTGTAAATAAACTTCTGCTTATATTTATATACTTATTTTAAAATGAATAGGTCTATGAAGCAATTTATATCTTTTAAGATTTATTTATTTTCACAGGAAATGGACATGGTGACATGAGTTCAAATCCTGGACTAGGCTGTTTGCATTTCACATAGCACTAATACCTTTAGGAAAAGTATAAAACCGACCCTTCTCCTTCAAGCTATGAGTAAATAATAGAGCAGACTGAGCTCTTTAACCTTGGTACGGCAGCCAATCTAGGAGAAGGAAAACTCTGAATTCAAACCTGTTAATCTTCACTTAAAAATTGACCTTTTGTCATGTCCTACTTGACCAGTGGACTTGGTTAAATATATACACTTATAATTATTTTCATGTAAATATTTAAATACCTTGAACATATTTCAACTCTGTTTATATTATTCAAGTACCAGACATTGGCATGATGGTTAGAGTGTTCACCAATGTTTCAGAAGACCTGGGTTCAATCCCAAGTCGAGTCATACCAAAGACTTAAAAAATGGTACTCGATGCCTCCTTGCTTAACACTCAGCATTATAAAGGTAGGTATCAAAGGTAAAGTGGAGCAATCCAGGGAAAGGAGTAGCGTCCTCCCCTTCACCTTGGTGTAGTAGCTATCAAAAAGGGAGCCTTCAGGTCTCCCTCGACTACGGTCGCCAACTTTACTTCATTATTCAAAACAGTTTTTATTCATAACAAAAAACTTTACAAGAAAGACATTTTGTTATGAGGCACATGGCCTGTACAAGAGTTTTGTGAGAAGGGGAGAGGGAGCAGTCATGATTTCCTAAGGAGCCCTAGCTCGCCACAATCGCTGACCCATTCACACAGAACAATAAAATTCATCCATTCTCCTCAGACATGCCAGACTCGCCGTAATACCACATTTTCTCTATGACAGCCTACTTAAAAAAAAAAAAAACATATTTACAATGAAGATGAATTATTTAAAACAGTTATGAATTTGATTAATATATTAAATTCTTAGAAACATTTTTATTGCAGTCAAGTATAAAAGGATCTTTTCTATATTTTTTATCTACTATCATTTTTTTAACTTGTACAAATTTTTAACATAAAAAGACTGAATTTGGCATAAACTAACCCCAGAAGGGTTGACATTCAATCAACCAATTCACCATCTTCCATTTTTACTTACTCAAGTAACAGTGAAAAGTTATTATACCCATTGTTAATTTTGACAAGATCCAGTCACATATTGTATGAAACATTTAAATAGAAGATAGTTCCAATCTGCCCATGTCTGTCTGTTTTGTATACATTAAATGTTTGTCTGGAGTTTATTGTAACAGCTGTACCTATTCTCCAACATTCAACTTGGAAAGGTTAAGTTAGATTCTTTTAAAAAACAAAAACATTTATTCAGTCTATTCAGTAGCTTTAAGTAGGTCATGAATATTAAAGTTATTTAAGTTCAATCCCCAACAGAAGCAGTGATCTTTTGTATTGCAGCTCATTTCTGTTTGTTTCAATGTTGAATTTTTTTTTTTTTTTGAATGATACTAATCATAATAACTAATTAAAAACCTACTCTGTCCATGGAATTTTAAGCTTGTAAAACCAAATTATATTTTTGTTAGGACTAATAAGTTAATACATGTTGTTTAGAGGTTAACATTGAGAGTCACCTGGTGGCAATTGCTTCTACTATAAATTTAAGTTAAACAATTTTTTAAAAATCTTTATTTTCAATGACTCGAGAAAATATATTTTTGGTTTTTGGCTTGGAAATTGTCTATTTCATATAGTTAAAACAAAAAGAATAAGATTCATTTTAATGAACCTGACAAACAAAATAAGAGTTCAATTTAGCATTATACATTTTAATTCAAACCCTTCATATTCTAGTAGATTAATTTTTGAAAATTCCTAAACTTTTTGCTCTGGGGTTCCTTCAGTAACTAAAGAAAATTCAGATATCTTTGAACTAATGAGATACTGACAGATAAAAAAAAAAGATATTTGGTGAACTATGAAATTACCATTGGTTTGACTGACCAAAAAGTTTCTTTTATTTGATGCCATTCAGAATATTTAGTTTTAGCTCATTTATTTTAAAAGGTTTTGATTTTATTATGACAACAGGAAACAAGAGAATTTTTCTTTTTTTTTTTTTTCTTTTTTTAAGTCATGAAAGAAAAGAATCATGGAATTGCCTGTCTAATTTTAAAACAACTTTGATTGCTTTTTTGAAAAAAAAAAGGCACCTTAAGCAAGCTTTTTTTCCTCCCATATGTGATATAAAGCAAGAATATAATCACTATACACTTATTGCCTCATAATCATTAATAATGGGGGAGTGGTAATAACTGTTTTTATTAGTCTTGTCTATTTTTGCTTATACAAAAATTATATTGAAAAATAACTATCTACTCAGTTTATATTTTGTACATTCAAGGTTGTTGAACAAAGGAAAAGACTTAAATAAATGACATAAAATATCATCATTGTTTTGATAATAATTAGAGCTTTATTATTTTAATTACACCTGGTCCTCACTTATTTACCTTTTGTACACCTGCCAACAAGAAAGAGAGAGGCACTATACCACACCACATCACACCTAGATAGGAATACAATGTGCTTGACATTAATTTTTTTTCTATATAACCTGGAACAGGCAGCAAGATGCATTGGTCTCTGCATAAACTCAGTTAAAACAGTACATGTATTTTAAACTAGATGGTGCCATCTCCACATTAAAGGAAAAACTTCTAAAATTAGATCATTTCACATACCTTGGTAGCAATATCTCATTTATTTCACTGGAATATAAGTGACAGCAAGTCACTTCAAGTATCCAGGACTCATCTCAGTATTCTAGTCAATCTTAACAATACTGTGGTCTGGATGGTCTTCCTCTGATTTCCAATTCCTCCAGTCTTTTTCCAAGCCTTTGAGACTGTTCCATGTACACCAACTACAATTGGTATTACCATCAACCTCATGTTCCACGGCTTTTTTTAGTTCTCTGGCAAGGTCTCAGTATTTGTTTATCTTACTGAAACTATTAACATACACATAGTAAAAGTATGAACTGCTATTGACGAGTTTTTGACCATATGGAAATGTAATCTTTCTGTTAAAAAAACTGGAATTCTTCTAAGCTGTAGCCATGTCAGTACTATTGTATGTCTGCGCCACCCAGACTCTTACAAAGCACTTGAAGAAAAGTTAGATGGGAACTACATAAGGATGCTGCATGCTGTTTTGAGCAAATCCTAGAAGCAGCACCCCACAAAACAGCAATTGGGCAGCTATTTTCTTCCCATTTCTCAAAGCATCCAAGCAAGACAAACAAGGCATGCTGGGCATTGCTAGAGAAGCAGGGACAAATTCATAAGTGAGTTCCTCCTATGGGCTCTCACACATGGACACATCAACATTGGCCAACCAGCAAAGTCTTATATTTATCAGGTCTGTACAAACACTGGATGCTGTCTCGAGGACATGCTAAGACTGATAGCCATTAGGGATAGATGGTAAGAGAGAATCAAATAAATCCTTGCTATCATCATGACAATAACTTTCAATAGGCCATTGCTAAAATCAATGGTGTTCAAATTTAATACAAATGAGGAAAATTATTACCTTCTTTCGCCAATGGTCCAGAAGACCAGGGTTCAATCCCAGGTCACATCATACCAAAGACTTTAAAAATGGTACTTAATACCACCTTGCTTAACACCCAGCCATATAAGGTATGTATCAAGGGTAAAGTGGAGCAATCCAGGGAAAGGAGTGTCCTCCCCTACACCTTGGTGTAGTAGCTATTGAAAAGGGAGCCTTCTGGTTGCTCTTGAATACAGTCACCAACTTTACTTATAAATGCTAATATATCCAGTATATTTTATAGAAGATAAAATGATACCCCCAAAATTTTAATTTTCAAGTTGGAAATTATTAATGATGATGAAATACATTCTGATGGCTCAAAAACAGCAACCTGTATTATTACTCTTTTAATCTCCATTCTATAGAAAAGGGAAAGGGCTAAAAGTTAATATGATGGAATAAAAAGTTAAAAATTGATTAATGGAAATTTGTTTTTTGTCTGTGCTTTTGTGACACAAGTGACAGCATGTGGAGAGATAGACATTTGATGAGTTACAGGAAGGGCATCAGGTAGTCAATCATATGCTTTTACAAATTTTATTACCTATTTGTTTACTTATAAGGATGAGTAAGTAAATAGTTAATAAAATTTAAATGTCTGTTTCACCTGAAAGGGATAGAAATTAAATGTATTTATTTATGGCTTTAATTGGTTGATTCAACTTTTTTTTTAAATGATTTTACACCATTAGCTAATAAGTTATAAAAGAAAAAATTTTTTTTTTCCACTTAAGAGCAACAGAAAGTAAATGTGTTTTTTAATTAGTGATTTCATGAAAACATCAGCTTTTACAACAGTGTTAGCTAGTGGTCTTTCACTGGAATATAAGTGACAGCAAGTCACTTCAAGTATCCAGGACTCATCTCAGTATTCTAGTCAATCTTAACAATACTGTGGTCTGGATGGTCTTCCTCTGATTTCCAATTTCTCCAGTCTTTCTCCAAGCCTTTGAGACTATTCCATGTACACCAACTACAATTGGTATTACCATCAACCTCATGTTCCACGGCTTTTTTTTAGTTCTCTGGCAAGGTCTCAGTATTTGTCTATCTTTTTGTTTTCTTTCATTTTCACTCTGTGATTAGTTGGTATCTTACAAGATTGTTATATGCTATAAAACATAAATATCCTTATCTTGTTTGTTATTGTCACATGGTTAATTTCTTTTTTTTTCCTTTTGCAGGGAGGAGGAGTTAAATAGCAAGTTTATCATTTCTATGGCAGACAACAAAACCACTATCACAAATAACAAGGTTAGTAATTTTTTTTTTTTTTTTTACTTTTTATTAATGAAATCTGTTTATATTCAAAGCCTGAAACATATTGTCATCTTTACAATAGGAAAATAAATCTGCATGAAGACTGAACA
The DNA here is from genome assembly GCA_963585895.1 of Sepioteuthis lessoniana. Lineage (NCBI taxonomy): Eukaryota > Metazoa > Mollusca > Cephalopoda > Myopsida > Loliginidae > Sepioteuthis > Sepioteuthis lessoniana. Next base: position 17,791,834 of record OY757940.1, on the reverse strand, counting down.
ACTTATTGGTGAATGGTTGATAACAAAGTGTTAAAATTTGACAGAAGGGTCTTAGACTAAAAAGCCATTTTCTCAAAATCTACTTAAATAAAATCAAATGTAAGTTATATATGCCCACAAAAGACTGACACATTTAAAAAGTCATAACTTTCTTGTTTTTGATTTGATTTTTATATTATTTGTCAGATATGAATGAAAAAAATCAAGTTATAGTGTAAGAGAATAAACTAAAATAATAGAATTTTACTCTTCAGTTGATATATCTACAATTTTGACAGAAAGAAAATTCTGTCTCACTGATTTTTATGACCAGTTCACATACCTCAGCAGCAACATCTCATCTAACAAATGTGATGTTAGCATAGACTTAGTAAAGATATCGGATGCTATTGACAGACTGTCAATCATATAGAAATCTAATTTGTCCAATAAAATATAACAGGATTTCTTTCAATCTTTAGCTGTGTCCATACTACTATATGGATGCTAAGAAAACACAGAAAAAAAAAGCTAGAGGGAACTACAGAAGAATGTTGCATGCTGTCTTGAACAAATCCTGGAAGCAACACCCCAAAACACAGCAGCTGTATGACCACCTGTCTCCCATCTCAAAAACCATTCAAGTAAGCTGAACAAGACATGAAAGGGCACTGCTGGAGAAGCAAGGATTAACTCATAAGTAATGTTCTCTTATGAACCCCTGCACATGGACATGCCAGTATTGTCCAACTTGCAAGACTTACATCAGATCTGTACGGACACAAAAAAAACTAAATGCAATAAGAATTGTTCGACAATGTTTAATATGAATAAAGTGTTCAGATGCCAGTAAGCAGAGCTATACAAAAACTAAGATAATTTTCTCACCAGAAGAAGGTATAACTTTTCCATCCTATTTTAGAAGGTATGCTAACTTAGACAAAAAAGAATGAGAAAATTAGACTGAGGAAAAAAAAGTCAGATTACTTCTACAGAAGTTTGGTGCGAATGAAAATTATAAATACAGAAATTTTACACTTCTGAGAGAAATGGGTAATATCTCTTTTGAAGAAACTGAATATTTTGTCAAACATTCTTGGTGAGTGAAGCTCATTATTTCATACTCTCTACAAATATTTAAATATTCTTACAGGTGACAATGAGGATTTTGTCATCATTGCAGGAAAAGTAAATTGAAATTGTGAAAATTTTTTGTTGCATGAACTAAATGCTAACATGTTCAAATGTTTAATTTTTGTGCAAGGACTTCAAATAGAAGATAAAGATAAATATTGACTAAATTAGATCAGGACCCTGATTTAATGCTAAAGAAAATCTCTAAAGAATGTCAGAGAATTGTAAATTTGAAACACGATAACACTAGAATTGAAGAAAGGACATTTCAAGTACATAATGTAAATATAGTATTATCAAGACAGGCAGAAATGTAAATTTGTGTATATAAAAATTAACAATGTAAAAGTTAAACTTCAACTTGACACCGGAAGTGATATTTCAATTATCAATGAAGAAACATGGAAAAAAATTGGCACACCTCTATTGAAGAAAACTGATAAGGTTGCATGTAGAGTGTCAGGAAAAAGATTAGATTTTAAAGATGCATTCACTTATAACATCTCATTTGTTGGAAAAATGCTTAAATCAAAAATCTTTGGGACAGACTGGATTGTTTTATTTATTTATGAAAACTACCCATACGTTTTTTTTGTAATAAAATTGATGTTTTTTCCCCAAGCACAAATAGGGTGGCAGAAAATTTAATGAAGTATCTAAAAAATGAGTTTCCTGAAGTATTTTCAGAATGACTTGGAAGATGCACAAAGACAAAAGTAAAGTTTGAGATCAAGGAAAATGCAAAGCCTATTTCCAAGCCTAAAAGAAATGTGCCATTTGCAGTTTGGGAACCAATAAACAAAGAATTAGTGTCTTGAAAATTTGGGTGTCCTCTCAAAAGTCGAATATTCAGATTGGGTGCCTCCGACAGTATATGTAAAAAAGAAAAATCACAAAATACGCATTTGCATGGATTTTTCAACTGGTTTAAGTTATTACTTTAAACCACACTCATATCTGTTGCCATCTCTTGAAGAGATTTTTGCTAAATAAAATAGTGGGAAGGATTTCTCAAAGCTGGATCTGTGTACCTTCAGGTACAAGTCTTAGAAGAATTCTCAAAATTGTTGACCATCAATGCACACAAGGGGTTGTATGAATTTAATTGACTTCTGTTTGGTGTGAACAGTACACCTTGAATTTTTCAACAAATTATGGACACCATGCTTAGATTTTGCCATTGAATATCTCGATAAAGAGGGAAAATCAAAAGCAACACTGTGACCATATTAAAAAAGTATTTGAAAGAATAAAAGAATACAGTTTCAAACTTAGCCTTTAAAAGTGAATTTTTTATGTCACAGATAAAGTATTTTGGACAAATTATTGGCACAAACAGATGATGTTCAGACTCTTCTATTGTCCATATTTTAATTGAAGAAAAGTATCTCTACTCATACAGCCAACAGATTGCAGTGCTGGGGGATCTTTTTATTGAGCCTAACTATAAAATGAAGTTTTTACCATTAAAGAAATCAGGACATGCAGGCTGTCTGTTTAGATTGTTTTTGCTGCACCACTGGAAGACATAGTAATAGCAACTTTAAAAGCCAAGAAAGAATTTAAAGAGGTACTATGTAAATCAGTACGAGAATTGCCTGTGACTTTAAGGTTGAAAAAGATGATTTCATTATAAAAATGAAAAACAAGTTAAAATGAAGGAGAAAAATAAAACCTTTAATGCATTCTCAATATGAGATGAAGAACTGATGTATGCGAATAGGGTAGTAATGCCCTTTTCACTTCAAAAAAGGATTTTGAAGGAATTTCATTTAGGGCATCCCAGAATTTCTTGTATGAAATCTCTAATGGGGAGCTATACTTATTGGTCACAGATTGTGATACTGAAAAGGTAGTGAAAACCTGCAGAGGTTGTGCCCTTGCAGCAAAATTTCCTCTGGTGAAATTTCAACTATGGTCCAAAACTGGCAGTCCTTAGTCCAGACTACATATAAATTATGCGGGACCATTAAACAGATCATACTATCCAGTCGTTGTGGACAGCTACACCAAATGGGCTGAGGTATTCAAATACAAAAGACCCACTTCTAAGTTTTCTCTAGGAACTATTTGCTCATTTTGGTTTCCCTGAAACAATTGTCTGCGACAATCTTACACAGTTCTTGGGGAGCAAATTCAAAAATTTTGCAAATCCTTAATGATTGAACGTATCTTTATCTCTCTATACCATCCAAAATCAAATGTTGCCCAGTCGGCTGGGGCTGTAGAATACACTGACTGCTTCTCTGCAGAGGGGTAAGACCCCCCCCCCCAACAAGTGTCCTGAATATGACACTAAACAATCTGATGGTGAGATTCCAGCAATGCTGGAGCTTTGGGGAATGCGGAGTACCCCTTTATTGCCTTCACTCACTGGTCCACTCTGGCCCGGAGTGGTAGCACCTGATAAGGGTCCTATCTATGGGTTAAATAGAACTAGCAGCATACTTATGCTAAAATGAATTGAGTAAACTGAATAGCTTAAAATAGAAACGTTTTTGACAATTAAACCGTACTTACACTTAAACTGCGTGCTTATGCTTAGCTGAATTATTTCAAATAGAACTGTTTTTCGACATTAAAACTGTATTTACACTTAACTGAATTATTACATATAACTGCTTAAATAGTTTGAAATGGAAATGTTTTTTACAATTAAACTGTGTACTTATGCTAAACTGAACTGTTTTCAATAGAACAGATTATTTACATAAAAATGGATTTGGCGTTAAATAACCTACAAAGGTTGATATGCCATAAAACCAACCAAACCAAACCCAAATGGGCTGGCTGAAAAGTTAATTGATACTTTCAAGAGGAGCCCTTAAAAAGTCTAATGATATAAAGACAGAAGAGGGTCAGATACAGTCATTTTTAAGTGTTTACCGAATAACACCAAACCAGAACACAATATCAGCTGAACTGATGTTTGCTCGAAAAATAAAATCAGTTTTTGATAAACGCTTGCTAGGATGAAAACAAAAAGGTTCAAATAACACCAGAAGCCCAACAGGATATTTCAGGCCTGAGGATAAAGTTTTCTTCTCGATGTTCAAAAGAGGAAGAGAAATTTGGGGAAGATGGTGTTATTAACAAGAGTTGGAAGAGTCGTATATATGGTATGCAGTGCAATTTGCGAGCATAAATCAGTTGAGACCCAGATTCACTGAGGATATAACTGCACAGAAAGAAGTACCAATGGATGTACTTCATGGTACTTTTGACATCCTAAATACCAAATCCTGAAATGGTAGTCCTAAGATGATCCAGTAAAAGAAAAAAGAAGCAGGTAGAACTTTTGAGTCCAGATCCTAAAAGAAAAAATATTGATTTCCGAGGAAATAATCTCTTGTGGGAAAGTGTTGCAGAGACAAGATGATTCACTTCTGTATTAGAATGGACTATTCTATTTGGATATAAGTAGTTATGATGTTGATGAGGAGGCTGGTATATCCGAGTGAGACTAGGATCAATATATATCTGCTAACATGTCCTTGTAAAATAAACTCTTTTCATTGTAATTTACAATCCAAGTTATGATTCCAATCACCCACCCCAGTAACATTAAAATTGTATGAAAGCTTAAACATTCTGACTGTTACATACATAAGATTTTAATAGAATTCTTAGGTATTCCTTTGAATTCCTAGCTTCTTTTTTTTTTTTTTTTAAGTAAATTATGAAATAAGCTGATTTCATTTTGACTTTATCAAATTTGCATAACATTTTAACAAAATACTTAGCATTTTTTGTCAATATATAATATAACAAATTTTGGATATTTCATTAACAAATAAAAATCTGTGAAATGTAAACTAATCAAAAATATAACAACAAAGACAAGAAAAATTTTTAGTTAACTGATATTTAAAATGTAAATTATAGAAATATTATGTTAAGCATTGTATCATTTTAGTTTCAGCATAAAAACTTTCTTTCATTACATATAAAGATTTACAAAGTGTTCAAAATGTATTGAAACTGGATCTTTATTTTTTTGTTGTTAAATTTAAACAGATACTCCTACAACATGTATAATAAAGTGTCATATTTAAACAAGTCAGTGCCAATTCTAAATACTTTTTGATCAAACACAGGATTGTACATGTGTAGCACCTTCCATACTCATCAGCTTTATCTTTGTGTGATATTTTACTTCCTAAATGGAAAATTCATCTCAAGGGAAAGATTTGATTATATGGTGGACATTAAAAAAAATATGATTGTGTAGCTTGAAATGAGAGGGTTTAAGAGGTGCTTCAACCAATAGAAAACTCATTGAAATAAATGTGTTGAATAAGGGGATTATCTTGAAGAAAAAAAATTAATGCTTCATTCATTGTTTATATCTGTCATGGTAAATACAGTTTCAATCTCAATTGTCTTTTAACTTCAGCTTAAAGAATTAATGGTGTACAAAATGAAAAATTGTATTGTTAGGCATCATTGCAGGATATTGATTCAAAATGGCGGAAATTAGAGGGCTTCATTTGCAAAGGAAATAAAGGTTTGGTTATAAACAAATAAAAGTTAGCCAATAGTGGTAAGGGAATTTTTTTCCCCTGCTATTTTATTATTTCCTATTTTGCCTAAGATAAACTTGGTAATCTACAAAATGCTTAAGAAATATATACAGGTGATTTTATAACTTACCTTGAAATTTTTGGCATTTTATAAAATACCTAACATTCTATATAATACTTTTGTTTTACATTACATTAACAAATGCATACAAATTTGTCTTTGAATATTCTTTATAGTAGGTATTCTTATGGACTTTTGTAGGATTGACATCTGTAACCAAAAATCTGTTTCAATCTAATATTCAGTTTTTATGAACGTTTCATCATTAAAAAGAAGAAAAAAAAACATTGGAATATATTCTCAGAAAAATTATTTCTTATCAGTTTATAGAAAAGAAGATATTTTTTCAAATAATATTTTTCTGTTAAGAATATAATAAAAAGCCAATAGAAAAAAAAAAGATATGCTCATATTTTAAAAAATCTATGAAAATTCAAATAACTATTGAACTTTTAATAAAACTTTTTGTATTTATTGAAGCTGTGGCTGAATTTATTCATTGCAATGTTTTTCTGAAAAAAGTAAATAAAGGAATTTGTTTTATTTTCAATATAAATATTCTCTTTTTATTTTTCTTTATAATTAAATCTTGATAAAATGAAATTGATAAAATCTCAATATATATTTAAAAATAATTACCAGTAGAATTAGAATCAGTTTATTGAACATTGGAAATATTTTCCTTGTTTTTTTTTTTGTTTTTTTTTTTATGAATATTCTTGCATTGATTATAAAATCTTAATGCTTTACAGGTTTTCTTTATTTTAAAATCCAAATATAATTTTTTTGTTTAAGTTAATAAAAAATGCTGAGGTTGACATTATATTTCCCAATATCAAAAAATGATCTGGTCTTGAGAATACGCTCCAATTTTGACTGAGAAAGTTTAACAAAAGTGAACAAACATAAAATTAGATTTAAAAAGAAAATAGTAACATTTGACCTGTAGAATGTCAGATAAATTTTCCAGTCTTATTTTTTTTTGGAAAAAAAACCCCAGCATCTTCAATGTGAGGAAATAAAATATCCTCTAAAAAGGAAGTTTTAAAACTAGAATAAAGTAAAGTATTGTTTTGTTTGCTTTTTTTAATTTTTAATTCTTTTTTTACTCATTAAATAAAATTATGAATTTTATGCTATGTAAAAAAGTAAATAAATAGAATAAATTTTTTTTCCAAAATTTAACTTGAATAAAAAAAATATTTCAAGACATTTTTTTATTAGTTATGCAGATCATTATATAAAAAAGGCTTTCAGTGTTTTGTTTTTGTTTTGTATGTGTGTGTTTTGTATGTGTGTGTTTTGTATGTGTGTGTTTGTGTGCACTTTAGAGAGTTGAAAATATAAAGAAGACAAAGATATCTATTAATTTATCAAAACTTGTTTTTGTTTTGTATGTGTGTTTGTGCGCACGTGAGAGAGCTGAAAATATAAGGAAGACAAAGATATCTATTAATTTATCATAACGTGTGTGTGTGTGTGTGTGTGTGTGTGTGTGTGTATTTGTGTGTACTTTAGAAAGTTGAAAATATAAAGAAGACAAAAATATTAATTTATCAAAACTTGTTTTTGTTTTTATGATGAAAATATTGTTTGCATTTTTAAAGAAATGTAAGCTTTAAAAAATCAATTTTGAAAATTAAGGAAATATATTTTTCTTTGTTTGTTGTTTTTTTTTTTTAAATTTATTTAATAAAAGACAACATTTTAAAATTATTAAAAATTATTGTAGACAAGAAAATAATTATTTTCGAGCACAGGTGTCATCTTGATATGATAGCAGGCAGTATATTTATTTAAATAAATAGCAAAAAATAAATAAATAGATAATATTGTTCTTCCTGAATTTTTTAACAATACAGGTGTTATTTTGATATAATACATGGACATCATGGGTAACCCTGCTTGTTATTAATAATTTTGACTAATATTATCATTCATTTTTAATCCATTTTATCACAACCAACTCTTGTTGACACTTCTCCAACAGCTAGAAACAGCATTCATCAGAAATAAGTTGCCAGTGAAACTAAAACTTATATTTTGTTTCAAAGAAGTTTGGTTTTATGCACCAGCTACTTTAACATCTAAGCTATGAGAGTATGGATAGTATCAAAGAAATGCAAATAAGGCCTGTACAGCCACTCAATACCCCTGCCTCAAATTGGTCAGGGTTATATTTGCTGTTATTATTTTATGCACTTTTAGTACTAAAAGTACTTTTTCCTTTTTAATTTTTCAATACCTCTAGTGTGTAAAAGCAATAACATCCCATATGGAGATGTGGGGGGGGGTGTTATTGAATGATTTTAAAGGTGTTATTTGGATTTCTTTGATACCATTCATGCTCTGGTTGCTGAGTTAATAGAGCAGCTGATATATTAAACTAGACTCTTCTTGGGTCAGAAGGGGATATGAGTTTGAGTCTCACTGGGAGCTTATTCTTTATTCTTGTTTCTGATGCTCATTATCATCTAGAATTCATCAAAATTAATAATAAAAAGTTTAAGGTTAGAAAAAAAATTCTGAAATATCATTTTTACTTTTTTTTTTATAAAGGATTAGTTTAAATTTTTGAAAAACTTTATAAAATTTTAATATGAATGCTTTATATACTTTAACAAATTAAAAGAGTTGCCAAACAAAGTAATATTTTACTTTAGTTTTAAAAATTAATGATTCATGGCTGTATGTGTTTGAAAAAAAAAAAAAATTAATTAAAATACCTGTGATCATGTCTACATATATGATTATTAATTTCTTTTAATAATTGAGAAATGAAGAAATTTATCAATAATCATTATTGTCTTTAATTCAAATAATTTTTTTTTTTTTTTTAACTTTTATTTTTTGTTCATAAGAATGTCAGAATTTAGAACATGTGGAAGCCTAATTATGTGGAAACTGGATTATTTTTGCCTTGAGCATTTACAGTTTGTTAGTATGACTTGAACCACAAGCTATTTTTGATAATTATGAGGTGGTGACAGATATTTGAATATAGATATATTTCAGAATATGGATGTCCGAATACCATTTGGACAACCATATTCTAAAATGCGGAAAACTTATCTTTTGTCATCACCAACCACCTGTCTAAAGTTCATAAAAATAACCTATTTTTATACCTGTTTTGTTATTAATAATTAAACGTATAATGAAGCCCAATGTGTAACTCCCCTTTGACTCTACAGACATATGACTACACAAGCTACCAAAACACAAAGAGAACCAGTTCCTTTAATAAGGTAAATTTTATGCACTATGTATGTATCACCCTCTAGACTTGCATTTCTCTATATTATGAGTATTGCTCTAAAAGTAATGCCTCCTTTTTATTTCTATGGAAATGATAACAGATATACAGAGAACAATAACAGCAATGGATCGACTAATTTTCACCTACAAACACTATTTTTTTCAATATATTCACTGCCATTCTACCTGCAATGAACAAGATCTTGTGGTGGGAGGAGTCCTCGTGGGATAATGATTAAAAGGGCTGGACTACCGAGTCGTAGTAAGCAAGTTCAAACTCCAGTTGCACTATTACATTCGCTTTTGGACTAATGCCCTTGGGATAGGTATGAACCTCCTTATCCTCTCAGCTATGGGTTAAATAGTACCACTACTGTTCTTCTAGAAGGATGGATTTGGCATTCAATAACCACAATAAGGTTGATATGTCATTAAACAACTAAACCATCAAACAAGAGCCTGCATGCCATGATTGTAGAAATCTGCACCTGTGTAGGCAACCCACATTTTCATGATAGATATAATAGCATTGTCTGCATAGTCCATATCTCATTGGTAGCTGTTGATGGGGTTTATAATATGCCTGCAAAGGAGTTAAGATTTCTCACTCCCCCAAATAATTATTATTTTCATTACTGTTAAATAGGAATGATTACTTGCAACAATATAATTGTGTATGAAATATTAATGTTAAATAGGAACACTTGCAACCATATAACAGTGTTCATATTATTTGTATTGAGTTTCAATAATCCCAAAAGGGTTGATATGCCATTAAACAGATTGAGACATTCCTCATTTTGAGAGTTGACTACTGTGTTGAACATGACTTTCTAAATAGAAATTCAATGACACACCTCTTCCTTTGTGACTGATATAATTTTGCCAGATTGTTGCTCAGTTGCTATTTTTAACAAGGCAAAAACAAATTATAGTTTATTGGCAGAAATGTTCAACTTCTATTGCCATATCATCAGCATCTGGCTTTGATAGTGTGGGACAAGATAATAAAGCAGGAGGATATTAGTTTCAAGTGTAATATGTAGGCTCTTAATTTATTGATGACCAATGGTGGTTACTATTACTGTTTCATAGTTGAAAACTTGGTTTATTTAATGCTGTTATTGTGCTCCCTGTATTTGTTGAAGTTTCTGTGGAAATAGGAGGTTTTACATTCTGAGCACTTTTCATACAATCTTTAGATTCATTTGTTGATGAATGAAAACTTTCTTCTTGGCTTTAATAACACATTCTATTCAGGTAGCATGTTAAAACACAAATTGACACTTTTTGGTGAAGGATCTTATAAATTTAGATAATCCTATCTTCTGATCACTACTTAAGGGGATATTGAAAAGTTTTTAACTAATAAGAAAATGACTGAAACCCATAAAATATGAATGCCATTACACATATTTATCTTGAATTTCAAAATAAAGTTAAGTTTCTTAAACTTGTGAAAAAAGAAAAAAAAATTTAAGAAAAATTTGAAAGAAAAAAAATGTACTTTTCTTATTTGGGCTGAAAACTTTTCATCATTCCTTTGTTGTATGTTCGGACTTTATTATCAATCACAAAAGAATAACAGGTAAGTACTATATTTATGCATGAAGAATGCATTTTTCTATATTTCTTCACCCTATTGACGATCCTTAGAATATATCTACTGCATCTTGTGCCAAGGGCTAAGATACCCTCACCAAAAAAAAGGTGTGTCCTGTGTATGACACTAAACTTTATCCGATGGCTAGGCTACAGTTCTGAAGCTCTGGTGAGTGTGTGGTACTCCTTTCTTGACTTTGCTCCTAGATCCACTCTGACCTGGAGTGGTTATACCTGTTAGGGTTGTATAGATCTGTTTAAAGATTATTAGTATTAGATCGGAATGCTTGAAACCATTAACTGTGTGCAAAGAAATTATTATTCTTATTAAATAGGAATAGTTACTTGAAACCATATAAATGTACATAAATTATTTGTATTAGATAGGAATACTTGAAACCATATAACTGTTTACAAAGAAATGATTACTTCTATTATATAAGAATAATTACTACCCTACAATTGTTTATAAATCATTAGTACTGGATAGAAATACTTGAAACCATATAACTGTTTACAAAGAAATGATTACTTCTATTATATAAGAATAATTACTACCCTACAATTGTTTATAAATCATTAGTACTGGATAGAAATACTTGAAACCATATAACTGTTTACAAAGAAATGATTACTTCTATTATATAAGAATAATTACTACCCTACAATTGTTTATAAATCATTAGTACTGGATAGAAATACTTGAAACCATATAACTGTTTACAAAGAAATGATTACTTCTATTATATAAGAATAATTACTACCCTACAATTGTTTATAAATCATTAGTACTGGATAGAAATACTTGAAACCATATAACTGTTTACAAAGAAATGATTACTTCTATTATATAAGAATAATTACTACCCTACAATTGTTTATAAATCATTAGTACTGGTTAGAAATACTTGAAACCATATAACTGTTTACAAAGAAATGATTACTTCTATTATATAAGAATAATTACTACCCTACAATTGTTTATAAATCATTAGTACTGGATAGAAATACTTGAAACCATATAACTGTTTACAAAGAAATGATTACTTCTATTATATAAGAATAATTACTACCCTACAATTGTTTATAAATCATTAGTACTGGATAGAAATACTTGAAACCATATAACTGTAAATCATTTGTACAAGATAAGACTACTTGATATCATATATTATAGACTAATAAAAATGCAATGAAACATTGAATGATTACAATCAAATATTTACATATGAATCAAATTTCAGAACTGAATTACTCATAAAGGTTTGATAGACCATTAAACAAATAAACTAAACCAGACTTTATTTCTGAGTAAGAAATGCATGAACATATATTTTTTTTTTTAAAGTATATTATCTTTATGCATGTATCATTCTATATGCATTGATTCACTCACTCACACACACACACACACACATATAAATAACCTATAGACATCATAACCAAATTACATTTGCTAAAAGAACAGCATGAAATTGATTTGTAAATGAACACTTAATTCTGTAGTAAACTACAGGAACACCTGTGACCACAACTTGGATGTAAGTAATGAATCTCTAATAAAAATAAAACACAATTTGTCATGGTTAAGATGCATAGAGAGTGTACTCATCTATGAAATTACTAACACCAATTTGCTGCCAGGTTTCATATCTTCTGTCCTCACCAAATAAATAACCAAGAAATGTTGAATATGAAACAAAATAATTTAAATAAATAATGACAAAAATTTGAACTTATATATATGATAAAAACTAACAACGATCCTCAGGTGAAACTCGGTCGTAAGTTTTTATCCTGTTTTACATCTTATATATTTTTTTGAATTTGAAATACATTGTGTTATTCCTCTGCATTTTTATGCATTGAGCACTGTAAATATTTTACAATTTAAAACACTCTCGGCATTAAATTTTAATTTATGAATAATATATATGAAAAAGGTAAAGTTGGTGACTGTAGTCAAGGGTGACCCGAATGTTCCCTTTTTAATAGCTACTACACCGAGGTGTAGGGGAGAGCACTACTCCTTTCCCTCGATTGCTCCACTTTACCCTTGATATGTACCTTATAATGCTGAGTGTTAAGCAAGGAGGTATCAAGTACCATTTTTTTGAGTCTTTGGTATGACTCAACCTGGGATTGAACCCCGATCTCCAGAGCCATTGGTGAAGAGAGAGACAAGCTTTTTTCCCTTTATCACATGTAGATTTCGTTTTTGTGGAATGAAATTAATTCTGAAGAAGTTGTCTTTATAGCAAAACATGTCGATTTGATTTTTCATTATTCTCCCTCCAGCTATGGGTAAATAGTAGGGCAGACTAGGTTCTTCAGCCTTGGTGAGGTGACTAGTCTAGGAGAAGGAAAACTCTGAATTCAAACCTGTTAAACTCCGCTTAAAAATTGACCTCGTGTCATATCCTGCCCAAGCGGAGGGGTTGGGTAAATATGATTTTTCATATCGTCTGCCATTTCTCATAAACACTATATTTTGGCTGCATTCTTTCTTTTAAACAAGTTCAAGTTTCATTTTTAAAAAAAACCCACTGACAAGGTTGTTTTTTTAACAATTTTTTTGTCATGTTAAATTTCTTGATTTTGATTCAGTCTTGTTTTAAAAAAGTTTCCAAATTTCTCCCCAATTTACAAGTCATTTACAAGTGTATAATCAAGACATAATTTTTTATCTTTTTAAATCCAAGGACACTTTTGTTTTTAATATTTGAAATACATTCTGTCTAGTGTAGAGATAGATTTTTAATATTTTGAAGTTTTCCTTAGATTTAGATTTTCCTGTGTTCATGAACATGGAATGATTTAAATTCAAGACTAACATATTTTGTTTGTAACCTTTACATTAGTTCTTAAGCACTGATAATACTTTCTTTCTGATTCTGTAGTAAAACCAGTAGCAATGCCTTTGTCTAATATATATATAATAACCCTATTCAATCAGTTATACTTGTCTTGATTTCTGACTACTGACAATCCATTTCTTCCTTATTAACATTGCATTTAAATTATATAAGTTATTTTTTTTTGGTTTTTAGTAACACTTGTCTAATTCTTGAGCAGTGATAGTGTTTTTCCTGATAAACAATGTACAATATTGTCAATACCCCTATCAATTTTTTTTTATAAGAAGTTAATTTTCTTCTAGATTGAAAATAAGGTGATTTTATCATTTCTTGAGGAACATTATATAATAAAACAGATATTATTATTAAGTATTATTGTTATCAAACTCTATAGCATTGAAACTTAATGACCGGAGATAAGATTATATATACTTAGAGTGTACTTACTTTTGGTTTCAGATTTTCAATGCTGAAGAATTTGGTAATAAATACTATCTGATGATATCTGTTTTGATTGTATAATGTCTCACTGGAAATAATAAAATCTTGGTACCTTTTGGTCCAGGAGAAAATTAACATTTTGTATGAAAAAAAAATAGTTGTAAGTGTGCTTTCATCGTAATATATATATATATATATATATACCCCCTAAAAAAACCATTAAATCAAATGAAAATTTTTATGTACCCTATTTGTAATATGACAATCTACATAAGGAGTGTCAAACACATGGCCTTTGGGCTAGATCTAGCCCAATCTAAAGCTCAATTTTAATTTTAAAGTGTTCTAAATATCTATACAAATATTTGTGAGAGCAATATTGAACAAGTCCTGGCGACAACACCCCACGAGACGCCAACTGTACGGCCACCTGCCTCCCATCATGAAAACTATACAGGTCAGACGAGCCAGACACGCCGGACACTGCTGGAGAAGCAAAGACGAGCTCGTAAGTGACGTACTACTATGGACCCCCACATATGGCCAAGCAAAAGTAGGATGACCAGCCCGAACTTACATACAGCAGCTATGTGAGGACACAGGATGTAACCCAGAAGACCTGCCGGAGGCGATGAACGATAGGGAAAAGTGGCGAGAGATGGTCAAGGATATCCGTGCTGGCGGCACCACATGATGATGATGATGATGATTCTCAGCTAAAGACTCTTATAAGGACTCTGTGTGTGTGTGTGTGTGTGTGTGTACACACACACACACATATACCATGTAGATGAGTTTTTTCCCCACACATCTCTGCATAAACACTTTGTTGACCCCTTTTTACATTTACTTTGGTTTACACTATGAATAGATTTTTTAAGAATAATTATTATTCATATTCAGCCCACAAGATCTAATTTATGTTTCAGATTTAAGCCCACAAAAGCCAAACAAGTTTGACACTTCTGGTTTCCATAAACAACTAATTTAGAAATTAAAGTGAATTTGTTCCTTTTTCTTCTTTTTTTTATTTTATTCTAAAATTTCCTAATTTATTTCCTCGCTAAATCCATTTTTTTTATTTTTTTATTTCATTTGCAAAAATTGGTGATTATTTTTTGTTTTTTTTCTCCAGGTTCCTGAGACTGCCCTGGAAGGGGATTGTGGTCGGGAATCAATGCGTGTCAAAGAATTCACATTTGATTTCTCTTTCTGGTCTGCTGTCAAGTCTGACCCCCACTATGCCTGCCAGGAGCATGTAAGTAATTAGTCATTTTGTGAAATTAATGCTCCCTCATTTCTTGTCTGTTCTTTCTTGCAATTCTTGTTAATAAGGCTTAGAATATGCCGATTGTATCTCCTACAGAGAAGTAAGAACACCCACTAAACTGCATCTGATGGTGAGGCTTCAGTTCTGGGAATCTGGGGAGTGTAGAGTACCTCTACATTGCCATTACTCTCAGGTTTATTCTGACCCAAAGTGGTAGTACCTGTCAGGGTCCCATATATGGATCAAATTGGTCCATTAAAAAATTATTTATATTCAATACAAATAAAGCACTTGAGAAAGAATTACTCAAAAATGTAAATGTGAATGTACAATAAATGCAATTCCCTAACCCCTCGACATAAAATAACCATCTCGACTGGTTGTCATGCTATTAAGTTCAATCAATCCTATTCTTAACTGCATTAGCTAGGGCTCAAGATTAATGATGTCCCATTGTCCCAGGGACACTAGAATATTTTTTTAGGGACACCAAGCACTCTTGTCGGAGACACCTTATGAGACAGTCTTTTTTTTTTTTTTTTTTTCTTTTAAATAATTTCTACTGAAAGTAAAACAAAACCCTTTCAGACCATGATGAGTCTCCATAAATGTATATTGTAACGAATAAAAAAAAAATGGCTTAAATTCTTTGTGTATTTGTGTAAGTTCTCGATTTACATGTTAAATAAATTCCTGAAAGAATTAAAATAGTTCAATTTTTATTTTATTCATTAAAATATGATAATATGCAACCTAATTTTCCTGTTTTTATATTTAAAGAGTTTTTATATATATATATATATATATATATATATATATATATATATATATACTCTAGAAGAAAATTTTAATTCATAAATCTGTTTGAAACTGTTTCCTTAGGTCTCTTTGAAAGTTGGCATTACTTAGACTAAAAGCAGAAAGGTACAAAAAAACTGAGCTTGGCATGATAATAAAATAATCACGCTAGTGAAAATATTATAAACATTTTCACTTTTTTGACTAAATTTCTATACCAATAAAAATCCAATTTTAGTCCTTTCACAAAAAAAAAAGGAAGGGACCTAATTCAAACCATTTTTCTTGTATTAGGATTAAACAAAAAAAAACACTCAAAGAAAGTTAGCAGTCAATAGCTCTAAGCTGTTAAAGACAATCTCAGAAGATCTGTAGACAAATAAAGAAAGTGAACTTTATTTGAATCCTTCCACAAAAGAGTAGGAGGGACCTATTTTAAACCATTTTACTTGTATTAAGACTTATTAAAAAAATTAATAAATGAATAAACAACACTCCAAAGATAGTAATCAGTAGCTCTAAGCTCAGTTCATAAGTCGTTAAAAACAATCTCAGAAGATCTGTAGAAGTGAACTTTATTTCTTCTTTCTTTATTATAATTTCAAGATTAAATTGACCAAAAAAGATATTATTTCCTAAATGTTTCAATTGTGTTTTTATGATGCTACTTACAACTATAGATATTAAAATAAAATTGTTTTTTATAACAGTTTTTCTGAAAAAAGTTGGTCTGCAGCCTTTATATTAACCATAAATATTCCATACTGGATGGGAGCTTTAATGATACGATAAAATCACTATGATACATTTTTAGTTATTTAGTAATCTTTTGCTTAGTCTGGCATACAAGCCACAGATTGCTTACTGTACCTGCTGTTACAAAGTGGTCACTTATTTAAGTACTAAACAAGCTTATCATTGCTTAACTTTTTTTGGTTTCTTTTTCTTACTAAGTTTTGCTTAGTCTGGTAAACAGGTGTCAGGTTGCTTATAGTATTTGTTGTTTCCAGATGTTTACCCATCTAAGTACTAAACAGCCTTATAGAGTGGTAGCACCTGATAGGGTCCTATCTATGGGTCAAATAGAACTGTTTGACATTTAAACTGAGTGCAAGCAAATGACTTATGCTAAATTGAATTGTTTGATCATTTTTAACTGTGTGTAAACAAAATGTTTAATTGAATTGTTAGTGATACGTAGCAATACTTGGAACCATTTAACTGTGTGCAAAAGAATGAGCTTAGGCTCATTTAAAAACATTATCAACAAAATGTGTTTATAAATCATAACTATTTAAAGAGGATTTGGCATTAAATAACCTTCAATGGTTGATATGCCATAAAACCAAACCAAATCAACTAAATTGTATATTCCATCACACAAAATCATTTTTGACTATTCATATATATTTATAGAATCATTAAAGATGTTTGTTTTTTTATCTTTATTTATTTATTTTCTAGGTGTTTGAATCTCTTGGTCTTGATGTTGTTAGTTCTGCCTATGATGGTTACAATGCTTGTGTATTCGCTTATGGCCAGACTGGATCTGGAAAAAGTTATACCATGATGGGAAATCCAGTAAGTCATGGAAAGTTCCCTTTCCTGTTCTTTTTTTTTTTCTTGATCACTAGAATCCTTGAACAAATAATTATTGCATTGTCCACTACCAAACACAAGTACTAAGAATGATTATTTACTGGTTTATAGTGAGAAAGAAACACCAGTCATCTTAAAATAATTGTATATAACCTTTTATTATTACTTTTGGGGAACCAGCTCTGGGGATACTGATTTATGGGTTGTCTGGAAAAAGAAATCTTTAACTCCAAATTCTACCTTGAGCAGAACCCATAGAATACTCATCTACCTTTATTTTCCTGTCTTGAGTCTCTGTATCTTCTGTCTGGTCCCTATTATGTGGTAATATACTTCATGCCTGGCTTTCAGGTGCAGGGTATTTTGTCTACTTTAAAAATCTACCAGTATTTTTCAATGAAATCTGCACCTGACATCATCAGTGTCATTTCCAGGTCATCACACCATGCAGCTGTTGCACATGATGATATATAATTATATTATTATATTTTGGTATATGAAGCTGGAACACTATTATGAACACAGAACACATCTTGTTAGAAAGTTGTAATGAATTGTTTTTGACTTCGATTGTGTATCATTTGTTTCCCAATAATGTATTTGTATTGTTAACTGGGCAATTGGCCTAATGAGTAGAGTGTTCGCCAATGGTTTGGGAGACCGGGGTTCAGTCCCAGGTTTAGTCATACCAAAGACTTAAAAAAATGGTACCTGATGCCGCCTTGCTTAACACTCAGCATTATAAGGTAAAGTTCAAGGGTAAAGTGGAGCAATCCAGGGAATGGAGTTGCGCCCTCCCCTACACCTTGATGTGGTAGCTATTGAAAAGGGAGCCTTTAGGTTACCCTCGACTAAGATCGCCAACTTTACTTTTACTTATTGTTAATTACTTTTGAGAAGAACAATACACATGCTATAGCAAAGTCCTCATGGTAGAGTAGTTATGTTTGACTGCAACATTGGAGTAAGTGAGATTGAACTTCAGTTGTGCTATTATGATTACGTTTAGACTAATATCCTTGGGAAAGATATGAACCCCTCTTATCCTCCCAGCTATGGGTTAAATAGTATGACTACTGTCCTTATACAAGGATGACTTTGGCATTAAATAACCCATGAAGACTGGTATGACTTTAAACAAAGAAATCAAACTATTTGCATATGCAAAGTTTCAAGAAAGAAAATCCCACTTTTCAACTGTGTGTATTCAATTTCTAGTTTTCAAAAAAGAATGCTCCTAACTTTCATAACATCTAAACAAATCTATTAAGGATTTTATTTAAATGGGGAAAAAAAAATTCATTCATGCCATTTGATAACAATAGATCAGACCCAACTTAAAATAACCCAGTCGTCTGGGGCTGTAGAATACACAAATTGCATCTCTACAGAGGGATAAGACCCAACCCCAATGAGTGTCCTTTAGGTTAAATAGAACTTTTTGACATTTAAACTGAATGCAAACAAATGACTTATGCCAAATTGAATTATTTGAAATAGAACTGTTTGATCATTTAACTGTGTGTATCTACAAAATCTGTTTGCAAATCATATATGTGATATATATGTAAAAAGCAGGATTTGGCTTTAAATGACCAAAAATGGTTGATATGCCATAAAACCCAACCAAACCAAACCAACTTAAAAAAATATTTCCATCTGATGCACCATGAAACTAGCACAAAAAACTCTCTGTGTATCAATTACAGATTCATTTGTCTGAAAAATGTTTCAACAACACAGTGTACTGCTTTCCAGCATTGTCAAAATATCAATTAAAATTTCAAACTTTTACTTTAGAATCTGATATTGCAATGCTTTCTTGAAAGAAGAAATCTCAAAAAAAAAAAGTCATTAGAATGTTACTAGAAGTTTTTCAGTTCTTTCAAGTAGTATGTATTAATTAAATTTGTGCTAAATTATAAATAGTTCAATCATTGAATTTTATTTTAAACATATTAAATTTATTGAATGTGGCTTTAGTTAACAATAAATTTGAATACAGTTTTAAACATGAAAAGATCTTTGCCACTGCCTTCAACCTTTAGTTAAACATGTCAATCTGGTTTTCTAAACAGCCTTTTTTATTTCTCATATATATATATATATATATATATATATATATATATATATATAGAGAGAGAGAGAGAGAGTAGACTGATAGCTAGCCTTTGGAACCTTAAGAGTTAAAAAAAACAAACAGTAAAAATACATCCTAATATTGATTGTTTTACAGTGAATAATTTATCAATTTTGTATTTCTAGGATGATACTGGCCTCATCCCACGAATTTGTAAGGTAAGCTTTATTTTTTAAAGTTGTTATCCTCTCTATATAAAATAGATTTAGCATAACATTATTCCTGATATTTCAATATACTATTAAAGTAACATAGTACCCATAAAAATGTAACAGAATCATTTATGTATGGATTAGCATTTCTGTGTAAGATCAGTGTGTAGCATCTGTACACTCTACTCGGACATTTCTGAGTTAATTTTTGATTTTTTTTTTTTTTTTTTTTTTTTTTCAGAAGATGGGGGTCTAATGATTAACCGTGTGCAAAAGTTTTTTGTTAAAAAAATGATTTTCAGTTGAATATTTCCCAAGTTTTTCTTTAGTCTCTTGTTTTCAAGAAAGAGTGCTAGGAACTTTTGCACATATATTTTATTCTTCATTGTATAACATGGATTTATGATTTTGTTTTAATAGGAATTGTTTTCTCGGATGGTAGAAGGCAATGCAAGTTATCGTATTGAGGTCAGGTAAGTGCAAATGTGCTGTTCATAATAATAAAAGTAGCCATTTTTGCAATGTGATGTTATTTAAAGATTTACCAAATATATTACATTATATAAAAAAAAATTATTTAAATCGAGTCTCATAGATTTTTTTTGCTTATAGTATAACAATGTTTTGTTAACATCTGGTCTTTGTTAACTGTCAAAATTCTCAATAATATGTCCAATTATTTAACTCTCACTCATCCAGAAAATGTCTTAGAAAAATAAATTTCTTATCAGAATGAAAACAATCTATCCCTCGGGACAATAAAGGGTTCAGTTGAAATTCTCAGAAGATTACTCTGTCGGCAGGGCTTAGAATATGTTGGTAAGACCTCCTCCCAGGTGTCCTAGGTATGACGCTAAACTACATCTAGTGTTCTGGAACCCTGGGGAAGGTGCTCCTAAATCCACTCTAACCTGAATTGGTTCCACAGGGGTCAAACATTTGTATAGGAGTAAGACCCTCTCCCAGGTGTCCTAGGTATGACGCTAAACTACATCTGGTGTTCTGAAACCCTGAGGAAGGTGCTCCTAAACCCACTCTAACCTGAATTGGTTCTATGTATCAAATGGCTGTTTACATTTCATATAGCACTACTACCTTTGGGAAAAGTATGAATCCAATTATTCTCCCTTTACCTGGATAGTAGACTGGTTCTAACCTTGGCTATAGCAACTGGTCTTAGAGAAGGAAAACTCTGAATTCAAACTCCACTTAAAAATTGACTTTGTGTCTCATCCTGCTTGTACAAAGGGGTCAAGTAAATATACATATATGGGTCAAGTAGATCATTTTGGAAATTATTAATATTAGATTGGAATACTTGAGACCATGTAACTATGTGCAAACAAATTATTATTATCATTATTAAATAGAAATAGTTATTTGAAACCATATAATTGCTTGTAAAAAAGACTGGTTTCAGCATTAAATAACCCCACAAGGAAAACTCCAATAACCCAACCTAGAAGGTTACTGCCTATGACAGATACATGAAGAAGGCCAGAGGGTAAGATGACCAAAATTACTAAGAGAAGACTCGAGATTGGTGTATGATAGAAAAAAATGAACATGGATAAAGTTCCATTTTTCATTTGATATATCATCCACCTTTTTTTTTTTTTTTTTACTAACATGCCAGAATTATTTGAAGTGAAAATTTTTAATTTCTTTTAATAATTATAAAGGCCTTTTAAAAATAATGTATACAAAGTTTAGGATTGGTATGTAATTTATGTAAAAATTATTCTTTTTCATAATGAGTGTTCTGGATATGACACTCAATAATCTGATGGTGAGGCTCCAGTAATCCTGGAGCTTTGAGGAATGCAGAGTACCCCTATATTGCCATTGCTCCCAGTGGTAGCACCTGATAGGGTCCTATCTATTGGTCAAATAGGACTATTTGACATGTAAACTGAGTGCAAACAAATGACATGATGAATTTGTTTGAAATTGAATTGTTTGATAATTTAACTGTGTAAACAAATGACTGTTGTTTAATTGAATTGTTAGTGATACATAGCAATACTTAGAACAATTTAACTTTGACTTATGCTAAACTGAATTATTAGAAATAGAACTATTTGAATATTTAACTGCATGTATCTAAAAAAAATGTTTACAAATCATATATTTAATTTATATGTAAAAACAAGATTTGGCATTAAATAACCAACATGGGTTGATATGCCATTAAACCAAACCAAACCAAAAATATTTTTAGTCAATTTATCATCAGGTTTCTACAAAATATCCTTGGTCCTCACCATGTTAATACTCAAAGTGTGTGTTGTGCTGGGGGTTGGAATATGCTGACTCTGTCCTTTACATTGGGATATGACATTAAACTGTATTTGATGGTGAGGCTCCAGTTCTAGAGATCTGGGGAGTGTGGAGTAGCCCTTCATTGCGATCACTCTCAGGTCCATTCTGTTTCAGATTGGTAGTACCTGTTAGGGTTCTATCTAGGGGTTAAATAGATCTGTTTGAAAATTATGCATATTTGATAGAAGTGTGTACAAAAAACCATTAAAAAAAAACAACTACTGAAAAAAATGTAAATATGTGAACACACAGTGAATGTGATTTCCTAACCTCTAGGCATATAATAACCCAAGACAGGTTGATATCTCTTTAAAATCCAATAAGAGTAGGATACTAAAAGACAAACAATAAAAACCCAACCCAAAATTCTTATAATAAAGTCCAAAACATAAAAGATGCAGGATATTTTTTAAAAGAAGAAAAATAAAGCAACAATCTTCTCTCCCATTTACTATAATTAGACTTCATTTTTGTGAAATAAATTTTCATTTCCAATTGTTATGGCATCCAATCTGCAGTCAGTAATGAACTCTTCCATGACTATTAATACTGGGCACGGTACTTATTCCCGGCGAACACTTGGCAGTCGGACTGACTTCTAACACTTTGTACATATGTTGTATTATACTTTGTTCCACGCAAACCCAAGTTGTGTTATTCTTCCGGACTTTTTACTGGTCCACAACACCGATCAAGGTAGTTTTTTTTTTTTTTATGAAACGTGTCAATTGAATTTTTTATATTGTTTTCCTTTTCTCATATATACATTACTCCAAGTTGTAAAAACAAAGAATATTGGGGGGTTTTTTGGTGGGTGGTGATGAAGTTCTAGTAAATTTCAAAAGAACACTTTTCTCTGATTTGAACCAAAAAATCTAGTCTTTTTTTTTTTTTTTTTTTTACTTCAATCAAGTCTTGTAAAATTTGTTCTATTCAATTGGATAAAAGAAATCATTTTAATTAATGTATTTAAATGTATGATATACACATCAGGCAGATGTATATATTGCACATTTAATTCTCTACTTTAAAACACTACACTCCTCACAAAAATTTGTTAGTTACTAGCAATAAAGGTTAAGACATACTAGTGAATTATGACTGTATGCCTGGCCATGTAAGAGAGAAGTCCTTGTGATGTAGTGGCTAAAATGCTAACCTTTGGACTAACACTTTTGGGAAAGGTATCATCTCTCCCATCCCCCCATATCCTCCCAGCTATCGTCTAAATAGTACCACTACTCTTCTTCTTCAAGGATGGATTTGGCATTAAATAACCCACAAAGGTTGATAAGCCATTAAACAAAGAAACCAAGCAAAACAAAGTTTGTCAATAAAAAGATGCTCAATTGATAAAGCTCAAATATGTGTGACAGCATGAATTTTAAAATTGCAATTTTAATATCAACAATGAAATTATATCAATTTTTCTGAAACATCCTGTATAAAATAATTATTTACCTCACAAAATCCAAGCATAGATCTATCATCTCACAATATATATATATATATATATATATATATATATATATATATATATATATATATATATATATATATATATATATAATCCTCATCAAGTATGGCTCTCTCATAAATTCAGCGTTTGGTAGATTTATCACAGGTAAATTATTTGTGATTAAATTCAGAATTTAGTCATTGCTTTTAAGAATTTAATAAAGAATTAAACCCGATGTTTAGGGAAACCCTATACTATAAGAGCAATTAATCTAATACAATGAGTTTACTAATGATAAATTTACCATTTGATGAATTTACTGAAAATCCTATACTATAGGGTACCTTGTCAAAACTAAATTACTTAATAAATAACTTACATATTTCATATAGAGCATTTGTTAGTTGGTTTTATTTTTAATGAAACATTATCATCCATTATTACTAATTTTGACTAATATTTTCTTTTAGTTTAATTTTTTCTTGGAATGTATCCAGATCTTTACTGTAAAATTTAAGATGAAAGAAAATATGATTTAACAAAAACCAACTAATCATTAGATTCTGTGAGGCACTCAAATTATTTACTAAGTCACTTAGCTTTGGCACAATATGTTCACACTCAGTGAGAATCAGTAATAGCTTGTTAACCATTACTCCACAATGAAGTGGATGCTTGCATGGTGTAATGGTTATCATTAGTGGCAAGCCAAGTTCAAATTCTGGACAATGCTATTTATTTTCTCTTCATGCTAATGCTCTTGGAAAAGACATGAATAAATATTCTCCCTCAGCTCTGAGTAAATAGTAGGGCAGACTGACTCTTTACTCTTGAGATGGCAACCTGTCTAGGAGAGAGAAAATACTGATTTCAAACCAGTTTAACTCTGCTTAAAAAATATTTCCCTTGTGTTACATTCTGCTGGTGGCACAGACATTGGATAAATACATATTCTATAATGTTGTCCATCAACATATTCAATTTTGACAAGTATTTTCTGTCAATTTTTTGTAAAGGATCAGCTGTTTCCTTGTATTATCAATTGACAATCTGGTTGAGTTTTGATAAAAAGTGGCTAAAAATAAGGTGAAAGGAAATACTAGTCAAAATTAATACAAAAAAAATGAATGACATTGTATTGTCTTTTAGAATATTTTTTAACAAGCAATTATGGTACCTCCAACTCCTTTAATCATATTGTTATAAGAAATATATTATGAAACTCTTAATTGTATATTTTCTATATTAACTGCTAACACATAAAAGGCATTTCCTCATTGCCAGCATGAATCAGCAGGCTACTTTTTAAAATCCTAACTTATTAAAGATTAAGTATAAAAGTTATAGCTATGATATATTGGCCTTTTTATTCTATTTGTTAAAGAAATTACAGTAAATCAGACATTCAGTAATACAAGTAGTAATGTTTCCAAATTCACTGTCCTGGTTTTTAATGTTGCATTTAATTTTTTTTTTGCTTTTAAGTTTTTTTTTCCTGTTTATTTTTCTTTTTTCTTGTTTATTTTTTATTTTGTTTTGGCTTTTTTCTCTTTTATTTCAAAGCTATTTGGAAATCTACAACGAAAAAGTTCGTGATTTATTACAGAAGTCTCCTGGTGGGGGTAAATCAATGCATACACTGCGGGTTCGGGAACACCCAAAAGAAGGGCCTTATGTTCAAGGTGAGCATGAAATTAAAATCCATGCATCAGAAATATAAATCCGTCATAAATCAGAAAGACTTTTTTTTTTGTTGTTTTTTTTTTTAACACTTCAAAAATTGTAAGGGTGAAAATGAAGAATCTATCTGTGTCCTAGAGAATTAGCAAACTAAACTTGTGTTATATAGTCTTTTCTTTATTTGCTGCCTGTTGTCTTCTTTTGTTGTTGCATCCTCTTTTCTCAACTCCACAGTTTCATTGGGATGAATAACAAGACCAAATCATTTTTTCTGCACCTTATCATTATTAAACAACTTGAACACATATTACTGACCTTGCACTTGCCAGAGATGGAAACTGAACACCACACTCTCTACAGTCTTTCTGCTGACAAATTAAAGTTATAATTTTACTTCTAAACTTCAAGGATTTGTCAGTCACCTGACTAAGTTATCCAATCATAGACAAGCTCTCAAAGGATCTCTGGTTCATGACCTGTCAATCACACTTATTTGACCCAACAGTTTCTGCAACCATTTTAAATCTTTTTAAACTATCTACACTATGTACCAAATAAAAGATTCAGCCAATCTATAATTTAACATTTAGAAGCCTTATTTCAAAGTTAACTTTTTAAATATTTTATCATTAAATTTAATAATTATATTTCTTATATCATAATGATCCAATTTTTTGTATGTGTGTCATTAACAGCCAACTTATTTTTTTATGATACATTTGAATCACCTGTCAAAAAAGAAAAAAAATGGGGGGAAAAAAAACAAACTTTTTTTTCTCAGATGAAGTTTTGCTTAACATTCAGAAGATCTTCCTCTACTCAGGTAATTTGACAGTTTTGAAAAATATTGATTTTCTATGATTTAAGAAGTGGGGATTCTGTTTAAAATAAAATATTGTTTCAAAACAACTTTCCTTATATGAAATGAGTTATCATTTTTTTGTTTTTATTTTTGTTATTCTAGAGAAAATTTTTCAGACCCATTTTAAAGTTGATAAAACCAAGGGAAGATAACTGGTATACTTGCGTGTTGAAAAATCAGAAATTGTTTCAACATTTTATTTATTTATTTATATATATATATATATATAGTAATAGCACTCCACTTTTGAAGTCATATAAAATCAATATTTTACAAAACTGAAAAATTGTCTTGAGTAGTAAATAAGAACATTGAAGAATAAATGTTTATACCAATTATTATACTCTAAAAATGTATTATTATGAGACTAGAACATTTTTATTTTAAAATTGTCCAATTCAGTTTATCTAGGGGTCATTCATTAATTATGGGGAAATTTTTGGGAAAAAGCAAAACAGATTTTTTTTTTTTTTTTTTTTTTTTTTTTCCCTCATAAATGTATTGTTTAGAATTGATTTATAGAAAAAAATTATTTTAACTTTGCAAAAATATTTGTTTTGAGGCTATTCAAAATGGTGGCAGATCAAACAGCAATCCAGGCTTGAACAGAGATCTGTTATCAAATTTTTTGTGGCTGAGAAGTGCAAACTATGTGAAATCTACAGAATAATGTGTAGAGAGGAGTATATTTTAGTCTAAAAAAAGTTTTACAAATGAGCTAAACATAGATTTGCCTCTACAAGTCTGAGTCAAAAAAATAGTTTATGGAGTGGAAATACACTGGCTCCCCAGTAAAGAAAAAGTTTGAGGCACAGCATTCAAGTAAAGAAGGTCATGCTGACAGTCTTCTGGGGCATGAAAGGACTCATTGTGATTGATTTCCTTAAAAAGGTGCAACTGTAAACAGCGCCTCCTACTGTCAATTCCTGTGGCAAAATTCCCCTTATTTATTGAATGGCCCTCATATTTTGATCATTGGATAAAACAATAACTTTAAAATCTGTCCTGATAGGTTGAATAGCATTAGTCAGAAGTGAAGACGTAGACCAATCCTGATTGGCCAAAATTGCTGCAGTGTATTGCATAAGTTCCTACTTACAATTAGGTACAATGCTTATTTTTGAATTCTTGCAGCTATGCAGGAATTTAGTTGAAATGCCAGTTATGAATTGATCACTTTCAATGAGGTTCCGAGGAGAAAAAGTATAATGTTGTGAAGACCTGAAATTTGCAATGAGCCCAGGAAACACATAAAACCATTTTATGCTCAAACCAATTTATATGTAATCTATAAATTCTTATTGTGTCTTAGTTGTAGCACAAGACCAGTAGATTAGGACATTCACTAGTAATGATCTACTTGCTTAACTGTTGTACTCCCTACATAATGGACTCGCCCTCCTCTGTAAATACACGTCAACGGAGTGTTGACGGGAGTTCACCAGAGTTGATCCAAACCCATGTGACAAAATCATGTGAGACACCACTTGCGTAGTGGACAATAGTCACTATCTGACTGGACTCTCAGCTAACTACTGTTTAACCTGGTTCACTTGTATCTTGTTTCTCTTACTTAAATATATGTTTTTCTATCTACCTTTTTTGTGTTCGCCTGTCTTTCTTTTGTCAGCATTACAACACTAACCATTACTCCATTGAAGCTTTCAAACTTCATATTTCCCAGCTATGGGTTAAATAGTACCACTACTGTTATTCTAGGCGAATGGCTTTGGCATTAAATAACCTACAAAGGTTGATATGCTATTAAACAAAGAAACCAAACTAAACTTCATATTATTGTAATTATTAACTAAGATTAGCTTAATTGTGGCACAAAGCCAATATGTAGCACCCAATGAGAAATGACTAGCTAATTAACTGGTTCAGGGAAGTCTTATGACATCAAATACAGTAATACTTAAAAAGCAGTTAACTATTAATTTTTTAAAGATTTCTGAGGTAAAAAAATAAATTTGATGGCACATACTCCCCTTCCAAAAAAAAAACAACAATTGGTTGAAGAAATATTTCTGAGGTGTCATATATAAAGTTGAAGTTATCTGGTTGACCAATTTTTATCCAAATGTCATTAACTACCTGTAACAACATAAAATTCAAATACCTATGCAGTAATCCCCTGCTTTGTCATTTTGGCCCATGTCAAATTCATTTTTACATCACTTTTCGAGACTAAATTTCAGTTTAGGGAACATCATTATGTCCAATGTTATGTCACTTAAATCATAATAAATTTACATAAGAAAATTAAAAAAAAAATGTATGCTATTTTACTAATTTTATTGCATTCATTATTCTTTAAAAATATGACTAAAAGGTTGTTTTTTTTCGTGTTCTTTAAGGTTTAGTGATAGTTATATTCTTTTATGAATTATCTATGCTAGTTTTATAGTGTTTGTTTTCATTTTAAGGCATTTCATCCAGTTTGACAAAAACTGGATAAAGTCACGGCTTTTGGAACTAATTAATGACATAGGGTAACATATGACTGTTTTATAAGGATGTAATTTTGTATATAATTTACTGCAACATAGCAACAATTTTGTTTGTGTTAAATAGTGTTTAAAATGCTTTTAACTTAGATAATAAAGTGGTTTCTAATCCAATTTGCAGCTTAATCATAATAGTGTGGAGTCTGCATTGGCACCCTTTTTGATTAGTATAATTTCTCAAAGGAGGTAACTGTTAAATATTAATTATTGAATACTTCTCCTTATTCATTTATTTGAAATATAATATAAATTCTATAAATATTATGTAACTTGACCTCAAGCATTTAAGCGAGTTGAATTCAACTGAGTTGTATGCCATCAAATATACTACTTGCTTCTTTTCACTAGATTTTTTTTATTTTCAGATCTGTCAAAACATTTTGTGAGTAATTACGAGGACATCAAAGACTTAATGGACTGTGGAAATACAAATCGGTAAGCATTTGTCCCATTTTATTCTATTTATTTCTTCCAAGCTGTGGCTGTGCCCATACTACTGTATGGATGCACCACATAAATGCTAACAAAATACATAAAGAAAAAGCTATACGGGAGCTACCTAAGAATGCTATCAGCTATTCCGAACAAATCCTGGAAACCTCACCCCTACAAAACAACAGCTCTTTGGCCACTTACTCCCCATCTCAAAAAAAGGAGTGATGGATGATAGGGACAGATGAAGAGAAAGAGTCTGGGAAATCCATACTGTTAGCAAGATTTGATGATGAAGCACTTGTACATCTATACATGTTTTTCTAATATGACAGGGAACATAGAATTCAAGATAAGGGTTTTTTTTTCCTTTGGAAAAAGAACAAATCTTAACCAATCAGAACAGAATGTCCTGTGCAATGTGTTATAATCTGAGTAGTTGATTTTTTTTTTTTTTCACTAATCAATATCCTGCCCAGTCAGCTGGAGCTGTAGAATACACCAACTGCATCTCTGCAGAGGGGTAAGACCCCCCCTACACTTTACAAATGAGTGTCCTGGATATGACACTAAACAATCTGATAGTGAGGTTTAAGTAATGCTGGAGCTTTGGGGAATGCAGGGTACCCCTTCATTGCCATTGCTCCCAGGTTCACTCTGGCTTGGAGTGGTAGCACCTGATAGGATCCTATCTATGGGTCAATTAGTGTGTTGATTTAGATGGGACTGTTTTTGCATTTAAACTGAATTGCTAAACTAGAACTGTTTTGACATTTCACTGTGTTTAAACAAAAACTATACTTATACAAAACTGATTTGTTTGAAATTGAACTGTTTATTTGTATAAAAATGGATTTGGTTTTAAATAACCTACAAAGGTTGATATGCCATAAAACCCCAAAAAAACAAACTAATCAATATCTTCAGTAACTATAGAAAACGGGAAGATTTTATTGCATTAGTAAAGTTGTTCAATGACCTTTTAGTTTGGTTTTGTTTGGGTATACACAGGTTTAATCAGTTCAAGATTCTGTAACAACACAATTCTCGTTAAGAAAAAAAAAGACTATTAACAGAAATCAGTATTAACTTAAATTATCTTCACAGCTTCAGCATGATCTTATTATAATGGAGATTATGTGTCTGTCTGTAACTGAAACTACATCATCACCGATGTCGCAATTCCCATAGTTATTCATATCATATTCTCAGTGATTATTAAATAGTCATTATTTAATCTTAATTAGCATCTTATTTATTAACAATATCTCCATTAAAGTCTGAGTTAGATTTACCTTGAAACAGCCCATGCTATTAATGTGTTTAAAATCTTGCAATGTGTGTAAGAAATAAAGGTTTACATAGTATATGGTGTGTCAACAATTTTCATACTAGTTTTAAAAAAACTGGATTTAAGAAATAATTACTAATATTGTTTTATTCTGAAAAATATTAAAAGTAATTCTATGTATAATTTTATATAGAAATCAATTAAAATAGAAATAATTGTATTTATTTAGTTTTGTTAGTCTTTCTAATTGAAAATATTACATTAAAACTTGATAACTTTCTTTTCTTTTTTTTTTTTTTTTTTAAAGTCAGAGTGACTATTGAGATAATATAAATTCCTTTTTGAGACTCAACACAAATGGTCTAAGTATATAGAGGGAGTGGGAAGAGAAAGAGCCATATTGCCAAGAAAGTGGGTTACAGCAAGGGTGACAATACAACAAAGGGGGAGACAAATTATACCTAAAAGTCAATCTGAGCTGGATTTACTAGTTTACTTAAAAACCTTTGCAGGCATGAACCTAACAATTCTTAAATATTTGATTAGCTTTAGCAATTCATTGATGGACAGTGGAATGAATATTTGATGAATTAGATAAAGATGGTTGTATTTTATTGAAATACTCTTTTTTTTATTTTTATTCTCCCTTTCTTCTGTGAATATGTAATAAACAAAAGTAAATAAAGAAACCATTATCCAAAAATAGATAAAAAAATATATCTCGAGTTTTATATGCTAAACTGTAGGATGAGTTAAACTAAAATGCTGTTGACTCTCAGAACTTGTATTAAGCCTAACTCCTATTATATCAAAGGTAAATAGCAGAAGATGATTTTATGTATAAGTAATTGAAGTAAATAACGAAGTGTAACCCAACAATATATAAAGAAAAATTGATAACGAGGTAATCCAAGTAGAAGGAGAAATTTATTGAGAAGCAAAGTTGACAGTATAGCGCTTCGGTTCTAGTGACCCATCATCAGGACTATAAGGGGTGATATTAGTGATGTTAAATCAACGATGGATGTTTAAAAATGTATAATACAAAAACCTAGGGAAAATTTGTATTACAAGAAAAAGTTGTCCGTTTCATTAGTGAATCAGCATTTGTTGTTTTAAATTACGTCATTTAACTTATTAAAAATATTGTGTAGAATTTATGTTCTATTTGCTTATCGAGAAAGATTTCAAATCAAAAGGAAGAAAAAGAAAGACAAAAAGAAAGCATAAAATGATGATATATGTGGAATATATTAACTAAAGATGGAATATATTGTAGCTATTTAAAATGGATTTGCTCAAGTAAGGAGAAATATTATAAAAATCAGGACGAGTATTTAGGGAATTACAGAGTGAAATAGCTGTGGCTTCAAAAATTCGTCTTAGTCTTTTATAATGAATTTAAATGAGCATCTTTACAGAATTAAAATCGAAGTTGTGATTATATTGTGTTGAAATAAGGCATTGTTTAAGTTACCAATTCTTATGTCTCTTTCATACTCTTTCAAGCGAATGTGAAGGTTCCGAGATGTTTCACTAATATATTTTCGTTCACAATTCTTACAAGAGAAACAATAAACACCAGTGTCTGAAAATATGTTGTCTTGAGGGCTAGAGTGTACTAATTCGCAGGTTGTTTTAGAGAGTAAAGAGGTAGTTTTGATATTGAGTTTATTTAGGTTGTTTATTATGCTGTGAGAGGAAGGATTGTTTGGCAAAGTTATGAATCTATGGGGGGGAACTAGTTTTATTAGTAATTATATATATAATGTGTGTGTGTGTGCAAATTAAAACTCACTTGATTTTGTAACAATTTGCTTCAATATATATATATATATATGATTTTTTTATCTCTCTCTCTCTCTCTCTATATATCATCATCATCATCATGTCGCGCCGTCTGCGCGGATATCCCTGACCGTCTCTCGCCATTTCTCCCTATCACTCATCGCCTCCGGCAGGTCTTCAGGATTACATCCCGTGTCCTCACATAGCTGCTGTATGTAAGTTCGTGCTGGTCGTCCCACACTTGCACATCCATGAGTGGGGGTCCACAGGAGTACATCGCTTATGAGCTCGTCCTTGCTTCTCCAGCAGTGTCCCGCGTGTCTGGTTCGTCGAACTTGTATAGTTTTTGTGATGGGGGGCAAGTGTCCGTATAGTTGGAGTCTCGTGGGGTGTTGACGCCAGGACTTGTTTAATACTGCTCTCAACATTCTTGTGTAATTTCCGTCCAGCCTCCTCTCCAGCCGCTTCGTAAGCGTCCATGTGGTGCATCCATATAGCAGTATCGACACAACCGCTGCCTGGAAGAAACTGCGTTTCATTTTATCTGTTAGGTCCGACTTCCATATGATCGAGAGCCTATCGATAGCTGTCCATGCCTTCGTCAGTCGTGTGTCGATGTCCTTCTCGGTTGATGAGACGCTGCTTCCTAGGTAAGTGAATTTGTCGACTAGTTTCAGAGAGGCTCCGTCTAGTGTGGCAATGTTGCCTGTTTGGTTGTAACACATATATTCGGTTTTGTTTGCATTGACATGTAGGCCAATGCCAGCTGCAGCTCGTTCCAGACTATGTAGTAGTGTCTCTGCTTGATTAGGCGTATTCGCTAGTAACGCCAAGTCATCAGCGTAGTCGGCGTCCGTGATTGTTTTTGCGGGGTACCTTTTGCTTCTTCTCTTAGTCAGCTCAAAGCCATTTTCTCTGATTTTGTCGATCGAAGTCCTAAGCACATAGTCTAGACAGATGATAAAGAGGTACGGGGCTAGTGTGTCTCCTTGTAGTACTCCTGCAACAATGTCGAAGTATTCCGTGTCTCCATCTGGTGAACGTACTTTTACTTTGGTGTTTCTGTAGAGAATCATTATCGCTGCTACGGTTTCTTTTGGTAGGCCGTAAGCTAGTAGGATAGAGAGAGAGAGAGAGAGACATGCACATAAATATAATTGTGTTTTTTTTTTGTTTTCTTTTTTTTATAATCAGTTATCTTTCATAAATAAGAACAGCCCCAACAATTTTTCAAATAAAAAGTTCATTTTCTTCTAAACCAAAGATACCAGAATGTTATTTTATCATTTCTAATTGAACATTGTGAAATGTAAAAAGAAATTATTAGCAATCATTCATTAACAAACTCTTCATCATTGAAACCTTTTAACCAAAAATAAACTTTCATATATATATATATATATATATATATATATATAGGCAATGTGGTTATTTTTTTACTTATTGATATTTATAGAGTTCCAGTGTGGTAGAGTTTGCTTATAATACCTAATAATATCCATTTTGGTTGTACAACATTCCACTAGACATAATAAAATCTTGGTAACTTTGGATAGAAGAAAATTAACTTATAAACATCATTATGGCTGTAAAGTCATTCATTTATGGGCAATACTATACGTGTTAAATATGGTAATTTCTTTTGTAATTGCAGTCACTGACAAAGGAATTTCAATTAAAAGAAAAAATTTGCATTAACAGTTGTCATCATAGAAAATAAATTCAGTAGAACAAGTTCAGATCCTGAACAAGGCTACTTTCTTTATCATGGGTTATTTAATGGCAAAGCCATTCTTGTAGAACAGGAATGGTACTATTTAACACCTAGCTGGGGAGAGGTATAAATGTGTGCATATCTTTTCTAAGGGTATTAGTCTGAAAGTGAATGCAATAGGATTGATGCATTCAAACTCACTTTCCATTGTGTCACAGTCCATCACATTAGCCATTACACCATGAAGAATCCCTTCTGAATGAGACTGTTTGCATTTCATTTTGCGCTAATGCATTTGGTATGAATCCATCTCTTCCCCCCCCGCATCTATTGGTAAATAGTGAAGTAAACTCGGAGCTTTAGCTTTGGTATAGCAACTGATCTAGGAGAAGGAAAACTCTAAATTCAAACCAACTATACTCCACTGAAATGTTGACCTTGTGTCATACATATCCAACCTGTGGTGGAGGGCTTGAGTAAAAAAATACTTTGACAGTAGAACAACACTTCAAAATTTTTTAACTGTGAATATAATGACGTAAACAAATTCATGTAAGTAAAACTTGTAATTCTCTTTACTTTTTCTTTTTTTTTCTAGGACAACAGCAGCAACAAATATGAATGATGTGAGCAGCAGGTCCCACGCCATATTTACAATTCTTTTTACTCAGGTTTGTTTGTAAACTTTTTCAATAATTATCCTAAAATTGTGATGTACAAGTCGATCTGGTATATAACCCAATCTTAAGATTATTAGCTCCAAATTCTGGGTTAGACTTATACCTGCTGTATAAGTCGACCCCTTCCTTACAAAAAAAAACATTCAGTAATCTATTTATAGGTCAGTAACTTTTATTTATTTAAAATGTTGTGCTATATAAGTGCAGTAATATTACCCATATGTATATGTTCAATAAATCATCAGTATGTCTCATCAAAATGTCATTACTCCAGTAGTGTATGATGTACCTAATTTTTCTCTGAAATCAGAATTACATCAGCCATATATGAAACATATAAATCATACATATTAGAGCTTACATTCATTATCTATTGTGGGATCATGAAATTGTGTAGATATACAACATACTGTAGTTGTCTGACTGGCTGCCTAGGTGTTGTGGTGTATATCGATTGTTAGTACTGTTCCACTGGTTGTCCACTCTGTTGTAAAGGTTTGGATTTTAGCCCTGCCATAGAAGTTGATTTCTTGTTTTGTAGAGATTTTTTTCAAGCTTAAAAAGTTGACATATACACCACAATTTATGTAGGTTTCAAAATAATAGTAATACTTGGAACTATTTAACTTTGTTGACTTATGCTAAACTAAATAGAACTGTTTGATCATATAACTGTGTGTAAACAAATGACTGATGTTTGATTGAATTGTTAGTGTTAAATAGCAATACTTGAAAACATTTAACTGTGTGCAAGCAAATGATTAATAATAAATAGAATTATTCATATTAGATAAAAATAAGTGAAACCATTTAACTGTATGCCAAAAAAATATGAGCTCAGGCTCGTTTACAAATGTTATCTACAAAATGTGTTTAGAAATCATATATTTAATATTCATCTATAAAAAGAATTTAGCATTAAATAACCTACAATGGTTGATCTGCCATAAAACTCAACCCAACCAAATCATATATATTTGATATATACGTATAAAGAGAATTTGGTATTAAATAATCTATGATGGTTGATATGCCATAAAACCAAACCAAATCATATATATTTAATACATATGTATAAAGAGAATTTGGCATTAAATAACCTAAAATGGTTGATATGCCATAAAACCAAACCAAACCAAGCTTATGAGGTTAAGTTTGCTTTCAAAAGAAAATAGTGAACATATAATATAAATTCATAAAAAAAATTGTTTCCTCTTTTAATAATCTGAATCATTAGTTTAATAGTTTGGTGATATCTCACAAAACTAAAAGCTTTAAAACTACCATATTTAAAGCTTTTGATGGATATGTGGTGATATGATAGAGATATATAAAATAATTAATGGAATTATGATTAAGATGCAGTACTGTTTGTAGAGACAACACCACTGGCATGTTCTTTTTTCCGCTATCCATATGGGTAAATTAATATATGAGATATTCCAAGACAGCAAAATGAGAATAGTCTACTTCATGGATTGAATAAAAGGTTTGGTTTGAAATTCCCTGACTATGACAATAGACATCAGAAGAAGGCTGGAGGATAGAGCAGCTGAAACTGTTGTAAATACGACAACTAAAATGAGGACAATAGTATAATATTAGGATTCTCAGCCAAATAAATCATAAAGTTATGATTATCTTGAAATAAAATAATTTACTGTTAGTAATACTAGCCTATTTGTGAGAGAACTTACATGTTATTACATGTTAATGGGCTAAATAATACGTCACAGAATTTAGAATTGTATTGGAAATGATATTTCAATAAAAATTAATTAAAAATGAGTTGACTTTAAAAATGCATTTCCTCTGATTTTGCTATAAGAATGCATTTTCTATGAATTTCATCATTGAAAATCTCACATTGGAAATGATTTTACCATTAAAAATTCATTGGAAATGATTTCATTATATATATTCATTGCAAATGATTTTACCATAAAAATGCATTGCAATTGATTTCTATTATAAAAAAAAGTATTGCAAATGATTTTACTTTGTAGAATATTTATTATAACCATCTTTGACCTATCCCTTGTCATCATATATTTACTTTTTCACCTTCCTAATGATAACAAATTCAGACGATTGAAAGAAAAAGATAATATGTTTACAATGGAATGGCTTGTTCAAGGGTATATTCTCTCAAAAACCTATTCATTCTTGCTCTAAAAAGGAAAACTGTTTATTTAGAAGTATTATCTGTATTTAAAAAATTTTTTTTTTCTTTTGTCAGAACACTGTTTGGTCTGCCCCCCCCACACACACACACACCCTTTTAAAAATATATGTTAGAATTTACTCAATAACTTTTAAGACTTGTTTATTTTTTTTCTGAAGCAATGCTGGCAACCTCATTGACTATGTTTTGTTTTGTTTTCAGGCAAAATTTGTTAAGGACATGCCCAGTGAAATTCACAGCAAGATTCATTTGGTCGATTTAGCTGGAAGGTTTGTTTTTCAACCCTTTTACTATATTTTTATCTTTTCTGCCCTTTAGTCATTCGTCTTAATTCTTTCATAAAAAAATATTTACAAAAGTTGGCTGAAAACTTCATAGGCTGACCAAGATATTCTCATGAAATGTATCCAAATGAAGTTTATTTTTTAACCTGGTCCACCCTGCAGTTCATAGGCTTCTTTCATCAGTGTTGCAGTGGTCAAAAAAGTCATCAGCAGAAGATATCATCATATAAACTTTTCAGCTTGCCCTCGTAGTTTGATTTCAAACTAGAATTGTCTCATTCCTAATTATATGAGA
The DNA here is from genome assembly GCA_963585895.1 of Sepioteuthis lessoniana. NCBI lineage: Eukaryota > Metazoa > Mollusca > Cephalopoda > Myopsida > Loliginidae > Sepioteuthis > Sepioteuthis lessoniana. The sequence goes on along the minus strand of OY757940.1, from coordinate 17,754,517 downwards.
ACCATATTTCCATATTTATTTATCGGATAAGCCTAAGGGTGGGTGTCCTGGGTAAGAGTCCATACTGCACCTAGTGATGAGGTCCTAGCTCTGGGGTGTATGGGGTTTCCTGTTTTAATTGCCATTACTGAAGTGGCAATACCTGTTTGGGTCCTATTTATTGGTCAAATAGATGTTTGAAAATCATTAGTATTAGATAAGAGTACTTGAAACAATATAATTATGTGTAAATAAGTAATTATTACTCTTAGATAGGAATTGTTACTTATAATCATACAATTACTTGCAAATTTATTAGTTTTAAAGAGCAATACTTGATACAATATGATAAATTATTTACATTTATAATAGTTACTTGAAGCTATAATTGTTTGAAACCATGTTTGCAAAAAAAATATACTGGCCTTGACATTAAATAACCCAAGGGCCAATATAACATAAACCAAACCTATGGATGGTAAGAAAATTTGATCTTAAAATTTGGTGATCAAATACTCATGTTTCTATTTTAAATAAAATATAAATCTGCTTTGAATATAAAAACAAGTAATGTTGGCAACCATAGTTGAGGGCAATCTGAAGGCCCCCTTTTCAATAGCTATAGATATAGGGAAAGGCGCTACTCTTTTCCCTGGATTGCTCCACTTTACCCTTGATACGTACTTTATAATGCAGAGTACTAAGCAAGGAGGTATCAAGTACAATTTTTTTGAGTCTTTAGTATGACTTGATTTGGGATTGAACTCTCGTCTCCCAGGCCACTAGCAAACACTCTACCCACTGGGCCAATTAAAACATACGCATTGAATGGGATTTTAAGTGATATACACTTATCTTTCTAACTTATTGTAGGAATAAGCACAGGAATGCCCCCACAATACCACTAAAGCACTCCTTGAGATGAAAGAAGTTCACATGTCAAGTTAAATGAAGATTAGCCTAATATCTTAGAAGTCCACTGGTAATAAGCATACAAGCAAGTGAACAAAGTAAATTATACGTGTGTGTGTGTGTGTGTGTGTGTGTGTGTGTGTGTGTGTGTGTAAATATATATATAAAAGATTTTCAGGTGCATGAATTATATATGTACTTGTAAGTTTTTGTTTGATTACTTATCCATGGAAAGACACAGTGTTGAAAAAAATGGAATCAGTGACCAGAGTTCAAATCCTGGATGAAGCTGTTTGCATTTCCCTTTGTGCTAATGCCCTTGGGAAAGGCATGAATCCATGTTTTTCCTCTCCAGCTATGGGCTGGCCCAGTCGAATACTCCAACTGCATATTTGCAGAGGGTTAGGGTTAGGGTGTCCTGGATATGACACTAAACAAAAATCTGATGGTGAGGATCCAGTACTGGTGGAGTTTTGGAGAATGTGGAATATCTCTTCATTGTCATTGATCCCAGGTCCACTCTGGCCCAGAGGGAGAGCACCTGATAGGGTCCTATCTATGGGTTAAATAGAACTGTTTGACATTTAAATTGTGTACTAATAAATGACTTATGCTAAATTGAAGTGTTAGAAATAGAACTGTTTGATCATTTAACTGTGTGTAAACAAATGATTGAGGTTTAATTGAATTGTTAGCGTTAAATAGCAATACTTGAAAACATTTAACTGTGTGCAAACAAAGGATTAATAGTAAATAGAATTATTCGTATTAGATAAAGATAAACCATTTAACTATGTGCAAAAAAAAAATGAGCTCAGACTCGTTTAAAAATGTTATCTACAAAATGTGTTTAGAAATCATATGTTTAATATATGTATAAAAAGGATTTGGCATCAAATAACCTATAATGGTTGATATGCCATAAAACCAATCCAAACCCAGCTATGAGTAAATAGTAGGATAGACTGTTTCCTTAGCTTTGATTACCCAATCAGTCTAAGAGAAGGAAAACTCTGAATTCAAACCAGCTTTATTCCACTTTAAATTTAACCTTATGTCACATCCTGCATGTGGTGGAAGGCTGGGTACATACATGTAAAAATTTCACTGGGTACATACATGTAAAAATTTCGCTGGGTACATACATGTAAAAATTTCGCTGGGTACATACATGTAAAAATTTGGCTGGGTACATACTTGTAAAAATTTGGTTCTTAAAAAGTACATGTAGCACATTGAATTCTTTGATAAAGATGAAAGATAAAGCAAATTCGATAGTTAAGCTCAAACTGACTTGACCTTTTTACAATGATCTTTTCATGTTTAATTTTTTTAAAAGCTAAAATGAAATATAATTTGAGTTTTAATTCTTTTTTTTTTTTTTTCCTCACCTCTTTTCCCTTGTAGCGAGCGAGCAGATGCTACTGGAGCCACTGGACAACGTCTTAAGGAAGGTGCCAGTATCAATAAGTCTCTTGTGACGCTTGGCAATGTTATATCTGTCCTTGGTATGTACATTTATTGATTTGTATTGAGTTTTAAAACATAAAGGATCAAAGATAGTTTTGAGAAAAGTTGTTCAGAATTCGTTTTGTGTGTCATTTAAATTTAAAATGTGTCATTGCTTCAGTTTTTTTTTCTTCTCAACTATTGATTTTTAATTGTGATATTAATTTCATGAAAGAAAAAGAAAATGCAATAACATTTTTTTTTTTTTAGATATGATGAATGGAATATTAAATAGGAATAATGATCGTAAACTTTAATAAAAGCAACTCTGTCCATTACTTTTAATAATGACCATCTTACAATCCGTATGTAATATGGCTAAGTACTGCTTACATATAATGAACTTTAATAAAATTGGCTTTACATCCTTTAGTTTTAATAATGACCATCTTACAACCCATGAGTAATATGGGTAAGTGCTGCTAATTACTCGAGTTCTTAAATTTTTGTCCCTTATAAAATGGAAAATTGCCAAGATTTCCCAAATATAGATAAAGAGTTTTTACTCTATGAAAGACCTGAATTTCTGGAAGAACATTTTTGTGTTTAAAGACCACACTGTCTACTAATAAAGATGAATGGGTTCCTAGTGCAGTACAATGCTTGCAGACCATTGATAGTGTGTTGGATTCATACTTTTGGTCTTGTGCCATGCTGAGTTTAGTAAAATGACTCAGTATTTTTAGTATGTTTACAACAAAATATAAAGTTTAGATTTTTACTTAATAACTTTGTCTAAATTTGATTAATAGCTCCTACTTAAAAGAAATGGTAAACTTTATTAACCTTTTAATGACATTTTCAGATTGGTTTTAGTAAGAAAACAGTAGGATATCTGGTTCTGAAAAAGAAAGGAACTGTATTTATTTACTATAAATGAAATATGAGATCTTAATTTAAATTTACTTAACTGCCAATTCCTCCCCTAGCAAAAATTATGAAAAGAAGCACAGAAAAACGACTGAAAAAAAATCCCAGCAAAATAACACCAAAGCAATAAAGTTCAGTATGTGGTATAGCATTATTATTAAATTATTATTATTATGCTAAATTGAATTGTTAACTTCACCAGGAAAAATAAGATAAATATGCAGTCATACTTTGCCCTACACAGTTTTTAATGTAAACCAGATGTAATACTTTAAAAATGAGAACAAACACCATAAAACTAGTGTAAATAACTTGCAAAAGAATATAACTATCACTGAACCTTTAAGAATATTATAAAAACATTTTAAGACATATTTTTAAAGAATAATGAACACAATAAAATTAGTCGTGTCATTAATTGGTTCCAAAAGCTGTGGCGTAATGGTTATCATTATATGAAATGGACATGGCAACTTGAGTTCAAATCCTGAAGGAAGCTATGTATATTTCACATAACTCTAATACCCTTGGAAAAAGTATACATCCACTTACTATCCCTCCAGCTATGGGTAAATAGGCAGACTGGGCTCTTTAACCTTGGTATAGTGACTGGTCTAGAAGGAAAACTCTGAATTTAAACCTTTTAGACCTCTTAAAAAAATTGACCTTGTGTCACATTCTGCTTGTGCAGTGGGGTCTGGTCAATACATAAATTTGTTTACAATTTTTCAATGTAAATATTTTATTGTACTGTATATACATTTACTAAAGCGTTTTTATTATATTTTAAATTCTTTTTAGCTTTTCTTATCTTGCAAAGTTTTATATATTTTATTTGTTTTCGATAAATTTTTAAGGAAAAATTGAACTCATTTGACTTTATGAAAACACTATTTATTTCACATTGTTTTATTAAGATGTAGGTGACATTATGTCAGATGCAATGATGTTTGCTGAACTGAAATTTTGTCTAGAAAGGTAACTTAATGATTTAAAATGTTGGTGACATTATGTCAGATGCAATAATGTTTGCTGAACTGAAATTTTGTCTAGAAAGGTGACTTAATAAATTTGTCTAGAAAGGTGACTTAATAATTTAAAATGTTGGTGATATTAGGTCAGATGCAATGATGTTTGCGGAATTGAAATTTTGTCTTGAAAAGTAGCAAAAAGGCAAATTTGATATTGGCAGAAATTAAGTAAAATGGAACATTACTGTATATATATTTTTGAAAAATAATGATAGCCATAGAATATAGATGAATCCCCCTCTAATAAAACCATCCTAATCTATCCATTAAATTTACTAACATTTTAGTAAATAATATTTTGCCCTTTTGCTTAAGGAATCTATAGAAATCTTTTTTATCTTGATAATTCATGAAATTTCATTGAATTTTTTTACACATCCAAATAAAATAGGACATGTTGTTTAATTTATGTCTGATGCAAAGTGGAGGTTTTAATTTATCTTTTGACCAGACTGAAATTGTTGGTTGAGAAGTTTGCAAATTTCCTATTCTTGTAGTCATCTGTAAAATAGCTATGATCTTGTTTTAAATATTCTTAAAGTTTGTTTTGTTTTGTGTTGTTTTTTTAGCGGAAATGCCTGAAAAAAGAGGTAAAAATACCTTTATTCCCTATCGTGACTCTGTTCTGACCTGGCTACTCAAGGACAGTCTTGGGGGCAATGCTAGGACTATTATGGTTGCTAGTAAGTAAATCTCTTCGTTTTTTTTATTTAGACTTATTTTCAGATATGACAAAATTTTAAACAAATGACATTTTAATACGGTTAGGTATGCAAGTTAAAAACCATACTCTGCATCCTTTGCATGCCAAAACATTAGAAACATACTTCAAATTATGAATAATTTAATTGAAGACAGATACAGCAGACATCTTTGCTGCAAGTTTTTCCCTTGTGTGTGAAAAGGAGTATGTATACTTGAAATTGATAGGGGAAAAGATTGGATGATGAATGTTTTAAAAACTGATTCCTCTCATATTTAGTTCTGTCAAATTTGTCAAAAGTATTTGACATGTTTACAACATGGCACAATAGATTAAAAAGACAATAGTTGAAGGTGGAGATTGGGTAAGAAAATTTCAATCATTATGCTTCAATAAGCTGTGGTTTCCCTAAAAGTGAAGTGATAATAGCTTTACTAGATTAAACAGAAGATCACTGGTTGAGACCGAGACTTCCAAAGGTTACTGGCTCAAAACCTTAAGATAATTAAACTGTTTTATTGTTAATGTTTGCTATGTGTAAAAGTTCTCAGCACCCTATATTTTGAAGACAAGAGATTGAATAGAATGTAGAAAACAATTTTCAAAAACTTACTTAAAGGTTATCTGAAGCACAAATATACTCAAGATTGGTCGTGTTGCAAAGCAGCAATGTTCTTGAGTCCAATATGGACTCTAAAACTTTCTCAAGTCCAACACAAGCATTTAAAATATTACTCCCCAAGATTCCAGAAATGCAGATTTTAAAGTCATTTTTCCTATTGTATGATTAGATGGTTGACCAATCAAAATAATTGCTGATTAGCTTAGGGGAGAACCAATCACAGTCCTTGATTGGCACACACCCACCAACGACTCACTTGAGCCTACTCTTAGATACTTTTTGTTTTTTGGTTGGTGACAATGTTTCCATTAACAGGTAGGTAAAGGGTTAATAAGAAAAAATATCAATAGAAAGAAGATAACAACTGTAGTGAAATTGAAAGGCAGAACCCGAAGACTGCTGCCTCTGATGAGCTAACCGGGGTTAGTTGTTCAAAGAGTCAACTAGTGGCGTGCTATGTATACAGACAGAACAGCTGATATTTATGTGAATCTAGCAATGGTCCCTAGCTGGATAAAAAAACAGGTGGTTAGCTGGACTAACGAGAGAAATGAAATGTGACAACAAAGCTGTGTGGAATGAATTCCTTTCATAGCAACACCGGAAAGAAGGAAGAAAGAAAAAAGCAAGAGGCGATGAGGGAAATGGCCTACCTCAAAGTTCAAAATGAGTGCAAACGTGTCTTGTATTTGGAGTGCCAGAAGTATAAAAAACGGAAACATGAGTGTCCTTGGGGGTGCAATTTTGTAGGTCACACATCTTGTCTCTGGTGGGACGGGGTTTGTGACATGCAAATTTCAGCCAGCCAGAACTGATATAAAAGGAGTAATCTCAGCATTATGCACTTGGGAAAAGCTGGAATTCATCTCTTCTTCTGCGAGTTCTGGGTAAAATATTAGGGCAAACTGATCTTTCTAGCCTTTGTGAGCAACCAGCCTAAGAGGAAAACTCTGAATTTAAGACCAATACCTAAAGTTCCTTAGGCTGCCCAAAGTTATCTTCATTGTCATTTTTCAAAACTCCTATGATGATACTGGTATCAAGCTGTATTACTCCTCACTCTTCTCTTTAGACAATATCTGTGTTATGAAGATGAGAGACCTGCTGCATCAGCAACTGCTAGCCATCCACATAAGTTTTTCCAGGCTTGTGAACAAATACAAAATTAATAAATGACACCAAATACTGTTAGATCTGCCATTGACTTAATATATCGGGTGGGGGGTAGAAACTGAATTAATGTTTTTATCTTCATTGATATCTTATTTAATTCAATTTTTTTTAGCAATCTCTCCAGCAGACGTTAATTATGGTGAGACACTTAGCACCTTGCGTTATGCCAATCGAGCCAAAAACATCATTAACAGACCCACTGTCAATGAGGTAAGTAATACACCTATCACAGAATCTTATCTTTAATTATCTGTCTTGCCTTAATTTCCCCCAGCTATGGGTTAAATACTATCACTTTTGTTCATCTACAAGGGTGGTTTTGGCATTAAATAATATATAAAGATTGGTATCCTATTAAAACAAAGAAACCAAATCAAATTCTTCTGCTAGTTCTTAAATTTTGACTAGTTTATCTTTAAATTTTATATTTGTTGCCTAGACATCTTAAGTTGTTTGAATTTCTTGGATGAAGCATTATTATTATTTATATTTTACTAGTTTATCTTTTATTTTTGTTGCCTGACAAATAGTAGGCATAATTGTCTTAACCTACTAATTCCACCTTTTTTTTTTACCAATCGCTGTTTTGGACTGAGATTTTTTGGACAAAAAGTTTTAATTGTAATTCATCATGCCCAGAACTTGAAATATTACAGCCTTTTCACTACATAGTGTTTGCCACTGACCCAGTTTGAGTCATACCAAAGACTCTAAAAATGGTACTTGATACCTCTTTGCTTAACACTCAGCATTATAAGGTACATATCAAAGGTAGAGTGGAGCAATCCAGGGAAAGGAGTAGTGCCCTCCCCTACACCTTGGTGTAATAGCTATTGAAAAGGAAGCCTTTGGATCGCCCAAATTTTCATAATAGGATAAGGGTTAAGTTGTCTGAATTTCTCAGATGAAGCATTGACATTATTATTATTTTGTGGCTAGTTTGCTTTTAATCTTATTTTTGTTGCCTTACAAGTAGTAAGCATAATTGTCTTAACTTGTCTGAATTTTTTAGTTGAAGCATTTTTATTATTATTCATTTGTGACTAGTTTATCTTTGATATCAGACCTACTGCTCATACTACAAATTTAAACACAATACTAGATTTTTTTTGTTTTCAGGTGACTGAGAAAAAGTCATAACTTTTGTTTCTTGTAAGGAAATTTTCAACTTGATATCTTCTTTACATAGTTAAACAAAAAGATTTTAGATAACCTGACATATCCAAAGGATAATAATTATATCTTTATACTTATATTTTAAATCAAACTAAAAACTTAAGTTTGAAAATTTGAAAAAATCAATATGAAAATTTGACGGTCATATTTCCTACCATTCTTTAGTTATCCAATAAGAGACAGATGGATAAAAAAAAAAGAAGATATTTTATAATTGTAATAAGATGACAATGTTTTTCTTATAAATTTGGACAATTTAGGACTGTTACATCAACTGGGCCATTGGCCTAATAAGTAGAGTGTTTGCCAATGGTCCTGGAGGCCAGGGTTCAATCCCAGGTTGAGTCATACCAAAGACTCAAAAAATGGTACTTGATTCCACTTTGCTTAACACTCAGCATTATAAGGTAAGGATTAAGGGCCCTCCCCTACACCTCAGTGTTGTAGCTATTGAAAAGGGAGCCTTTGGATCATCCTCGACTAAGGTTGCCAACTTTACTTTTACTTACATCTACTGCTATTCAGACAACTTAGGACTGTTTCATCAGCTATTACTCAAACAACTTAAAACTATCATGTCTACTATTAATCAGGCTACTTGAACTTAGGATTCTTATTTGCAACTAATGTTTAAAAAATATAATTTATTCATTTTAATTTTACAGAAAATTTTTTTTTCTTTTTGCTAATATTTTTGTTTTTATTCATTTTTTTGTTCAGGATCCAAACGTTCGTTTGATTCGAGAACTCCGGGCTGAGATTGTTCGTCTTCGAACTTTATTAGGTGGCAACATTGTGAGTACGCTTTTCTTGCTCAATCTTTTTTTTTTTTTTTTTTTAACCCTTTGCTCCATTGCACTAAGAAATAGGATCCCTGATAGTCTGGTGAATTATGAAGCATTTTTCATATCTCATTGTAATAAATGCATACATTAAACAAAAATTGTAATTCTTTAAAATGCTCTGCAAAAAAAAAAATTTTGATTTAATATAATGAAATAGGCCTGGACTAGGTTGTATTTATGGAAAACCGGCAATTGCCCATGCTGCAGTTTTCCCTTCTTCACAACACTTATTTTTAATAACAGTCTATACAAATTGGCCTTAATATCACTGTAATAGTTGCTAGGATGAAGTTGAACACAGTGTTTGACTGCCTTAGGAACTCTATCTTCTAATTTTGAATTCAGTTATTTGTTATCCTAGACTAGTTTACCTACCTACAAGGCTAGAGTTTTCACAACAGAAAACACTATTTTTCCATAGAATACCATGTTGCACAAATTTTGTATAGAAAATGACCATTATTCCCTTCAAACTTTGCTTTTGTATCCAGGATAACACTGTACGAGGTGCCTTCAATAAGTTTCTAGACTTTTTCGTGTGGGCACTTTTATGGAAAGTACACCCATGAAACTCTAGTCCCCTTTGAAGTAACCTCCTCCGGCTGCAATGCACTTGTTGTACCGTTCCAACAACTTCTGGAAGGCCCCATGGAAGTCCTCTTGTGTGAGTGTGTCAATGAGCTTTGTCACAGCCTCTTTCATCTTCTCAATTGTCTCATAACAACAGCCTCTAAATTTTTCCTTGAGCTTAGGGAATAACCAAAAGTCACAGGGAGCAAGGTCTGGACTATAGGGAGGGTGAGGAACTGTCTTGATGCCCATCTTGGTCAAATAGTCTGTGACAAGGATGGAGTTGTGGTGCACAAATCTTCAGCATCTTCAGTTCCTTGCGAATAATTGTGTGTACAGTTCCCATACTGACATCAAACTGTGCACTTATTGTCTCTATAGACACACGACGGTCCTTATTCATGAAATTCTTTATTTGGCCAATCAACTGTGGTATTCTGACTTCCTTACTCCTCCCACACCTCTCATCATCCCTCACAGACTCCCTGCCTTCCTTGAATCTCTTATGCCACTCAAAAACTGATGCTCGATTCATGCAAGATGGTCAAAAAGCAGTCTGAAGCATTCCATACATTTCTGTGGCATTTTTTCCAAGTTTACACACAGAATTTTATTTCATATCATTCTTCTAAAGTGTCCTCACGTCCAGATTGCATTTTTGAAATTCACCAGTTGTGAAAATCAGGCTTTAGTAGGGTGTATTCCAATTCCTGCTGTAGGTGTTCATTTGAAACTGAAATCATAAAAAATGGTCAGTCATCTCATAAGATGTATAGCAATAACATAGTGAATTTTCAAGAGTCTACAACAATTTTAAATGCCTGTACAAAAAAGTCTGGAAACTTATTGAAGGCACCTTGTAATACACATTTTGTTCCTAAATATGTGTTATTTCTTAATTGCTTATGTTGTAAAAGTATAAAAAGGGCCATTATTCTTTTTAAATTTTGCTTTTATGTCCTGAATAGTGAAATTTTGATATAGCCTATTTTCTATGTAAAAAAAAAAAAAAAAAATTTAAAAAAAATTTGCATATTTCAATAACATAAGGTCTGAATAAAACAATTATGAATTAAAATTTACATGTATTTATAATAAAGTTGGACATAGATGAACTAAAATATTTAGTAAGTTCTAGAAAATTTTCTGTCAATTATTCAGCATTGAATCTACCTGGAATGTTCTGGAAAATGGATGTCATTACCCATGTCACAAAGGGAAAGTTTGAAGAGAAAAGTAGGAAGAAGAAAAAATTGAAATTTTGTTACATAGTGGAATCAACACTACTAGCTATGCAAGCTGCACTTGTGAAAGGGGTTGCTCTGAAAGTAATGCCTCCAATGTTGTCCCACATTAGATATGGGTATTAGTGCTATTGAATTTTCCTTTCATTTTTTATCTTATTATAGAAATGTTTTTTTTCTTTCTTTTTTTTTTTAATTGCAGGATAATATTTCTTCTCCTAAAGTTCAAGAAAAACTTCACGAAAATGAAGCTCGGGTAAGAAAATTCTATTATTATTGATATAAGAAAAATATGTTTATATAGTATAGGTATTACTATCATAATGATCATATATACAATATTATATATATATATATATATATATAGGAGTTGCGTCTGTTTTGGTGTGAAGGTGTCAACTTATAAATCAGAAGAGAGATGTCAATTTTGCGTACACTTTAATATGTTTATAATTAAAAAAAATCTGAGAACTGAAAAATCATGAAAATGTTTCAAACTAAGAGTAACATTTTTTTTTTTTTTTTTTAAATACTATTTTAAATGTCAACCTGAAAAAGAAATTTTACATTATTAATGCTTAGCTTTTTTTTTTTATTGTAAGGACACATTTTTAATTATTTTTTTTATTGAAAGGACACATTTTTAATTCTTATTTTTTTATTGAAAGGACACATTTTTAATTTTTATTTTTTTATTTGAAAGGACACATTTTTAATTCTTATTTTTTTATTGAAAGGACACATTTTTAATTCTTGTTTTTGTACTGTAAGGACACACATTTTTAATTCTTTTTTTTTTTTATTGAAAGGACACATTTTTAATTCTTGTTTTTGTTCTGTAAGGACACACATTTTTAATTCTTTTTTTTTTTTTTTTTTTTTTATTGAAAGGACACATTTTTAATTCTAATTTTTTTATTGTAAGGACACATTTTTTAATTCTTAACTTCTTTTTATTGTACTTACCTATAATATATTTTTAGAGAGTAAAAAAGAAAAAAAATTAGAAAAATTAATTGAAAGCATTGTTTATTGATAACTCAAAAACATATATATAAATGAGAGAGAGATAGGTACAGAATATATTTCAATAAATTAACCAGATAAGCTAAACTACTGAAAAGAATATTTTACACATTTAAAACTTCATGATAATATTTTTCATAAAAGTAATTTCCCTTTTAGTGCTGATTTTATGCAAGGTTGGATTGCACAACTTTTTGTTTTAACATCAAAAATATATGAAAATAATTTTACAATTTAAACAATAGAACATTTTGAGGACTGGTTAAAAAATGTTGATATTTACAGACTGTTGTATAGTGGCTTGTACCACGTGACTTCCGGTATCTCAGAAGAATAAAAGACGTGTTTTATAAGCACAGTCAGTACTGAAAGATCTCTGTCAGTAGTAAGACCAACTTCAGACGTCACACCAACAGTGCGAGACTTATATTTGTCGGACTGTACCACTTCAGTTAATAAATAGTTAACTCTATTTCACTGTGTATCTCTTCCTTACTACGATACAACACAGACTGTCACTGTATTCCACCATCTTTAACTGCATCAATCTGCTCTTTTGGCTGGGACTGTAGAATACCCACCACCCAACAAGGCTACCTGTTGAGGGTGGGATCTTAGTACCTGAACAATCTGATCCAACAATCAAAAGGGTCACATGGCTTTCTACACTCCACTTAGGCTCTTACTTGACGAATTGGGTGGTCTAGATTCAATCAATCAGACAATCATTTCAAGCCGTAGCTCCTATGGGATTGTCCTGACCGAATAATTGTGTGAAAATTATTTGGACTAAGAATGATTAATTTGTAGCTATAATTGTTTATAAATGATGATATTCAAATAATAATAGTTATTTGAAACCATATAATTGTTTTAAAAAAGAAAAGACTGATTTCACAAAGACTGACATGCTGTAAAACCAACCAACCAACATTATTTTTAAAGAACTAGAAGTGCAAGTGATGTCACACTCATATATGACGGGGGTGTCCTCGTGGTGTAATGGTTAAAGCGTTGGACTGCGGAATCATAGTATGCAAGTTCGAACTCCAGTTGTGCTATTACGTTCACTTTTGGACAAATACCCTTGGGAAAGGTATGAACCCCCTTATCCTCCCAGCTATGGGTTAAATAGCATCACTGCTGTTCTTCTTTGGCATTAAATAACCCACAAAGGTTGATATGCCATTAAACAAAGAAACCAATCAATCATATATGACATTATTTCCAGTTGATTACGATCAATATCTTTAATTTATGATTTACAGGTAAAAGTATTGACTGATGAGTGGGCAGGAAAGTGGAAAGAAGCTGCCTGTATCCTCGAAGTGAGTAAATTTATCCTTAAAATAAAATCCTTTACAATATCTTACTATAATTAACCAAATGTTTCTTTTGTTCACCCCCCACCCCCCTCTTTCATTGTATAACTCAAGAATGGCTACCAAATCTTGTGTGCTTATTAATGTGATCCTGAATTCTGGTTTTAAGCATAGTTTTTGAGACTTCCAAGATTTAAATTTTTTGTGAGATGTTCGATTTACAATGTAAGTATTTACCCAATCCCCCTACCAATTGAGTTTTTACCCATGTCATGAACAAAGAAATAAGTTTCCCTCCTTAAATTGGCCCAGTTGGCTAGAGCTGTAGAATACACTGACTGCATCTCTGCAGAAGGGTAAGACCTCTTTCCCCCCCTCCAAACGAACGTCCTGGATATGACACTAAACAATATGATGGTGAGGTTCCAGTAATGTTGGAGCTTTGGAGAATGCCATTGCTCCCAGGTCCACTCTGGCTTGGAGTGGTAGCACCTAGTAGGGCCCTATTTATGGGTCAAATAGAACTTAACTGTGGTTTTGAGAGTTTACTGTTTTTGCATTTAAACTGCATACTTATGCTAAACTGAATTATCTGAAATAAAACTGTTTTAACATTTAACTTTATGTATTGCCCAGTCGGCTTGGGCTATAAAATACACTGGCTGCACCTCTGCAGAGGGGTTAAAAAAAAAACCTGAGTGTCCTGATTATGACACTAAATAATCTGATGGTGAGGTTCCAGTGATGCTAGAGCTTTGGGGAATGTGAAGCACCTCTTCATTGCCATTGCTCCCAGGTGTGCTCTGGCCCGGAGTGGTAGCACCTGATAGGGCCCTATTTATGGGTCAAATAGAACTAAACTGCATTGCTTGAAATAAAACTGTTTTGACATTTAAACTTGGAACTATTTAACTTTGACTTATGATAAACTGAGTTGTTAGAAATAGAATTGTTTGATCATTTAACTGTGTGTATCTACAAAATGTATTTACAAATCATATATTATGTGTAAAAACAGAATTTGGCATTGAATAATCAACAATGGTTGATATGCCATAAAACCAAAACAAACCTAACCAAACCAATCAATCTGATTTAAAATTTATAAGATTTGAAAACTAACTTATTGATTCATAAGATAAAAAGAAAATTGAAGTGTTGTATACAACTGTATCAATATATTTATTTGATTTTATGTAAATGTTTTTTATTCAGCAAATTATTTATTCTTATTTCCAGGAACAGTCAACTCTTGCTCTGAGAAAAGAAGGACTAGGAGTAGTCTTAGATTCAGAGTTACCTCATCTTATTGGAATCGATGATGACATTCTTAGCACTGGAATTATGCTTTATCATTTAAAGGTTTGGAAATATTTTGCTTTTTTTTTCTACCAAATACAATGAACCCTTTTCTTCAATACATCTCTTTATTTAGAACTTCTTTTTTTACTAAGATTTACCCTATGCAAGGCCAAGCTGGCTACTAATCAGCTAAGATAGGGTTTTAATTTTCACTTATTAGTGAAAATTAAAACACTATCTTAGCTGAGAAGTTGATAAATAGAAGAAATAAATGAAGATGGGAATATGAATGTGTGGATGGACAGATTAGTGACTTAGGTATTTAAACGACTTGTCGGCAGGACTTAGAATACACCAACTGTATCCCCTGCAGAGGAATTAGATCCCACCTCAAACAAAAAACAGGGATGTCCTGGATATGATACTAAACTGCATCTGATAGTGAGGTTTCAGTTTTGGAGATCTGCAAAGTGTGGAATACTCCTTCATTACCATTACTCTGAGGACTACTTTGACTCAGTGGTAGTAATTGTTAGGGGGTTCCATCTTTGGGTCAAATAGATCTTTTTAAAAATGATTTATATTTGATAGGAAAAAACTCTTAATAAATGACAACACAAAAAATGTAAATATTAATGTATGATGAACATGATTCCCTAACCTCTGGGCATAAAATAATTCTAGATGGGTTTTGAGTGCCATTAAAATCAATCGGGTGTTTAAGGATAAATAAGATCCTTATTAACCTTTGGATTTAAATAACTCAAAATAATATACTATTGGAAGGATTCACCCGTTATGAGTTTATTACACATTTCAACTGTTTTTATAAAAATTGTGTCAATAAAGTTAATTTTCCTTTTAATTAAGATACCAGTATTTTATAATTTTAAATGAATTATTATATAATCAAAACTGATATTATTAAATACTACCTTTCTGGAGTATTATACCCCAAAAGAGTTTTGTAAATTTTTCTACAAAATTTGTTTTAAATAAAACTAACTATACTACTCATACTTCACTGCAATATATTTTTCTTTTCAAAATTGTATTTTAATTTGTAATCATGCCAGCAACAAAAAAAACAACAACTTTTATTGATTTCTCTTTTAGATATTTGTATACAAGTACCTCCTCCCTATTTACTCAATAGATTCTGAGTGATGCTATATGAAAATGAAGACAATTACTAGAAATTTGTATGTGTTTATGGTTTTGTTTTCATTATCATTGTCACAAAACAATTTCTTCTTAATTCTTCATTTTGTGTCTGTTTATTTACACATCTGTGTAGGGGGCTTATTTTTCAAATATATCGAAAAACCCTAAACATGAACATTCATTGGAAATTTCACTTCTTTATCAAAACTTAATAAAATTAGAATAACTTCTTGGTTTTCCTATAAAAACTATACACAGAATTATTCTTAATGATATAAAAATAAAACCATGAAATTACAATTGAATAACACAGGACAGTTATGTATTAAAACTTGCTTTTTAAAATCATCATGCAAATTAGATATTTTATGACTGATAACTGTTATCTGTTAGTTCATATGATGCACAAATGAACATGTGTATTAATGATTTTAATATTACCATAAGTGCAGAAACCATTTTGATATTAGCATAAGTGCAAAAACATACAGAAATTTACATTTTATTTATATAGATAAAGAAGATTTTCCTGTTTAAAAAAAATTGTGAAGAGATTGTACTTGTTAAACTGATTTTAGCATTGAATACCCCATCAAATGTTGACATGCTGTAAAACCAATATGGATAACAAAGAAAATTAATAAAAATTCTTTATTATTGATATACATAAATAAAAATCATTTGTAATGCATAAAAATATAAAAAAGAAATTTAATAAAGGAAATAAAAACATTGCTTGTAATTTGAAAAGGATTTATTTTTGGAATAAATAATCCTTCAGCATAAACAATACCACATAAAAACTTATACTAATCAAAACTGAATTGTTGAAGGTATTGCTGTATAATGTAAATATTTTACTATAAAAATACACAATCAATAAAGAGGGATTGTCAATGGTCTGGAATTAATGCAAGTATTACTATCATATGTATGATTGGATTATCAAAATACTTTTTTTTGCAGGCGGGTAAAACAAGCATTGGCAGAGGAGATGCTGAAGTGCCTCAAGACATTGGTAAGATATTTTTCCTTTTGAAAATCTGTTTTTGGAGTAAAAACAGTTGAAGTTGCACAACTAGTACAAGATATTCCCTATCAGTCAAATGGATACCTGTAGATGAGCAGCAGGCACATGGCTTAAAGGAAAACTATAACAATACTTGGGCTTGTGCCTATCATTAATGAGTGCCACAACAGGAAAGTGGGGAAATTATATAAAAAGAGGGAAGAAAGGTAATGAAAGAAAGACCACCACATTTGCTATCCAGCCTTTCTCACCCAATAGAGGTTGTTGTTGACTCACAATCTATGCAAGTTAAAACAACCCACACTTTTGATCAGGGCTGGTAGTAAGGTCTCATGTTCATCCCTCTATCTGTTATATGTCCCCCTCTCCAATCTCTGATATTGTGTTGTATAGCCATGACCATGATTAACTATACAAACACATAATACATATATACAAATATACATATGCATGCAGCATACATATTGACGCAATGAATAAAGACGAGTGAAGACTCCTTTAAAAAAATATACCTGTCACTTTATTTGAAAGGTTGTGTGTGAGAGGGAGTTGGTGACTGAACAAAGACTGCAACATATTGACCTCATCAGTCCCTCAAGATATAGCCGTGTGTCGTTCTCGTTCTCCTGGACTGCTGCTCAACCGGAGGGCCGGAGGCCCACTCTGTTAAGTGCTGGCTTCCTCTACCACATCTTGTCACCAACGGGTCTCTAAACTCACTGGGGGTCCCGAGGGCCTCTTCTGCCAGGTGGTGACTTTCCCTACCACATCTTGTCTCTAACTCATCTGATCTCCAACTCACTGACTTCCTGTCTTCACCGAGTTATATAATAGTTCAATTGCCCACTCAATCTTTGGAATGGCATATTTGATCGTCATCAAGCAGAAATAACTGTCATGCAGTTCACAGGTCACTCTCTTCTGGTGCATCAGTCTATGAGTGTACCATGGCAATTTACCTTGTCCCATATTTTCAGCTAAGCCTGCCTACGTGATTTCGTCTAATAACTGCCATTGGAATGTGTCACTTCCGGTGCATCACCTTGGAATGGCATGTTTGGCCGGGTCAAAGGTCAATATACAACAATTGGGCCCTTATCCTACTATATGTCAGTTTTCATAAAGTAATATTCATATAAAATATGAAATTCTAGGGTTCCTAAGTAAGCTCTTTCTTCACCCTCAGTCAGAGGTTTTGGGGGTCGTATGTGCCAGCCCTGCTTACCACCATGATCAAAAGGCCTAATTGAAAACAAAGCACATGAATTATTAGTATTAGAGATGAATAGTTTCTTAAAAATATATAATAGTTTGCAAATTATTATTATTTAATAGAAATAGTTATTTGAAACCATATAACTGTGTGCAAATTATTTGTATTAAAAATAGTTACTTAGTTGTAATTATTTATAAAGAATTGAATAGAAATAATTGCTTGAAATCATAATTGTTTTAAAAAGGACAAACTTGGCATTAAATAACCCTACAAGGATTGAGATTCCATAAAACCAACCAACTTGTAGTCATGATATTTCTTGAAATGCTATATGTATGTAAATTAACTTTGCTGAAGCATGTGTCAATTTCTTTGTATAGTGTGCCATATATATTGATGTATATCTGACCCCCTGCTTCAATGCATACACTTGATCCTTTCATCAAGGTCACCTCCACATTACAGTTATAGATAAATTTTGATACATTTTTGATATTCTCTCTTTTTCTTTTTTACAGTTCTGGCTGGAGTTGAAGTTCAACCTGAACATTGTGTCATAGAGAATGAAGATGGCATTGTGACTCTCTATCCTATAAACAATGCTTTATGTACGATCAATGGTGTAAACATTCAAGGCTCAGCCAAATTAACTCAAGGTCAGTTTATTTACCTCTTCAATTCTTAAAAGAAGTTATAACTTGTTAATCTTATAAATTCACCAAATGTCTGTCCTTACAGCTAATGCTCTACCATCTTTAGCCAGATTTCAACTAAACTCTTAAGAATTGTTAGGATCATCTCTGAGAACATTTAAAACCATATATGGAGATCTATCACATCCTCTTTCTCTGTCTGTTCTTCATATTCCTATTGTTTTCCATGGTAAACTGTTTCCTTTTGGAATGAAACAATTTCCCATTTAAGTCCATTTAAAAATGACTGCAAACAAAGGGACAAACTTTGTCTCAGATTGGTATCTATGTAAAAAGTGACTTCTTACATGGCTAGCTCTATGTTCCTACAAGCAGAACTGGACATCCTGAGTGGTAGCAAATCCTTACCAAAAAGTCAAACAAAACGGTAAAGAATGCATACATTATAAGCAACGTTCTTTCATGATTAAAATATTTGTAATATCAGATTTTGAAAATGACAGGCATGTTCAACAGAAATAAAAACTATTTTACCCCCAGCACTGGGAAGAATTGCTGGTTTCAGGCCTAACAGCTTTGGTCATAATTTGAATTTTGCCCTTTGATTCTATTTTTAAAATGCAATAAAGACTGGATTTCTCAGCTTTTTACAAAAGGAAAACAAGTACTTAATGATATAAAGTACAGTGCAACTACACTTTTCCTTTGGATTTTTTTTTTATATATATACTGATACAACCAACTGGTAATATAAAAAGTTGGTGACCTTAGTCAATGGTGACCTGAAGGCTCCCTTTTCATTAGCTACTACACCAAGGTGTAGGGGAGGGCGCTAGTCCATTCCCTAGATTGCTCCACTTTACCCTTGATTTGTACCTTATAATGCTGAGTGTTAAGCAAGGTGGCATCATGTACCATTTTTTTGGTATAACTCGACCTGGGATTGAACCCAGGTATCCCAGACCATTGCCGAACATTCTAAAATCTATCAAATAAGACATATATTGTCACGTCCTAAGGCTTTTAAAGCAGACAGTATATCATTGTATGACTACAACAGTTGTGTATAATATAATAATGTCAGTTTACTGAAGGGTCTTGTGTGACAGAGCAAAAAATTGCCCCAGTGTCCCACAAGCATTAGGCCACTCTAACCCTTTCTCGTTGCTGCAGGGTTAAAACTCCAGAACCAAACTTGGTCTCTTTTTTTCTGCATCCTGCTGAAAGCAAGGACACAGCTGAGAAAAATAAACAGTTACTATACTCTAATCCCAACCTGAAAATAGGTTATTACTATGTCATAAATCCAATTTTAACTAATTCTTTCAAGAATCTGAACATCTTTGAAATCTTTTTTTTTTTCCCTGTTCAACATTTATTTGATAGGTGCTGTCATTCTGTTGGGTAAAACCAATATGTTTCGGTTCAACCATCCTGCTGAAGCTGCAAAGATGCGAGAAGAATTAAAAAGTGTAAGTACCTGGTGACATTTACCAAAATTGGCATTCTCCTGATTCCTTATTTATCCTTTCACAGTTAATTATTTATTTTTAGATGAAAATTTGTCAAGCATCATTTTTTTCTTCATCTAAATTTAGGTTTCTTTTTTTAATTGCAATTCACTCTGGTTGTTAGCTTTTCAACACGCTATTTCTTTGGGATAATAACATATTTCAAATAATTTTAATTAATGATGCATAAGAGTAAAATTTTTACATTTTTTTTTTAAAAATAATTCATTGGATGAATGTTTTGTTTATCTCTTTTAAAATGGTGCTTTTTTATTTTTTAAATAGAAGTCTTTCTTTTTTAAGACTTTAAAAATGGGGAAAATTGAAATAAATGTTGCTCTTTTTTTCTCCTGTAAAAAAAAAAAAAAAAAAAAAAAAAAAAGAAACATTCATGTTTTAAAGATTTTTACTGAATTGAATTACACCGGCCCATTGGCCTAATAGGTAGAGTGTTCGCCAATGACCTGGGAGACCGGCAGGTTGAGTCATACCAAAGACTCAAAAATTGGTACTTGATACCTCCTTGCTTAACACAGCCTTATAAGGAACATATCAAGGGTAAAGTGGAGCAATCCAGGAAAAGGAATAGTGCCCTCCCCTACATCTCGGTGTTATAGCTAATGGAAAGGGAGCCTTCAGGTCACCCTCTTCACTTCACTTTACTTACTGAATTGATATTACCGGTGCAGAAAATCTCCCCTCTTCACATCAACAATGTTGTCCAAGGGAAAAGGGTTTATACAGCTTAGAATCAATGTCATATAAAGAATTGCCAGAACAAAGTTGAATACACAGAATGCTTCTGGGACTTCAAATCCTAGACATGGGAGTGAGAACAGCATAACCCTCTGTATCAAATTGTTTCATTGTGAGTCTCTCGAAAGTAGAGGTTGGCCCGAGAAATGAAAGAAATGAACAAACTCACATTTACAATTTGATTCCCACATTTACTGGTATCCTGGCTATGACATTAAATTGCATCTTTTTTGAAAAAATCTTCCAAAACAAGTATTTAAAAAAGAAAAGACCACCCCCCTCTCTGGAAATAATAAAAAAAATTAAATAATTCAACCTGTCTGGTTATTTGTCTTTTCCAATGCTAACTGTTCCAGAAATAGGTGATCATTCGACATTGAATTAAAATGTGAAAATGAAACCTCCTTATAAAATGTAAAATAATTGTTTTTTGGGGGTTTTTTCTAGTGAAAAATTGTGATGAGTTTGGGGGTCTAATAATTTCAAATCACAAAAAAAAAAAAATAATAATAATTTTTTTTTTTTTTACCCTGGTGAACTTGAACTGATATATGTCTAGACTATTACCTGAGACTCATTACTTTATTTTTTTATCTATTAGGACCTGGAATAAGTTCTTGCTGATTTTTCATGAAAAGTAATTTTTTATTTTCAAAAATTAGTAAGAAACATGTCACTGAATGTATTGTCCATTGCTAGCCACTAGTTTTTGCCCATCTTTCTGGCAGCATTTAAATTCCATGTTAAAAAAACATCTTTTGAGGTTTAACCACAAGTTGACCCATTTTTTGGCATCTTCATAAGAATAAAAGTGCTACTCAGCTAGGCCATGTGCTATTGATTGGAACAAATGATAATCAGATGGAGGAAATGTCTAGTAAATACACCGGGTAGGGTAGGATTTCCCATTTAAGCATTTCCAAGTATGTTTTCACCCATTTTGCAACATGTGGCCTAGCGTTGTCATGTTGCAAAATCACTTTGTCGTGTCTCTGCTTGTATAGTGTCCGTTTTTTTCTTCAATGCTTGGCTCAAGCACATTAATTGTAGTTGATAGCAATCTCTCATGATGGTTTCGATTGGTTTGAGCAGCCTATAATAAACTACACCCAGCTTATCCAACCAAATGCAGAGCAAAAGATTCGAACCGTGAATATTCAGTTTTACTATTGATGTTGATATGCATGGCAGATTTACCTCATGATCTTTTATGCTTAGGGTTATCATAGCATATTCATTTTTCAATGCTGGTCATGATATGATGCAAAAACACTTTTCTTTTTCTGCCATTGAAGTTGCTGTTTACACATGACGAGATGCTATTCATTTCTCAACTTCAACTCGTACAGCACCCACTGTCCTTGCTTTCAAACATTTCAAAACTGTTGTGTAATCAACTCCTAATGATTCTGCATGTTCAGCTTGCACCTGGCATGAGTCTACATGAAGTAATGCCTCCAATTCTTCGTCTTCAAACTTTTTTGGTGCACCAGAGTTTCCTTTATCTTCAACATTGAAATCATTATTTTTAAAGTGTCTAAACCAATCTCTGTATGTTGTTTCCAACAGTGCATGGTCGCTGTAAATCTCAACAAGATTGTGTATGCAGATTTTTTTTAATAAAGTAAGTAAGTAAAGTTAGCGACCATAGTCGAGGGTGACCCGAAGGCTCCCTTTTCGATAGCTACTACACCAAGGTGTAGGGGAGGGCGCTACTCCATTCCCAGGATTGCTCCACTTTACCCTTGAACCGTACCTTATAATGCTGAGTGTTAAGCAAGGTGGTATCAAGTACCATTTTTAAAGTCTTTGGTATGACTCGACCTGGGATTGAACCCAGGTCTCCCGGGCCATTGGCGAACACTCTAACCGCTGGGCCAATGCAGTAAAATCCCTGCAAATACACTTTCTTTGGCATAAAATCTGACATGTTTAATGCTATGAAAAACTAAGTTGTTTACACTTCAGTGAAATGACATTCATTGAATTTCAAGTTTGTTCATAGTACTTTCTTATAGATATGTTACTATCTGAAACTACATGCATGCAGTTCTTGGAATCCCATCTGTTGAAAAGCAGCAAGAACTTATTCAAAGTCCTAATATTTATTTATTTATTTATTTTCTTACCTTTGTAGTGCAACTTGAATTTTTCTCAGTCGTCTCTTCTAAGTCAGTCAATGACAGACCTGTACCGATCAACAGACAGTCTTAATATGGGGTAAGGATATTATATCTTTTTAATTTTGTCTTTCCTTTTTATAATGTTAGTTTTTAAGGTTTCTGTTGCCTCCTAAAGCTAAATTGTGCTGGCTATAACACTAAACTGTATCTGATGGTGAGGTTCTAGTTCTGGGAATATGGAGTCACCCCTTCATTACCATCGCTCCCAGGTTCACTCTGACCCAGAATGGTAGTACCTTTTATAGGTTGAATAAATCAGTTGGAAAATTATATATATATTGGATAGGAATACTTGATTCCATATAACTGCACATTATTTTCATTGAAAATAGTCACTGAAGCTATACTTGTTTACTAACAATTATTATTATTAATTACTTAAAACCATATAATTGCTTGCAAATTATTGGTGTTAGATAAGAATACTTGAAACCATATAACCATATGCAAACAAAAGATTATTATTAAATAGGAAGTGTTACTTTAAACTATATAATTGTGTATAAATTTTATTATTAGATCAAAATATTTGAACACGTACAACTGTGTGCAAATTATTTGTATTTGATAGGAATACTTGATATCCCAAATTGTATGCAAACAAGTGATTATTGACAAATTAAAAACATACAATGAAACATTTAGAATATAGTTATTAAACCTTTAGAAATGAATCAAATTTTGACATTAGATAACCCATAAGAAGTTGATTTGCCATTAGAAAATATGCTAAACCAAACTACAACTATACACAGTAGTAGTTTCTCTTTTTGTTTTTCTAACAATCATTGTTTGCAAGTGAAATTGCCAGTTCAAAGGTGGAAAAATACTTTGACTTGTGATAGGTTGCTTGTGGCAGATGAAATAGTTTTTTGATTGTGTCATTGTTACATGGAGTTGTTTTATGTTCTTTATATTATTTATTTGTTTGGTTTATCATTTCTATAACCATCATCATTTGTTTGGATTATCATTTCTACAATAATCACCATTTGTTTGGTTTATCATTTCTATAATAATCACAATTTATTTGGTTTATCATTTCTATAATAATCACCATTTGTTTGGTTTATCATTTCTATAATAATCACAATTTGTTTGGTTTATCATTTCTATAATAATCACCATTTGTTTGGTTTATCATTTCTACAATAATGTCAATTTACTTGGTTTATCATTTCTATAATAATCACCATTTGTTTGGTTTATCATTTCTATAATAATCACCATTTGTTTGGTTTATCATTTCTATAATAATCACCATTTGTTTGGTTTATTATTTCTACAATAATGTTAATTTACTTGGTTTATCATTTCTATAATAATCACAATTTGTTTGGTTTATCATTTCTATAATAATCGCAATTTATTTGTTTATAATCGCAGTTTATCATTTCTATAATCATCACAATTTGTTTGTTTTATAATGTTCAGAATGAATTCTTCGTCGCCACTTTTGTAATGTTCTGTGAGGTGTGTAATTTTGGCTGATACTTAAAATCTCTTCACACTCATAAAATGCTGAATACTGAGTCTGGAATGCTAAACAATACTAACTCACAATGTTACATTTTAAATCTATTTTACATATATCTCTACTTGTCAAACTTCTGTCTGACCCATTTATATATCCACCAGTTCTAGTCATGTGAACTCCAGTAGCACAATCTATTTCAACACTTGTAATTGTTGGCTACAGATCTTTGTTTGAACCACAAGTCAGTATAGGTACATTCTTCTACATAATAGTTTGGTTTATCCTTTCTATAATAATCACAATTTGTTTAGTTTATCATTTCTTTAATAATCACAATTTATAAATTATTTTAAAAAGAAAAACAACTTGAAATAGTCTTTTTGTTTTGTAAAAAAAAAAAAAAAAAAAAAATACAAATCTGATACAGTTACTCTAAATCAAGAAATACCTGATGTTTGAAAGTAATTCCTTCTACTCCCCAATGAAGCTCTGTTCTACACCTCCTATTTATTTAATTAATATAATACATAAAACTGTATAAAAATACAAATAACCTTTTATGCTATCGGTTTTTTGCAGCCAGTAATAAATTAAGTTAATTTGAATAAGAAAAATTGTCTTGATTTGCATCGGTTTGACTTACAGTGCCTTCTCCAATACCACAAAACAAATGGTGACTAAGTTAAAGTAGTACTGTACTTTATAACAATTATATTGGATAAAAGAAAAAGGAATAAAATCTCTCAATTCAAAGTTTTAAGTTTCACAATTTCTTAAACCTGAGGTAAATACTTGTAATCAAACATATATGGTGGTTAACCTGATTTTTATTATCCTACCCCAATTACTAAATGGTGTAATGGTTAAAGTGATGGACTGCGGAATCGTAGTATGCGAGTTCATACTCCAGTCGCGCTATTACGTTCACTTTCGGGCAAATACCCTTGGGAAAGGTATGAACCCCCTTATCCTCCCAGCTATGGGTTAAATAGTACAACTACTGTTCTTCTAGGGGAATGGCTTTGGCATCAAATAACCTAAAAAGAGTTGATATGCCATTAAACAAAGAAACCAAACCAAACCAATTACTAAAATATCCATTGTCACAAAACTATATCACATTACCAAAAGTTTAATCTGGTGTCAGTTTGTATTGCATTTATTTTTCCTATTAAAATTAATATACAGGGTGATCTTAAAGAAACTCCCTATTTTAAAATACTTATGATTTAATTTTTTGTAAAATTCATAGTTAAGAAATGAATTATAAGAATTTTAAAATAAAGAGCTACTTTTCAATCACCTTTCGTGTGTGTGCAAAAGTCATTCAATAAATAAGGGAAATTTTAAGAAAAAGCAAAATAGTTTTTTTCACCATTAAATGTAAAATATGCATTGCTTAGTTTATAGCAAAAATTATTTTAATCTCCCCCCCCCAAATTTTTTTTAAGACTATTCAAAATGGTGGCAAATCAGAGTGCACCAGGCTTGAACAGAGGTCTGTCATCAAATATTTTGGTGGCTGAGATGTACAAACCATGTGAAATGTACAGAAGAAGGTGTAATGTGTAGAGAGAAGCCTTTTTTACGAAAAAACGCCAAACGAACAGCGACCACCAAACACTATGACTAGGCCCTATTGAACAACAAAGATATAAGAGATAAATACGTATTAGAATTAAGAAACAGATTCAAAACACTACAAGAAAGGACGGAAAAAAGTACACCAAACGACGAATATGAAAATTTCGTCAATGCACACCTCGAGGCAGCAGCAAAATACATTCCAACAAAACTTAAAACTAAATATAGAGTCCCATGGGAAACTTTAGCGGTGAGAGAAAAACGTGCACTAGTGAAAACAGCCTCTAAAAACTATCGAAAAAACCCAACAAACACAAATGCCTTAAAACTAAAAACGGCACAATATCAATTAGCAGGCATATATATAAAGGAACAGACAGAATACATTCAAAATCAGATAGATAAGATTAGAGACTCGGTGGAAGATAGACAATCTAGAATAGCCTGGCAAACAATAAACGAAGTGAGCAGAAGAAAGAACACAGCCAAAGCAAAACTGAAAGCAGCAAACCAACAAGAAAGAATACAACTGTGGAAACAGCACTTCGAAAACCTACTAGGAAACCCACCGAAAATAACACAGGAACCAATCACCAGAATAATTAGCAAACAATTACACATTAAACTAGGACCGTTCACACAAGAAGAACTCGACTCGGTTCTCAGAAAAATGAAAAATAGGAAAGCTGCAGGGCTGGACGAAATTCCTCCGGAAGTATGGAAGACCAGACAATTCGACAACATACTGCTCCGACACTGCAACGCAGTAAACAATCAAAATCCGATAGATAGATGGATGAAGGGATGCATACTCCCCTTCCCTAAAAAGGGGGACCTCGGATTAGCCAAAAACTACCGAGGCATAACACTTACATCCATAGCAGCCAAAATCTACAATGCCCTACTACGAAACCGCATAGAACCCAAAATCGACAACATACTTAGAAAAAACCAAAATGGCTTCCGAAGAAATAGATCCACGACCTCACAAATATTAACCATCCGTAGAATCCTTGAAGGTGTACGGGCAAAAAACCTACAAGCGACATTAATATTTGTCGACTTTACCAAGGCTTTCGATTCCATTCACAGGAAAGATGGAACAAATCCTACTAGCGTACGGCATACCTAAAGAAACCATAGCGGCAATAACGATTCTCTATAGAAACACTAAAGTAAAAGTACGATCACCAGATGGAGAATACTTTGACATTGTAGCAGGAGGACTACAAGGGGACACGCTGGCTCCGTACCTCTTTATCATTTGTCTAGACTACGTACTTAGAACATCGATTGACAAAATCAAAGAGAATGGCTTCGAACTGACGAAGAAAAGAAGCAAAAGGTACCTCGCAACAACAATTACCGACGCCGACTACACCGATGACATAGCGATACTGGCAAATACACCTGACCAAGCCGAAACACTACTGCATAGTTTGGAACGAGCAGCAGCAAGCATAGGCCTCTATGTTAATGCACACAAAACGGAATATATGTGCTATAATCAAACGGGGGACATCTCCACTCTAGAAGGAACCCCTCTTAAACTAGTAGACAAATTCACTTACCTAGGAAGCAGCGTTGAATCAACCGAAAAGGACATCGAAACAAGGTTAACGAAAGCATGGACAGCTATCAATAGGCTATCAATTATATGGAAATCAGACCTAACCAATAAAATGAAACGCAGTTTCTTCCAGGCAGCGGTCACATCGATACTGCTATATGGCTGCACTACATGGACGCTAACAAAACGGCTGGAGAAGAAGCTAGATGGCAATTACACAAGAATGCTGCGTGCAATCCTGAACAAGTCCTGGCAGCAACACCCCACAAGACACGAACTGTACGGCCACCTGCCCCCTATCACGAAAACTATTCAAGTTAGAAGAACCAGACATGCAGGACACTGCTGGAGAAGTAGGGACGAACTCATAAGAGATGTACTCTTATGGATCCCCACACATGGCCACGCAAAAGCAGGACAACCAGCACGAACATACATTCAGCAGCTATGTGAGGATACAGGATGTTGTCCTGAAGACCTACCTAGGGCGATGAACGATAGGGAGGAGTGGCGAGAGAGGGTCAGGGATATCCGTGCTACCAGCGCGATATGATGATGATGATGATAACCTTACTCAGATACTCAAAAACAGTATTAGTGGAGATCAACTTTTTATTTTCAAAATAATAAATTAAATTAGTATTTGAACAAACCATCTCATTCATCAAATGTCTTATCTCTCAGCTACAGGCACCAAATTTTCTGTAGTTTTTAGCATATTAGTTTTTCTGTATTCCAAATCTGAATTTTTTACCAACAGGTTTAGTTTATAAATGTAATGCTAAACTGAATCCTTATTTTGTGTTTGTCTAGATTTCAAAAGAAAAGAATATCTGAGTACTTGAAATCTTATTTGAAATCCTCCCTGAATATTTAAGAGTGATTCAAGAGTTTTCAACTAAGATCTTTTATTGGGATCAAAAGTCCTTTTTAGGTTTTCCACAAAAAATAGCTTTAAGTACCACTCATGGATGCTATAAGAAAAGCAGTCTTGCTGGCACTTACTCTCTACTAGAACCCCAAAACTATTCCCATCATGTCAACAGAGCTTAGAATATGCTGACTCTGTCCCCAATAGAGGAGTAAGACCCACTCAACAAAGCAGGGATCTTGGGTATATAACACAAAACTGCATCTGATGGTGAGGCTCCAGAATTGGAGATCTAGCGAGTGTGGGGAGTCCGTTCATTGCCATTACTTTCAGGTCCACTCTGACCTTTAATGGTTGTACCTGTTAGGGTTCTATTAGTCAAATAGACCTTTGGAAAAATTATTCGTATTTGATTGGACCTTATACAAAAAAAACCTCTTAAGAAACAACTACATAAAAATATAAATGTATGATAAACCTGATTCCCTAAACACTTATTTTCTTCCGGGTGTGTCACACACTAGAAACATGATAATCGATATCAAGCAACAATGGATCACTAGATATGTAAATTTGATTTATATTCAAATTTACAATAAGATTTTATCTGGTTGACAAATCAGAATGAAATAAAAACATGCAAGGGATTTATTTTAAGTGTCAAACAGAAGGCGAAATAAACAACTCGGGTCATTATAACAATAATATAACAATTTATTCAAACATCAAAATAAACAAGGGGAAAAGAAAGCCAAAACAAAGAAAACTACTGAAGTCAATTTTAAAGCAAAGGTGAAGGAAGGACACGTATATTAAATAAGAAGTGTGGAATTTGATTTATAACAACTATTTCTTATTTGTTTTCTTTCTTTTCTTTTCCCAATTCCCTACTTTCTTTTCTTAGTGTCAGGAGGAAGTAAGTTAAGAAAATGTTCAGATCAAAAGTTTAACAATGCAATGAGAGAGGGTAATTGTAATGTACTTAGCTTTCTCGGCCCTTTTCTTTTCTTCTCTTTGATTTCAACTGATTTACGAATTTGCTGTTGGAATCTGATCGTCATTTCTTCAACATTAGTTGAAGGTTTCAAACTTCGTTCAGGATCTCAAGTTCTTTTCACTTGAGCATCATATTTTCAGAGCAAACATGATGGACGTCTGCAAATGCCAAGCTCTCGACACTTGAAACATTTTATTTTTCGTGCGCAGCGGCTGTCACAGTATCACGTGATGAGCCCTAGCCAATTGCTGCCACTAGGTGCTCCAAGTCATTTGCTCTTGCCGTGACCTCAATCCGCATCTGTATTACATCCCATCTTCTGTCTGGGTCATCGAAAGGTGAGGTACATGTAACAGGTGACAAAAAGAAATCAACAAACATATATTTTCATATCATCCCAGTTTCTTATTTGGTGATTTCTATCAAAGATCGGCTTTTATTGTGGGGCTTTCGTTAGGAAGAGAAGAAAAGTTTTTTACTCCCATCTTTAGTATGACATCCAAACGGTTTTGGCTGCAACTCTCAAATCTAACTGGGAAAAAAAATCAATCTTCTGCTCTTGTTTATGTGTTTTATATTAACCAATCAAAATCCATATTTTCATGAAAACTTTATTTCAGTTTTGGTTCTCTTTGCTGAGGTGACACCTTTTGATAATCACCAAAACATGTTAATCACTAAGCAGGTGTTGAAATAGACTAACTGCACTGTAGGTCCTATGCATAATGCATATATATTCAGTTAGTTATTTAAAAATTGAAATGAATGATATTCTTAATGTGCATAAAGGCACAGCAAAGTTTTTGTTTTATTAATTTCTTAAGATAATTTACTGCAATTTTGATAAATCTTTTTTCTAAATTTTAGAGCTGATTTTGAAACGATGCATCGTCAAGAACTTGAAATGTTGGAAGAGAAGAGGTAAGACTTATTTTACAAGTTTATTAGATTCACTTTACTATACCAAATTTTGAGTTACCTTCTCCAGCTGGTGATATTGGATACAAATTTATCTCAATCAGAAGGTTAAATTTTCAATATTGTTTTCCATAAATTTGACAACTCTTACTTCCATGGAAACTGGTGCAACACAATTTTCTCAACCAAACTTGACTTATAATAGTTGTTTAAATTTCTGAGACGAAGCTTGATGATTTTTTTCTTTAGGGTTATCAGACTATTGTCTTCATCTTATTGTTATTTCCACAACGTTTTGACCGATATGTCCTCTAGCCTTCTTCAGGTGTTTGTTGAACTCAGGAACCTACACAGAACTTCGAACTACGTCCTTTATTGAATTCATGGGTGTCACCTTTTCTGATTCCATTAGCCATAACCGGGTACAAGTGTTAAGCATTCGCTACACTATGTGTCCAGCAGGACACATATCGTGATGGTTATAGGCGTTGGTTCCCTAAGCTTTTAAGGAGACGATCATCTGGAGGTTGCAGGTTCAACCCTGACTGCAGGTGAGTAACAATACAGGAATACTTAACACTTGTACCCGGTTATGGCTAATGGAATCAGAACAGGCGACCCCCGTGGATTCAATAAAGGATGTAGTTCGAAGTTCCATGTAGGTTTCTGAGTTCAACAAACACCTGAAGAAGGCGAGAGGACATATTGGCTGAAAAGAATCATCAAGCTTTGTCTCAGAAATTTAAACAACAATAGTCCGAAAGCCCTTGGCTTATAATATTTTTAATTTTCATTATATAAAGCTTTGTTAATCCTTATTAACTCTTTGCTAGTCTTTCTGTTGTCTTATTTTTCTTGCTTTTTATCACAACCATCTCTATCACAAACTGATGCTAAGGCTCCAGTCCTGGAGTTTTGGGGAATGTGGATTACCCTTTCATTGCTATTACTCCCAGGTCCACTCAGACCCAGTGTGATAGTCCACATTAGGGTCCCATCTATGGGTCAAATAGAACTATTTAATTGTTCATTAAACTTGAAACCATTTAACTGTGTGCCAACAAATGTCTGATGTTAAATTATTAAAGTGTGCAAATAGAACTATTAGTCTTAATAGCAATACTTGAAACCAATTAACTGTGCAAATAAATGAGTTGTTTAGAAATAATGCCTACAAACTATTTGCTTACAAATCATATATATAATATATATGTATAAACAGAAATTGGCATTAAATAACCCACTAGGGTTGATATGTTATAAAACACACCCAAACCATTTATTTACTCTACTGATTAAATATACAGAAATTCACTGGAAATTATTTTACTATAGAAATACATTTTAGATGATTTGACTATAGAATTGCATTACAATTATTAAACAAATTTGTAATTTTCATTTACTCTAATGATATACATAAAAAATTCATTGAAAATTATGTTACTATTTTATTAATTTTTGTAGTAATAAAAAGTGCCAAGTTAGAGAGATAATGAAACTGCGTTGTCCAAAAGTATTTTAAGGCTCAAATTGCAGTCTTAAAAAACTTTGACTTAAAGTTTTAAAAAAAAAAAATCTGTCCCGTCCCAGACTGCCAACCCATCATCTCAAAGGGGGTAATGGTCATGTTTATTGTCTGATGTCTGAGGCACCTTAAAAGGAAATGCCTGACAAGACTATTTGTTGTGGCCCCGGAAAGGGTCACTAATGAAAACACAAACACGGATATTAGATAACAGATTATATTACACAAGAAAGATAGTTACATAGAAAAGGTAAGAATTCTCGTACTGTTCGGATAAGACTGATATTGATCTGCCTTCTGGCAGTGAAATCTCAGTACTAATAACGGTGAGAAGAGTCCATTATGGTAAGATGGATAAGGCTCCCACAACACTATTTTTGCTACCACCTGCCCTGGAGGTTTTACTCCTAAGTCTACTCTAACTCGGAATGTTATTTGTTAAAGACCCATCTATAGGTCAAATAAATCTGTATGAAAACTATTGATATTAGATAAAAATACTTGAAACCATATAACTGTATGCTAATTATTTGTATTAAGAATAGTTTGAAATGATAATTGCAAAAAACAAGACTAATTTTGACATTAAATAACCCAACAAGAGTTGACATGCCATAAAACCAACCAACCAATTTATATTTTAGGTCAATTAGTCTTTTTATAATGAAAAAAACCTTTTTCCAGGTTTTCATGTGGGTAAGTATTGACTCTGAATTATTTGCCTCTCCATTTTGTATTTGACATGGTTTCTTTATCCCTACTTTCCATGTTTTTTTATTCTTTTCCTTTGTATTTCTATTTAAGACCATTTTGCCTGACTATTCTTAACACCTTCGACATCATCATGTAGAAATTAGCAAGAATGGGTGTTGGTCGATTCTCCAGAGACTAAACAGTATTAATCACAGCTGTGTTGGCCCTATCAGCAGGGTCTTGACTACATTGACTGTGTCTCCCTACAATGGGATAAGACTCCTTCTCACCTCTTTTGAGGTGACCTGAGTATGACTCTCAACTACATCTGGTGATATGGTTATAGTTCTGAAACTGAAGTGTGTGGAGTCATCCCTTCATTGTCATTACTCCCAGGTCTACTCTGACCTGGAGTGGTACTACATATTAGGGTCTCATCCGTGGATCAAATAGATGTTTAAAAATTCAGTATCCGATAAGAATACTTGAAACCATATAACTTTGTGCAAACAAATGAATATTACTAAATAGGAATAGTTACTTTAAACCAACTGGACATTGGCATAGACTGTTCGCCAATGACTCGGGAGACCTGGGTTCAATCCCAGGTCGGGTCATACCAAAGACTTTAAAAAAATGGTACTTGATACTGCTTTGCTTAACACTCAGCATTATAAGGTATGGATCAAGGGTAAAGTGGAGCAATCCAGGGAAAGGAGTAGCGCCCTCCCCTACACCTTGGGTAGTAGCTATTGAAAAGAAAGACTTGGAGTCACCCTCGACTACGGTTGCCAATTTTTTTTTTTTTTTTTTTTTTTTTTACACTTTAAACTATATAATTACTTGCAAAAAGACTGACTTCACCATTAAATAACCCAATAAAGGTTGACATACCGTAAAACCAATCAACCAACTAAGCTAAATCATTACAGCTGTGTGAAGAAGACAAAATAGATTCAAGGGGCAGATTTCAGAAAATACAAAAAGCATTGTCCAGAATTTAAATTTGGCTCACTATTTCATTTCATGCAAGTGCATGTGGGAAAGACATGAATCCATCTCTTTTACCTGCAACCCAGCTATGGCTAAAATAGTAGGGCAGACTGGACTCTTTAGTCTTGTGTAGATATGCAAACCAATCTAGAAGAAGGAAAACTAAACTCAGAAAAAAGATCACCTTGCTACTGAAATGATACCACCATCACTAATGTGATGTGGCTGCAGCTGTATGCTCTACTAAGTATATATAGAAACACAATAGCAACAAAAGGATCATTAATAGGCCCAAGGATAGTAATAAATTTTTACTTTAGAAACATCTTTTGAAAATGATATGCACTTTCAGTGCTAAAGTTTATTTCACTGACATGTGTAAACCAAGAAGAGAAAAATGAAGATTTTCCAGAAAGTAGAAGAAATAGGGAATCTGCAATCTTGAGGCCACCTGAAACCTTCTAAAACATCAAGTGCAATTTTCCTCTGTTTTATTGAAAGACCAATTAAAATTCTGCATCTCTACTTCACTGCCCTGTCAGTTGGGGCTGTAGCATATGCCGACTCCATCTCTACAGAGAGTTATCCTCATCCTCTATAAATGTCCTGGGTATGACACTAAATTGCATCTAATGGTGAGGCTCCAGTTGTGGAGCTTTGGAAAATGTAGAATACCCTTTCATTGTTATTACTCCCAGGTCCACTCTGACTCAGAGTGGTAGTACTTGTTAAGGTCCCATCTATTGGTTAAATAGAATTATTCAATCATTTACTATATTTAACAGCATTTAACTGTGTGCGAACATGATTAATATTAAATAAAATTATTGGTGTTAGCAATACTTGAAACCATTTAATTGTGTGCAAATAAATGAGCTCTGACTCGTTTAAAAATAAAGTTACCTATTGATATGCTATTAAACCAAATAACAAGTTGCTCAGTCAGCTGGGGTTGTAGAATACACCGACTGCATCTCTAATGAGTCACATCAATCAAATGGAAATTGCTGCACATATATACAGCAAAAATGCTTTGGCTGCTTACTGTATCTCCTGCAGAGAAGTAAGAAAAAAAAGCACTGTCCTGGATATGAGACTAAACTGCATCTCATGGCAAGATTTTAATTCTGTAGATCTGGGGAGTGTAGAGTACTCTTTCATTGCCATTCCTCCTGGGTCCACTCTGACCTGGAGTGGTTGTACTTGTTCGAATCCCATCTATGGATTAGATAAAGCTTTCTAAAAATGATTGATGTTTAATAGGACCATTTACAAAAAAACAACTTTTAAGAAATATCTACATAACCATTTACAAAAAAACAACTTTTAAGAAATATCTACATAACCATTTACAAAAAAACAACTTTTAAGAAATATCTACATAAAAAATGTAAATATAAACATAATTTTGTAAACTCTAGGCATAAAATAACCCTAAACAGATTGACATACCATTAAAATCTATCCACAAAACAAAAATGAAATAAATACAGCACAGAATATTTTTTCTCACAAATGAGTTTATATTGTATGACTTTCTATACTGGTATTTCAATTAATATTTACTAAGCTTAATATAGCACAAAGCCATAGAGAAAAAAATTACTATTATAGTAAGAATGGTCTGTGCTACATGCTTTCTTAACATTGTCTCACAGTGTGAGTCTTCATCATAGAGAAAACATAGGTGCCTGTGGTGTCTTGGAGGTGCCCGTGGTGTAGTCGTTATCGTCGTAGGAAATGGACATGGCGACACGAGTTCAAATCCTCGACGAGACTGATTGCATTTCACATAGCACTAATACCCTTGGGAAAGGTATGAATCCAATTATTCTCCCTCCAGCTATGGGTAAATAGCAGGACAGACTAGGTTCTTCAGCCTTGGTTAGGCAACTAGTCTAGGAGAAGGAAAAACTCTGAATTCAAACCTGTTAAACTCCGCTTAAAAATTGACCTTGTGTCATATCCTGCCTGAGCGGAGGGGTTGGTAAATAGTATCATAGAGAAAACAAATGAAGTATGTCAACAAACCACCCTTTATTTTTATTTCTTTTCAGATTTTTTTCTCTTTTTCTTCTTTCTCTTTCCGATATTTAAAAATTAGTCAATATTATATCTACCCATAATAGTTGAAAAAGCTGTAGGGTATTTAATTACACCAATATTGTTAGTCAATTTAACTAAGGGGTGCAGATTTTTACATTGGAGTAAAGCCAAAAAGTACCAGCGTTTTTCTACTGATACAATGTAACCCAATAAAAGCTGCTACTGAAAGATAAAATGGGTACCTTTTTTTTTTCTTTTTTTTCTCTTCTCCAAAGAAATTTATATTAGAAAAAAATGGATACATTTATTGACATCAATTGACAGTTAACAGTTAAAATAACAAAGATGTTAACATCCTTTGACACTGAATGTTTAAATTCCCAGTTTGCCTGTTTCTTTTTCTGAATAGTCTCTTTATTTTCTACCCCGAAAAACAACCCTTTTTGGAACCCCCTTACCCCCTAGTTAAAGGCTAAATAGTATCACTGCTGTTCTTCAACTAGGATGGCTTTTGGCATTAAAGAACCCATGAAGATTGATATGCTATTAAACAAAGAAACCCAACCAAACCTTTTTGTTTTTTAATTTAATTTTTTTTTAATTCTTATTCTATGGTTATTTACTAAGCTTCAATTAGCTGTGACACAAAGCCAGAAGTATGGGGCACACAAATTCAAATGGTTTGTTCAGGTACTAAGCTCGATAGAATGGCCTAAATTGATTGACAGTGAAGAATAATGTTTGCAAGGTGACATTGATGAGTGAAGAACCAACTTATTCCTCTTTGATAATTGGTTGTTTGGAGTGAGTGAAAGGTAGATGGTACTGCATTAATGATTTGTGTAAGTGTAGTACTGATATGTTGACCAATCAAAGCTAACTATGAATTGTCTCTCTTGTTATATAAGCTTCCCAGAGATAGGAGAATATTTTAGACTGGAAAGGCCTAGGCATCTCAGGTGGTGTAATGGTTAGCAAGCTAGACTGGCAAACCTTATGCTACATCTAAGCAAAAAGTTTAATAAATTATTAGAGTAGAGGCCTTGAATGTCTTAGGTAGTGTAATGGTTAGCAAGCTAGACCAGCAAACATTCATAAGTGAGTTCAAATCTCATGAGTGCTCCATTCTTATGGCCTTGTATCACATCTAAGTAAAGAGCTTAGTAAATCATTACACAAGAACATTCAGAGCTCTGTACATTTATCAGGGAACAGAAAGCACTCAGTGAGAAGCAAACTCGTAATAATTTATTCAGGTAGGTATCCTATGTACTCATTTACTCAGCACAATACAAAATCAGAAGTAGAGTGCATCCAATGAGAATCAAACTAGTGATGGTCTGCCAAATACCTTATGTACTCATTTAAGCTCAGCTTCCTTTTTTTTTCTTTTTTTTTAATCTAAAAGCTTACATCTTGTTTGTACTTTAACCTTTACTGCACATGAACTGAGTATATTCAGTTCTGTATATGTAGACTTGAGGAACTAAGTAAACTCCTTTCTCATTTTTGATAGACCTTTTATTTCAATCTTTGCAAGAAGACAAAAAAAAAGAGTGATAATATCCCCCACACTTGTGTGGTCATATGCTATTCATGGTACTTGATTGTGACCTTAGTTCTGTGACTACTACATGCGTTTCTGGCTAGTTGGTTTATCAACTCCTTCTGTGCCCACATTGTGTTTGAAAGATCCACAGATGGGAGATGACTCAATCTATCCAGAACTTCTGACAGTTGAGATGGTTCGTTGGGGCAAATTGCCTAGATATTGGCAACTCAAAGACAAGAAAAACTCTGTTAACAATTGATAACTATTTATTGAAATACAATAATGTGTGTGTATATATATATATATATATTGTTGCTTTTTGTTGTATTTGAGAGACAGATCATTAATTAACTGATGCAGTCATTCTATGTTACTCAATTTTTCAGCTTTAGTTCTTGAAGTGATCTCATTACTTATTTTTCTGTCTTCAGCAGGGACATCAGATATCTTATAAATGATTCCTATGGGAACAAACATTCTCAATTGGTTAGCCAATCACAGATCATTTCATATTCTTCAACTACTTTTTGACTGGTCAGCCAATCAAATACGCTGATCTACATCTTTGGGAAGAGTATCCCTTCCACGTATCAGATTTTAATTGGTCAGCCAATCAAACCACAATATAGGGGCATGGTTAATTAAGGGTCCCAGCCTATGACTTGTGGAGGTGGTATCTCTTTTCACATTAACCATAACAAAAATCAAAGATCTAATTAATCTATTCAAAGATTTGACCTTTTTACTCCAAAAAGTGGGCAAGAATTATTTTAGGATATCATGATTTAAAATGGATAAATGCACCAACAAAACCCCCAAGCCTGCTTACATTTTATTTTGACAATGAGAAAGTTCAGTTCATACTTGTCCTTCACTGACCTTTTAAATTGACTTTTGAATTTCTTTTAAAGTCAATAAGTCTGTTTAATATTTTTATAAAAAGAAAAGTACATTTTCCTAAAGAAAAAATGCATACTCTCCATAAGTTTTTAGCACCAGTGAATACCTCATATTGCCATAACTTGAAAGCTCAATTCAAAATAAAAAGGAACTAAACTAAAACCACTGTGAAGTAATTTTACCATCAAATTGATTCAATTTTTCCCAAATTTCAAAAATTTTATTTAGATTGTTTCCTTTGCATCCAGTCATGACAAATGACAAAAACCCAGCATGAGCCACTTTCTTTTTTTTTTTTTTTTTTTTTTTTTTTTTTTCTAATATTTTGTAAATTTATTGATTAGAAAAAGGCTGATTCTGCAGAAAGTAATGAATGCTTAAAAGTGTTAAGGAAACAAAAGAGAAGGTTAAAGTATGTGGGGAGAGAAAAGAGAAAAATAAAAAGGATTATTTATAGGGATTTTATGAGTCTTGAAAGAATATTGATATCTGTATTGGGGGTGCTATTGAGCAGGACCTGCATGTTTTGGAGGGTGCCACATGTTTGGTTGCTGTTGATCATCTGTAATGTCATCATTGAGCTTGATCTATTCATTTAGGTCCCATCAAGTAAAGTGTGTGTGTGTGTTTGAGTGCTATTGAGCAACAAGACTACAAGCTTTCCAAGAATTCAGATTGACAAAATCCTTACAAGTTTAAGATTTAACTACTTTAAAGATTCTATTTACGATGAGTGTTTGAAGAATTGAATTAGATTATTTTGAGATAATTTAACCTGAAATGTTACTCAAGTTGCATACAGAAGCCATTTAGCAGTAAATGTTTTTTGATTACCGTGGCAAATATAATAAATAATTTTTCTCTTCATATAAGTGTTCTTAGTATGACACTAAACTGCATATGATGGTAAGGCTCTTGTTCTGGAGCTCTGGGGAGCATGGGTCAGTCTTCCATTGCTCTTACTTTCAGGTACTCACTGATCGGCAGATGTAGTGCTTGCATCTATGGGTTAAATAGATCTATTTTGAAAACTATTAGTATTAAATAGAAATACTTAAAACCACATAACTATGTGCAAACAAATAATTCTTATTAAATAGTAGTAGTTACTTGAAACTATTTAATTGCTTGCAAAAAGACTGACTTCAGCATTGAATAACACAACAAATGTTGGTATGCCTTATCACAGTTTTATTTAAGGAGCAGATTTTAAAAGGGGAATATTATGAAATTAACATAATTTGCACTTAACAAGCAAAGCATTTTAATTTTATTGCTGTTAGAACTGGACTGCAACCAAATCCAGCTCATTGGCCTAGTGGATTGAGTGTTCACCAAGGGTTTGGGAGGCTTGGGTTCAATCCCAGGTCACATCATAAGACTTTAAAAATGGTACTTGATACCTCCTTGCTTAACACTCAGCAATATAAGATACGTGTCAAGGGTAAAGTGGAGCAATTTAGGGAAAGGAGTAGCGCCCTCCCCTAAACTTTGGTGTAGTAGCTATTGAAAAGGGAGCCTTCTGGTCGCCCTCGACTACGGTCGCTAACTTTACTTATAAGAAAAATGATGATAATAACCACATAGGTTGTGACTAACCAATCAGTTTACCTATTGTAAAATACCTGTGAGTGGCAATTACTACAAGATTAAATGATTTTGAGATAATGTTTATCATGATTTTGAAGTGCATTGATTCATTGGCTCTTAAAGCTAAAACCTTATAAAATTTTTGAAAGTTATTTTCTGAATAGTTACTTAAAGTCATAATTGTTTACAAAAGATTATTATTGAATAGAAATACTTTAAACCATGTAATTGCTTGCAAAAGAAAATAACTAATTTTGGCATTTAATAACCTAACAAGGACTGACATAATTGACATTAGTCCACTTACCTTCATTACTTTAAACTCTATCAAAAGTGAACCATGAATTTTTACATTTCTTAAAAGGACAGAAGTTTCCTTACTTTCTAATATTAAATATTTAAAATTTGTTTCTTTACCAATTTAGTCATTAGACAGTACATATTCTTAGGGTGGATAAATTCAATAAAACAAACATTTCATCATCATTGAGGCATGCCAATTGCACCGATTCTCTTAACTTTCTCTTAGCAAGTTCTCTAGACAGCATTCAGTACCTACACAGAGCAGATGAATATAAGTTTTTGTTTGTTGGCCAATACATTTGTCTGTATGTAGGAGTTTATAAGAAAACATTGCTTACGATTCTTACTTTCCCAGCAGTGTCCAGCATGTCTTGTAGGGATGGTTTGGGTAATAGGAGGTAAGTGTCCATACAACTGCTATTTTGTAGGGTGCTGCTTTCCAGATTTGTTCAAAAAAGCATACAGTATCCTTGTTCCAGTCTAGCTCTGTCTCTAGGCATTTTGTTATAGTCTAAGTGGTGTAACCATACAGTAGTACTGACACCACTACAGTGTTTAAGAATTTCTATTTTTTTATTAGAGAGATCAGATTACCTATGTATATGTTGATATCATTTTTAGTAGATAAGATATTGCTACCTAGGTGTATGAAGTAAAGTTGGCGACCGTAGTCGAGGGCAACTAGAAGACTCCCTTTTCAATAGCTACTACACTGAGGTGTTGGGGAGGGCACTACTCCATTCCCTGGATCGCTCCACTTGATACGTACGTTATATTGCTGAGTGTTAAGGAGGCATCAAGTACCATTTTTAAAGTCTTTGGTATGACACGACCTGGGATTGAACCCTGGTCTCTCGGACCATTGGCAAACCCTCTTAGGTGTATGAACTGGTCTCCAAATTTCAGATTTTCCATTTAATGAGGAAATGGCACCATATTGATTAAAACACTTGATCTCTTACCTGAGTTTATGAAGAGACCAATGCCTCTTCCTGCCTGCTCCAGGTTATACAGCAGAGATTCAACTCTATAGTTGGAAGAAGTCTGCAGCTTGCATCAGTAATAATTTCTGAAATGAAGAATAACTGGTTACTCATTAAAACAGAGAGGAAAAAAATGTTAATTACTCTTTTTTTTTTCTTTTTCCTTTTTTTACCTTTTAAATGAAAAAGCAAAATAAAATATAATGATATTTTTTGTTTATTTTGTTACAGACAGCAAATTGAAAGCATGGAAGAGAAACATCGACAGGCAGAGATAGAACGAATCCAAAAACAGTCACAGCTGGAAGAAGAGTTGGAAAAACGAAGATCTCAATTGGATCAGCTGCAGCAACAAATGGACAAGGCAAGAAGTGAAACCCAAAAGGTAAAGTCAGAAATCTATCATCCTTTCTTAATGGTTAATTTTTTACCCATTGTACATAATGACATCTTATTTTATAGTGTTTGTATATATCTATTTTAATACCCACAAAGGGCTGAAAACATCATCATGTAATATATACTTTAATCCTTTTGGTACTGAAAGCAACTCCGCTGAGGGGTAAGATTCCCCCAAAGAGTATCCTGGATATGACACTAAAAAATCTGAATGGGGAATGTAGAGTATGCCTTTATTTCCATTGCTCCTCGGTCCATTCTGGTAGCACCTGATAGGGTCCTATCTATGGGTCAAATAGAACTAAACTGTGTCCTTATGCTAAACAGAATTGTTTGAAATAGAACTGTTTTGACATTTAAACTGTGTACTTATGCTAAACTGAACTGTTTTTCATTTAATTGTGTGTAAATAAATGACTGATGTTTAATTGAATTGTTTGTGATACATAGCAATACTTGAAGCCATTTAACTTTGTTGACTAAACTGAATAGTTTGAAACAGAACTGTTTTTGACCTTT
Organism: Sepioteuthis lessoniana; assembly: GCA_963585895.1. Classification (NCBI taxonomy): domain Eukaryota; kingdom Metazoa; phylum Mollusca; class Cephalopoda; order Myopsida; family Loliginidae; genus Sepioteuthis; species Sepioteuthis lessoniana. The sequence goes on along the minus strand of OY757940.1, from coordinate 17,712,797 downwards.
AAACTGCATACTTATGCTAAACTGAATTGTTTGATATAAAATTGTTTTTATATATATATATATATATATATAGCGGTAAATTTAAGAATAGGTAAGCTATCTGCAAATGAAAAGATTTTCAAAGAGAGTAGTAATAGATATATAAATGCCCTTAAAAATAGTGGTTTTAATGAGGAATTTAGGTATTTAAATGAAAATATAACAAATGAAATTACTAAAGAAAATAATAATTACGATCAAAAAAATAAAAATAGAAAAAGGAAAATTATATGGTTTAACCCCCCTTTTTGTAAACTAGCCAATATAGATGTAGGTAAATATTTTTTGAGACTGATAGATAAACATTTTAAACAAGATAATATATTACATAAAATATTTAATAGAAAAACCTTGAAAATAAGTTATTCTTGCACAAAAAATATTTCTCAAATAATAAATTGTCATAATAATGAATTAATTAATAAATTTCGTAACCGAGTAAATAATAATAATATTAATAGTAAAAAAATAGAATGTAACTGTAAATCTCGAAGTGATTGTCCAATGAATGGTTTGTGTAATTCAGATAACGTAGTATATCAAGCTATTATTTATCCAAAAGAGAACATAAACGATAAGAAATATTATATTGGAATTTCATCTACTAATTTTAAAATTAGGTATGGAAATCATAAATTCTCCTTCTCCCATGAGCATCAAAAAAATCAAACTGCTCTATCCAAACATTATTGGGGATTAAAAGTTAAAGGGTTAACCCCGGAAATACAATGGTCCATATTGAGAAGATCTAGTACCCCAAAATCTTTCGATAGTAGGTGCAACCTGTGTCTTGAAGAAAAAAATCCACATTTTGCTCTTTCCTGAGCCAAAAAAATTATTAAATAAGAGAAATGAACTAATAGCTAGGTGTAGACAGAGGGCTAAATTTAAACTATAAATAATGAACAAAATTTTTCTATAACAACATAGAGCTAATTTTGAGAATAAATAAAATAAATTGTTAGATAGAAAATTGTAAAAAAGAATATAATACATACGTACTACGCATAAAAAGTGGAACGAATTAATGCTTTCTAAATAATTTTGAAATGTTAAAATATAGTAAAGAAAATAAATATTTGCTTTAAAATTAATATATCTAATACTGTACCTTTACTTGAATTTTTTATTTAAAGTTTTAAATCTTAGTCAATAAAAAACCTGTAATTTAGGTCTAAATATAAATTTTAAAAAAACAATATTTACTACACTGCTAACCGAAAGTTAAATTTAAAACGGAAGTGGGCTTAATGAAGAGGTAACTCCTCACCCCTCTTCAACTCCCTCCCACCTCTTCGACTCCCTCATACTATCCCCTCCCACTACCATGTGTCTATTCAATTTTTTTATCCAAAATGATCTGAAGAAGTCCTGTTACTTTTTTCGTGTTTTTGGAAATTTCAAAAATGCGTAACAGGATTGAAATAAATTTATAATCCTATGTGACCGGTTTCGTTGTTTTTCTTAAAGTGTATGTATATATATATATATGTATGTATATATATATATATATATATATATATATATATATATATATAATTGTTTTATTTATTTATATATATATATATGGCATCATATAACTTACAATGGTCAGTATGCCAGAAATATCAGGGAATCTTTTATAAATACATTTGTACAATATACTTCATGATGCCAATAGGCTCTTGTAGTATAGTAATTGTGAAACTTGAATAACTTTTTATTTTATGGTCAAAAATGCATTCCATCCTGTTAAATTGTCAAATATCCCACACCAAAAGGGTTAAATAGTATTAAAAATGTGAAAACCATTTGCAATATTGAAACTTTACTTCTAATAGATAATTTTGAACAAGAAAACCTTGTTTTGATTCAGTCAATTTGAACTGAATATCCAAACTATTACCAAATAATCTTTCTGCATTTTGCATCCAAATAAATCAAAGTCTGAATTTAAAAAGTTTGGTTTAATTTTCTTTCTTCTTTAGGTTCAACTTCTGGTGAAAGAAGAGCAAGCTAAATTGAAGCGAAAAAGTCAAGAAATAGAGAAACAGTTCAAAGATTATATGCAAGAGAAAGAAAAATTCCAACAAGAGAAAGAATTAGAAAGAGTTAAAAAACAAAAGGAAACGGTAAGTATCTTGTGTTCTTTATGTAAACACTTGTTGGACTAGCTCAGTGATAGATTGGTAGACTGTATGTATCACTGAACTCTTGGAAATGAAAAACATAGCACTTACTGTGACTGCTCAGTTGACTAGGGCTGTAGAATAAACCGGCTGCATCTCTGCAGAGGAGTAAGACACCCACTCCCTCACAAGTGTCTTATATAACACTAAACCATCTGAGAGTGAGGCTCCATTTCTGGAGCTTTAGTGAATGTAGAGTACCCTTCATTGCCATGACTCCCAGGTTCACTCTGACCCAGAATGGTAGTACCTGATAGGGTCCCATCTATGGGTCAAATAGAATAGGTTGACCATTTAACTATGCAAACAAATGACTAATGTTGAATTGTTAGTGTCAGATAACAATACTGGGGACCATTTAACTGTACAAAAATTGAATTATTGGTATTATATAGCAATACTTGAAACCATTTAGCTGTGTGCAAGTAAAACTGTTCGTGTTAGCAATGCTTGAAACTGCTTAACTGTATGCAAACAAATGATTGATATTATATAGAATTATTAGTGTTAGGTAGCAATTCTTGAAACCATTTGTTTGCAAACAAATTAGCTTTAACTTGTTTGAAATAAAATTACCTACAAACTATTCACTTACAAAACATATTTATAACTATTTAACTGTGCAAACAAATGACTGTTAAATTGAGTTATTAGTGTTACATAGCAATTTAACTGTGCAAACAAATAAAATCTGGCTTGTTTTTAAACATCAAAAGTATTCATTTACAGATCATATATTTAATATATGTATAAACAGGATTTGGCATTAAAACTCTACAAGTGTTGATATGCCATAAGACCCAACCAATCTATCCTAATCAACTGAATGTCAGAAACAAGTTAAAGAGTATTACTTCTGAAAGTAGCATGAGGATCGTTAAAAAATAAGGTGAATTTTGGCAATAGGATGCAGCGTTTACAGTTGCATCTTTTTCAAGGAAACCAATAGTCGTGGGTCTTTTGATGTTCCAGAACACTGTCAGTTTGACTTTTACTGACCATTGTGCCTGGAACTTTTTCTTTACAATGGACTGTCTTTTTGATTCAGGCTCATAGTGGCAAATACATTTTTTTGCCCATTTGTAAAGATTTACATATCAACATTCTTCTATATATTTCATATGGTTTGCACTTCTTGGCCAACATATTTAATGACAGACCTCTGTTCAACCTGGTTTGACTTGCCACTATTTAGAATAGCCTTAAAACAAATATTTTTGTGAGATTAAAATAATTTTTACTATAAACTAATTCCTACTAATAGAGTTTATGGGAAAAAGTTTATTTTGCTTTTTAAAAAAATTCCCTTTATTTATTAAATGACCTTCATACAATGAAAACTTTGAATGAAGTAAATTAAATCAAAATTTCATTAAAAGCATTTTATATCTTATATTCATCTATGATTATCACATTTCCACAAAAGAGTTCTTTAAGATTATATAGCTCAAGCCATAAATGGACGAACCAACCTCAAAGACACTTCTATGATTTCCCTAACATTTATGGTTCTAGGAATTTTTGAATCAAGCTAATAATTCTTTTATCTTTGTAAACTTTATTATGTGGTTATCTATAATGTTGAGATTATGCTTATACCTATTTTAAACCAGTTTGGAGTTGCAGAATACATCAACTGTATCTCTGCAGAGGGGTAAAACTCCCTCAATGAATGTCCTGGATATGACACTAAACAATCTGATGGTGACACTTCAATAATGCTGGAGCTTTGGGGAAGCGGAGTACCTCTTCTTTGCTATCATTCCCAGGTTCACCCTGGTAGGAGTGGTAGCACCTGATAGGGTCCTATCTATGGGTCAAATAGACTGCTTGACATTTAAACTGTACTTATGCTAAACTGAATAGTTTAAAATGTGACTGTTTTCATATTTAAACTGTGTACTTATGTTAAACTGAACTGTTTGAAATAGAACTGTATTTACATTTAAATGTGTGTAAACAAAAAACTGTATTTTTGCTAAACTGAATTGTTTGAAATAGAACTCTTTGTATGTATAAAAATGGATCTGGCATCAAATAACCTACAATGGTTGATATGCCATAAAACTAAACCAAACTTTTACCTATTTAAAGATGTCAAGTCACTTAGTTAAGGATTCCACCTACTGTAATATATTGTTTAGTAGGAATCTTGTCAGGCCAGATTTGTCAAGTTAACAAGGATTGCAAACTGGCTAATTTATTAATCTTTGCCAAAGCACTAGTCACCATCAAAACTCCCAAGGCTATTAGACCTTGCACCATTACTCTATTTCTGAAGACTGGTAAAAAGCTTTCTTGTCTAAAGAATCTTTGGAAGTGGATTGATTGGTTGGTTTTATTGTATGGCAACCCGAGTTGTGTTGTTTTTATGCCAAAGTCACTTTCTTTTTTTCTTTTCTTCTTTTGCAAGCAATTATACTGTTACAAGTAACTAATAATGAAAATTTGTAAATAATTATAGTATCTAATAACTATTTTTAATACAAATAATTTGCACATGGTTATAGGGTTTTAAATATTCATATCTAATACTAGTAATTTTCAAACAGGTCTATTTGACCTAACTTCAGGTCGAATAGATCTGTTTGAAAAAATTTGTCCATTTTGGGTCAGAGTGGATCTTGGGAGTCATGGCAACAATGTGATGACTCCAGCTGTCTCGGAGCTCCAAAATTGGATCCTCATTACCAGATGCAGTTTAGTGTCAGACCGAGGACACCTTTTTTTGTGTATGGGGGATGTTCTTACCCCTCTACTAGGGATACACTGCATAGTTTAGGTAGAGTGACTGAAGCAGTGCATCTCATTCGTGATTGTAGATGGTAACTCTGTTGTTATTCTCTCAGCAGGCCAAAATTAAAAATATAAAAATTCTAAGAGTGGTTTTTAAAAAAATAAAATTTTCTTTTGTTATTGTAGGAAGATGAAATTGCAAAACGACTTTTGGACAAGAATTCAAGTTATTGCCAAGAAGTGGAATTACAGCTGAAAAAATTGGCAGAGGAGGAACTCGTTCATATCAACAATCTACAGAAGGCAAAAGAAGAGTTGCAACAGGTAAAGTTCATTGTATGATGTAAAGGATAAGAAAATAAAACCTCATTTTCTCATAGGATATATAGGTATGTGAAATACTAACACCTGTTAACAATTTAAAACTCATTGTTGGATGAGGGGAAGGAAATGGACTTGAGAAACCAAATTTGAACCCTGGGGCTGTAGAATACTGTTGTCAAGAGCGGGCGTAAAAGGCAACAGGAAACTGATTCTTGTATTAATTCAAGAGAGGACACTGTTGTTAGTTTCGGGGCGTATTGTGTCGAGCGCTTTCTCCCTCTCTCTCGTTAGCTGTTCCTTCTCTCTCGCTTTCTCCCTCGTTCTCCTTCCTTCCTTCTTTCTCTCTCTCCTTCTTGCCTTCCTTCCTTCTTTGAATTGTAACACGTTCGTCGGGCAAATGCACTCAGAACAAATCCGCCCGTTCAGCCGTTACTGTGCGTATTTGTATGTTCGTGAGATCTCGTAAGAATTTGCATACGTGCAAATTACCCCTCGCTAGTTCGAGATCTCCCCTCGTCAAATAGGCTCGAGGCAGCCATATAGGTTTCCGCTCTACAAGCCAGACACGGTCGTGCGCGCTTCGAATGCCCAGGTACGTTACCTTCACAAATACACTGACTACATCTCTGCAGAGGTGTAAGAAGAGTGTCTTGGATATTTGATGTATGTACCAAATATGAATGCAATTCCCTAACCTCTAGTCGGCTGAGGCTGTAGAATACACTGACTGCATCTCTGCAGAGGGAGGGGTAAGACCCCCCTCCCTCTCCCCTGAATGTCCTAGATATAGCATTAAATAATCTGATGGTGAGGCTCTAGTGATGCTGGAGCTTTGGGGAATATGGTGTACTCCTTCATTCCCATTGCTCTCAGGTCCACTCTGGTCTGGAGTTGTAACACCTGATAGAGTTCTATCTAAGGATCAAATAGAACTTTGACATTTAAACTGTGTGCAAACAAATGACTGATGTTTAATTGAATTGTTAGTGATACATGGCAATACTTGGAACCATTTGTTGACTTATCTTTATAAATCCTATATATCTAATATATATCTATAAACTGGATTTGGCATTGAATAACCATCAATGGTTGACATGCCATAAAACCAAACTAAACTGAAGATACCAGGATTTTATTATTTTTAGTGGTCTTTTACACAATCAAACAGATAATATTAGATATTATTTGTTAACAAACACTACAGGATTGAATCTCTCTAACCAAAAATAAAATTACACAAATTATATATAAGTGGTGTACTTGGACTGCTACATATTCAAATTTTTTAAAACTTAAATATTAGTTTTATAGTACATTAAAGGTTTTTAAAGTAACATTTAATATAGTATTAAAACAATATGGAAATTTTCAGTATGTCAGTGTTGAATTATCCTAAGAATTAATTAGCATTAATTAAAAGCTGATTTTAATATGCTACTCAATATTGTGTTGTAACCCATTTATAGAATTTTTATAATAAAGGATTGCAAATAAATAAATGGAAGTACTCTATAATTAGCATTTAATTATTATCTTCCTTGCAAAAGTATATAGGTCCAGGAGAACACAATACAGATTCCCCTTCACTATGATCATTTTGCAAGTGGCAAAAATTGCTTTATTCTCTAAATACAATAGTATTAAAATGCTCTGACTAAAATCTTGCTATGGTGTGCTATTTTCACTGTTGCAGACATATAAAAATCAGATCTTTGATATTCTTTACAACCAGTTGTATCAAATTTTCTCGAAGTCCAGACTTTATTTGTCCTGATTTTTTTTCTTTGAACATGGACTTTAGTAACAATTTTATTGAATTGTTAATATTATTTTAATAAAAAGGATAAACTTGACTTTCCCCCCATAATAATATAAACAATTCCTCTTACAGTTTCATATTAATTTGTTTTGTGCATTATCTTAAATAAAAGAATTAGAAAATAAATATATTTGTGTTATTTTTTTTTTTTAAGTCCAAATGTAAATTTAACTTGAAAGTAAAAGTATCTGTAGAACTGGTAATCAGGACAGTGGTCTTTGACACAAAATTGTTGAGAACTGGTGTTTAGTATCTTCATTAGATGTAATTTAATCAACAGAAATGCAAGTTTGATTTCATTTGTTCTGGGTGAACCATTTTTCAACATTAAATTTTATTTTTTACTTTAGGAAGTGTCAAATCTTGACAAACAACGTGAGAGGAAAATGCAACTGGAAAAAGATATTGAAAATATTGAAAAGCAAAAGATATCTAAAGAAAGTATGCTTGAAGCAATGAAACAACAATTTGAACAACAAAAGATCGATCTGGAATATCAGAAACAACAGGTGATGCTTACATTTTTGTTTTTGGTTGTTGATTTTTTTTTTTTTTTTTTTTTTTTTTTTACTTATTGTCGGGGAAAAAAACTGAACTCATTGTAAAGTTTTTATTTGATTTTCCATAATCCTTCAATGTTTGCTTAAGTCTCATAACAATAGGGGAAGTTTCCATGGTGCAATGGCTAAAATGCTGCACTGCAACATTGTATTAAACAAATTTGAACTCCAGTTGCACTATTACATTCAATTTCAGACTAATACCCTTGGGAAAGGCATGAATCTCCTTATCCCTCCAACTATGAGTTAAATGTTATCACTACTGTCCTTCTACAAGAATGTCTTTGGCATTAAATAACCGATAAATGTTGAAATGCCATTAAACAAAGAAACCAAACCAAGTCTCATAACACAGACAATTTTGCCTAACATTCCATGAAGAATCCCCTTTTTCTTTCCCCTGATTAACCCCTAAAATACCAATATACAACATAAATAAGTACACATCTGCTAATTTTTTTTATAACTGTTAATTTTCTTCTAAAGTAAAGATATTGGAATTTTTTAAAAATTTCTGATAGAAAATTAATCAAAACTGATTGGAATTACTTATTACTAAACTGTACAGCATTAAAATTTCCGAACCAAAAATAAAATTGCAATTTGATTTTTTTTGAGGATGGGTGTAGTCAGCATATTCCAAGCCTCACTGACAGGACAGGGTTCTATCTAGTGATCAAATAGATCTGTTTGAAAATTATTGGTATTAGAGAAGAATGCTTGAAACTATATAACTGTATATACATTATTATTGGCTCTGCTTGAATATAAAGGAGTAGGCTGCAACATATTCAGTTCATATGCAAGTCTGATACAAATTGAATTTGCTTTATTTATTTATTTTTTTTTTTTTCTTTGCAAGTTTCTTCATCTGCATTTTGCTTCATAAATCTATTATAATCTGCCAAATGATATTCATAATTATTTTTACCAGCCCAGTCGGATTGGGTGGGGGTGGGGCATATAGAATATACCAAATGCATCTGTGCATAGAGGTAAGACTCCCCCCAACAAGTGTCTTGGATATGACACTAAACCATCAGATGGTGAAGCTTCAGCCCTGGAGTTTTGGTGAGTTAGAAGTTGCCATTGTTCCCAGGTTGACTCTAATCTGGAGTGGTAGCACCTGATAAGGTCCTATCTATGGGTCGAATAGAACTGTTTGACCATTTAAACTATGTGCAAAAAAATGACATATCAAATTAAATTGTTAGAAATACAACTCTTTGATCTTTAATTGTGTATAATCAAATGACTTATATTCAATTGAATTGTTAGTAATACATAGCTACTTGGAACAATTTAACTGTGTGCAAATAAAACTATTAGTGTGGAATACTTGAATACCTGTATACAAAATAGAATTATTGGTATTAAATAGCAATGCTTGAAACCACTTCACTATGAGCAAACAAATGATTAATATCAAATAGAAATATTAAAGTCGGATAGCAATAATTGAAACCATTTGACTGTGTAGAAACAAATTATTAATATTAGATAGAATCATATAGCAATACTTAATTGTGTGCAAACAAATTAGTTCTGACTCTTTTAAAAATAATTATTTTACATTTTCTTTTGTAGATGAAACTTGATCTAAAAGGTGACAGGAATATTATTGAAGGTTTGACTTATGAACTACGTCAGGCTGAACTTAAGCTAAACGAATGTGGCCTGATGAGTGACCAGTGGTTGGAAGAACAAACTAGTGAGTTTAAAGCCAAGTGGAACGAAGTGGAAAGCAAAGAGAATGAACTTGTCAAAGACTACGAGAAGGTGCAAGCAGATCTGAAAGAAAAATATGCCAAATTTGAAGAGGCAATGCAGACTGAAAAAGAGCAAATAGATAACGCCTGGGATGAGCTACGTAAGATGCAGCTAGATAAAGAAGTGGAGCTGAACCGCTGCAAGAATGAAAAGGAGAAAGAAAAATTGAAGGCAGAGCTTGATGAAATGAAAGATGCTGAAAAAGAATTACGTGCTCATGAAAACGACCTCAGCGTGGCTGAGCGGGGAAATGGGCTCAGGAAGGTGGACGAAGAGGAACAGCTGAAGAAACACTTCCAAGAAGAGTGCGAAAGATTTGCAGAAGCGAAGAACAAGCTTAAGAATGAAGCCATGAACAAAATAGAGAGGGATGTCCACGAGAAGACCCTAGTGCTTGGGGAACGTGAGAACTCAATTAAGATGCAAGAGAAAATTCTGCAAGACATGGAGGCAAAGATTAAGAAGACTACAGAGCAGTTACTGGAAGAGAAAAAAGTCCTGGAAGAAGAACATGGTAATTTGGTTGAAGTTTGGGAAAAAGAAGATGGTGAGCTTCGATCAGCTACTATTGAACTGAACAAGAAGCAATCAGATGCTGAAAAGACGGCCAACATGGAAATAGAAAGAATTGCTGAAGAAAGGAAAAGGTAATGGGGAAAATGAATGTCATAATTTTTTATTTTTTTTTTAGAGACACACACACACACACACATCTTTATAGCTAGCAGTATCACCCTGTCAGCAGGGCTTAAAATCTTTGACAGAGAGTTAAGACCTGACCATCACACACCCCCACCCATCCACCCCCACCAAAAAAAATACTGGGCTTTCCTGGTTACTGACACTAAACTGCATCCAGTCTGGGGAGTTTGTAGTCACCCATTTATTGCCATTGTTCTCAGGTTCACTCTGACCTGGAGTGTTAGTACCTGTTAGGATCCCATTTATAGTTCAAATAGACCTGTTTGAAAATTATCACTATTAGATAGGAATACTTAAAACCATATAACTGTGTGCACATTATTTGTAATAGATAGGAATACTTGAAAACCTGTGTGCAAATATTATTATTATTTTAGACAAATAAAAAAGTGTTATTGAAAAAAATGATTGAGTGGAATGTATCCTGAAAATATAGATAGTTATGAATATAATCAAGCATTTACAAATGAATCAGCATTAAATAACCCATAAGGGGTTGATATACCATTGAATAAACTGAACAAAACCATAACTAGTTGTACTTGCTTGTATTACATACAGGTTTTAAGACTGTCATTGATATTCACAAAGTACTTTGTTTTTTTATGCTTAACATACATTTCACTTTAAAAATTTGATATCATAAAAATGTTCATGAAAGAACTTCTGGCTAGACAACATTGCTTATAATTTAAATATTCTTGTTTGGTCTTTTTGTGAGGATTTGCAACCTCAAAATGTTCTACTCTGCTCACAGCTACATGGAGCTCTCCAAACAAGAAGTCAATTTTTAGTTCAAGTCCAATTTGAGACTGAGTTTGACTGCAAACACAACATATAGACTTTCTTAAACAATAGGAATATGTAGGGCAGACACCTTTTTGTAGTAAGAAGGACAGATATATATATGTGTAGATAAAGAGAGTAAGAGACAGATACAACTTAAAAGCAATTTTGAATCAAATCTCTGATTAGTATTTAAAACCTTTCCAAGAATGAACCTTAGAATTTCTGAAAGTTGAGTTGGAATCAGGTCAACAATAGGCAAGCTTTATCTGCATGGGCAGAGAGATGTTTAGTAAATTATAGTAGAATTTTGGAATCTATCAATCCTGTGAGACTATAGATCTGCATCTCAGCACAACAGACCTGGGCAAAATTGTATACAAGATGGGTAGTTGCCTATGCAGCAGGTCTTCCTCTCTTCACAGCACCTATATTGACTAAGACAACTTGGTATTAGTGTTGTAAGAGGAGTTCTCAGAATGCTGCATTGGGCAGCTGCTGATTTAGCCACTCTTAGGCAAGTTACTCTGCCATACTGATTGGTGGTTTGATTGACTCTCTGATCCATGTTTCTTTTTATCCCTTAGAGTTATTCCAATGGATCATTGATATATATATATATATATATAATTAATTGGAATAGTGGGTAGAGTGTTTGCCAATGGCCTGGGATACGAGTCATACCAAAGACTAAAAATATGGTACTTGATGCTGCCTTGCTTAACACTCAGCTTTATAAAATATGAATTAAGAATAAAGTGGAGCAATCTAAGGAAAGGAGTTGTGCCTCTCCTACACCTTGGTGTAGTAGCTAATGAAAAGGGAGCCTTCAGGTCACCCTCAACTATGGTCACTAACTTTACTTATATAATTACTGCATTTATATGATTTAAAGTTGGAAAATCTCCAGAGAGAGTTCTCAAAACATACACAAGCATTGTGCTTATGTATATCTATTTACCAACCCCTCTACACAAAAAATTTGTGACACAAGGTCAATGTTTTATGCAGAGTTTAGCAGATTTGAATTCAGTCTTCATTCTCCTAGAATGGTTGCCATACTAAGATTAAAGAATCCAGGATGCCTTACTATTTACTCATCACTGGAGGGGAAATAGTTAAAAAAAATACTTTTCTCAATATGTGTGTATGAATATATGTATATATATATATATATTAAACCACAATCTTTTATTTCAAATACAACAACAATTATTTTTGTTATTCCTCCAAAATAACTTTATTTTTCAACTTTTATTTATTTATTTTATTTTTTCAGACTTTTGACTCTTCTTGAAAATTCAAGTACAACTGGTCATTATGACAGTATTTGTAAGTATTCAAGTGTCTACAACAAATTTGTAAATACAGGAGATTTTGCTTTAGAACATCAGTTATTAGGTTGTGGGTTTCTACCTGTTTGTATCCCATTTATGATTCCATTGATCTGTTAGACAATTATTAGTGTGAGATAAGAATACTTAAAACGATATAATTGTATACAAATTATTAGGTTACAAGTTGTATTTATTTTTATTATTTCTAAAAAGAAACAGACCTAATGGTATGAGTGGGAGAAAACTATTGGGGCCCAAGTTTCAATGATGTGCACCCTTTCAAATTTGTCATTTAAACATAAAAACAAAGGAAAGATAACTCATATATATGCATGTCAGAAAGTTAGAGATCATTTCAACACTGTATTCATATTGTCAATAGGACCTTGTCCCTCTCTAAATCTACAGAAAATCAATATTTTTAAAATGTGACTTTAGACAGGACCCATCTGATTCAGATGAACCATTATTGGTATAGGTTAAGAATACTTGAAATCATTTAACTGTGCAAATTATTTTTATTAAGAATAGTTACTTTGATTAATTGTTTACAAATGATTCAAATCATTAATTACTTAAAAAGTAAGTAAAGTTGACAACTATATATATATATATATATATATATATATATAATTTTCTGTGTCAGTTATTATTACATATCTTTGATGTTTTTGCACTGAAACATGTATACAGGATTTTTTATAAAGTTATGGTATAAATAAAATGCATATTTTTTTTATAGAAAACTATTTGTTTAGTTAATCATAGCAGGTATTTATTAGGTTCACAATAATTCATCCCAATGTTGTTGTTAAACAGATTACACTGAACATAGACTCATATTCAGTATAGAGATTTTTGTCTGCTATATTCTGATTGGAGTAGCCCATCTACATTAACAAAGAAGTTTTCAATTGCAGACGGTTATTTTACATATCTTATTGTCATGTAGAAATATTTTAAATTTAAGTGAAATTTGACTTAAACATTTTTATATTTTATCCAGTTATCCTAACTAATTATGTTGTGTAGTTTTTCTTACATTTCCAGTTGGAAGAACAACCAATAGACCTTATTAGTAATGACTAAATTTAGATAATTATTAAAACAAATTTTTTTCTTTTGAAATTTGCAAATTTAAATTCTGTATGGTATCTAATCTTGCAGCAACATGGCTTTTTGATATCATCCTCCCTTTACCCAAGAGGTACAAAAAAAACTTTTCATTAAATCCTTCACCTAGCAAATTTGGTTGCTGTACATCAAAACATTTGGCCAAGTATGGAGGACAGAAACAAATTCTTCTAAATTATTAATAAGATTCATTATTTTACCTTCAACAGCTGCTCCTCCCCTCTCTGTTGAACTGAACGGGCAGATTCATGAAGTTCCTAGAAGACAATCATCAAGAACAAGTGATGTAGATTCTCTTGTTGAAGAAAAAATCCAGGTAAGAAAATGCCACTCATTTTATTACAATGATTGCATAGGCTTTAACGCCACCCTCACCCCTGTGAACTTTTGAGAGGTGTTTGAGGGGGCTATGATTTTAACAGTCAGACTTTTCAACTCCTTATATTGTACACACACAACAAACCTTTGAACCCTGACCAGGCTAGGTCACAGTATTTTGTTTATTTTTTTAATCAAGTAAAAACTTGCAATTCAAGAAAGGATGAAATAGTCCATTTATATCTATCATCATCATTATGAAGATAGTCCACTGATATTCTCCATTTTCTTGTCTTTGGCATGGAGGAAATAAGGAAACTGCATAAAAGAAGTGATTAAACTACTGGACTTGTTTCTCAAAACACCCTCAACATCATCTTGATTTACTTGAACAACAGTGACACAATAAGTTCAAGACAACTAGTACATATTTCTTAGAGTTTTCTATTATTTGAAGCACCCCTGAAACTTCTCTTTTAATACGGTGTGAAGTTGTAATATCATTTTTCTTTATATGAATAATAAGAGTATAAGTGTTACTATGAGATTAAAATGCTTTGAGATGGTTTGATTTGTTATTAGGGTTTTTTTTTGTTGTTGTTTTTTTGTTTTTGAGCTTTCAGATGTGTTTATCTATGAGGTTCTAGTATTGATGTGTTGCTAGAAAATAAATTATTTCAATCTTCCTGATTATAGAGAATTTATCATTTCTGTTATAGTCATGATCTGTTTATTGGAAATGTTGTTCAACAAATTTAAATGTATTATAATGATTCTTCTAAATCAATGTTTTATCAGGCTCTACAAGAATTGGAACAACAATACCAATCAGCCCAAATTCAGCTGGAAGATAAAATTCGATCATTTGAAGAAGAACGAGATGCAGAATTGGAAAAAATTGAATACGAAAAATACAAACTCCAAGAATTGGAAAACCAGGAAAGGTTAGGTTTTGTTTTTTTTTGTTTTTTGCGGGGCGGGGGGTAAACGTTTGTTTTTTTTGTTTACTTTTCCTTTAACTATGATTTAATGCAGCAGGCAACCAGTTTTTAAAACTTGAATTGATTGAAATTGCAAAAAAGTATACCAGGGTCACATATTGACATGTGACACTGTAAATAAGGATGATTATATTTAAAAGGAAATTTGAGACTGGCACATTTAAATGAGTCTAGGTAAAATGTAGATATCATCACTTTATTATATAAGTTGCTTAACTGTACATGTCTTTTAAATTAAAAAATTTATGTCTTCAGTTTTGTTAGTTTTTGATCACACTTTATTTAGCTTTATTAACCCTTTGAAACTTCCCTGTTTAAGATAACAAAGTGTTTACTTGTTTAAAATGATTATGAAGATATTTTTCTTTTTTCATCTCCCAGAAATCTTTCTAAGTTTGAAGAGGTTAAGAGAAGTTTTTTTTTTTAATTCTTCAGAAAAAGTTAGGATGTAGAGTAGGATAGATTTTTACAGATTTGATAGATTCCATGATTATCTTTTAAATTTAATGTATCATGACCAAAGCTTTGAATTTTCTTAATTGTAAAGTTCAAATAAAGACATGTGTACAACTGAGCAACTTTTACATAAAGTAATGGTGTAATGTGTAGATGTCTAGACATTTAATCAGGATCATACTTTTTTTTTTGTAGTTATGTAGTACTACTTTTTTTTTCTTTTTTTTTTCCCTGGTCCTATCAGTTGGGGCTGTAGAATACGCCAACTGCATCTCTGCAAAGGGGTAAGACCTCTCCAACAAGTGTTCTGGATATACACTAAACTACATCAGATGGTGAGATTCCAGTCATGGAGCTTTGGAGAATATGGAGTACCTCTTTATTGCCATTACTCCCAGGCCCACTCTGACCCTGAGTGGTAGTACTTGTTAAGGTCTCATCTATGGGTCAAATAGATCTATTCAATCATTTAATAAGGATTATCATTATTAGTTATTTGAAAACATACAATTGTGTGAAAATTATTTATGTTATATTGGAATATTTAGAAAATAGAGGGGGAATTCTCATAGCGTAATGGCTAATGTGCTAGACTGTGGCCATTAAGTGAGTATAAACTCCAGTCACACTGTTACATTCACTTTTGGACTAATACCCTTGGGAAAGTTATGAACCCCCTTATTCTCTCAGCTCTTGGTTAAATAGTAGCACTGTTGTTCTTCCACAAGGATGCCTTTGGCCTTATTTAACCCATGAAGATTGATATGCCATTAAACAAAGTCAAACCAAACTAAACCTTGATAAATAGGAATACTATAGTTAAATAGTAATACTTGAAACCATTTAACTGTGTGCAAACAAAGGATTAATATTAAACTGATTTATTAGTGTTAGATAGGAATACTTGAAACCATTTAACTGAGGATTTACAAATCAGCTCTCACAACTTGATTCAAAAAAAGTTACCGACAAACTATTGATTTACTAACCTTTTATATATATATATATATATATAAAACAGAATTTGGCATTAAATAACCAAACTATATATATATATATATATATAAAACAGAATTTGGCATTAAATAACCAAACTATTGATTTACTAACCTTTTATATATATATATATATATATATAAAACAGAATTTGGCATTAAATAACCAAAAATGTTTGGCTGGTGTTTTATGGTATATCAAATACCATAAAACACCAGCCAAACATTTTTTCTTGTCTCCTCTATATATTAAGTTTTGGTACTTTGTGACTCACATGGCGGAAAATCCAATTTGTGTTCAATATTTTCTGTTGGCTTTTCAGGATTAATGCATTAGTGGAACAAGAAGTGAAAAGGCGTCTTTTTGAGGAGAAAGTTGAACGTGAAAAACAGAGACGTATTGAAAAAGAACAGGAAAAGAAAGAACGTGACGAAGAAATCTCCAGGATTAGAATGATGCACAGTCGAGAGTTGAAGCAGCTAAAGGCCAAATATGAACGAAAGTGAGTCTGGTATTTTTCTTGAGTTTTTATCAAGGTAGCTTTTAGGTGTGTGTGTGTGTGTGTGTGTACATACATACATACATATATATATATATATATATATAGTGTAAAGTTGATGACCATAGTCAAGGATGATGCAAAGGCTTCCTTTTCATTAGATACTACACCAAGATGTAGGACGAGAACGCTACTCCTTTCCCTGGATCACTCCACTTTACCGTTAATCCCTATCTCATAATACTGAATGTTAAACAAGGCAGCATCAAGTACCATTTTTCACATCTTTGGTATGACTCGTCCTGGGATTGAACCTTGGCCATTGGCAAACACTCTACTCACAAGACCAATGGACTGGTATGTGTGTGTGTATGTATGTATGTATGTATATATATATATAATGTCTGTGTATTTGCCCTTATATACATAAATGTATATATTCACACACACACACACACACACACACACAAAGAGTGTGATGGGTAAATTGTCATCTAAATTATACATAAATGAAAATAATACCAACATCTCATTTTATCAGGTATATTTACAAACATTCTATGAAAATAAGTTGAAATACTATAGATTAGATTTAATCAAAGAAATTTTCATTAGCTTCAACGACAGCTTACAGATAACTTTGGAATCTCCTGCAAGTCTTTCCAATAGTCTCTTTGTTTAAATTGATAAATGTTGCCGTTATCCTTGCCTTCAGTCCCTCTTTAGTGTTGCACTCTCATTCATGTTGGTCTCTCATTCAACTACACCCCACACATAATAATCAAGGGGATCACAATTTCCGGAGGTTGCAGTTTTTTTTTGTGTGTGTGTGTGTGTGTGTGTGTGTGTGTGTGTGTGTGTGTGTGTGTGTGTGTGTTTTCAGGAGGTTGGAGGAGGGGTAATTTATACAAGAGAAAAATACACATAAGTATTAGTAAATAAATATTTCAATCCTGACTGGTTTCAGCCTTAGGTCATCATCAGGATGTGTTTATTTCTAGATTGATAGACAATTGTGAATTAATTTTGTTTTTGACATTTCACTCAGTAATGAGAAATTATTTGAAAATAATTTGAACTATTTCCTTTTTTATTTTTCCCTCAGTTAAGTTGGAAAATCAATTTGTAAAAGTTCATGAATAATGAGTAATATTTTCAAGTGATGAACTTTTTAAAATTTTAATGATTTTAATATAAAAATCAATGTATTATTAGAGTGTAAGTGTTTGTGATTAAAATGTAGTTTTACTTAGGTGATTTAATTAGTTAAGTCCATCTATCTTCAGGAGTTACTAATATCATGAACTCATGATAATTAAATTGACAAGAGTCCATGTATAAGATAAATAATATATCGTATCTTTTTTAAATATTGAGTACTTGATATTTGACAATATAGAATACAAACATATAGATAGATGAACAAAAGTAATAAAATGTTGGAATATTACTTTTATGTAGTTTATTTTTTGATGATTCTCAACTCGGTCATCCTCAGGAGAAAATGTTTTTGGGTGAGGAGGGGGGGGCTTTTTTTTTTCTTTTTTTTTTTTTTTAAATCAAAAAATATTTTTTGAAAGAATTTTCTATTGAATTGATATGCTATATCAAAAGTGATGTAAATTGTACTCGATATAGCATATCCATTAGTCTCCACAGGAGGTGCCCGTGGTGTAATGGTTACCGTCCTAGGAAGTGGACACGGCGACACGAGTTCAAATCCTGGCCGAGACTAATTGCATTTCACATAGCACTAATACCCTTGGGAAAGATATGAATCCAATTATTCTCCCTCCAGCTATGGGTAAATAGTAGGGCAGACTAGGTTCTTCAGCCTTGGTGAGGCAACTAGACTAGGAGAAGGAAAACTCTGAATTCAAAACCTGTTAAACTTCGCTTAAAAATTGACCTTGTGTCACATCCTGCCCGAGCGGAGGGGTTGGGTAAATATGATATCCATTAGTCTGAAGACAATATTTTTCACACTAATGGATATGCTACGCCAATAGTACAGAATGCCCCACACATCATTATATAAAAGGATACCAACCATGTGGGAACCTCTTTATCTACATAATTGTATAAGTGAGAAACTGGTAGTCACCAAGCGCCATTGACTATTTCTATTCTATTCTAACTTATATAGTGCATGTGGGTGAGGTGCTGTATTAAAGGAGTAATAAAATCCACAGACCTTGCATCATGTTCCCTAGAAGAGATAAAACTATATCTTAAACAACAAGGTGTAAGAGACTTGAGGAGAATCTTCGTATGCAAAGAAATAAGAATCATAGATATAAATGCATACATACTAACATTTAACAAACCTGCAATTCCAACCTGCATTAAAATAGGCTACATAAATGCAAAAATAGAAAATCTAATAGAAATACTAAAAACAATCTCAAGAGATAATCAAGGAACACATTTCAACGGTCCCAGATGAACATGAGACACACAATCAAAATTAGGAAAAATCCCCTAAGCAAAGACAGGAAAAAATCCAAACTAAACGAAAAACACTAATTAATGGACCAGTCCCATTATCCAACAGATTCAAATGCTTTTTCATTGCCATTACTCTCAGGTTCACTGACCCAGAGTGGTAGTACGTTTTAGGGTCCTATTTATGGGTCAAATAGAACTGTTTGTTAATGTTAAATTGAACTATCAGTATTAGATAGTAATTCTTAAAACCATTAACTGTGTGCAAACAAATTTAAAAAATGTTACCCATAAACTAATCACTTAAAAATCATGTGTAAACAGGATTTGGCTTCAAATAACCCTCAAAGGTTGATTTGCCATTGAACCAAATAACTTTATTTTGCAATTAATGGTCACCAGAGATGGTTTTAGAAAAAAAAAAAGCAAATGATCTTTGTTAAAATTTTCAAACAAATCTTATTTGCCTTGATACATTTTTTTTTTTTTTTTTTTTTTTTTTTTTTTGTAGTGATGGACCCCCACCCTTGGCTGTGACTCCAACCAGATCAAATCCTTATGCTACGGTCATGGTAGGTTGATTTATTTTCTTTCCTTTCTAATCAGGTAACCAGAAAAGGCTAATTTAGTTCATTATTTTTATTTGTTTGTAATGCCTCATTTTTTCTATCTTAAGAAAAAAAAAAAAGAAAGATGATCTTTGCACAGAACGTACACAAAACTCTTTATATTATTAATGCAACATCTACATACAATATACAAATCCTGTTAAGTAATTCATCTGATAGTTCCTGAAAATGCCATTTTAAATTCTTTTTTACCATTATTTTTGAAATCATTCAATTTAGTTGTCTGAATTTCTGAGATGAAGCTTGATGATTTTTATCATTAAGAGTTTTTAGACTATTGTCTTCGTCTTTATTGTTATTTCCATGTTCAGGTGTTTGTCGAATTCGGCAACCTACACGGAACTTAGAACTACGTCCTTCATTGAATCCATGGGGATCGCCTGTTCTGATTCCGTTAGCCATAACTGGGTACAAGTGTTAAGTATTCCTGTATTGTTACTCGCCTGCAGTCAGGATTGAACCAGCAACTTCCAGATGTTCGTCTCCTTAGAAGCTTAGGGGACCAATGCCTATAACTGTTACACTATGTGTCCTGCTGATTCAGGCTATTGTCTTGAATATCACAATAGAGATGAAGACAATAGTCCAAATACTCTAAATGATTAAAAATGATATATTGCTCTATTAACAAAAAAATCCAATTAGTTAATAGGCTTTTTTTTTTTTTTAAATCTTCCTTGACAGTAAAAATTAAGTAAAAAATAGAAGAAATTTATTTTATGAAAGGATGTGGGAAAGTTTTGCCTAACTGACCTAGATAAGTCTCATCTCTTTATAAAAAAAAAACATTTTTGGCTACTAATTTTGGTTGCTTAACATTCAGAAAACCTTCACTTCTCAGGCAATTTGTCAGATTTGAAGAATATTGATTTTTCTATAATTTTAGCTAATGTCTTATTTACAACATCAATACAATTTTAGAATAAACACATGAATAGAAATCCTCGAGTGAGAGAAAAATATCAGTACCAGAGTTTATATTTATTATATAAACTAGGGTATTGATATTTTTCTCCCACTTGGGGATTTTTTGTAAAACAAATTTATTATTTCTGTGTTTGTTAAAGTGCTTATTTAACAACAAATGATAAATTTGTTCCTTGGAGAAAAATTCTTAATAGAAGTGGGAGAAAACTATTTGGGGCCAAATTTCAATGACATGTGCTCCATTTCAAAATTGACATTTGAAAATAAAAACAGGAGAAAGATGACTTGTATATTAAAAAGTCAGAGATCGTTTTGACATTTTATTCATATTACAAATAGGACCCCTATTTAAAATGATATAAAATCAATACTTTTCAAATATGATAAATTATCTGAGTAGAGAAAAGTCTTCTGAATACTAAACAATGAAATTGGATTTTTTTTTTTTTTTTTGACAGGACCTAAGTGGTTTGTATATAAGATGGATTTTTTTTCGAGGTTTTAAGAAATTTTTTAAATGATATGCCAAATGTCTTGAATTTTTTGTTTTAATGGCGTATCAATATTTGTGGGTTATTTAATGCCAAAGTCATCATTGTAGAAAAACAGTAGTGGTATTATTAAATCGATAGTTGGAGGGGATAAGTGGGTTCATGCCTTTCCCAAGGGTATTAGTCCAAAAGTGAACACAACCGAAATTCAAACTAGTTAACTATGGTATTGCAGTCCGGCGTATTAACAATTACACCCTTAGAATTTTTGCATAATTATGAATTAGCATGTATATCTCTTGGCTCCAGGTTATTCTCTTCTTGGTCAGGCTGGTAACTTTTCAGTACCCTTTCATATTTTTATGTAAACTCTATTAATGTATTTACTATTTTATTCAATCTTGTGCCAATAGTTTAGACAACTTATCTTCATCATCTAGATGCCCTTTGCAGTCTTCCATGGAAGTGAAATATTTTTGCATTAAAAAAAATTATGTAAAGACTGAAATAAATAATAACCCAAAAACTTATATAGATTTTATTTAAATGTCCTAAATTTCAACTCAAGCAGCAGCACTATGCAACAAAATTTAAATAAGTGGATTACTTGAAAGAATTTTTAAGAATTTGAATATCAATTTTAGACACTTTTTGCATTTTGTTCGCTTTTTTATTTTAACTATCCAGAAATTTTGCTTGTTTTTGCTTTTATTTTAAATTCATTTTAGATTTTTTTTATTTTGAATTTTTGTTTAATGATGATGATGCAAATTCATTATCACTGACTGTTTGGTGCTTATCCATTCCAGTCTCCAGATACATTTACCAGTTCCTGCTTGGAACTTAGAAGGAACAAATATGTGAGTCTCATTGCATGAGAGTTTCTTTTGGCACCAGTCTGGCTTTTTCTTTCTTTCTTTGTTTTTTTTTTTTATTTACCTTTTTCTATTAGTTAAAAGTTGAGCACTTCTTTATTTTTTGCTACTTTTTGCTTAACAATTTCAATTTTACTTTTTGCTAGCACAAACTAAAAAAAAAGGAACATTTTAATGTTTTGGCATTTTTTTTTTTTTTTTTAAATCTGGAGGAAAAGGTATCGCCTGTATTTACACCAGCCTTCTGCTTTGTAAAAAAAAAATGCAGCTTTCTGGTAAGAAGAAAAATCAATTTACAAGTTAATCAGGATTTAAGTTCTTATTAATTCACTTAAATTATTTATATGCTTGAAAGAACACTTTAATTATATTAACTTTATTAATATATATTTTTATTGTCACTTTTTAGATGAAGAGCTTTCATAATTATTACTAGGGTGAATTAAGATTTGTAATATTTTAATACATTCTAGTTTGCAGTGTATATATCTTGTGGTCAAAATAGCTCAAGTTGTGGAAAGTACTCGCTATGGTTGGTAGTATTGTAGTAGTTGGCGTGCTGACATGTTGTGCATTTTTTTTCATTCTCTGTATGATTTGAAAGCCACACTGATGGACGTGCAGCATAGTCTAATTCATGAACTTTACAAGTTCAAACTGGCCTATAAGGCTGCAGAAGCAACCAAAAACATTTACTGTGGAAAAGTTTGAAGGTGCAGTTAATCACAGTACCATAATTAAATAATTCCAAAAAATTTGCTCAGATTGCCAGAACCTCTACAATCAGGCAATGTCAGATTTTGATGCTATGCTTCAAGGCATCAAGCCAAATCTGGTTAGTATGTATTTACCAACCCATCTGTACTGGTAGGATGTGACACAAGGTCAATTTTTTAAGCAAAGTTTAAGAGGTTTGGATTCAGAGTTTTCCTTCTACTAGACTGGTTGCCTAACCAAGACTAAATCTAATCTGCCCTACTACTTACCCATCACTAGAGGGAGACTAATTGGATTCATACCTTTCCCAAGTGTATTAGTGCTATGTGAAACGCAATCAACCTCATTCAGGATTTTAACTTATATTGACGTGTCCATTTCCTATGATGATAACTATTACATCACAGGTGCCTCCAAAAATCTGGTGAGTAGCACTCAAACATAGCATAGTTCATCACCTTCACATTCTATACCAGAGGTGGAAAAAGAAAAAAATTGATTTTTCCTAAGGTGTTCAAGTTGTACCATTTTGTGAAATGAATTTGAAAAAACTTTTGAAATATCTTATCTCATTAAAAAGTTATGATTATTTAAAATTTGATTTTTTTTTTTTTTTTATCCCCCCCCCTCAAAATGTTTTTGAAATTTTATGTTAAATTTCCAATCACATGGGAGAAACAAAAATTTGAGCAGATTGAAAGTTGGAATTCTGATTCACTAGAAAAAAAGATTAAAGGTTTTTTAATATGATATGAGAGAGATTTATGTTTGAACATCTTTTTACATAATATTTCATGTTATTTTTGTAACTATTGAAATTTTCAAAAAATCTAACAAGATAACAGCATATATTTTCTATATTCACTAACATAAATTAAAATGTCAAAATAGATCCCTATTAAACCATATATTTCTTCTAAAAGAAGAGCCTAAACAGATTCACATTCAAGTTTATTTTGGTGGGTTCCCTTTTGGCATTTTGAAAGAGATTCTCAAGTTATTCAATATAACAACAAAATACAATAAACTCATGACAAAATAACAACAACCATTTCACAATATTGTTAACCCTAGATTAAATGTCATATTGAACACATCTGAAAGATACAGAATTCAAGAGATTGTCCCTTTCCCCAATTTATCTTTAAAAAACAATGCTATTAAACCCTTAGATACTTTTCTCAACAAATTTTTGGTGGAAAAAGCCCTAAACTAGATGTTTTTGGATCTTTCTTGTCAAGCTTAAATTAATACATAATTCAAGAGGGATTCAACTAGTAGCCACTACTAAGTACTTTGAGTCCACATTAAAGTTTCAAAATGTTTTCCTAGATGACTTAGATCTTGTTTCAATTTTTTTAGTAAATTATTCCAAATTGTACAAACATGTACTACACAAGAATTCCCCCACCTTCTCAAAAAAAAAGTTGATTTTGTCAATGGAGACTATTTTGTTTTTTGAGCATTCTTATCTGTATTTAGAAAATAAAATTTTTTTTCTTGTTATACTAAGATGACTTAACTAGTTAGCAATTTTTTAAAAATGAGAAAGAAAGCTAAAATGTCTAGCCAATAATAGTGATTATGTGAAAAAATAGTGTCTTTTGGGTGAAAACTTGCTCTATCCAAAGAAGTTATTGTACTTTCTGTATCTGTAGTGGTTTCTATTGAAATAAAGAGGCTGAAGTTTTGGGAAATTCCTTGTGTATGTATGTATGTATGTATGGATACCACCGACAATCACTATATATATATATATATATATATATATATATATATATATATATATATATATATATATATATATATAGTGTGATTGTCAGTGGTTAGGAATTGTAAATGTAACTAACAGAATAGAGCTGATTATATTTATATCGGACAAGTGGGTAGTGTTTGTCAGTGGCCCGGAAGACCGGGTTCAATCTCAGGTCGTCATACTGAAGACTCAAAAAATGGTACTTGATGCTGCCTTACTTAACACTCAATATTATAAGGTATGTATCAAGAGTAAAGTGGTAGTGCCCTCCCCTACACCTTGGTGTAGTAGCTATTGAAAAGGGAGCCTTCTGGTCACCAAATTTACTTTCTTTTTATATATATATAATGTTATGTATCCATGCTAATAATTTTACTATAGAAATGTATTGACAAAGGTCTGGAATTATAGTTATACCGAAAGAACATAGCTTTTATATATAATGATCTCTGGTAATGGTAAGTGAAGAAACATTTTACTTTGTCAGCCTGGTACTACATCAAATCAAATAGCTTCATAAATTACTACTTTGTCATCATCCTTATCATCAAGTCCTGCAGATTGCATGAAGTTTTCTGACTCTCTCCCTCTATCATCCCTTGGTGTTGGCTAGTCCTTGAGACTGCATCCAGTGTCCCCACAGTGCTGATGTATGTAAGTCCTTTCTTCATCACCCAATGCTGGTGTGTCCATGTGTAGGAGTCCATGAGAAAATTGCTTATGTTTGTCTTTACTTCTCTTGTAGTACCTCACTTTTTTTTAACAATGTTTAATATTATTGAAAGAAAAAAAGAAAGGTAAAAATGCTGTCGGCTTTTTATTTCTGATTCTGTAAGGATATTTTCTTTATAATAAGCAGCTATTCAAAACAATCACTTTCCATTCTAATTTATTCACAATGTACGAGTCTTTGAATTTTTGATGAATTAAAAGATAGAACATTCATTGATCACAATTCATACTTAACTATGTTTAACAATATTAACACCAGCTACAAATTAATTGTATAAAAGAAGGAATTTAGCCACAATTCCTGTTACAATAAACTAAATTTCATTACTTTTCTTACAAGAGAAGTGTTAGTCATCACTGTCAGCTGTTGAAGGAGTGACAGTAAGTAATAAATGATATAACTGGCTTTTTTTCTTTGTTTTTTTTTTTTTTTTTTGTGTGTGTGTGTGTACCATCTGGCCAAACCACTTTTCTTTCTGATAATATCAGTGATTTTATTTAGTATTCCAATGTCTCTATATATCGTCCATTTTGATGTGATTTATTTGAAAAACTCCCACCTTAGTCCTGAGGCAATCAATCTCAAATATACTATTTTCTGTTGTATAAAATTTGGTAATGAATAATTTTATTGCAAGAAAAGTGTTAACACATCACTCAATAAGTCCTGGGCCTAACATATAGATGGCGCCACTAATAAAAAATCCATATGATTTTTATAAAGTACTAACCTTCAAATGGCACGTGTCAAAATTTAATGACAGTGCATTGACAGTTCAAAGCATTGTTTGCAACTGTTTTTGTGTAAATATGTAACAAAGGGTGAAACCTGGATCCACCACTTCACTCCGGAGTCAAATCGGCAGTCAACTGAGTGGACAGCAGCAGGTGAAAGCCATCCAAAGTGACCAAAGACGCAAACATCAGCAGGCAAGGTTTTGGCCTCCATATTTTGGGATGCACAAGGTATTTTGTTCATTGATTACTTTGAGAAAGAAAAAAAACCATCAATAGCAAATATTATATAGCATTATTGGTGCATTTAAAGGATGAAATGTCCAAAGAACAGCCAGAAATGAAGAAAAAAGTTCTCTTTCACCAAGACAATGCACCGTGTCACAAGTTGATTGCAACGATGGCAAAACTACCTGAATTGCACTTTGAATTGCTTTCACACCCATCCTATTCTCCAGATCTGGCCCCCAGCAACTACTGGCTGTTTGCTGACCTAAAAAGAATGCTCCCGGAAAAGAGATTTGGCTCCAATGAAGAAGTGATATCAGAAACTGAGGCATATTTTGAGGCCAAAGACAAATCGTTCTACAAAAAAGGCATTGAATTGTTAAAAAAGTATTGGAATCAGTGTATCACCCTTGGAGACTATGTTGATAAATAAAGTCGAATTTTGCCTAAAAATTGTTTTATTAGTTAGGCTCGGGACTTATTGAGTGATTTGTTAGTAATCCTATTTACCAACCCCTCCGCTCGGGCAGGATATGACACAAGGTCAATTTTTAAGCAGAGTTTAACAGGTTTGAATTCAGAGTTTTCCTTCTCTTGACTAGTTGCCTCACCAAGGCTGAAGAACCTAGTCTGTCCTACTATTTACCCATAGCTGGAGGGAGAATAATTGGATTCATACCTTTCCCAAGAGTATTAGTGCTATGTGAAATGCAATCAGTCTCGTCTAGGATTTGAACTTGTGTTGCCGTGTTCATTTCCTATGACGATAACCATTACTCCACGGATGTGTTAGTAATCATTGTCGGCTGTTGAAAGTGTGACTATAACAATTAAGACAAAGAGTGAAGGTAAGTGATAAGTTTCAACAATGTATTCATATTAAAAAAATATTGTTGACTTTAATCTTTTACTTAAAATCTATCAGTTTGATTTTTGCAAGCTTGTATCTCTTTTGGTTTTGAGCTCAAGTTTGAGACAAAAGTATCCTCAATCCCATATAATCTATTCATACATAATTTGTAGTTGGTATTGTTAAACAAAGCTGAGTAGAATTGTTTGTGATAAATGTTCCATTATCCAACATTATAAATTGTCAAGCATAAATTATCGACAATTAATCTTAAAAATAAAAAATAACAGTGTACAGGTGATAAATTTTCTTTACAAATATTGAAAGTTTTATTTGTCTATTTTTGTTTTTTAGCCATCATCCCCTGATATCTTTACCGGCCAAAACTCCAAGCAAAGTGCAATCCGTGTGTACATTCCTACATTTATGCTGAGAGGCTACAATTCTGACACTCATTATGAATATGAAGTCAAGGTAGGTTTATGGATTTTGAGACTTTAACCCATTCTACTTGAAAGATTGCAGATCTAAAATCATTCAGTGGCTGATTGTAGTGAAGTGGGACTGAGGAGTTCAAACCTACCCGATGCTAAGCATCTTCGATGTTTGATTTGTTTTGTCACAGCTGCCATTTTCAATTCCATCACTAAGCATGTGTGGAACAAGCCCATCTAAAACCATTGGTGATTTGTATGCGTGAGCAAGTTGCTTGATATAAAGCAAGCCACATAAACAGAGGGCACTGCAAATTTTGAAACGAGATGAGCAAGACAGTGGATTTGTTGGTAAAGTCAACTGCTACAACCTTCACTGATATTGAAATGAGTCTGCCAATCATTTAATCCAAAATAACAGGTCACTTGTTTTGTTTTTAAAAAGGAGGGATTTACACTCTTAAAATTTTTATCCTACCCTATACAGGCCTTCAAAAATCAAGGGACATAAAGTTAAAAAAAAAAAATTTTTTTTATTTATTTATTACTCTTTTTTTTTTTTTTTTGTGAGTGAATGGTGCAAATAGGTTTTGTTTTTTTTTTTTAAATTTATTATTTTTTTCAAGTATGTAACATTGTCAATGAGTGGTTTTTTTGTTGTTTTTTTTTGTATTGGCATGATGGTTAGAGTGTTCGCCAATGGCCCGGGAGACAGGTTCAATTTCAGGTCAAGTCATACCAAAGACTCAAAAAATAGTACTTGATGCCTCCTTGCTTAACACTCAGCATTATAAGGTATGGATCAAGGGTAAAGTGGAGCAATCCAGGGAAAGGAGTAGTGCCTTTCCCTGTACCTCAGTGTACTAGCTATCAAAAAGGGAGCCTTCAGGTCACCTTTGACTAAGGTCGCCAACTTCCTACTTATTTTGTTCAAGTATGTAACATTGTGAGTATTACCATGGCATAAATAGATAGTTTTTTTAATTATTTTTTCAAATGTGTAACATTGTTAGTGGGTATTACCATGGTGCAAATTGATGTTTTATTTTTTTTTAATCCATCAATAGAAAGAGGGATGAGTTGACAGTTCAAAATCTCTGTAACAAGATATGCTTGATTTAGGACCCAAGTTAACCAGAACTTGCTAAAATCACCAGATTTGATTGGCCATGTAAGTAGGGACTGACTGGACAATGCAACTCATGTAAGGTAGAAATATGGGTTCAGTGGTCTGTGGACCTCAGTAAAAGAAGCTGGTTTTTCTCTCTCTTTTAATAGCTTGAAATCTAAGGAGACCAACAGTGATTATGGACAGAGAGTGATTTAACCATTCAAAGACATGAGAAGCATTGATTCCTACTCAACCAAAGATTTTTCCTTGCACATTGTGTCTATTATCCATTTTCACAGACTTCCATGGCCTCAGAATCTAAACGGAAGCAATAAAACAACAGAAGTCCTAACACCTGAAACAAACTGTATTTTTGTGTTTCTCCACCCCAATCTGACAATCAGCAATCTCCAACACAGCAGTTGTTGATGACTATCCTACAATGATTTACTGCAGCCTACAGTGATATTTAGTTCTGTCTGTGACTTAAATAAGTTATTATTTTTTTAGTTTTAATGACAACCTGTAAAGTTTATGCTTCAATTCAGCCTACAGTACTAAAAGCATTTGACCATCACCCCCTACCTATCCCATGCTGAATTACTAGACACTCAAATTTGCTCCATGATGTACATTTTTTTTCTCTCTGACACTTTTTATATTTTAATATATAAGTAAATAAATAAAAATAACTAGTGAAAACTTGAAACTTATTTCACACCAGCCAACTTGTACCCTGTATTAAGGAGGGATGAGACTTTCCTGCAAAAGGGATGGGCTAGATATGATACTAAAATGGTGAAGCTTGAGCTCTGGAATACCTCTTAATTGCCATTACTCCCAGATTGACTCTGATCTGAAGTTGTAGTAGTTGTTTGGGTCCCATTCATGGGTCAAATAGATCTGTTTGTAAATTATTAGTATTAGATTGAAATAATTGAAACTATGACTATGCTCAATTTATTTGTGCCAAAATTTGGCTTCAAATAATCCATGAGAGGTTGATAAGCCATTAAGCAAATAAACCAGACCATGCAAAAGTTTCCAGCTGAAAATGAGTTTTCTACTCTGGAATTTAATCTCTAGCTTTCAAAATGGGCTACAAATTTTCCCACACACACCTGATTTTTTTTTTAAGTACTAGTTAAAGATTGCTGTCTGTTCAGGAATGCAAGGAAATGTACTCAACAAAGTATGACATCATCACACAGCATTGTTTACAATGTGTTGTTTTTTTTGGGGGGGTGGGGTAGTATCTACATCCGGGTTTGTTAATTCAAACTCAAAACTGTATGAGGTCATACTTTGTTATGTACATTTCCTTGCATTCCTGATCAGATTCTAACTCTTAATAAATACATCAGACACCAAAATTTGCTTACTGATACAATCGTATACCAACAAAATGCAAAATAGCAAATGCTATAACATAAACCAGATGTAATATCTTAAAAGTGAGGACAAATACTATGAATAACTTGTAAAAGAACATAAATATTGTTGAACCTTAAAGAACAATGAAAATATATTTAGTCATCTTAATGAACCCGATAAGATTGTTATTTATTTAACTTGTGATTTGCCCTTAAAAATTCCTTATGTTGACAAACACCTTAGAATTAGTGTAAACAACGTACCAAAGAATATAACTCTCATTAAGGCAAAAATAATTTAAAGAATATTTTAGTCTTAATTTGTAAAGAATAAATGAATAATAAAATTGTTATTTACTGAAATGGTGTACATTGTTTATAATTTTTCAATGTAAATATTTTATTGTATATACATTTGTTTAATGAATTTTTATTGTATTTAAAATTCTTTTTTTGGTTCTTTTATCATTTACTGTTAATTCTTATTTCTATTCTAAATAAATTGTTTTAGTGTGATGTAAATAACATAATATTCTTTGAAAAATCAGGAGGAAAACACATTTAAGATTTTTAAAGATTATTTTAATTATTTCACCCTGAAATCTATTAAGTCAGAAGGATTTTGTTTATTTTTTAGAGCTGATTTTCATAGACCCAAAATAATTGGCGCTTTATATATATATATATATATATATATATATATATAATGTGTGTGTTTTTTCTTTTTTTTTTTTTTTTTAGATGAAACTCTGTCAATCATTATTAACAATGTTTGACTATTATAATCTTTCATCTTCCTAATTTGAGTTTCTTTTTATCACCATTCAGGTCATTACTTTTACAATATTGTTTTTTTTTATGTAACTTTGTTAATCATTATTACTAACAATTTTTACTAATATTATTGTTCATTTTTTTAAATTCTGCATAAATATTTAAAAAAAAACTCTTGATACTACAATTGTATAAAACAATTACAATAAATATGGTACTAACCAATTGGAATTAAGAGTATTGAGTAACTTTGTGTTATTTGGACTTCTGTAGCACCATCCATGTTCTCACTGTTGAGTTGGGAAAGCAGCTAGTACATAGAACTAGGCTCCTTCAAAGTAAAAAGGGGCATGAATTTGAATCTCACTGAGGGCTTGCTTTATTCTCATTTTATTATATACATTGTTCTTTTCTCTATCATAAAAGTAATGACCCAAGTAAATTGCAATAAAAAGCCAAACAAATTAGGAAGATATTACTTGTCAAAATTATGAATAATGATTATAAGAGTTTTATCTAAAATAAAAGATATAATGCTCTTGTAATTCGAAGCATTGTGTCTTCCTTTTTGTAATGATATGGCCAAGAAATTAGTTTTCTTAGATTTAATTTTCTTTAACAGACGCTCTCAAAAGTTTCTTATCTTTTTCCTTTCTTTTATCCCTGATTTTTGATTCTTAGATTGTTATTGGAGAGGAGAACTGGTCAGTTTTTCGGCGATACAGTCGATTCAGACAACTCCATACTGATATGAAGATTCGTTATGCTGAGGTAAGTAATTCTGTTGTTTGTTTCACCTAAAATTTGCTTTTTGAAGACAGTACAAAACTCTGGTAAGAATTGTTATGTGATTAATAAGAGACCAAAACTCGGGTGAAAAAAAATTGTTCTTGACCACCTTTCAGAGATAAAAAGCTAAGAAACATTTTTTTCTACATAAAAGCAGAAATAAAAAATTGTTTGTTCTTGAAAGCATTTTTAAAAAAAAAATTTTTTTTTAAGCAAATTGCATATGTAACACTGAGCTCTTCCATTATATTTATATATATATATATATATATATATACTCTTTAAGAAAAACAACAAACCGGTCACAGGATTATAAATTTATTTCCATCCTGCTACGCATTTTTGAAAAATTCAAAAACACAAAAAAAATTTAACAGGAAAATTTAAATGTTCACGCTTGAATAGTTTTCTTGTCCTGATGGAATTACTCCCAACTCCGGTTTAACTGGACCAAATAATACCTATATATATACATATATATATTCATGTGACAATAAGGCATACAAGTATATCTGGAAATGCTTGTAGTGTAATGGTTACTGTTGTAGGAAA
Source organism: Sepioteuthis lessoniana (assembly GCA_963585895.1). Lineage (NCBI taxonomy): Eukaryota > Metazoa > Mollusca > Cephalopoda > Myopsida > Loliginidae > Sepioteuthis > Sepioteuthis lessoniana. The sequence goes on along the minus strand of OY757940.1, from coordinate 17,680,731 downwards.
AGGACATGGCAACCTGAGTTCAAAACCTGAATGAGGCTCTTTACATTTGTCATAAAGCTAATACCATTGCAAAAGCTATGAATCCAATTATCCTTCCTCTAGCTATATAGGTAAATAGTAGGGCAGACTGGACTCTTTAACCTTGGTATGGCAACCAGTCTAGTAGAAGGAAAACTCTGAATTCAGACCTGTTAAACTTCACTTAGAAATTGAGCTTGTATTGCATCTGGCTTAATGAAGGGGTTTGGTTTGGTTTCTTTCTTTAATGGCATATCAACCATTTGTAGGTTATTTAATGCCAGAGCCATTCTCCAAGAAGAACAGCAGTGGTACTATTTAAGCCATAGCTGGGAAGATAAAGGGGGTTCATACCTTTCCCAAGAGTATTCGCCCGAAAGTGAATGTAATAGCACGACTAGAGTACAAACTCGCTTACTACGATTCTGCAGCCCATCGCTTTAACCATTACACCACGAGGACACCCCCCTAGAAGGGGTTCGGTGAATATATACAAGCATATCTGTATGAGTATCTATAAGTGTATGTATATGCATCATGTGTATAATAGTATTACGTTGTTGTAAACAACTTGGGAAATCAGGAAAGAAAAAATCTTGTCGACTAAAGTTATCACAGTGCAGGTAAAGGCACCTTATTTTTTAATGCACTTAAGTGGTTGAAAGAGAAAATTCAAGTGCATTAAAAATAAAACCAATATTAGAACCTAGAATATGCCAACTGTATCCTTGAGGTCTGGGGAGTGTTACCCTTTCATTACCATTACTCCCAGGTTAATTACTTAAAGTGATAGTACCTGTTCTATTTATGGGTCAAATAAATCTATTTCAGGGGTTTAAAATAATTTAGAATTGCATTAATACTTTGGCTCTTAAAACATCTTATAACTATGATTTTGAAACAATTGTGTATTAGATAGGAGTTATTTAAACCATATAATTGTGTTCAAATTATTTGTATTAGATAGTAATATTTACTCAAAACAATATAACAGCTTGTAAATTATTATATAGGAAGTTAAAATGACAAATTATTCTTACTATGAATAATTACTTGAAAATATAATTGTTTGTAAATGATTCTTATCAAATTGGATTAGTTGCTTGAAACCATATAATTGCTTTTAAAAAAGACTGATTTTGGCATTAAACTTAATATCATGCGTATATACAAAAAATAATTCACCAGTAATTTTTCTGAATTTCATCAAATCCTTGTCTCTCTCTTAGTTACCAAAAATAGCTTTTCTTCAAAAATTTTTGGTTAATTTGTTTGTTTTTTTTTTTGGGGTTTTTTTCTCTTTAGGTTGCATCATTGATGTTCCCACCCAAGAAACTATTTAGCCGTTCAGAAAAAGTTGTCTCTGAAAGACGGTACCAATTGGAAGTAAGTATTTGTTAACCCTTACAGACACAGCTGGTCAAAAACTCAAAAGTGCTATGCTTGGTGTTAGTAGGATTGTTTTAAATTTTTCAAAATTTTTATTGACTGATAAACAACTAAGATAAATAGACTCTTCTAAGGTTATAATAATTTTTAATGAGTGTCTTTTTGCTTCTGTTGCATTTTTAATGACTTAGTAAAAATGCTGAATTTAAATAATATAACAAAAAAAAATCAAAAAATGACCAAAAGGTAAAATACTGAATTTAAGTTATAAAAAGTGGCAAAAAATAAAAACATTGAATTTAAAGAATAAGAAATATAATAGAATAATAAAAATGCTGAATCTAAGCAATAAAAATGACAAAAAATAAAATGCTCTATTTAAAGAATAAAAATATTTAAAAAAAAAATAAGTTCAACATTTATTTACTAATGCTATTCAAACAATTTTCCCTAAGAAATAAGTGGCAATATCCTACTCATAAAACTTGAAAAGATCTACCCAGTAATTTTATTTGCTTTCCATGTGGAAGAACTTGCTCTATGCATGGAATTTGTTGAGTTATAAATTATTTGAATTGTTTTATGGAATTAGACTGGTGTTCCTTGATAAATGTACACAAATTATTTTAGGGATTTTACTCCTGCCATTATTATGTAACTTTCTCTTTGCCTTAGGGAATGTTACTGATAATAAATGTTTAAGAAAAATTGTACAGATAATGTATTGTCTTTCTAAATTCCAAGTAAAATCCAAACTTTGGACAGATAACTCGTGTATCACAGAATTAATGGAAAATCAAGAGACTATTTTGTCAGTATTTATGTCTACTTCCATAAAAATCAATTTATTTCAAATTTTACAAATCAAGTAAAATTATCTTCTTTTTTTTTCTTTTTTTCTTTTTTTTTTTTTCTTCTTTTTTTGTGTGTACTTTTTTAATGATTTTAGTTTCAGTTCTAAAAAAAATCTTATAAATATTCCAATATATCCATGAATGTTTTCATAAATTTCAGGTTTTGCTGTTATACACATGCGATACTCTTCAAAGTTATCAAATATCTATTGTGTCACTACAATAACAGATTTTAAAAGTGGGCATAAATGTTAGCCTCTTGATGATATTTGTTGACTTATGTCCTCACAAAAACATAATTCTGTCTTACCAGTTTAAAATTCTATACATTATTAACGTTAGCAATGAAAATGCCTTATAAATAACCAAAATGTTGTGATTATAACAATCAAGATGAAGATACTCATCTGTGTTAATTTTATTATTTATTTATGTTTTATTTTTATTTCCTCAGTTTTATCTTCGGAATCTCCTAGACATTTTGATGAAAATTCCATCTTGCCCAATCAACCCATCCAACAATGATTTCCTTTCCAAACAGACTCTCTGTGATTTTGATCCATTTTTCAAGAAGGGATTATTCGAAGCCACCAAACATGGGACAACATAAACAAACAAGACAAAAAAAAAATCAATTTTTCTACCCATATTTTTTTCTTTTTAAATTATTTATTTATTATTTTTTTTACTTTCGGCTAAAAAAAAAGTTTAAAGAACTGATTTTGTGAGGATGGTTATCTCCCTTGCCAAATAAAACTGTAAAAATGAGCAATTTTTTTTTTTTTTTTTTTTAAGTGGTAGGGAGAGATGTGAATATGTACAGATGGTAAAATTTAACTTATTTTTAGAAACTGTTTATTCTGTGCCAAAGTGTGCCCTTTTTTGTTACTTTTTAAAACTTTTTTTTTATAATACTTTTTTGCTGATTCTGTTTGATTTAAATCTTTGATTTATGGGGTCTAGATTATCTGCTCAACTCTACATACACTGGAGTAGGTCAGCTATTTTCATACCAATAATGTATAAAGTTCTATAATCATGTGTTCTTCACTATTTTCTATAGAAAATTATAACTAATGTTTTGTTTTCCTCTAATTCAATATTTTATTATTTATTCCATCAAATATAGGAACTAATGCCAAAGGAATTAACTGGTTGCAAGATCTGAACCTGTGACTATCATTGGACTCAAACCTTGATTTATTTATACTGTGATAATGCATTAACTGTCTAACTTTGGTAATTTAAGGTTTTCTAGTCTTTTTTTTTTTTTTTCTTTCTTAAGGGTTCTCAGATTTGCAAAGAAATTTATTTTGCATTTGGACCCATATTTCGTACTGCCAGATGGTAAAATGGACAAAATAGAATATTCTTGTTCACAAAAAACAAAACTTTAACCATCGTACAATTTTGAAATATAAAGAATAAAAATAATTCTGAAAAGTACAAATTTAGCTATAATATTTCATAAACAAACAAGGAAGAATTATTTTGATATTTCTATATTTAGACACTTCGTCCTCTGATTTTTATCCCCCCCCCCTCAGGGTGGAACATTCAACACAAGATTACGTTTTGTGTGAAGATGCACACAAGTCATTATGGTTGTCTCTCAGGGGCTATGGAAGATGATACCTATTGTGTGTGGAAATGCAAAGGGTTTGAGATGAAATGGATAAAACTTATGCTCAGTGAAAGGGAGCGGGTAAAGTAGAAGAGTGCTTTCTCTGGGACAATTCCCTTCCCCAACTCTTGGCTTCAGAAATCAGTGACATGAAAGTTTATCGTTATGTCTCCTTTGTAACTACATTGGATGGCCATATTATTTACAGTGCTCCAACAATACCCTCTGCACTCCTCAATGTGTCACTGCAACATCTTTTCCCAACTGTTCAGACAAATCTGTCTTCACTGACTAGAAATGGGCAAATCCTTAATTCACTAAGGAATCAATACCTGATTTGTCTCGCCGTTCAAAGCAGAGATTGGCTTATTATCAGGGATGATACTTTAAAAGAGTTGGGGAGCATAGGCTGCAAAAAAAACGTTAAAGAATTAACTTGAATGCCTGGTGAATCAAACCCAAGAGACCTTCAGGACTTGTTGCTTACATCAAGGAAAGCACGAGGAGCCCCAATTTACTGTTTCCCTTCCTCTCGAGCCTGCAGAGATCGCACGATTCTACAGCAACTGTGTTAGAGATTCTTCTCTCCCCACCAACTCTTCTTTCAGTACCCACAAGCATGACTGGCTCCAGCTCTAAACTGTCTGACTTGCTCCAATTTTCTTTCTGACTGTATCTCTTCAAATATATATGATGACTTTCGTAACATATCCTACACTATCAGAGGTACTGTTTATGTGTGCTACTTCTTCAGTCTAGAACTGAGCAAATCCAGACACAGCCAATGCTCTAACAAACCCATATGCCCTTATGTTACACATGTAAAGACTTACTTAGAGCCACGGGTGAGAGATAGGTGCCAGAATAGACAAACTACTCCCTAAGGAGAACAGCTTGTTTCTCCAGAAATCCTATCCCTCTCAGACCAAACACATAAAATTGAATAATTCCTACAATTATTCAGTCTTGTCTGCATTTTCCTTTTTAGGATGATTTAAACATCAAAGATTGACACTCTTAAATGCAATAGGGGGATGTATTTGGAGAGGGGATGAATCTTGGAACTAAATTTTTGTATTAATCTGCACCTCAGACACCAAAAGACAATGTGAGTAAATATAGAAATATTTATATCCTACGTATAGATTATTTACCTTGGGATTCACACTCCACCAAGGATCAAAGTTTCACTCTTTAGTACTTTTGTCTAGGATCAGTGTAGTATCTGTTCCATCTCAGAATTAAAATAGTAAAAATTTAAGATTTGAATTTATAAAATCATAATTGTTTTAACATACTTATACATCTTCAAATAAGCAAAATTTAGATCAGAGATTAATAATATACAAAATCCAAGAATTGTTGTATTTGGAAGCTGAAATTTAATTGTTTTATGTTTTTAAAAAGCTGATATCTTGACTGAGTATTGATAAATTTTGTAATGGTAACACAAATCCTGTTTACTGTTGAATAATCCCTCATATTACCATGACAGAATTTCTCCTTACTCTGTAATGATTAGGTTGCAATTTTTTATGTAGATATATATGCGAGTTGTTAGGAATTAAGTCAGTTAAATGAGAAAGAAGAGTTTGGAAAAATCAGTTTGACATATTTTAGCAGGGATTTTGCATTGTGACTTTGAAAACTGTCTTTTTCTTCCTTTTATTTATATATATATATATATATATAATACACACACAAACCCACACAGAGTCCCAAAAGTCTGAATCTATAGACCAAAAATGTATACAAAAGTTTTATTCAATCAAAAGCTCCAATTAACGGCTTTGGACTTCAAAAATGCTTCTATGCTATATACAAAAATGTGAAGATTTAATACAGAAAAACTGATGTTATGTCCAGGGAGGATTTCCTCCTTTTATTGCAATGATTATTCTGGACCAATACAGATGATTCCATAAAATCACTTAGAGGGCTATTTGATGGGATCTTGCCTTTTGATCCACCTAAAGAATCTCCTAGGAGGTCATTTAACTGGATATCCCTTCTGATCCACTTAAGGAATCTCCTAGGAGGTCATTTGACTGGATATCCCCTTCTGATCCACCTAAGGAATCTCCTAGGAGGCCATTTGACTGGATATCCCCTACTGATCCACCTGTTTGGGGAAGTTTTATTTTAATTTCTCTCACATAAATAGCAATTTTTCGTATAAGGAGAAACAATTATGGGACACTAGATATTTATAAAGTCATATTAACCTTTTTTTTCTTTTTTTTTTTATAAAAATCCATTTACATTTGTCTATTCCAATCTTTGATTTAGATGTAAAAATATTTAAAAAAAAACAAAGTACAATTTCTTAGCTAAATATTTATTATCTATTAGTATATATTTTTTTTTAATTACTTTTCATTCTTCCTTTTCTTTTAACTAATTTCATCATTCATGTCACTAAAAAGAAAGAAGAGGTGACCAAAATGCAAAACGATGACATTGTGCGTTTGATATCTGGTAGTTCTACATATAATTGGTGTCCTAAAATAAATCTCTCAAAAAAACATCAAATAACTTTTTTATAAAAGTTTTTTCTTCTTTTTTTTTTTTTTTCTTTTTTTTGGGGGGACAGTCTGTACATTTGAAAAGAAATTTTTTAGGTAATTTAAAAAAAAACCCACGGCTTTATACTTGTTTTTTGTTTGTTTTTTTTTCTTTTTGAATATTTTTTCACTGCTTTTATATAAATATGAATCTATCAACTTAAACTATTTTTTTTACTAAAAAAAAAACATTAAAAAAACATTTACAGCTTCATTTGTTTTTTCTTCCCTGCCACATTACCCATAATTCTTTGGTACCAAGGGTCCTATTTAATCCTTTGAATCTGGGTATGACACTATTTTACTATATACTGTAAGCCCAATATTTCAGGCTGAGTGCTCATTTTACTATGCACCCTAAGCCCAACATTTCTGGACTCAAGGAGATATAAGATCCTTAGAAAAAGCTTAATATAATGACCATTCACAGTCCATCTCTTAACGGAATTATGGAATATCTTTAAACAAAGTTATCTATAACCAGGAGCAGAGTTTAAATATTTAATGCTCAATTGTTTTTGTGAATTTTGGGAGCTCAGGTAATCTGGGAATCAAGGATTCAAAAGGTTAAATTTCAGTGGGCTGAAATATGTCTGGAAAAACCCCAAAATTAAATAAAATGACCTATTTAGGACAATCACTGTGCCATAAATTGGAGCCACTTTAACCGATCTAAAATCTTAAATACTCTAAAAAAAAGATTTTTTTAAAAAAGATGCTGGTAGTCACTCGTAAAAAATAACTTTGCATTTAAAAGGTTTTCAGTGAATTTTTTTTCAAATCCTATCTTCTTGCTAAGCTACCAGCCCATATTAACTAGCCTCACCAATTTCACACTGAATATTTCTATGCCTTAACTGTTAAACCTATTCTCATTTTGCAAGAAACTACATATTCTTCATGAACATATTTATGGTTCTCCACAACTTCCTTGAAGTGTACATAATTTTTATAAATGATTTTTCATTGCCTTCTAATATTGAAAATTTTTTATGATTAAATTTTTTAAAAGATATTTTGGGTTCATGATTCTCCACAGCTTCCTTAGCTTTTAAGAACCAAAGTTGTATATGTTTTCTATTGTATTACAACAGAAATTTGCCACTGCCTATTGCCTTGAAAGTATTAAGTCATATTTATAAGACTGATAATTATTCTCATCTTGCATTACATTGGTGATCATGGCTCTCCACGACCTCCTTTTCCCGATCAAGGGATTCTTTTTTTCAATTACCTAAAACATGTCACTTTGCTTTCTTGTTTGCAACTCTTTATTCCTGATTTTTTTTTTTTTAAAGAAATCAATAAAATACAGATCTTTCTTGCAAAGAAAACATACAACTGTTTCTTTGACTAAATCCATTGGGTCATTTTAGATGGTTTGTTAACATTGTTGATTGTTTATCATGAGAAAAATTTCACTGCTTGGAAAACGCATTCCTTATTCCTGGCATTTCATTGCACAATTTCCTTTGGGACTTTTTTTTTTTTTTAATAACTACTCTTCACAGTCACTGCTGGATAACTGTTTATATTAATACTAAGAGTAAGTGTAAATAATTATTTGGTTTAATCTTTTTATGTCCCTTGGATCTTACCAAAAACACGCTGCATATACTTGTATATAAGTTGAAATTTCAAAGACTAAATTTTTATCCAAAGATTTGGCATTAACTTATACAAAAGTAATAATTTTATAAGGTTGAATTTTATTTTCAGTTGCATCATTTTTTTTAATCACAACCCACCCAAGTTTCCAATCTACAAATGAAGAAACAGTTTTAGTAAAAAAAAAAAAATATATATGTATATATATATATATATATATATATATATATATATATATATATATATATATATAAGTAAGTAAAGTTGGCGACCATAGTCGAGGGTGACGCGAAGGCTCCCTTTTCGATAACTATTACACCAAGGTGTAGGGGAGGGCGCTACTCCTTTCCCTGGATTGCTCCACTTTACCCTTGATCCATACCTTATAATGCTGAGTGTTAAGCAAAGAGACATCAAGTACCATTTTTAAAGTCTTTGGTATGACTCGACCTGGGATGGAACGCAGGTCTCCCAGGCCATTGGCGAACACTCTAACCGCTAGGCCAATGTCCAGTGAGATATATATATATATATATATATATATAAAATAAATCGCAACTCTTTATTTGTTGTACATGGTGAAGCCGAAATACCTCTAACATTTTAAACTGTCACCTAATAGGTGCAAGATAACTTCAACAAGTGACAATGGTAGCTCCATTTAGCTAATGTCTTACCCCCCCCCCTTGATATGATCAATTACAACACTAGCTTGGACCAGTGGACACTGTATGTTTGCTGTAGAATTGGGGGCGGTTCAGACTGGTGAATCTGTGATTGCTACTCAGAGCTTTTTATATCAGTTTCATGGTACATCAGAATTATGCTATTCCAAATAGAAAATCAATCCTGCTATGGGTTGAAAATTTCAGAATCACAGATTCATCAATGAATAAAAACTGGAGCTTTTTATTTAAACAACAGTGAAATCATTTTTTTAGATATCACTTACTTTGGTCTTCTTGTCAACCTTTTAAAACATTGTCGATCCAAGTCATGATCATATCGGGAGGGGGAGGTTAAGACATTAGCTAAATAGAACTACCATTGCCGCTTTCCAAAGTTTATTTGCATCACATAGGTGACAGTTTAAAATGTAGGAAGTATATCTGCTGCACCCTGTACTTTAAAATCATGCAACAAAAGTTTGTAAAAATTTATCAACTTTCTGCTAATATCTTTCATTTAAAACTAGCATTAAAATTTCAAACGTATTCATAATTTTGTTTTAAGTATAATGTACATTAGTTTTTTTCATCTCCGTTTTGTGTCTACCTCCCACTCACTACAAAAGTTACCCCTTCCCTCTATCAGTCTTACTCTTTCTACTTTTCAACTCTCTCTCCTCATCATTACTTTTTTTTTTATTTGTTTTGTGTCTACTTCCCACTCCCTACAAAATTACCCCCTCCCTCTATTAGTCTTACTCTTTCTATCTTTCAACTCTCTCTCTCTCCTCATCATTACTTTTTCTTTTTTATTTCTCTCTGTTTTATGTTAACCTCCCACTCACCACAAAAGTTACCCCCTCCCTCTACCAGTTTTACTCTTTCTACCTTTCAACCCATTTCCCCTTTTTTGTTTTTTTCCTGAGTCAGGTTTGGAATGAAATTTGACAATATAAAAAAGAAGTCGCCTTGGAAATTCAGATTGATGTTTTACTAGTAGTCTAGTGTCAACAGAATAAAACTAAATTTATCACAAATTTTTGCAATGCAAGGGAGAGAAGCATGATAATTTTTTTTTTTTTTTTTTTTTTAACTGTATGTTAGATTTATTCAAAAGACATCCAGTTTTAAGATATGAACATCATCCCTCTGTTCTTTCCATTGCAAGTATTCATTTTCATTCTGATAATCCTATATCAAGGAAAAACCATGTCAGTCTGATTTTCCAAACTTTTTCTTGTTTCCTTTGTGTATTTCTATCTCACTCCCCACAAAAGTCAATACTCTGACAGTCTTCACAAATTTGTATCTGTGTATTCAAATACCCACCATCCTTTCTTTTTGTTTCATGTGATAAGTAGGTACCTCGTGTTTTATAATAATGATTATCAGCATTGAATATCTTGTCATTCATGAAAAAAATTTTTTTCTTAAATTTTCCTCTAGATAATTTTTTATTTTAAATTTAGGTTTGAATTGAGTTGTAAATAAAATTTTGAAGACCTAAATTTTAGGCCAAAAAAAATGGGGTCTGCCTATTCATTAATAATTTTGTGAGGTTGAAATTCAAACATTACAAAAAAGACAAGGAACAACAACCTGTAGCATCTACAATCAATTAACTAATGATTTTGTGACCATAAAGGGTCACCTTACACGCTAAATCGACTTATACACAAGTATATATAGTATTTACTATTGATGTTAAACTGGGCTTACAGAAACTAACATATTTTTTTATAACTCAGTTATTATATTAAAAAAAAATTTAAAGAGAAAACGCTTATATTTCCTGATTTGAATTTTCTATTTTTGATGGAGGTTATACAAATGTACAAACCTTTTGTCCTTTGCTCTAACCACTGAACTATGACCAGGGCTTCTCAAAGAAAATTATCATAATAAAAAAATCTGCTCAAAATACCTGTTGATTGAGTCTTGTGAATTTAGACCTTTGTAGTCAAATCCGGTCTACAGACCCAAGAATATCAAATTAAATGTACTGTTTCTGTTCATCTTATTGTCACCATCAAATGCTGTACTTTTTATTTCATCTTTAAGTAATATTCAAGATTCAAGTGCTCTGATGATTATTGGGGCTACAATGGTTTTCTTTAGTCTGCATGTTTTTTTTTTGATTTTGTAGAGGGATTGTTTTTATTTGTTTTTCTTCTTTTTTTTTTTTTCTTTTTTAACATATTTACTTCCACTTTCTATTGATATTGTTATGGCTATTGTAGTCTTCATCAGCAAATGATATCCTCTCAGTTTCAATTCTGTGTATTGTATATAGCATCAAATACCAATTTGATGCTATATAAAAACTTTGGTTATCTAATATTCCTCCACTGTGAATTCAACAAAGAAAATTAACCTCCTTTCCTAACGGACTGGCTAAATATATGTTTGTTTATTCCTAAATCTAATAATACCAATTGGAATAGGTATTTATCCCATTCCATTCCCATGGTGCTGGAATATAACACAAGGTTGGTTTAAAGTCAGGATCCAGACTGGAAGCAAACCTCCTGGGAGATGGGGCCAAAAATAGCTTAACTTCAATGTCATTCCCTTTTAAGCTCTTCAACTATTGATAATAATTTGCACATTGTTGTTTAGGTTTCAAACATTCCTATCAAATATGAATAATTTTCAAGCATCTATTTACCTCATCACTAGGATTTTAAGAGGTACTACCACTCTGGATTTGAGCAGACTTGGAAGTAATGACAATGAAAGGAGTGACACCACATTCCCTAGATCTACAGAACTCGAGCCGCAGCACCAGATGTAGTTTAGTCTCCTACTGAAGACACCCAAGAAACATGGCAGTTTTTATAGATAATCAATGGGTTTTGAAATTATCAATTTCTTTTGTAATCTCTCTTCAATACATGATCTACTTTCAATATCATGCCAATTATTGTGAATACCTACAAAGCCTTGTAGACCATTCTTGGTTCTGTTTAAACGCTGACTTAAAAGGAATAGACATTCTTAACACTTCCACTGTTGTGCGCAGTTATAGTCAAATTCTTGAAGATGTCCTATGTGCAGCTATAGTCAAATGTTATATTGTCCTATTTGTGCCACTGGAAACTATTGAAAATTTTATCCAGTTTTATTGCATATAATCAGTAAATATAAAATTGAAAGTGTTTTCTTATTTACATATACTGCTGTCAGTAACAAGTCAGTACTTGATTCTTGTGGAAGATTGTTTGGTCATATTACTCTGTGCGTGTGTGTATTTACCCAGCCCTCTGCTTGGGCAGGATGTGACACAAGGTCAATTTTAAGCAGAGTTTAACCGGTTTGAATTCAGTTTTCCTTCTTCCAGACACGTTGCCTAACCAAGGCTACAGAACCCAGTCTGCCCTACTATTTACCCAAAGCTTGACAGAATAATTGGATTAATACCTTTCTCAAGGGTATTAGTACTATGTAAATGCAATCAACCTCATCCAGGATTTGAACTCATGTTGCCATGTCCATTTACTATGACAATAACCATCAATTACACCATGGGCATATATATATATATATATATATATATAGTCATCCACAGACAGATCTGTTTCGTTCTATCAGAACTCATCAGTGTGGCTAGACATACTAGCTTCCCGTAGCTGGGATCGAAACCCGGTTGACTCAAACGACAATCCAAGCTTCTACCCCTCAGCTACGAGGAAACAGTAGCAATGAAGTAAATTTTAAACGGTTATGAATCACAATTACTATTGTTTACATACATCCGCTTAACGGCTGCTGAGAGCTCAATTCATATTTGAAGAGCCTTGCAACAAACGCTAATGGCAACGCGATTACTTCATTCGCTTAGAAAACTCAACCCTATGGGAGTAGGGGACTATATATATCTATAAAGTCTCTCTCTCTCTCTCTCTCTCTCTCTCTCTATATATATATATATATATATATATATATATATATATATATATATATATATATATGGCCCAGCGGTTAGAGTGTTCGCCAATGGCCCGGGAGACCTGGGTTCAATCCCAGGTCGAGTCATACCAAAGACTTTAAAAATGGTACTTGATACCACCTTGCTTAACACTCAGCATTATAAGGTACGGTTCAAGGGTAAAGTGGAGCAATCCTGGGAATGGAGTAGCGCCCTCCCCTACACCTTGGTGTAGTAGCTATCGAAAAGGGAGCCTTCGGGTCACCCTCGACTATGGTCGCTAACTTTACTTTTTTTTTATATATATATATATATATACACACACACACACCCTCTGCACAAACTGGATGCGACACATGGTCATTTTTGAAACAGTTTAAAAAGTTTGAATTCAGAGTTTTTCTTCTAGACCGGTTGCCATACCAAGGTTAAAGAGGTCAGTCTGCCCTACTATTTACCCATAGCTGGTGGGAGAATTGTTGGTTTTATACTTTAGTCAAGGATATTAGCACTATGTGAAATGTAGATAGCTTCGTCCAGGATTTGAACTCAGATCATTGTATCCATTTCCTACATCTGTAACTATTATACAACAAACACCTCATATTACCACACACACACACAGAGTACCTGATGATTGTTCACTTATAAACATTGAGTTGTATAAAACATGTAGAGTAAATATTCTCTACATGTTTTGTATTTAGTACTATATTAGTTTTTACTAATATGGTGTAGTTTCAACATTTTTAATCAGTTATATGAGAACCTGTTTAGTAAATCTAACCATTATTTTCTTGAAAAATTGTCCAATGCTCTGAAAACAAAACAGTTGGTATAAAAACACAGAATGTTGACGTTAAAAATATCTGCAAATGAAATCAAATGCCGTTACTTAAATTTTTATGTAGTTTGAACACTAATATTCAGACTGCTGACATCTTCAACTTTGACATTTTAGGTGATATAATAAACAATATACGATTCTCTCTCTTGTATGTCTACACCAATTGACTGTAGAAGGAGTGTGTATATATATATATATATATATATATATATATATAAAAACACGTACTGGTCAGTGCATTCACAGGTTCCAAAATAAGGGGTGTGTATCAATAGTGCTCCAACCTCATGCACATAAGATCAGCATCATCTTCCTAGGTTTTGCAATTATATTTTCCGTCAGTAAATGTTTATTTGTATATACACGCTGAACATCGTAGTCTGACTCTCAAAAGGAGCAGATAAAATGCATGATTCATAGGCAGTAAACTGGTATGAGTACTTTTGGTCATTTTTGAGGACCTTGGTGTTCCTGTGTTGTGGAGTGCTGGATTCATTCAAGGAATTCTTAGGTGGGTGTGACGTCATATGTGAACACGTAGACAATTGGTGCTGGTTGAGGATCACATGACTGGATCCACCAAGGATGTAGGGCCTTGTATCTATATCAAATGTTTTTTTAAGACTCACAAGCCCAAGTTAAGAGATTTTGCTTATCTATTCTTTATAAGTAGTTTTTTTGAATTAATGAGATATATTTTTATGTAATCAACTTGAATTCTGACGTAGAATTCAGCCACTGGCCAGTATGTCTCATCTAATCTAGCAATTTGTGCCAAAATCAAATCACACGGCTCTCTGAAGGAACCGCCATGTTGTGAATTTTTTTATTCAAACAGCGGTGTTCTAGTTTCCTCAGATCAGTTCAATTGAGGGAGTTGATTTGGCTGGGATCTACACCGAAAGGAAATTGCTGTTTATGAAGAAAACAGTTCTTGTCGCAACCACAAGAACACAAAAAGAAACAAACACTTTTGATTCTTCTCCCCCCACCCACCCAAATGTCTGTCTTTCTCTAATCACAGCTTTGAACTTACCCTCAATCTCTCTGCCCACTGATTATATGGAGTAGGGCAGAGTATCGACAATCTTTGGCTCTGCCCATGAATAATGATATGCAAATCGCTTGGACCATCACGTATTTCTAATAATCTTAAAAACTCTGCAGATGACTTTTTTAAGTGGTACAAAAAATGAATTTGGATTCCCCGCTGAGCTCCCCTCAGACAGAGACCACTTGAGTCGGGAAAAATCTACTTATCTTGTCTTGGACCTCGGGTCTGGATTTCGTCCTCAGACCACCCAAAATCCCATTCACCATTTATCATAGGATTTAATCAACGAACCCATTCATCTACTACCCCAAACCATCACCTTACTTAACTAACAGACTCAACTCCAGAAACATTGCAAAAGGAAAGAAGAAAAAATAAAATAAAAATGAAAAAATAAAATAGGAAATTTCTTTTTCCTATTCTCTGTATTAAAAAAACAACTTATTTCTAGAACTACCCTTATATCCATTTAATTAGTAAATTCATTCCAATCTCTTAAAACCGTTAATTAATCAATCCACCTGGGTGGGGGGCCCCCACCCAGCTGGATTGATTGATTAACGGTTCTCTGTCAGAATTTGTCTAATATTTGTATGTTCTGGTTTTCTGTGATTTGTTGATATGTGTATGGATTGTGCTAACGTTAGATAAATGGCAAGTTAGTCTACGGGAGAGTGTGGTTGTAGTGTGTCCGATGTATGAATTAAGTGTTGTTTTATCATCATTAATGTTGGAGATACAATCTCTCAAAGGGCATAAGAATTGATATACAACATTAGTTCTACATTGTGATTGTTTTAAAAATGCACTATTCTTAGCGACGATGAGGTTAACTTTTAAATTTTTTGTTATTTATAATGAATCTTAGATGTTTATTATCTGTTGGTGATATGTTACGTTTAATGACTAGCAACAGAACTGTTATAACTTTGTGAGCAGCCGTCAATTATACGTTCACGTGTCATGATGGTATTAAAGTCTGGGTTTTTTGTTTTGTTTTTTTTTCTTGTGTGTGTCCCTTCTTCCAGTCCCCATAAATCCCTCATTGCACTTTCCCTGGGAGGCAACTCCTTTTTTATCCCTCAGAATAACTTTGATATTTTTCGTTAGGTCTGATCTCTAACTCCTCTCCTTTTAAGTATTTAACCATAGCGAGCAAGCTTGGGATTGATTTGTCGATACCTCACGTCAAAGAGAATGGTTGGTATGTTGTCAACCTGGTTGTTTTCTGAGTATTTCTAGGCTGTAGTCGGTTTCTATGTCATGCCTAGAATTACTTATCTACTTTTTCGTCATGGACAAATGGTCCTTTTTTTCCTGTGCATAGTATCAGGAGTCCAGTTTGGTCTGCCCAGTCGGCTGGGGCTGTAGAATACACCAACTGCACCTCTGCAGAGGGGTAAGACCCCTCCCAATGAGTGTCCTTGACATGACACTAAACAATCTGATGGTGAGGTTCCAGTGATGTTGGAGCTTTGGGGAATGCGGCGTACCCCTGCATTACCATTGCTCCCAGGTCCACTCTGGCCCGGAATGGTAGCACCTGATAGGGCCCTATCTATGGGTTAAATAGAACTAACTGCATATTTATGCTAAACTGAATTGTTTGAGTTAAAACTGTTGGACTAAACTGAATAGCTTGAAATAGAAATGTTTTTGACAATTAAACTGTACTTACATTTAAACTGAGTGCTTATGCTAAACTGAATTGTTTGAAATGGAACTGTTTTTGACATTGAAACTCTACTTACATTAAACTGAATTGTTTAGTATGAAAGTTTTGACATTTAACTATGTAAACGAAATCTATACTTATAATAAACTGAATTAGCTGGATTAGAACTGTTTGACTAAACTGAATAGCTTGAAATAGAAATGTTTTTGACAAACTGTGTACTCATGCTAAACTGAATTGTTTAAAATAGAACTGACTATTTGCATCTGGTGTTAAATAACCTACAAAGGTTGATATGCCATAAAAACCCAACCAACTAACCAGTTTGGTGGTCCAGGCCTGTAATTCCTCGCAAACACTGGTGTGCCAACCAAGACTGGTTTTGTTTTATTTGAGGATGCGTCTGGCCTTTTTTTGGGGGGGGGTATCCAGTGTGGTACGGAGTTTTCGTCCTACGAGTGCTTCTGCTGGAGACATTCCATTTTTCACTGTACTATTTGGTGGTATTCGGTTCGAAAGGAGAAATGTACTAAAAGTACCTCCTCCATTATTATCTCCTCTCCCTTAGCTTTGAGCAGAACACGTTTAAAGGTATCTGCAAAACGTTCTGCTTGACCATTTGATTGTGGGTGGTAGGATGGTGACCAAACATGTTTGATGCAGCATGAACTGCAGAAGTGATGGAATGTCTCAGGTGTATATTGTGATTCATTGAGACTAATGTTTCCAGCAGGCCATCGTTTAAGAACGATTATCATTGAACGGCTATCTCCACTGGGAAAATTTCTGGGCATTGATAGGGCCAGTAAAGTCTACATGTATCTGGGGCCATGGCTGCTCTAGGTATATCCAGTGTGTGTCGACAATCCAAGGTGGATTTTTCTGTGCTTCCATGCAAAAGGGATGTAACTAATGACGATCTTTTCAATGTCACAGTCTATATTAGGCCAGTACACCATACTATGGGCTATGGTCTCATTGGGTGCCCCTTTCATATGGCCTTGTGCCACATCTAAGCAAAAAGCTTAGTAAATTTCCATACTATGGGCTATGGCTTTCATCCAGTTGATACTAAGATGCCCTGATGTAGTTGTTGAAGACTGCTTTCTTGAGCTTCATGGGAATTATAATACAATCAGCAAACATCAGTCGTCAATAACGGACAGAGGAGAATTGCGATGTTTAAACTGTAGAAGGTCTCTTATGAGACCAGGAGGTCATGAATGTCTGAGGAACTTGCAAACTCTTTGGATCATTGTCAAGTCTTTCGTTTAACGTCTGCCCTTGTCACTGTGAGTGTTCACTGAGAATCGTCCTCAATGTTGATGACGTGTTGTCATCTGAAACTGGTTGGGAGCTGATGAGGCAAAGTCCTACCTCAGCAGAATGATTGCTCACCGTTGGAGTCGACTTGCTGAGTATACTGGAATCCCTTTCTTTGCACCAAATATTGAGAATAATGGCTTTTGGGCTGTCAGAAGTGTAGAATGGCACCCGAATAGCATTTTGTGGAATTTCTTCACAGTAAAAATCAATGCAAGTGCTTCCTTTTCCACTTGTCTGTAGTCGCATTCAACGGGCATCAGAAATCCGGCTGTGCTAGAAGTTGGTCTTAGTTCAACATTGACGATTTTGTCAAAGGCTTTCTGACAGTCTAAAAACCAGGACCATTTAGTATCTTTTTGTATAGTGGCTCGTGCCGCGTGACTTCCGGTATCGCGGAAGAATAAAAGATGCCGTGTCTCTGAAGCAGAAAGGAAGGAGAAGCAGAGAGACAGTTGTCTAAATTTCTGAGACGAAGCTTGTTGATTTTTATCATTAAGGGTCTTCGGACTATTGTCTTCATCTTTATTGTTATTTCCACAACGTTTCGGTCGATATGTCCTCCGGCCTTCTTCAGGTGTTTGTCGAACTCGGGAACCAACGCCTATAACCGTTACGTCAGGACACATGGCGTAACGGTTATAGGCGTTGGTTCCCTAAGCTTCTAAGGAGACAATCATCTGGAGATTGAAGGTTCAGTTCTGACTACAGGCGAGTAACAATACAGGAATACTTAACACTTGTACCCGGTTATGGCTAACGGAATCAGAACAGGTTATCCCCGTGGATTCAATAAAGGACGTAGTTTGAAGTTCCGTGAAGGTTCCTGAGTTTGACAAACACCTGAAGAAGGCCGGAGGACATATCGACCGAAACGTTGCGGAAATAGTCCGAAGACCCTTAATAATAAAAATCAACAGAGAGACAGCTCTAGAAGGACGTCGGTGTTGAGTGGTGCTTTTAGTCGGTGAAGTGAAGGTAGGAAACTACCAAAATGATTCACCAACCCAAGAAATGAACGTAAACTGTTTACGTCTGATGGAGGCGAAATCTGTTCAATATATGTCACATTGGCTGGATCTGGGCAACGACCTTGGCGGTTAAAAATAAATCCCAAGTATTTTATGGTTTATAGGTAAAAATGACACCTTTCAGGTCTGAAATGGAACCCAAAATTTCTGATACGAGTCAGAACTATGTTAATTCGTTCTGTCAACTCATGTTTCGATCAACCCACAACAATGATGTCATCTAGGTATGCTGCTGCGCCCTCAACTCCAGTTAGTATAGTGCTCATGATTTGTTGAAATATAACGGGTTGTTTTTACATAAAAAGTTAACCGTGTGAATTGAAATAAACTACGCTGTGTGTTCATTGTCAGCAGTTGCCTGGGGGCTGTAAAAACCTCAACTTGTAAATAGGCCTCTGTGAGGCAAAACAGGTGCTGCCATTGTGTATCTGTGACCGATAGTCGGTATTGCTGATCCTACAGTGCTCTGTTAAGTCCAGTTGAGAAACAAGCACTAGCTTTTCTGCTATATATATATATATATATATACACAAATAATTCCTGTCTCTTCAACTATCATAGCTATCATAAAAAAACCTAATCGGGCCAGTCATCTCTTTTATTCTATTTCATAAAGTCCAGTTGAGAAACTAGCACACATCCTAACTGAGCCATCATTTTTTTTACTACTACAATAGGTGCTGCCCACTGTGAGTAGGTTACTGGGGTGATGACCTTCATTTCCTCAAGGCGTTTCAGTTCCCGGTCCTTCAGTGGTAATGCTGCAGATGGTTTGAGTGTCAGTGTCGCTTTAACTTGAGTGCCGCGTCCGATGTCATCTATGAAGTTTGCGAAAAACGCTCGATGGTGTCATCGGTTTGCTCCGAAATGGCGATCATTCAAACAGAATTGAGTGGTATGTCCAGAAGACCTGATAACTCAATAAAATCAAAACTCAATACAGGTTGTGTCTCGAATCTGCTATGTGGATCTTTCCGGATTTTGTTTTGTTTTCAATTTAGATTGTTGCTGGCAATTCTCCAGTGATGCGGACACAATCCCCAGATGTACTCCGCCCTACATTTCTTGTAGGTGTTAGTAAAGGCTGGCCTGTTGTTTTTCATAGTCTCTGTGAGATGTGAGTTATGTCCGAGGCAGTGTCTATTCGTAACCGAACAGAGTAGCCGTTCAGATTTACTGACACATATTTTCGGTTTGACTTGGTGTTGAGTAGAAAGGTTGCCACAAGAGTGTATGATTTTCTTTGCTGTCTTTGTTTTCTATATTGTCGCTGGTGTGTTATTTTGTGCACCGGTGAGGTGAAGAATCCCTCTTTATGTTTTTGCCGTTTGCACTCTTGAATGGACACTGTTGAGCGAAATAGCTGCCTCCACAATTCCAGCAAAGCAGATGGAGGCTTTTTATATGTTGAGCCTGGTGACGTTGGGTTCTGTTGTTTTTGAACGGCATTGACTGCAAGTGTTGTTGCCAGTACCGACTGCAGTACCATATGTGAACTGAGCTTAAAACTTACCAAACACTGACATTCCACTGCAACTAGTTGTAGAGTAATGTCTGGGTTCTGTTCTATTTTCAGTAGAATTTTCGTTCAAACCTCAGGATCACCTGCGGACCTCAAACCACTTACAAATATCAGACATTTAAATTGTCCGTCCATGATAGACGGAATTTTAAACCTCTCACACTCTTTGTTGGCGATGCCTGCATACTTATTCACGTTTTGTAATGTTTAAGCAGTTAAAGCAATTGTTGAAAAAGTGAAGTACACTCACCAAAAATTTGATTTAAAATTTCCACTGTTTAAGCGAAACTATAGCCCCGGAGATGTTTTGGTAAAATATAATTGAAATACCGGTCGTGTTCTGCCGAATCCAGCTTTCTTAATGATAGCCTAACTTTCCAGTTGTCCACCTGTTCCTTCAGATGCACTGTAAAAAGATCTTCTTAATGTGCGAACCACTTGGGAAAGGCTGACTTCACATCCGTGTCGTAATGACATTTTGTAATAGAAAGTCCGACCGATTCTGTATCTCCCGGTGTAAACAATTTCGTTTCCTGAGACGTTTGCTGTGGTGTATATAAAAAAGTAAAGCTGGCAACCGTAGTCGAGAGTGACCTGGAGGCTCCCTTTTCAATAACTACTACACTGAGGTGTAGGGCAGAGCGCTACTCTTTTCCCTGGATTGTTCCACTATCCTTGATCCATACCTTATAATGCTGAGTGTTAAGCAAGGAGGCATTAAGTACCATTTTTGAGTCTTTGGTATGACTCGACCTGATATTGAACCCCGGTCTACCGGGTCATTGGCGAACACTCAAACCGCAAGGTCAATCATCAACTGTAATTGTTGTTATAGTAGCAGCTGTATAACCGAATCCATTTTTCCTTTTGTTGACGCGTGAGAGGATACAGAATCCGAAAGAAAATCCTCGTTGCCAAATTTGTTTTGAGTATGGTTAGTTCCATATCACTATAAGTTAATTTGTAGTTGTTTATGTAGCGCTGAATAGTTCTATTTCTAACAATTCAGTTTAGCATAAGTCAACAAAGTTAAATGGTTCCAAGTATTGCTATGTATCACTAACAATGCAGTTAAACATCAGTCCTTTGTTTACACTCAGTTATATGATCAAACGGTTCTCTTTCAAACAAATCAATTTAGCATAAGTCATTTGTTTATATACAGTTTAAATGTCAAACAGTTCTATTTGACCCATTGGACTCTATCAAGTACTACCACTCCGGGTCAGAGTGAACATGGGAGTGATGGCGATGAAGAGGTACTCCGCATTCCCCAAAGCTCCAGCATCACCATCAGATTGTTTAATGTCATATTCAGGACACTTGTTGAGGGGGGGGGTCTAACACCTCTGCAAAGATGCAATTGGTGTATTCTACATACCCCCACTCTCCGCCAACCGACTGGGCTGCTGATTTATCTATTTTATAGTTGGAGTGTATTTGATAACAGTAGAGTATGCCAATGGCATATTTTTAAAAAGTTTTTGTTGGGATTAAAGTTTAAGTTACTATTCATAGAGGTCTATAAAGATATTTTTATTTGTTCATCTACGATGTGCTTAGGAGATACATTATTAATTAGGATTTGTTTGTTGTTGCTTTGTTCTTTATGAAATAGAATAAAAGAGATGACTGGCCCGATTAGGTTTTTTATGATAGCTATGATAGTTGAAGAGACAGGAATTATTTGTGTGTGTATATATATAAAGCAGAAAAGCCAACGCAAAATATTGTGGATGCATTCCAGGTCTAAAAACTGGTTTATGATTGTTATCACACAAAAAAAAAACACTTGATGCGAAGAACTTTAACATCACACATTCTTTTAACAGCGTTTGTTATCTATCAGACCATGCACTCCTACAGAGTAAAGTTTCTTTCAGACTTGCTCGTAAGAACCGCCTCACTAACTCTTTCATGTCTAAGCGCATCAATGTTTCGTTTTTGAAATCTAATGATAAAAGGCAGGAATTATCATACCAACTTGAATCATCTCTCCACATGGAGCAGGTTATTGAAGATCATTAAATCGTCTCGGATGTTCCAAATGGCACGTCCTTGGAGGTGCTACGCCTCCCTGTCCGTAAACACCAGGATTGGTTTGATGACAATAACACCGACATTTAACTTCATATCAAGAAAATGGATGATTTGAATAAATATTGAATCAATGACAAAAACTCTATCACCAAAAAAGCATGAGTACAAGAAATGCAAGAGGCAAGTTTAAACGACTCTCAGAAGAAGGAAAGAATCTTGGTGGTTTGTAAAGTCAAATAAACTCCAGGAAGTAACAGACAAGAAAAACTCTGAAGCCTTTTATAATATGGGGATTTTTATAAAGCCCCGAAAAGCCCGGTTTATTCCTACGTTTTGTAAAAGAATAAACCGTACTTAAACAGCAGTAGAGAGACGGTGACAGCTTTTGACGAAAGGGACGAACGACTTATACGTGCAACAAAATTTATATACAACAATAACAACAATAAATAGGGTTTTACACCAAATGGAATAAACAACGAATTGGAAGAGTTCACAAAAAGAGTTCAAGGTATCCGATAGGTGATAGGGTTTTGTAAGGTTCGTAAGGTTTAGTTGTAAAGTTGTTATCAGATAAAGTTATAAGGTAAAGGTGTAAGATAAAGTATGGTTAGGTTTGTTATGTGAAGGTTGTAAGGTTGAAGGTAAAGTAGGTTTGATAAGGTGTTTGAAGGTTTTGTGAAGGTTTGGTAAAGTGAGTGTAAGGTGTTTGAAGGTAAGGTGAGTTTGCAGATAAAATGCCAGCTGGAACTAAACTGTGTGTGTCCTGTTCCTTTTAACTCAGCACGTGTGTTCGTCGCTCTTGGGTCCTGGCTGTGGTGGAAGGTACCAAATACGTGTGCCGTCAAAGGGCTGCTACGAAAAGGACCTGTTGCTAACAGTTTTGGGAGTGGAACCAAAAGGAGAGTCTCCAGTGGAGCTCCTTTTTATAATGGACGCCACGTGACTCCAAGGGGCTGCTGCTGTTCGGTGAAACAGGATCACCAGTTCCTTACCAAAATTTCTACAATAAAGGTCTTAAAAGAGTGTTAGTCCCACGGGAAGATGGATCATCTTCTGTGCTTTAAGGGTCAAACTCTCTCACTCTGGGAGGAATGTTTTCAAGTGGTCCTGAACTCCACCTCTGGGGAAATGAAAGCAATATCCATATTTACCAACCCCTCTGCCCGGGCAGGATATGACACAAGGTCAATTTTTAAGCGGACTTTAACAAGTTTGAATTCAGAGTTTTCCTACTCCTAGACTAGTTGCCTCACCAAGGCTGAAAAACCCAATCTGCCCAACTATTTACCCATAGCTGGAGGGAGAATAATTGGATTCATACCTTTCCCAATGGTATTAGTGCTATGTGAAAATTGTACAAGGTATGTCCCAAGACTTTAATACCAACAGAACAGGAAGGGAAATGTTTTCCTTGGTAAATTTCAACCTCCCGTTTTTGGGCTTCAAAGGACTCAGCCGAATTACCGACCAAATCCCGCCAAGAAGGCGCATAGACATTCTGTTTGCTTTTAATTTTGTTTTGATTCATTTTGGGGGGTTTTTTGCTTTTTTTTTTTTTTTTTTTTTTTTTGCTTTTTTGCATTAATAAATACGCAATTTTGTTCGTTGAGCCGCGGCTTTGTGTTTTTGTATTCGAACATTTTCAGTAAAGAAGACTTTTTATTTATAATTTTATCGTGTTGCTAACACAAGTTTTAATTGCGTGTCTCCACACAAGGGCTGAAAGGAAACCTAAGTGTGACAAACACGGAATATAACATAAGGTACGTATCAAAGGTAAAGTGGAGCAATCCAGGGAAAGGAGTAACGCCCTCCCCTATACCTCGGTATTGTAGCTATTGAAAAGGGAGCCTTCTGGTCGCCCTCGACTACAGTCAACTTTTACAACAACATTGATAAAATCACGTCATTGATGATGTTTATCCTGAGTCACAATTATAAAATCACGTAATTGATGATGTTTAGCCTGAGTCGCAATGTGCTTTTCGATCGGATCGTGTTATAAGAGTCATAATTTTTTCTCTTCGTCCGGAGGCAGAAAAAGTCCTGAAAAAAAAAAAAACAAGAACTCTACATGACTTTTGACACAGTTAACAGGGATGCTCTTTTGAAAGATCTTTAAAAAAAATTGGCAGTCCGAACGAAATACTTAATGTCATCGTTTCAGTAAGGAATGAAAGCTACTGTTCTAACGGATGCCGAATTTTCAGATTTTTTTAATGTGTTGAAACAGGGTTGTGTCTTGGCCCTGGTTCTGTTTGCTCTCTTCCCCCCCCCGTCATGCTTCATAGTGATTTTGGTGATCTTGATGCAGATGTAGAATTTCAATTCAGAAATTTTGGTGGTATCTTTAATCAATAATTTAAAGCTACAACCCTCATCAAAACTAGTATCATTTATGATCTTTTATTCACTGATGATGCAGTTCTCGTTACTACATCAATCGTGGAGACACAGGACTTCATCAATCATTTCCTCCTGCGAGAAAGGCTTCCGGACTTACTATCAGTAAACGGAAGATCCACCCAAAGCAAATATGAAGCAAAACAATCACTGGTTTACCAATATCCAAACACTTCTGTAACCATCAATGGAAAAAACCTCAAATATGTGAATTCATTTTCATATTCGGCAGCAAGGTGAATAAGAGTGTTCCTGTAGATGATGAGACAATCAACTGAATAGCGAAAGCTACAATTATTTTGGGGGAACTTCATTAGCATCTTTAAAATAAAAGGGATATTACACTTCTATACGCTCTATCGAACACAGATTAACCTTTCACAAAAATTGTCTTCCTTTGATTTATGATTTCACACGGCAAGACAGAATCTCAAATACTGATTTCTTTACTTAGTGAAGAATTGGAGGCATAGAGACCTTTCACATCCGAGCACAAATAAGATGGAGTGGATATATCATGTGAATGAAAGACTATAGAATTTCAAATATCCTTATCTATAGCTAGCTTCATGACAGAAAAAGAAATGTTGGACGATTGTCACAGATACAAGGGTAAGCTAAAAAACACCTCTCAAGTTGCAACTTGAGAGGTGTTTTAGCTTATCCTTGTGGTATTGTAGTGATATTGAATTCTCTCATTAGGCCATATCAAAGTTAGTGGTTGGTTGAGTCTTAGGCATATCAACTCATTAAGTTTATTTAATGCCAAATCATGATATATTATATATATATAATTGAATATATATATATATCATTTGTAAACGAATAGTTTGTAGGTAGCATTTTAAACAAGTCAAAGATAATTTATTTGCACGTAGTTAAATAGTTTCAAGTATTGTAATCTAATGCAAATAGTTTTATTTGCAGGCAGTTGAATGATTTGAAGTATTGCTAACAATTCAATTTAATATCAGTCATGTGTATACACACATTTAAATGGTAAAACAATTCTATTTGACCCATAGATGGGAGCCTAACAGATACTACCAATCTGGGCTAGAATGGACCTGAAAGTAATGGCAATGAAGGGGTACTCTACATTCTCCAAAGCTCCAAAATTGAAGCCTCATCATCAAATGGCTTAGTGTCATATCCAGACATTCGTTGAGAGAGGTTACCCCCTTTGCAAAGATGCAATCGGCTTATTCTACTGTTCCACCCGTCCTGGCTACTAAAGTTAGCATACCTTGGTTTCTTATATATATATATATATATATATATATATATATATATATCAGCGGCAAGTTACTGTTTAGGCAAGACTACAGATAGTGCGTGCAGGGGAGTTATCAAATGAAATACCTGGCATAATCGACGTAGATTTTGCTTTTTTCCTTAATCCTTTGAGATGCTGGAGATGGTTTTAGTCGAGGTTCTTGATGACTTTGTCGTATTTTGTTGTACAAAATTTGCAAATATGGCCAAATGAATGAATTCAATACCACTTCAATTTCGCCTTTGGTTTATTTGTTTAATGGCATATCAACCTTGGCGGGTTATTCAATATCAAAGTCATCCTTTTAGAACAACAACAGTGGTACAATTTAACTAATAGATAGGGAGCATAAGGGGGTTTATGCCTTTCCCAAAATTCTTTTTTTTTTTTTTTCAGTTTAAAATTTATCGATATTTACGTTTAAATAAACCTAAATATCGGTAAATTTTAAACTATCAAACATCTGATTTGAATTAAATCAAAATACAAATAGAAGTAAGGAAATACTACCGGATTCTTTGATATATATATATATATATATATATATATATATATATATATATATATATATATTAAAAATAGAAAATTTTTTAAGTTTTAGAATAAATCTAAAATTCAACTGGTTAAAACAATGGATAAAGTATCCAATATCATCTGGTAACTTTCAAAAAATCTAAATGAAAATAGATAATGGTAAAATTTAAACAAAGAGTATGTTCGAAAGTTAATTTATAGCGCGACTGGCGTTCGAACTCGCTTACTTCGAGTACGCAGTCCAGCACTATAGCCATTACACCACGGGGTTTTCCCTTCAATCAATCTCTATAGTTTTTGTACGTATTTCATAGATGATAAATCATTGATAAGTTACTAAAAACATTCAATAAATATTAAGATTCAAGGAAATGCATTAATTCTTATTTTAGTCCAAAAAGAATGTTGATATGTGCATTAATGAACTGGACTGGTTAGGAGAAAAAAGTGCAGGTAAATTCCCATTCCTAAATAATAATGTTAGCACATATTTTGCAATTCTTGCCCTGGTGTTGGGGGGGATCACTCCCCTTCATTAACAGTCACCAATTTACACCTTTCTAGTATTTGTGGCCGACTCATTGTTACTCTCTTTCACAAAGGTTACCAGATAAAATATCACTGGACAAGATAACATAGTCATCTCTGTTAGATGATATTTGTTATCTTAAATCTACAAAGGTAAATGTACTGTGGGCAAAAATAAAGCATCTTTGTATTGGCTTCTCACACGTTAAAACAAGATTTTTGTCACAAAGGATCTAATTGTTATGGTTTATAGTGTAAACATTGACAGCTGGCCGAGATTCAATCCAAAATCTGTTTTCTAAAATATGAAGTTACATTTAAAGTGCTTGGCTTTTATTTATTTATTTATTTTAAAACTAAAATTCACCCTAAACTGATGCAAAAATGTCAGATTATAAAGCTATGAAATGCAATAAATGAATAGAAAGAATAGTTGGATATTGGTTGATTGGGTTTTATGGCATATCAACCATTGTAGGTTATTTAATGCCAAATCCTCTTTATACATATTTAGCCTTAATTTTTGTTGTTAGTGAGGATAGGTTTTGTTTTTTAGCGAGGAAGATGGTGTAACGTGTGTCTGCGTGTTTACGTTACTTCCTCGCTGAGTTTTAAGAGTAAATAAAGGAAAGATGATGAAGTAAGGTGGCGATAGTCGAAATGTGTTTAGGAATGGTTTTTATTTGCAGCATGGAAAATGTAGTTTGTGTTTGTGCTGCAAGACTCGTGGAAAGGTTGTGAGTAAAGAGACGGTAAGGAGAGTTATGAGGAAGTTGAGAAGGTTGAGATGGCAGCGTGTGTCGTCGGACGTGCGAGGGATTATGTTCGCCGTAGTTTAGCGAAAGCCATATTGTCGTTGGAGGAATTGAACTTTAGAGTCACCGTGAGTTTGTGCCTCTAGTGGAGAGGCGTGCGTTGGTCTCCATTAAAGCGGCCCAGAGGTGAATTGAGAGCTAGGTGTCGAGAGCGGAATAAAAGCATTGCATCGACATAGCCAATTTTGGGGGTGACATAAAGTTGTGCCCGTGCGAGGCATGTTGAATGTATCTAATTTATATTCAACTGGGATTCCTTGCGAGGAATCCATAAATTAGATAGGTTCCCTCCTGTGTCCATGTTGCTGCTGCTGCTGCTGCTGCTGCTGCTGCTATTTAAGAGCCCCCAGTGTGACGTCTGCACTTGGCAGCGTTGTCCAGCTAAAGAGACTAGGTTTGGCAGCTTACCCAATTTGCTGCCCGGAAAAGAAGGTCCGGGATGGATACGATAGGTCATCCTGATTGGGTGAAATTAAGTGTCGAATTAAATTGCGCGCCAAACCAAAATACGAAATTTTCCTCCGCTACATATATATATTAAATATATGTGATTTAGTCTGGTTGGGTTTTATGACACATCAACCCTTGTAGGTTATTTAATACCAAATCCTCCTTATACATATATATCAAATATATGTGATTTAGTCTGGTTGGGTTTTATGACACATCAACCATTGTAGGTTATTTAATACCAAATCCTCTTTATACACATATATCAAATATATATGGTTTGGTTCGGTTTTATGACATCAACTACTGAAGGTTATTTAACAGCAAATCCTCTTTATACATATACATAAAATATAAAAGATTTGAGTTGGTTGAGTTTTATGGCATATCAATCATTGTAGGTTTTTTAATACCAAATCCTGTTAATACATATATATTGAATATATATGATTTTGGTTTTGTTTTGTTTTATGACATACCAACTATTGTAGATTATTTGACGCCAAATCCTCTTTATACATACATTAAATGAACAGAGCATGCAAATGACGTCTTTTCACTTCGACATCAGGATACAAGAAAAGAAAAAACTAAGAGCTCTGTATTCTCACGTGACCAACTGACACGTGACGTAGAAAAATACGCACTCAATTCGAGAGAATTAAATGATTCTTGTCTCCCTACATTGGCTTATTTAATGCCAAAGTCAGCTTTTTTCAAGCAATTACTCTGAGTTCTGATAATTTATACATAATAATATGGTTTCAAGTATTTTTATCTAATACTAATAGTTTTATGTTTTCAAGTAATTAATGATAATAATAATCCTTTATAAACAATTATAGCTTCAAGGAACAATTCTTAATTCAAATAATTTGCACACAATTATATGGTCTCAAGTCAATAATTATAATAATCCTTTGAAAACAATTATAGCTTCCCGAACCTTCTTGATTCTTAAAACAAATAATTCGTACTCATTAATATAGTTTTTATATTTTTCATAATTTTCACACAGATCTAATTGACCCAGAGACGGAACCCTAACAGTATCGGGTCAAAGTTGAATTGGAGCCTCACCACGAAATGCAGTTTAATGTGATAACCTGGATACTTCTTGGTGTATGTATGGAGGTGGGTGTCTTAACTCTTTGCAGGGTAAGAAGTCGGGGTACTTAACTGTCTTCCCACGAAGTAAGGATGTGACACAGGTTATTTTATAGTGGGAAGCCACGCACAAATCGAGACTCATGTGGGGCCAATCCAAAAATTGTTTGGTTCCCTTGACATTCTTCATATGTGGGTGCCTCAGGCGCCAAGGCATGAACTCAACTCTGAAAATTGTCTGAAGTCGACGAGTCGGCGTATTTTGGGTCAATCTTAAGTTATAGATCAATAGGTGAGTGACCCAAGCATCTAAGAGCCAATACTGACCTTCGATTTAAAGAGTTCAAGGTCATAAACTTTTAGAAAATATTCACAGAATGCTCCACATTTCAACGGTTCTTAGAGGAAAAGCTGTTTGTGTGTAACTGTTGTGACCCCGGAAAGGGTCACTAATGAAAATGCAAACACGGATATTAGATAACAGATTATATTACACAAGAAAGATAGAGATACATAGAAAAGGTAAGAAGTCTCGTACTGTTCGGATAACACCGATATTGATCTGCCCTCTGGCAGCGAATCTCTAGTACTAATAACGGTGAGAAGAGTCCATTATGGTGATATGGGTAAGGCTCCCACAACAGTAACTAGCATCAAGATAGAGATATATAAAAAAAAAAAGGGATACTGTTCCTCACCGAGCGGACACCGATTCACTCTCGATAGAAATAACGGTATGATCTGAAGTTCAATTCGGAGTAAGGAATTTACGAAAGGAAAATACAACAAAGTTTACAGACGTATGAGTTGCGGGATGGTGATGCTCTTCCTTGCAGAATCAGTTTTCTGAACGGTTTCTAGCGGATGACATACGTTACCATTGTGACTAGGAAAAAGACACGAAAATAGTTGGTTTATGCAGTAAGGAGAAGATAATAGTTTCATCCGTTTCATCCAGT
Source organism: Sepioteuthis lessoniana (assembly GCA_963585895.1). Lineage (NCBI taxonomy): Eukaryota > Metazoa > Mollusca > Cephalopoda > Myopsida > Loliginidae > Sepioteuthis > Sepioteuthis lessoniana. Next base: position 17,650,511 of record OY757940.1, on the reverse strand, counting down.
TTCAGGCTTTTTGGACCCTTTGTGCCGTTTGCACAATATACAATGGTGAAAGTATTTATAAATTACCGATATGTCAATAAAACAGGCAACGGCGAAACGAATTTTACAAAGGAGTGGTAGTTTCTGTGGAGTAGTGGCTAATGTGCTGAACTGCGACATCGTTGTAAGCGAATTCGAACACCAATCGCGCCATTACGTTCACTTATAGACAAAGACGGCAACGACACAAGAATGCTGCGAGCAATATTGAACAATTCCTCGAAGCAGCACCACACAAAACAACAGCTGTACGGCCACTTACTACCTATCACGAAAACTATCAAAATTAGACGAACCATATATGCAGGACACTGCTGGAGAGGTAGGGACGAGCTCATAAGTGATGTACTCCTGTGGACCCCTTCACATGGACGACCAAAGGCAGGACGACCAGCTCGAACCTACATACAGCAGTTCTATACCTATACGGGACGTACCGGAAGCAATGGACGATAGGAAGGGGTGGCGAGAGAGGGTCAGGTATATCCGTGCTGATAGCGCGACATGATGATGATGATAGTCTAATACTCCTGAGAGAAAGGCTGGCATTAAATAACCTACGAAAGTTGATATGCCATTATATTAAGAAACCAAACCAGAAAAGGGAGATAAATCAATGAGATTTCATTCCTGTGACAAACATATGTGGTAACCATATAAATCAATCTCAGAGTGACACAGTTTTGAACGCGCTCAGAAACACTTTGTGGTTAAACCGCTATAGAACGCGCCAATTCATTTTCCAACCAATCAGGTTCACGCCTGCTTTTACCACGGGCCCATTCTGCCGGAGTCGGTCTTTGGCGTCATTGTAGCTGATCGATTTCTCGGCTCGTTAATTGCATAAGTACAGGCAGCAGCGATTAAATCGCCAGTCGAGATTCGGTATTTATTCCACAACCTCACCATCTTGCATTCGTGCCGGGCTCTTGTTTGCCTACTATGAGACTTTGCCTGCTTGCAAGACTAAGTTTATTGCTTGGTGCCTAAGGCACCCTAAAAGAGGGAATACCAACCAAGAATCTTTGCACCTGTCACGCATAAGCCTCGATTCGTGCGCGGCCCCCACCATAAAATGGCGCTTATAATGTTTCAAACCCCTCACGAATTTAGGGTGACATTTTTTAAATGCAAACAAAAAAAATCCTAAAATAAAAGAATATTGTAATAAGTGAATTCTTAGATTTTTTATTGTTAAATTTTTAGAGAGAGAATAAAAATTAAAATGAAAAACATTTTTTCGAAAAGTATTAACTAAAACGTTGTTCTGTATCTGAGCACGAGTTGTTTTTTTTTTTTAATTAGGAAAATGTTTAAAGATTTCACCAATGTAAGGTTATACATTTTTATATTATTTTTAAATGAAGACTAAAAGAAGAAAAACCATAAAATTTTAAATGTAGACTAAAAGAAGAAAAAACATTAAATCAAAGAATACTTTTCATCTGAATTAATTGGCGAAATCTTTCAGCTACAAATTAGCACACATTTTTAATCCTGTGCTTACTCTTCTCCTTTTTTTTTTTTTTATCTCACTCACTGATGTTCATAAAATCCTTTTAGTCAGATCATGAACCAGATATGTCTGCTTGTATGTGTGTATATGTAGACATAGAAATAAATTTATATGATATTGAATAATTTTAACATTGAACCATATTAAACAAATACATAAACAAGAGTTACAATTTTTTTATCGTTTACTTTTTCTTTTTCTTCTTTTTTTTAATGATCTGTTTATAATTATAGATGATATATTTAAACTAAGATAGTATTTTGATTAAATTACATATAGTTATGCTACAAGACTAAAAGTTTTTAAAGAATTTTTAATTATAAGGTTTTTATATAATTTTAAAAATAATTATTCAAAATTTAGGTAACCCTTAGTGATTAATATTATAATTTAGATTAATTCTAATGTTTACTTGCCCAGTCAGCTGGGGCTGTAGAATACACTGACTACGCCTCTGCAGGGGGTAAGACCCCCCTAACGAGTGTCCTGGATATGACACTAAACAATCTGATGGTGAGGTTCCAGCATTGCTGGAGCTTTGGGGAATGCAGAGTACCCCTTCATTGCCATTGCTCCCAGGTCCACTCTGCCCCGGAGTGGTAGCACCTGATAAGGGTCCTATCTATGGGTTAAATAGAACTAACAGCATACTTATGCTAAAATGAATTGTTTGAGTAAAACTGAATAGTTTAAAATAGAAATGATTTTTACAATTAAACCGTACTTACATTTAAACTACGTGCTTATGCTTAACTGAATTGTTTGAAATAGAACTGTTTTTCGACATTAAAACTGTATTTACACTTAACTGAATTATTACATATAACTGCTTGAATAGTTTGAAATGGAAATGTTTTTGACAATTAAACTGTGTACTTGTGCTAAACTGAACTGTTTTCAATAGAACAGATTATTTACATAATAATGGATTTCGCGTTAAATAACCTACAACGGTTGATATGCCATAAAACCAAAAAAAAAAACAACCAACCATCTAATCTTTACCCCAATGCAATTTATATGCAGAATTAAAAGTTAAATATATTCCTTAATGAATTTTTATCTCTGTTTTTACAGTGGTTAAAATATCTACAATTTTATTTTATTTTTAAGGACCAATTTATGATTCTTGGCAATAAGAATTTAAAATTTCTATATTAATGTTTTATCAAATAAGTTGGCGACCGTAGTCGAGGACAACCAGAAGGCTCCCTTTTTCAATGGCTACTACACTGAGGTGTAGAGGAGGGCGCTACTTCTTTCTCTGGATTGCTCCACTTTACCCTTGATACGTACCTTATATTGCTGAGTGTTAAACAAGGAGGTATCAAATACTATTTTAAAGTCTTTGGTAATACGCGACCTGGGATTGAACCCAGGTCTCGCGGACCATTGGCGAACTTATCAAATAATTACACATAATATGCATTTTAATACATTATAATACATATTGATAACTAATACATAATAATACATATTAAGACATATTAAGACATAATATACATATTAATTACACATACTATACATTAAGAATTTTTATTCAATTTAATTATTCGTCCCACTTAAATGAATTAAATAGTTTGGAACTAAAATTTTAAGTTAAAGATTTTTTTAAGCATAATCAATAAAAAGGAAAAGAAGAGGGGGAGTTAAATATTAAAGGATTCGCCTCACTTAAAAATTAAAAATTAAATAACTATAGTATTAACATAAACTAAATAAATGTATATTACTTGACTAATAGTTGTATTATAGTGGATAGAAAAATAAAATTAAAATTAAATTAAAAAATGTAGAAACTCCCAGAAGCCCCTGAGAGGAAAAAGAACCCTCTCGGCAAAAGAATTAAACCTGCTCTCCTTTCAGCATTGACTAGCGGAGTGATAACACCTAAATCTTTCTTGCTACTAGTGGAAGGCTCCGTGCGTCCGTTTTTAGACGACGCGTTGGCTAACCTTTCCACAGGAAGCAGCCGCCTTTTTTACTAACAACCCACGACTAAAAACACCAAATAGATGACTCATCAAAATCACAATTTAGATACCATATAATGGACTTAACAACTACAATTGAAAACACGGGATTTAGACACATCTCCCCCAAAGCGTCTAACACATTGTTAACGCCTTAAACACCAAATTTGGGCATATATACTCAGGAACGACCAACACATTTTAACACCTTGACTGGGAGACGCAACTATTTCATTTGTATTCAGGAAGAATTTCTTCACCCACAGAATGGTTGTTGAACCCAGAAATAAAGTCAAAATATAAAAGATATCTTGGCCTCCTATCTTCTTTTCTTGTCTTCTTTCCTTATAATTCCTTTACAGCCTTCATATCAAAGAAGTTAAACCAGCGAAATAACATGGAGTAAGAACAGAGTAACCCAAAACTGAGTTAGATAGCAAACAACAATAGAAATTACTCTTGAAACTCCATAGTATTATTAACTGATTAAAACAATGGGTAAAGTATCCAATATCACCAGATAACTTTTTTTTAAATTTAAATAAACGTAAATATCGGTAAATTTTAAACTATCAAACATCTGATTTGAATTAAATTAAAATACAAATAGAAGTAAGGAAATACTACCAGATTCTTTGATATATATATATATATATATATATATATATATATATATATATATATATATATATAATCTGGTAGTATTTCCTTACTTCTATTTGTATTTTAATTTAATTCAACGCCAACGAGGTACACTTGTTGGCCGAGCGGTCTGAGATTAAGTCTAAAGTTAGACGGGTTTCGATCCCGTGTCCTGCGTGTCTAGCACACTACAGAGTTCTGATAGAACGAAACAGTCTGTCTGTGGATGATTATGTATGTATTAAAAATAGAAAATTTTTAAAGTTTTAGAATAAATCTAAAATTCAACAGGTTAAAACAATGGATAAAGAATCCAATATCATCTGGTAACTTTCAAAAATCTAAATGAAAATAGATAATGGTAAATTTTAAACAATCAAACATTTGATTACATTTAAATAAAGAAATAAAGAAAAACAGAAAATTCAAAAATTTTTAATTCAAAATTTTAAATGAAATTTTAATAAAAAACTTTGAAACTGGAAATTTGTTTATCAAAAGGATTAATAACGATGGACAATCGGAAGTAAAGAAAACAACAGAATTACCAATTACATATTGGAAGATTTTCAAAACCGAAATATATATAAATATAGATATTTTTAAAAATATATATGTATATTTAGATTATAACTCCTTGAAGTTTACGTAAGGTGAAATGTTTTCCTCGGTGTTAACGGCTCAAAAGAAACAAATTTCTGCTCAAATCCACCTGAAGAACCAGTTGATATACTGGTGAAATAAATTTATAATGGAGTTCATCTATTAATTTTCTTGTCTTTAGCGATATATATATATATTGTGTCCAGCCATTATTCAATTTAGTTGGCTTGTTTTAATTGTTTCATGGCATATCAACTTTTGTGGGTTACTTAATACCAAAGATTTATAAAAATATTTGTCTGAAAGTGAACGTAATCGCGCGAATAGAGTTCGAACTCGCTTTATAGGATATCGCAGTTCAGCACTTTAACCACTACGCTACACCCTCCTATTTTATTAGGTTTAGGTATTAGAATATTCTTTTTTGCCAGTTGATTTTTCATATATATATATATATATATATATATATTTTCATCGACAGACAGACTGTTTCGTTCTATCAGAACTCTTCAGTGTGGCTAGACACACAGGACGCTCGAAGCCGGGATCGATATATATATATATATATATATATATATATATTGTGGGAAGTGCAAGAAGGAATATATCAAAGTATTTAATTAACTGCGTAGTTATTTTTTTAAAAGTTGCCTAGCAATGCCGGATATCTATGCAAGTAGAAAATATATTATCAATGAGTAATAAATAAAATAGTTTCTGCTGAACTAGTATCGAACTGGATATCTTAGGGACTATTCAAATTAATACGTGGTTGAATTACCATGAACACATGATAAAGACATCTGTCAAGACAATGTTTATATCCTGTTGTGAAGAAAGTGTATTTTGTTCATAGTGGTTATTGATCTCTGATCACTATAGATATTTAATAAGTCATACTGACCTCAGTCACTGAGCAGGTGCATGCAATATGCCTACCTGACCGATGACAGGTAGGCATAGTTTTCTCTCTTTCAGTCTCCTTTTCCTTCCATTTTCTTTTAACTCATTTGTTGCCTATATAATTGAAGTGCGTCTCTAGAAATCTGGAGTTTTGACAGGTGGAATCCAATGAGTATATTGTCTCATTGGGTTTAGAATATGTTAATTGTACCCTCTGCAGAGGAGTATGACCCCACAAAAAAAGAAATAGCCTGGGTATAACACGTAATACATCCGATGGTGAAGTTCCAGTTCTGGATTGCCCAGTCGGCTGCAGCGGGGTGAGACTCTCCCAACGAGTGTCCCCTTCATTGCCATCGCTCTCAGGTCCATTCTGTCCCAGAAAAGTAGCACTTTATAGGGTCCTATCAATGGGTTAAATAAAACTGTAAATAATAGACAGAGACAGGGAGACGAAAGACAGACAGAGGACTCAGGCAGAGAACTGCTATAATGACCCTTTTCTTGACCTACGTTGTGTTTCCATATTCAGGACCCCACTTAACACTTCTTCTTGGACGTCGGGGGCACTGCCCGCCTCTGGGCAATCTCCGGCCCTCTTGACTCCGAGACTGACCGTATCTGACATAGATATCTGTGTATATATAATTTCATAATGTCTATACGTTCTTCGGATTGTCAACTCACGTGAGCTTTTCCACTTGTTTACACAGGTGCATCCTGTGTAAAGAAACCCCTGACTGACGGCCCTGTCAAAGGTCAATATTCAACAAAATGATTTCAGTTGATTGTTGATTCTGTGTACTCAATTCGACTTATACCTTCATCTTGAATCCATCATCATCATCATGGCGTGTTGCTAGCACAGATTTCCCTGACCCTCTCCCGCCATTCGTTCTTATCATCCATCGCTCTCAGTAGGTCTTCCAGGTTACATCCTGTATCAGTACAGAGCTGTTGTTAATAGGTTCTATCTGGTCGCCCTAACCTTGCTTGTCTGTGTGAGGGGGTCCACAGGAGTGCATTGCTTATGAGCTTGCCCTTACTTCTCCAGTAGTGTCCAACATGTCTTGCTCGACTAATTTGGATAGTTTTCGAGATAGGTGGTAGGTGTCCGTACATCTGCTGCTTTTGTGCAATCTTGAATCCATAAAGAATCAGAAATTCCAATCCACGCATGAATGATAATCTCATCATTTATAACGTTAAGTATATATATATATATATATATATATATATATATCGGGTGCAATGAGTAAATTGCGACCATTTTAAATCATTAATTTTACACATACGCTTTGTTTATTTCAGGGATTTTTGTTTTTGTTTGTTTTTTTTTTTTACTGTGCAACAAACTAAAGTCAGATAGGCACAGTCTGTAATGAAAGCAACACCATGACGCAATTCACTTGAGTCAGTTAAGCACTGTTTGTGATGACAGCAATACCATGACGCAATTCACAAGAGTCAGTTAGGCACTGTCTGTGATGAAAGCAACACCCTGACTCAATTCACTAGAGTCAGTTAGGCACTCTGTGATGAAAGCAACACCATAGGACATTTCAATCCTCGAGAAATTTGGAAACGGCATGTTCTGCTGCTTGGTATTCACGCCGGAAATACCAGTACACAGATTTTACAGTGTTTAGATGTCAATATGAAGACAGTGCAGTGGATTCGAAAAAAGTTAGATGAGTCCATTGATGATTTTGAAGGTACGGTAGCTTGGAAATCTCTTTCTGATCATTCTGATAAGAAAAGATCTCTCGAATTCGTAAATGAAATCCAAGCCATCATTGACAACGACCCCTGTTAGTCAATTAGGTCTATAACCAGGGACATGAGAATGTTTGAAAAAATTTTTTATCAAGCATGAAGACATTCGGTATTTCTCATAAAAGATGAGGGAGGACCAATTTTTTTTATCACTGGCCATGAAAGACAAGAGGAATGACCACTGGAAAAACTTTTGAACAAACTCAAGCATCCCCTCCATCCGAACATCTAGCGTCTGGTTAGAAGGAAAGGACAAAACACAGAGTTGCAAATCAAACGACAAGAAGATAAGTGAAAAATTTAACAACTGTAAAAAAAGCAAAGTCGGTGACTGTAATCGAGGGCGACCCGAAGGTTCCCTTTTTGATAGCTACTACATGAGGTGTAGGGGAGATCGCTACTCCTTTCCCTGGATGTATCCACTTTACCCTTGATATGTACCTTATAATGCTGAGTGTTAAGCAAGGAAGTATCAAGTATCATTTTTAAGTCTTTAGTATGACTCGACCTGTGATAGAACCCTAGTCTCCCGGACCATTGGCGAGCACTAACAAACAAAATTGTTCCAATAATTGTGTTGGCGAGTGTGAGAATGTACGTGAAATTGAGAAGTAAAATGTTCGTTAGTTGTATTGGTGGGAATGAATTAATTTTAGGAAATTTGATACGTGTGAAATGGTAGTAAATTGAGATATAAAAATGTCCCAATATCTGTGTTGAAAAAGGTGAGTCACAGACTTGCTCGGTCAACCAAAGTTTATGTCGACAGGGAAGGAGAATACAGGAGTTGAAGAAGTTGAATGTAGGTGGGTGATGATTCTCGGGTCACGCAGCTTCCATCAAAAGCTGCAGTAGGAAGGTTAAGACAAGTGTTGTGTGATGTTAAATGTTGCAGATGCCGGTGCTTAATGTTCTAGCGTCTAGCTCTACGTTCTTTCTGTCTGGACATCGAAAGAATCTCGTCTTTTGTGGTTTTCCCTTCCTCAAATCGGATCAACTTTAATCTTTCTTTATTTTTTACTGCAAAGGTCGTCATAGATTGATCGAAAATTTTCTTTTAATTTTATTTTTTTGGTGAATTCCATCAACATTTCACCGTGCGAGGAGCTTATGCACAGAGATGCATTTTTGTTCATTTTGAAAAAAATGTCGGTCCCGGCAACATCCGGTGAGTGCTCTCCTGTTCTGTCAATTGGAATTGCCATTATTTTGTTTGTACGATAAATCAGAAGGAATATCTATCAGTCATATAACACTTTGCTTTTTCTCAGACCACCCAACTCTAGAAACAGAACACAGAAAACAATTTGAGCCCTACGAAACCAAACGTTCACAGCCCTCTTAAAACAGTGGTTAAACACAACCAGAGTTGAGTGGTCTGCTAACATCCTCAATTAACAGACTCTTTTGCCATGTCTCGCCTCGTGGAGACTCTTGTCGCATCTGCTCGTCTGGTCGTGCCGAAGTCACTTCTGTCTCTCTTCGTCCCAAGCCACGTACCCAAGTCCCTTCCGTCCTGCCTTATTCCTCTACCCTCAGCCTCTTTACACCTGGGTACACAGCCGTCTTGAAGATAACTAGTAGTTTTCTAATAATACATGATAGATACACCAGTCTTAGATGTAATTTGATTATTGTTCTTATTAATCATATTCCTAAGAGTTCGTAACAGTTTAGATAGCCAGATCGTTTAAATTTTTCAAACACAAAAAATGACGTGAGTCTAGTTTGAAATGAAATGAAGTTTAAAGTTGAAGTGTGCAATTTTTTTTTTTTCAATATTTTTCGATGAAACATTAAACATCCAGTACATTGCCTAAAAGATAGTCGTAAAAATCGAAATGTTAGCAAATTTCATATAAAGAATGCATACTCTGAAATTGCTTTTTCATATTTTATATTTGCATACCGTCGTATTTATTTCTATCTTCCTCTAATATATATATATATATAACCTTAAGTTAATCTGACACTGGAAGACATATGTGCGACACTCAGAATTTCTTTCCCAATCATTTTCAATAATTACCTCTCTCTCTCTCTCTCTCTCTCTCTCTCTCTGTAAAAATCTATGCTTATCTACAAAGTTTAACTTAAACTGGCACAAGACCAAATGTGTGAGGTACCGAGTAATTTTTGAGTTCACCACCGTAGTAATAGCCTATGAATTAAATTTTTTATCATTACAAGGTAAAGATCCTAATCTCTCTCTCTCTCTCTCTCTCTCTCTCTCTCTCTCTCTCTCTCTCTCTCTCTCTCTTATATATATATATAGACAAGCGAAGTAATCCCTGTATATATTATAGGGATTACATCTCGTCTGTCATTAATTTCTACTATTTGGCACTAGGTGACACAAAAGGTCATTACCCCTTGCATCTTCCAAAAATAGTTCTGCTATTGAGCACAAGGAGACGTTGACAAGGTACTATATGAGGAGAGAGCAGCAAATTCAAATCCTCTCTTTCCGCCAGCACCATTCCAAGAGACCCATGCCTTGACGACGTGCCAGGTTCCAGGCTTCAATGAACACAAGGCGGTAGGATTTTATAACACACACACACACACACTAGCCGACTTTTATGAAAGGACTTTTCCCCTTTTTATTCACATACGAGGTGCATACGATAAGTTTCCAGACTTTTTTCGAATGAGCACTTTTATTGATAGTACACGCATGAAACTCTAGTTCCCTTCGAAGTAATCTCCTCCGGCTGCAATGCACTTGTTGTACCGTTCCAACAACTTCTGGAAGGCTCCATGGAAGTCCTCTTGTGGGAGTGTGTCAATGACCTTCGTCACAGCCTCTTTCATCTCCTCAATTATCTCATAACGACAGCCTCTGAGCTTAGGGAATAACGAAAAGTCACAGGGAGCAAAGTCTGGACAATAAGGAGGGTGAGGAACTGTCTTGATGCCCATCTTGGTCAAATAGTCTGTGACAAGAATGGAGTTGTGGACTGGTGTATTGTCCTGGTGGAAATGCCACTGACCCGATTTGAAGAGTGCTGACGGAATCTCTTCCTGAACTCCCTTAAAACCTCAACATTGTAACCCTAACCCTAACTCTTTGGCCAATCAACACTGTATTGACTACCTTACTCCTCCCACACCTCTCATCATCCCTCACAGACTACCTGTCTTCCTTGAATCTCTTATGCCGCCTAAAATCTGATGCTCGATTCATGTAAGATGCTCCAAAAGCAGTGTGAAGCGTTCCATAGGTTTCTGTGGCATTTTTTCCAAGTTTAAAACAGAATTTTATTGCATATCGTTCTTCTAAAGTGTCCTCACGTTCAGATTGCATTTTTTAAATTCACCAGCTGTGACAATCAGGCTTTAGTAAGGTGTATTCCAATTCCTGCTGTAGCTGTTCATTTGAAGCTGAAATCATAAAAACTGATTTGTCATCTCATAAGATGTATAGCAGTAACATAACATTTTCAAGAGTCTACGACAATTTTAAATGCCCCTACGAAAAAAGACTGGAAACTTATTGTATGCTCCTCGTACACATTATCCTCTAGTTTTCCATACGTGTAATAGAGAACTTTAAAAAAGGATTTACTTCCTTTATTACACTCTCACATATTCTCTCTCTTTTTTCAATTGTGTTCTCTTTATCTATTATTCACAGCTATCAGAGCGAATGGTCTCCTACAATATATAGTATGAACAGATGTAAACAAACGATCAATTAAAAAACTGGCTGCATTATCTGCAATCCAAGTTACATTTCTTTTTTCGAGATTGGGTTTCAATTTGCAATCATGCAAAAAATATCCTTGATTGGTGGTAATTTCAGTGTTGTGTCTACAAATACTCTCCGTCCATTGATTTTGAATGTTGCTATATGAAAATGAAAACTATTACCATATATATATATCGAAGGGATTACATTATCTGCTTTAAAAATAGTACTTCTAATAGTACTTCTAATAGTACTTCTAATATTACTTTGGCGGAGCCAAAGTAATATTTAAAAGGACGCGGCAAAGTCGAAACACTTGTAGGGAGACTTATATTTATGGTAGATATGTTTTGTCCCCCAAAATATTATGTTAATAAGTTTTATATAGTGTTTAGTTTGGAATTAGGCACATGGAAAAAGGTAGTTAATGAAGGAAGCCAATGAGTGAAGGATATGCAACAAATATGATATGAAACCGCGCGGAAAAAAAAAGGAATATTCAAAGCAAGGCGACGAACAAAACAAATTTATACACTATAATGAAACTTACATTTATCCACTATAATGAAACTTACATTGATACATAAAAAATATTGCTAATTCTATTAATAAAATAATAGTGTGTGTACATGTGTGTGTGTGTGTATATCTAACACAACTAAACTACAAAAGGATTACATATTTAAAATGTCTTTCTTTTTATGGTTGGAAACAGGCGGTTTCTCTGAGACTGGAAAAAGTCTCATAGTCAATGTATGTCTGCGAGGCCCATCCATGTTGTTGCTATTTGACGTCTGTTGAATCACACTGGAGGGACACACTCTGCGAAGAAATTGTGTAAAAAGAGCAAGAGTGAAGACGACGTATTTATAGAAAATACGCGTCTTGGAAGTGGCTCCCTCCGCAGGACGAAATTTATGCGCAGACGTAGTTTTACGTAGGTCACGTGGATCTCCTGGCCAATGGTTTCCCGAGATTGAATATGTGAGCGTCCGCCATCTTTGTTGTGGGAACAAGTGGCATACCGCCCAAAATAATTTATAGGTGTGTAAAGTCCTATACACTCTTTTATTACTCTAACTTGACCGGTACTTTGCCTGGCAGGTGAGTGAATAATGATAGCTTGATCCCAGAGGCCTTCTGTCCAGGCAGTACTTGCTTAGTAGGGCTGAGTTTATTGCTTAGCGACTAAGGGAAAAGGGAATGCCGACAGGAACATTACAAAAAAGAATTTTTGTAATGGCCACGCATGAGTTTCAATTAGTACGTGGTGGCCCACTATAAAACAACCTTGCGTCAAATTCTAATTAGCTGGGGAGTTGGTTAATTACTTTCGTTCCAGGTTCGACCACAAGAAGCATGCACAAGTGTATCGTAGTCAACCGGCTACTCATAAACCAAACCAAACAAAACAGACAAGCCTTAATTCCTAGAAGTGATGAGTCACTGATGTCGTCAGCCAATAATTATCTTGGGACGAGTCGTTAAGGAACCAAATCGCACCACACAGGACACAGGCGCCTCTGGTGGTGTAATGGTTAGCAAGCTCGACTAGCAAACCTACACGAGTGAGTTCGAGTCTCATTGGGTGCCCCTTTCATATGGCCTTGTGCCCCATCTAAGCAAAAAGCTTAGTAAATTACCACACAGGACATCTTTTTAAAATATCAAATTTCTGAGGGCAGTCCTCAACTAATGGACAAAATAGGTAGTAATAAAAAAAACATCGTCAAAGTAGAATAAAGTTTCTCACTATTATTTAGTAATAATAAGCAAACTCATTCTATTTAGACCACATAGAGAAGTAGCGCCCAGTAGACATAAAAGCAGCGGTATCAAACCGGGTCGAGTCAGTTTTTGCTGGACGTCAGCCAAGGGAGTGGGATAAATCCGATTCTCCCCTGGTCACTCTACGACCAAAGCCTTATCAGCAGCAGCTGCCCATGAGGCACTGCTCAAGGCTTCCCCCTAAAGCCGACGTCCTGATTCCAACCAGTAGACGACGCAGGAATACGACCAGCCGCTGACGACGCAGGAACATTGCTAACATCTCAGCTTAAAAGCTCTAATCAGAAAGTTTATTCAAACACCTCCTGAGACGGCAAAATGCAGTAGACACGACTACCAGCCTCTCAATCTAACAGCCCTTTTCAGGTCTAATTCTGAACGTCAAACCTAATACCTTCTGAGACAGCACCAGCAGCTACCTTCTTGCACCGGTGACCACTTCCCTGCAGAAGCAGCAACCATCCCTGTTCCAGCGATCACCTGCCTGCACCAGCAGCTACCAGTCCTGCACCAGCAACCACCTTCACGCAGCAGCGATCACCTTCCTGTACCAGCAATTACCAGTTCTGCACCAGCAGCTAACAGTCCTGAACCAGCGACCACCTTCCTGCATCAGCAGATACCAGTCCTGCACTAGCGACCACTTATCCAACGACTAACAGTCTTGTACCAGCTGTCCAGTCCTGAACCAGCGACTAGATCCTGCTCCAGTGACCTCTGTCCGGCAGCGATGACTGTTCGCCGTACGCTATTCCGATTTACTATTCGCCATAATACAATTTGGCCTTTCGTGTGGAAATTTGTTAAGGAACTGGTGATCCTGTTTCACAGAATATCAGCAGCCCCTTGGGGTCACGCGGCGTCCACTATAAAGAGCTCCAACTAAAGATTCTTCCTCTTTTTTCCACTCCCGCCGCTGTTAGCAACAGGTCCATTCGTAGCAGCCCTTGACGACAAACGTATTTGGTACCTTCAACACACAGCCAGGAGCATAGAGCGACGAACGCATGTGCTGAGTTAAAAGGAACAGGACACACAGCCAAGTTCCAGCAGGCATTTTATCTGCAAAACTTTACCTTATAACTTTACCTTATAACTTCACCTTACACCTTATAACAAACCTTACAAAACCTTACCTAACCTTACTCTTATACGCCTACCACCTATCAGAACATTGAACTCTTTTTTTTTTTAACTCTTACATATTCGTTGTTTGTTCCATTTGGTGTAAAAACCCTGTTTGTTGTTTGTTGTTTATAAATTTTGTTACACTAAAAGTCATTCGTCTCCCTTCTTCAAAAGCTGTCACCCATTTCCCTACTGCTGTTGAAGTACGGTTTATTCTTTTACAAAACGTAGGAATAAACCGGGCTTTTCGGGTTTATAAAATTCCCCGTGTTTGAAGCAATATCCTTGTTTTGTCATTCTTGCATAGTTCGTTGTCAATCACTTATATTTCAAAAGTTTGCAGGACCGGTATATTTATCGGCCTCAGCAACAAGTATATACGTCTTCCCACAGGGAGAAAAATCTTTTGCTCCAACAAACTTCGTGTTGTACCACGCACGATACCATGCTTTGACGTAAGTCTTCACACAATATGCATTCTATTAAGGACTCTCCACTTATAAAAAAGGACTTTTCTCTATAATGTACTCCTTTAGTATTTCACGTAATTTCTGTATTCATTCGATAAGATTTGTTCAGTCAATAAAGATGTTTTTAATTCGTCACGATTTGTTTTAACTTATTTAGCACAAGGAAGTATTAAGCCATAATACATTTGATCTACCACAAAATCTGAATTGGGTTCTTTACACTCAAATAATTGTGGCGGTGAGTTTGAATATTAAGATACGACAAACATACGAAGACAAACCTTCAAAATATACAAAGAAAACCCTTCAAATCGTCGATTCCAAAACTTACTCGATTTAATTCTCACACCTTGGGAAAAGTATGAAGCCTTTTATCTTCCCAGCTATAGGTTAAATAGCACCACTACTATTCTTCTAGAAGGATGGCATTGGCATTAAATAACCTACACAGATTGATATGCCATTAAACAAAGAAACCACACTATGAGTATGCTAGTGGAAACATGTTTTGATTTAGTAATATTCGTTACAAAACAATTTGTTATTCTAGAAGTTTCTTTCCTTTTTTCTTTTTTATTGATGGCATTCTTATAAAAGTTATACACAAAACTATTACTTATATATATATATATATATATAACAAAATTACAAATGAATAGCATTGAATAGTTATTAAAATTTGCTTTTTAAAATTGTTTTATAATGTTTGGAACAATTCCTCGTCACCACTTTTGTAAGTAAAGTTGGTTACCGTAGTCGAGGGTGACCTGAAAGCTCCCTTTTCGAAAATTCCAAGGTTATTATAATTTTAAAAACATTCTGGTGAGAGAACATATACTAATCTATATCAATAATAATGATTGACAACTAAAAATAATATATCATTGTCAATATGGTGGTGAACAATTAGAGACAAAGTATCAAGTGACTTATCTGTGTTATTTGGACTTCTGTTCTCATAGCCGAGTTGGTCTAGCAGCTGGTACATGGAACAAGATTTCCTTGAGTAAGTAGGAGACATGAAGTCAAATTTCACCTTGGGCTTATTCTTTATTCTAATTTCCAATGTGCACTATTGTAAAAATGATGACCCAAGTAAGCTGTGATAAAAATCAACTAGGATTACGAAGATTGGGAATGATTTATTCAATAAAATATTCTTGTTTAGTAATTTTGAAATTTTTTTTATACAAGTAGGTATTTTTCTTATTAGTAGATTCATTTAACGTTTTGATATATTTTAATAAATCCAATCCTGAATAAGTAAAAGTTGGCGACCTTAGTCGAGGGTGACCCGAAGGCTCCCTTTTCAATACCTACAACACTGTGGTGTAGGGGAGGGCACTACACTATTCCCTGGATTGCTCCACTTTACCCTTGATCCTTACCTTATAATGCTGAGTGTTAGGGAAGGTGGCATCAAGTACCATTTTTTGAGTCTTTGGTAGGAGTCGACCTGGGATTGACCCCAGGTAAACTTCTTCGTCACTAATTTTGTAATGTTCCGTGTGGGGGTTAATTTTGGCAAATACTTAAAATCTTTTCATTCTCGTAAAATGCCGAATACTGAGTCTCGAATGCTAAATAATAATAACTCGCAATGTTACATTTCACATCTATTCTGAATACGCTCTCTCTCTCTCTCTCTCTCTCTTTCTCTTTCTCGTCAGACCTTTTGTCTGGCCGATTTTTATATCTATAACAAAGGCAAATTGTTGGGGTTTTACCTTGTTATGTTAAAAAAAAAAGAGGAAAACAAATGAGTGGGCGAGAATATTGGTGAGTTCCAAAAACTTTAACGTCAGCTTGAAAGATAACCCTGTACGGTGAGTCGTACAAAGGGAAGAAAACAGTTACGGATGTTAGAGCAGGAATAAAGCGTCCAACTTGAAGCTTCGGGGACCAGTTAGTCTAGAAGGAATGAATAAATGATAAAGGAATGATCTTCTAGAGGAAACAATGGTCCAAAAATTGAATGCGCTCTCCTCATGTTGAAGTTGGTCAGTTCTGCTGCTAGAATGAGTGAGGAAGGGACTGAGAGAGCGTTTGCGAGGCCTTTTATAATACCCGGGAAAGTCATCCGGGTAGAATGGCTTAAATCATCCTCATTGGACGAAAATATAAAATCGAAACCTCAACGGCCAAAATAATTCCCGCTCTAAATAATAATTTGAAATTCTTTCTTTCTGCTTCATATCCATCACTTCTAGTCACGTGAACTCCATTTCAACAGTTGTGTTTGCTGTCTTGAGATCAGTGTACGACCCATGAGTGGGTATCGACACATTCTTCTACATAGCATTATGCAAATTAGATATCCCATGACTATGATGAACGCCACTTGTGAGTACATATATATATTTACCAACCCTTCCGCTCGGGCAGGATATGACACAAGGTTATGTAAAAAATCATATTACCCGCTTCTATAGACCCATGCCGAGCCCGTCCCTTTATTTCTTTTATCCCTGTAGTGTAGGATTCCCGCCCCACCTAGGGTAAGTCCGGCTTGTTTCCGGTATTTTCGACCCGGAAAACAGTCGGCCTCCAATTTTATAGACGGGGGGATGGGAGAGAAACCAAACGGGGGATTTTTTCCTTGTTTTTCGTGTATATATGTTTTTCGGGTTTTTTTCTCCCATTCCCATCATATCCATTGTAAAAAATCATACATTGTAAATAAAATCATGCATCACTTTCGGGTTTTAAGTAGGACTTTTTCATAGAGCAAATGTGGTATTTTGGTGGTTGCTGCGTGCATGGAAATGGACGAGTGATTATATATTGTATTGTTGAATGGGTCGGCGAATGTGGCTAGCTAGGTTCCCCATAGAAAATATAGTTAAAGCATGACCGCTCCCTACCCCTCCCCAAAACCACAAGGCCTCGTGCCTTCTTGTATTCATTACAAGGAATAAAAGGATATGACACAAGGTTAATTTTTCAGCGGAGTTTAACAGGTTTGAATTCAGAGTTTTTCTTCTCCTACACTAGTTACCTCACCAAGGCTGAAGAACCTAGTCTGCCCTACAATTTACCCATAGCTGTAGCGAGAATAATTGGATTCATACCTTTCCCAAGGGTATTAGTGCTATGTGAAATGCAATCAGTCTCGTCCAGGATTTGAACTTGTGTCGCCGTGTCCATTTCCTACGACGATAACCATTACACCACGAGTGTGTACATATAATACATATTGCATGTCGACTATGTGTATTAACGATTCCATTATGTGTATTAACGATTCCACTTACCGGGTAGTTTTTTGTACTCATGGCTCAGTTACAGAGGAGCTGCCCTCTCGCCTTAAAGTGTTAAAGGCTAAATTTATTGCCCGGCAACTTAGACATTCTTCCCGCAGAGCGCCCCACCTAAAGTCACATTCGAACACTGCAGGGGTGGGGTAAATATCTTAGTATTAACGATTTAACAGGATATGAGCCAATTTGAAATTATCTTGGTAGCCGAAATTATTTGTACACCCATGAATATTTTGACCCATTTTTTAGAATGTCATATTCGTATGATGCCAGACATTTTATGTTATTAAGTGATATATATATATATATATATATAACTGAATTTTGAGAAGGAAAGGGTTAAATTTATCAAATATAAGACTATAAATAAACAAAAGAGGAAAAGACAAAATGATTTGTACAGTAGGAAAATTTGAATAATTTTTACAATTCAATAGCATGACTCCTCATGCTTCTATCTTGCTGCAATCGTTTTCAAAAGATTTTGACGAAATTTGAACAAGTCTTTTCTTGGGTTTTCTTCCATTCTTTAATGCTTGCATGTTCTAATTCTTAAAGGTTTTTTGATGACCGACGATTTATCTGAACTTTTAATTTTTGCCTTAGATTTTCAATAGGGTTTAGTCAGGACTCATTAAAGGCCATGGAAAAACTAATCTTTTTCTGAAGCAATCCAGTCACTGATTTAAACATATTGCTGGAAAGTAAATCGCTGATTTAGATCAAGATTTTGGGCTGATAGTTGTTGAATTTTGATATAGTCTTCAGATTTCATTATTCCTCTTATTGCAATTGATTTTCCAGCCCCCTCCATGTTTTAATGTTGGCACTAAGTTTTTTTTTGGTCAGAAAGCCTCACCTTTTTTGCGCCAAAACTTCTTTACATCATTAGGTCGAATAAGTTCAATTTTTGTTTTATCACTCCATAGTACTTGTTTCCAAAAGAATGTTTTCGTAAAATCAAATCGAGCAACAATATGATATGGTTCGTGAAGCGGGGTTCGTGGCGGTCGCTTTCCAAACAACTCATTTCTATTTAAACAACGTTGTATTGTGCAAGTACTCAAGCTGACACCCATCGTAGTCAAACTTTTGGCAATGTCTTTCAAAACGACTCTTGAGTTTATATTAACTTCGTGATAAAGTTTTCGTGCTGTTCTCGGTGACAATTTGGCTTTTCTTTCACGCCCAGGCAAATCCTCTGTCCTGCCAAACTGTTTAAACTTCTGTGGTTAAAAAAACGAAAACTATCGAGCACTGTGTCTTCATGAACGCCATACAGCGAGTCTTATCCACGCACTACCACGGAATCCGAGAATTCAACTATTTTTGTATGCCCCAACACTCATCACTTCTCACTTGCGCCATACGAGAAGCTTAAGATATAAAATACCCCAAGGGGAGAGGGGTCACCGGCTTTTATTTTCGTCTTTCTTCGT
This sequence comes from Sepioteuthis lessoniana, assembly GCA_963585895.1. Lineage (NCBI taxonomy): Eukaryota > Metazoa > Mollusca > Cephalopoda > Myopsida > Loliginidae > Sepioteuthis > Sepioteuthis lessoniana. The sequence goes on along the minus strand of OY757940.1, from coordinate 17,631,283 downwards.
ATCACAACTTCTTTATAGCGGACTGTACTGTAGATATAAGAATAGCTAACCGGTTTGAAATTGTGCTGTAACTATTTTCAGACTTGTGAAAGTTAATAATTCGCTGTCTCAAGTCGTCGCTAAGCTCCTCTGTCTTTCCCACCGTGTAAGAATAGCACTCTATGCACCAGGTGATGTTCTTTTCTTGTATTAATCCGATGTACCAACCACGCCGAAATGCGGCACAAGGCCATTGTAAAGTGGAGGCCACGCACAGGTGAGGAACGGACAAAAATTCTTGACCCCATCAATGGGACGCCTCAGACGCCGAGCAATTAACTCAACCCTGAAAAGCAGGTCAAACCTACGGGAATTGCTCCCTCCCCTCATCTGCGACCAAGTGTTCACCAACAAGCTAAATACCAGGCACGAATGCAGTGATGTTCTTGGCTGGAATTATTATTTCAAAAATTCAATTGAATAAATATTCTGGAGGCTTCACATATAAAATAATTATGTAAAACACTTAAACTGGTGGGCGTACGAATAATTTCGTCGTTGACAGTGTGTATATGTTGTAACATTACAAAAGGTTACTGAATGAGTAATGACCAAAACAGAGGTTGGAAATGAAATGGAAATCTTTATAGCATTAACAAAATACAATACTTGCCAGCGGCGTGAAGAAGGTAACCCACTGCTAGTAGTGAACTACTTAGTCAGCATGTTAGTATTTGTCGTATGTTTGACCAAACAGATGAGTACGACACAAGGCCTTTTTAGGGTGGTCCAGGCGCAGGGCCATAGTCCAGACACGCCCGGCGGCTCCAAAAATTCCTCAGGCCCCTCCAAGGAGAGTTAGGGCCGGGCGGGACGGCCCCCTGAGACTCGAGGAGGGTCGGCCCATGACGTGAATGCTGTGCCTCCCAAGCAACCTCAACCAAGTAACCGCCGACTTAGCACATTATCCCCCTTGCAATAGAGTTCAACGTATTTATAGAGATTTATATTTATATACATCTCTCTCTCTCTCTCTCTCTCTCTCTATATATATATATATATATATATAATTCAATCTAGTGAATCCAGAGTAGGGAATAATTCCACTCAGCACCAATAAAATATTCAAAAATAGAATATCAAATTTAAATAATCCTGGTAAAGAGCTCAATGTAAATAAAATACACAAAGCAAATAATTTTCTCTTTAAAAAACAATCGGTCACATTAAGATAATAAATTTATTTCCATCCTATTAAAAGTATCGATATGAATCAATACTCTAAAAAATTAACAAGACTTCTTCAGATCAAACAAGAAATGGATCAAAATAATTTTTCCCCATTTACAAACAAAGACAAAAAAAAACCCTTATTTCTCTTACGTATTAAAGCAAGCCTAAACCTTCAAGTAACAATAAGTATCAAATTATTATGGCATGTAAAACTTCATCCGGTTTCATCATACTTCAAATTTAACAGAAGCTAAATTATATCTATCTATATATATATAAATTTTAACCCACCATTTTCTCCCACCATTCTATCTACCGTTATTTTTTTCTTCTCTTTTTCACTTCTTTACTCCCACCTTTCATTCACTTTCCTCCTTCTTTCACTTCTCTTTTACTCTTCATTGCTTCTTTTTCAAGGAAAATATTAGGAAGCTTCACAAATCAAATCTTTAAAAATATCAAAAAATGAATTAAAAAGAAATAGCAACTTTCATTATCAAAGCAATTGTTTACTTTTTACGTTTTTTTTTTCTACAAATAAAAACTGGTTCGATTGAATGGAACAAATAATAATCTCACGAAGAAAATTAGTCTAGTTCAATCTTTGCGTGACAATTGTTTTTCATTGATTTGTTCATAACAAGCAATGTACCTTTTTTTTTTCTTTTTTTAGTCTTTGTCTTCATCTTTCCCATATCTGCGTTTTATAGAGTGTATGACAAGTACTTTGTTTTTTTTTATATACATACCTTCACTATTTCATGTCTATATTCTGTGTTGGTATACTCTTCCTTACTAGTTTTACTTCATCTTATTACTGTTGCCTTTTATCACAACATTATACGCACTCTTCATTATTGCTACCATTTCATTATTAGTTTTCATCTTATTACTAGACTTTATTTAATACATCATGCTGGGTCGATACATTCTTCGATATAATTGTAATTTTATGGTTGTTGTTGAGTTTTATGGCATATCAACCTTTGTAAGTTATTTAACGCCAAATCCATTTTTATGTAAATAATCTGTTCTATTTAAAACAATTCAGTTAAGCATAAGTACACAGTTTAATTGTCAAAAACATTTCTATTTCAAACTATTCAAGCAGTTATATGTAACAATTCAGTTTAGTGTAAATACAGTTTTAATGTCGAAAAACAGTTCTATTTCAAATAATTCAGTTAAGCATGAGCACGCAGTTTAAATGTAAGTACGGTTTAATTGTCAAAAACATTTCTATTTCAAGCTATTCAGTTTACTCAAACAATTCAGTTTAGCATAAGTATGCTATTAGTTCTATTTAACCCATAGATAGGACCCTTATCAGGTGCTACCACCCCGGACCAGAGTAGACCTGGGAGCGATAGCAATGAAGGGGTACTCCGCATTCCCTAAAGCTCCAGCACTGCTGGAACCTCACCATCAGATTGTTTAGTGTTATATCCAGGACACTCGTTGGGGGGGGGAACCTTACCCCTCTGCAGATGTGCAGTCAGTGTATTCTACAGCCCCCCCCGACTGGGCAATGTAATTTTATGATTATGCTGATCATGATTATATTTTGTCTCTTGTGGACAGTCGGAAGTATATCATATATTTAACAATACTGCTATTTTTTCTTCTGTAGTTGATCTAGATAATTGAAGAGTGCGTCTAGTATAAATCGTGTTGATCGACCAATTGAAAACTGGTTAATCAAAGTTTCTTTATAGCGCGCGTTTTTCTTAAATAAAGGAAGAAAAAAAAACCTACTTTTCTTGGCGTTGGTAACAGATGTTACCTGTGGGTGACGGCAACTGCAGCGAATATAGATTTGCTCATCCATATTCAGGTGACCTCACATTGTACAAATGTTTGATTGTAAGTTTCTATTGTAAGTTGAACATTTGAACCACTGGTAGATGGTATGACCCTGTAAAGTGCACATATTTCTCCCGTCGCGCAAGACATATAAGTACCCACTAATTCAGCTAAAGATATGAATTGCTGGACTATTTACATGAGTAATCATATCATATATTGAAAATATTAACCGCCTGACTGCTTCCTCAAGTCGTGTGTATATACACACACACACAATAATCATTACTTATGTTTTGTGATTCACATCTTAAAACTGAATTGTGGACCACTCATACCTCATGCGTGACGAGAGAGCTGCGATATATAATTTTTCAACACACATTCGTTAACTTGCTACTTAAGTGTTTTACGCTCGGCAGCGATCTTTAGAAAATTAAATAGAGTTAGATGGGTCGATGGCATAGTAAAAGTCTATATTCATGTTTGAACTTTGATCTCTTGTTCAACTGTTTTTTCTCGATTTCGGAAGTCTGATTATTTTTAATTTCTCCTCTTGGTACAATAAACAAGATTTTGACAAGTATGTACCTGAAGATCACTGCGGAGCGTAAAAATCTGAGGACTACTGTTGTGGGGTGAGTGTGGTAAACGTAAAAGAAGCGGAATAGATAATGGTTGTAAAACGGCGTGGACAAAATGAACATTTAAAACAAGGCGAACGAACAAAAACAAATTTATATTCTATAATAACAAAACTTACATTAATACATGAAAACATAACTAACTCTACTAACATACTGATAGTGTGTATATATGTGTGAGCTCGTGTATGTATGTATGTGTGTGTGTGTGTAACACTACTAAACTACAAAAAGAATTGTAAAATTAAAATGTCTTTTTTCTATGATTAGAAACCGGTAGTTTTTTAAAGACGGGAAAGCGTCTCATAGTTCTTGTACAATAATGTCTGCGAGGCATGGTGTTGCTGATACGGGGGAATTTGGTCAAAGAGAAGGTGTTGCCGCTACGAAGGAATTTCGTCAAAGGGAGAGTGTTGCCGCTACGAAGAAAAATCGTAAAAGAGCTGTTGCCGCTACAAAGAAAATTCGTAAAAGAGGTCGAATGTGTTTTAAGACAGCGTATTTATAGAAAAAATCGTCTTATCAGTGGCTCAAGACGCAGGACTTGAATTTTCGCGCGCCGACGTAGTTGTAAGCATATCACGTGGTCCTCCTGGCCAATGGTTTCCCGAGACTGAACATTGAGCGTCCGCCATCTTTGTGGGAACAAGTGGCATACCGCCCAAATTAAATTATAGGAGTGTAAAGTCCTATACTGTATTTGACGGTATATTAGACGCATCCCAATTTCAGCAGGGCAAATTACGAAAAAACAACAAAGTACTCATATTAAATATGATGAAATTAATAATGAATATTATCAATGATAACATATCTAATCGGCATAATAGTCTTTTGGATAATGACAACAGGTATATGAAAGTTACTCTAAAGTCTAAGCTAATAGGAGTTGCCAGGTAGCTAATTTTTGCCGACTATCGCAAATTTTAAACCTGCATAGGGCATACAAGACGCATGGGAATTTTAAAAGAATTTTTGTAAAAAATAGAATAAAAATAAATAAATTAAATGCACCTTATATGCTGTCAAATACGGTTATTTTAATAGTAATTTTGATATGCAGGACACTGCACGAGAAGCAAGGACGAATGCATAAGTGACTTTCTTCTATGGACCCCTACATATGGACATGCCACTGTTGGCCGATCGGCAAGAACTTGTCAACCTCAGCTCTGTGCAGACACAGGATATAGTTTGGAAGAGCTTCCGGGAGCGATGGACGATAGGGACGGATAGAGAGTGAAAAAGTCAAGGGAACCTGTGCTTTAGCGCGACTTCATGAGATGATGAATTTTAATAGTTTATCTGAGATAAAATTGCTGTATCTCGAGCACATCCAATTGTTATAAACTTCTGATCGATTAATTCAATTTTTTAATATTCTTTGGCATCTATTTCAGAAGATAATGGTAGGATTACTTTTCAAGAGCAACGTGTGATGCGTGTCAGCAATCTACTCCCTTGCATGACAGTCTCTTATGCAGATAAAGGGATCTCACTATTAAGGATAAAATATAATAGGCCTATTTGGGCTTCATTTCCAAAAAAAAACAAGATCATTGCAGATATATATCACATTAGTTAAAACAATGGAGCGTTTAATTTGTAAGCATTTGAAAAAAAAGGTTGAGTACCTGTTTCTTTGACAAACGTAGCATTATACAGTTTGAAATAAAAGTTTAAACTACCTCTAATGCTACTTACTGAGGAGTATGAAGTTAGTTAGGCGCGATTCTTTCAAATGATGCACGATCCCCGAAACCAAGTCATAACCGGTCAGAAATGCTATAGAATCATCTCGTTAGATAAAGGAAGTGGATAGTGCTGTAGCATCTGGCATAACTGATGTAGATTTCCATCTACAACGTTGGTTGTCAAAGGAGTCCACAAGAAATATGGTGACTGTTAAGATTCACCATATTGAGAAGAGTAAGCAGTTATTGGACAATCAAAACACGGTATATTGACCAGTATGATAATAATGAAAGATGTAGGAGGTGCCCGTGGTGTAATTGTTATCGTCGTACGAAATGAACACGGCGACACGAGTTCAAATCTTGGATGAGACTGATTGCATTTCACATAGCACTAATACCCTTGGGAAAGGTATGAATCCAATTATCCTCCCTCCAGCTATGGGTAAATTGTAGGACAGACTAGGTTCTTCAGCCTTGGTTAGGCAACTAGTCTAGGAGAAGGAAAACTCTGAATTGAAACCTGTTAAACTCCGTTTAAAAATTGACTTTGTGTCATATCCTGCCCGAGCGGAGGGGTTGGTAAATAGGATAATGAAAGATGTATGACATCGCACACCATCAAATAGATGGCCCCAAAGAGAATTAAGTTTCCTGATAAAGGCAGTATACATTATATCAACACCAATCAACCTCAAAATGTGAAAGTTCAAAACTTCTGATCGGTACAATGCGTATTTGAAGACTGCTAGCTTCAAACATTCTCACTAGTTATGAGAGTTAGCTGAAAAGCGCCATGTCGAGACATAACCAGGTGTTGCATATCATTTCCGAGGCGACAAAAAGATATGAGGCTGACGAATTTTTTTTATATACAACACAATACATTTAGTAAAAGAAAACACTCCAGAAGTCATTACTTTTCCAAACAATTCTTCGTTGTTTGATGGTTGCATAGATTGGAGCGTCGTTGTATACTTGGAACACGATTTCGCCTTTCCAGATGAGATTACAGCATCCAGGTTTTGGGATCATTGAATTAAGGGTTCCTTTTGAGGAAAATATTGACTAGTCGCATCATTGTATGTTGAGAATGTACGAAGATCTGCGACAGCAAATGTATTAGAAATAGCTGGACAACCACTATATTTCCCATGGATTGGATGCCGAGATTTTATTGCTAATTCAATCTCTGTATATCTGATCAAATTCGGCTCGTCGTCAACAGAAACATGGAAATATATCAAGAAGCTTCATCTATCATTCCTGCACCATAACCTAAAATCTACAAAGCTTGGTGTTATCGCGAGGCATGGCTCCGGTTTCTTGGTAATGATTTTTTTAGCCCTGAAACTATGCCTGACCTCAGAGTAATCATCTGATGACGACTTTGATGGCAATGCTGATGTTTTGGCGAAGTAGTTGTATGAATTTATATATTTCGGTAAAGAAAAAAAAAGCCTTATGATAAAATAAATAATATCACGATCACAATGTTTAGAAAATTGTTTTTGATTAATGAATCCTCTATAATCAATTTACATCCGGGTTTTTTTTTCCTGCAACATATCTCCAATCCTCAAATTGATATAATGCCGAATACTGAAAGACAAACAAAAAGTAAATTGTGTAACGGCTATCGTCATAGGAAATGTACATTGCAAACAGAGTCCAATCTTGAATGAACTGATTATATTTTCCATTGCACACTCTTGGGAGTGAACAATTCTCCTTTCAATTATGGGTAAATAGCAGGACAGACTGCATTCTTTAACCTTGGTATGTTAACCAGTCTAAGAGAAAGAAAACTGAATTCATACCTGCTTAAAAAATTGACCTTGTGTCACATTCAGCTTGTGTGGAGGATTTTGGTAAATATATACAGAAAGTAAAGGAGGTGTTCGTGGTGTAATGGTTATCGTCGTAGGAAATGGACACGGCGACACGAGTTCAAATCCTGGACGAGACTGATTGCATTTCACATAACACTAATACCCTTGGGAAAGGTATGAATCCAATTATCCTCCCTCCAGCTATGGGTAAATAGTAGGGCAGACTAGGTTCTTCAACCTAGTCTAGGATAAAGAAAATTCTGGATTTAAACCTGTTAAACTCCGCTTAAAAATTGACCTTGTGTTATATCCTGCCTGAGAGGAGGGGTTGGTAAATATATACAGAAAGTAAATATAAGTAATTAAAATCTGTCTTTCCCTAGAGATATAGTCAAATTAAAAAATCTTTGATATATGTATTTGCCAAGATAGAAATGTACAATGAATTTTCATTCATTATTCCTTTTAAAATTGTCCTTTTGGCATTCAGTACACTTATTTGTATTAGATAGTTAATGTTTTGACGTTTTCCTGTATAAATTAATTGTAGAAACAGAATCAATATGTGGATGGAGAAGTAACTGGTCAGCAAATATTATCATAGTGAATAGAATACTTACCATACAAGATTAATGCTACACAGGACAAAAATACTGTTTTGCTGTGTGGCTCTATAGATATTTTACAAGTAGGTAATAACAGAATATCAATTAGCAAAAAGAATTAGAAAAAGTAATTCAGGAGGACAATTCATATTACCACCTGGACACATCAGAGAATGATCAGGGTTTGAACTAGAAATTAGCTTAGCAAGATGGAGCAAAATTAGCAAGCTCCAAAGAATGCAGAAGGCAATCATTACTTGATTGTGCCAGGAAGGGACATTATCTAGATAGTGAAGTGTTTTAGGGTATACCATAAAACTCATAATGGGTTTCTAACAGTGAAGGATACAGCCTTTGATTTCAGACTCTACTCTTAAGTAGGATCTAAAAAATAAACAGAAATGAATGGAAAGTTAAGTCAATCAAAAGGAGAGGTGTGACCATCTAACATCCAGTTTCCTCATTCCATCTCAAGAATCTGACTATCAAAAGTGTAAGTTTTGCTAAGTTAGGGTTGTCTGAAAGCTTCAACATTTTGAGGGAAGAGTAAAACATTGAAATAATCCTCTCAGACTAGATAGCTTCTAGACATTGATTGCTTGGAAGAAATGAGTGACTATTTAATGCTCTGAATCACAAATAAAAATGAGTTACCATCACTCACAATAAAATAAAGTTTCCATCATTTGCAGTTAACAAGTCAATCCTTACTCCTGCCTCTGGAATCCGTATTCTTCAGGAAAACTGAAATCAGGTTAATCAATGGGCTCCTTTTTCGTTTCTTTATGAAATACAATTTTTCAAATTATTGGTAATTTTTAAAAACAAATTTTAAAAGATTTGTCTAAATCCTAATCGATTTTTTTTTTTTTTTACAAGAAAGATAAAATAGGAAAAACAGGGTATTGTTATATTTTTTGCAGATTAATCTTTATCTAGAATTTAAAAAGTTATTTAATTTTTTTTTTTTCATCTGATTTGTCATCCTTTTAGCAATGTAACATTAATGTACTTTTATTTATTTTGGTATTGGTTTAAATGTCAAGAGTGAAAAACAAGGGAGATAATTTTACGTAAGATCTGAAAACTTTCCAAGTTGGGATAACCAAATAATAATTGACTTGAAACCAATCTTTTTTTTTTTTTTTTTAATCTCCAGACAAATCTAGGAGTACCTTATAACAAAGTTTACACTAAATATCCTGTTTCCCCAATAATTCGGTTACAGACAGACAAAAAGATTTAATGTTATAATTGATAACAACAAAGTAATTTTCCTGTATATATAAGATTTATTTTCCATTATTTACTTTATAAATTCATTAGAAAGTCAGAAGGGTAATTTGAAATACAAATGGTTTGGAATTACAAAAATAAAAATCTGGCCATGATTTTTGTCACAGCCAAATGTTTGTCCTCATCTTTGGCTTAAAACAATTGAAAAATTTTTACAAGCCTTCAAAGAAGAAAAAAAGTAGTAATATATTTGATATTATTTTCCTTAACAGATGCAAAACTATGAGATAGAACAAGCAGGGTTATATCTTTTAATGTTAACCTTCAAGGAAATAATAGACCAATCAGTCTTAGAATAGACCATTTTCAGTATTTTTTCCTGCTTACTCCAAGAACACAGCTCAAAAATATTTCAAATTAAGTGAAAAGTGATTCTTAGTACCAAAGATGTTATACACCTCAGACAATTCAGTCTTATTTTGAGCACCCACAGTACTTTCATACAAAACTGTGGTAAAAAAAAAAAAACAAAAAAAAAAACAACATTGGTTCATATCCATTGTTGAAAAGTTCATTCAAGTTTTTGTTACAGAAAAAATACATTTTTGTATGGATAGAAGGAAAACACTTAAACGTTGTCACTACTTTAATGGGAAAAAGGAGAGAAAAAAGTGAAAAGTAAAAAGCTAAAACAAAAATATAAAAGCCAAAATGAAGTGAGGGAAAAAGCTAAAAAAAGAAAAGCCAAAATGCACATAAGGAAAAAAAAAGCTAAAACTATTCATCATACAGAATTTATCATTTATTTTTCATACTGTAAAGGAAACTAAAAAAAAAAAAAAAAAAAAAAAAAAAAAATCATTTTTACTTCATATGGTAGTAATCACTTTCTATGTCTTACTTTTAATATTTGTGAAAAAAAAAATCAGATTGAAGGTAAGGATAAAGTTGGCACAATTTGTTACTTAAAAAAAAAAAAAAAAAAACTCTCAGAGGAATGTATACAGAGAAAAAATAAAATTGCAAACTGATTCTAAATTATATGCATGGTACACGAGTACACCTTTTATTTTTGAACCTGTATTCATCCGTATATGTGATCATTTGCTGTAATTTATTCTTTAGCAGAAGCAATCAATAATTTGTCTGACTAAACACACACACAAAAAAATAAAATAAATAAGATAAAAAAAAAAAAAAAAATCATTCAGAATCCATGCTGATTTTTCAATCATTTGTGGGTGGGATTTAAAAAAAAAAAAAAAAAAAGATTTAGAACAGGACCCAACAATTTGGGATATGCTGTTCTTATGTACAAGCAGAAGAGAGCAAATTATTTTCACACATCCACCTAGTGGATGCTGCAGATACACAAGCAAGGCATTAAGTGCTAGGATTTTCTGATTAGTTTGACAAGAGTGAGAAATTAAGTGAAATAGATTACAAAAAAGAGCACGAGAGAGAGAGAGAGAAGGAATTTTTCAGGTTGTTACAATGATGAGCACCTTGCAATGGTGTTATGGTTAAAAAGATAGTCTTGAAGATCAAGTAGAGAGTTAAAATCCTGACAAGATGCCCCATTGTACTTAATTTAATCCACGCTTAGTTTTTACCACTTAAAGTATCAGTTCCCATTAACAGTGATAGGCCGGGTCGGTACTTAAATAGGTGACTATGTACCAAACTAAGCAAAGCTTAGTAAATAATGAGGAGTAAATAGTTAATTGTAGACATTAACAAATGGATGCATCTAAAGTGTTTTGAAATTGCCTAAGTTAAACTTTTTTTTAAAGAGGTGTTTACTAAATATACATCATCATTGTAAACAAATGTCAAAAGATGATGTATATAAAAATGTAATATAAATATACATACATACAAAATGTATACAAAAATGAAATGACAGTGTTATGAAAATAGTGACACTTGAATTCTGTATATTGACATCAGAACTTCAAATAACATTTTTGCCATTACATGTCAGCATTTTTTAAGTATCAATATTGGACAAGTTTATAAAATCTAAGGTTTGTAGAAATTGCCAACTTGCAAGTTATTTGACATATGAGCATGTCTTTAGTCATTTGCAGAAGCAAAACAAATTCAAGTATTGTGCAAAAGATGTACAGTCAAGTTATGCTGAAAGCACCGGTTTGGTTCCTGCTCGATCATCACTCAATTCAAGCAATGATGGGGGCAGGTATTGTAGGCAACACAATGACTGTGAGCCAGACAAAGTAAAGCTTAGTAAAAAAAAAAAAAAAACAACTGCTGTGCAAAAAAAAAAAGACAAATGAAATGTGGCCAAGAGGGGGGGGGAAATCAATCTGATTTAACGCATACACACACACACATCTCAAAATGTTTAGCGAAGTTTTTTTTTTTTTTAAACATCAAAAAGTACTTAATATGTTAACACTTTCAAGAAAAACATTCAACCCTTGATGCAGAATTTTCTTAACTATGGAAAAAAAAAAAAAAAAAAAAAGAATCATTATATATATATATATATATATATACATACATATACACACACTTGACTTGGTTAACAAAAGTAATGTATTGCAAAAAAATATTTTAAAAGCATGGCGTCAGTAAAATTTCTTTGAAAACTGCCTTAACACCTTGACCTTATGATACTTGTACAAGAGGGAGGAGAAAATAAAATGAAAAATTTTATTAAAATAATAACCGAGTAGTTTGCGATATTAAACCTTTGATTAGAATGTGATGTGATCTACCTGAACCTGAAACATTGAGTTTACCATATATGTATATGCTCAGTTTGAAACATTGGGCTAATGGGTTCAAAGGATTTAATAACCTAGTGTTGTTGGGTATTTAGAATACAATTATTAAATAAATGTTACTTGATTCTGTTATGTCTGTATAATAAGTAAAGAAAATTGAAAATGATTTTAATATTACAAGCAGTTTTCAGCAAAAGATGAAAGTTTGCAAACTCCTGAAAAATAGCAAATATTTTCCTTAGGCAACAGAAACAAGTAAACAGGATAACAATATAAAAGAAAAGTAACCATTAAAAAGAAAGGCTAAAAATTCCAAATCAGAATTCTATTTTTAGAACAATAGAAAAAATCTGATGAATAAATTTCTGGTTTCAACTACATTTTTTAAATACACAAGCATTGGGAAAAATGCCTAAATTATATTAGCCAAGGACATTACTGTCGACTTCCCAAGAATGTCAAGAACAATAAACCCGAGTAATACGGAATTATTTGCTCTGCAATAAAATTGAATATCTGCTTAATATCAATATTTAAAAATATATTACCTTTTTGTAATAGTAATTTACTAAGCTTAGCACAAGGCTAGAAGTCTAGAAGTGTGGAGTACCTAGGGAGAAACAAATTCACTAGTAATAGTCTGATTACTTAGCTCATTAACGATTATATCACCTAAAGTAAGCATTTTTCATAAACCACCCCTGAAAAAAACGGCTTAGGTTTAATTCCAGATAAATGTATGAGGCAGTTAGTAACAAGTGAATTTACTACTCAATATTTACTGATTTTCAAGACTAGCTTGCTAATCAATTCAAGTTCCACAATAATTGTAACAATTAGTATGCAAAATTCATATACAAATGTAGCCACTATATATATAATAGAATGGTAGTATTACCAAAAGATTTTAAGTATTACATGGTATAGCCCATTTGGGTATTGATATGCCAGAAAAGTAATTTAATCTGGTCATTGTGAAAAACCCTTATTTTATCTCTAAATACATAAACTTGTGTACAAATGGTAAATTTGTTTTATTTTTGAGGAGAAAAAAAAATGTCTGAATAAAACAAAACTTTTAGACGAACTAAACAAGATGTCTTTTTTTAATCCTATATGCAACCATCCCAAATACAAAGTAATATCTCATAATTTGATCACATTACAGATTGAGGAGAAATTTTACTGCTATGGAAAAATAAGATATTATGGATTCTTCTGTTCAAATAGATTAAATTTGATAAAATGATATAATTATTTTATGGTGAATAGAATGTTATTTATTATTTTTTTTCTTAAAGGATGGAAGCAGATTTATTTAAGCTGAACATTTCAAAAATGTTCACATAATACAGTACTAAATGAATACTTAAGTTGTGATTGGCTCTGCAGATAAACTTTTAAAGTAAGATATATCATATACATATGGCACAAAAAAAAACAAAAAAACCAAAAAAAAAACCGGATGTCTGGCTAACACTTTAAAGCAATTTTTATTAATGGCATGAGTAAACAATTTAGTTCATAATAAAAACTAAGCTTATATTGGTGAAGAATTTTTTTTCTAAAAGACTTTTTTTCATAAACACCCATCATGTTAAAATGTTACTTGAAAACTGAATCCTAGCTTAACAAATAGATAAAATGATACGAGACCCTTTTTATAAATGTAACTGAAGGCAACTTTTCTTTAATGTTTTGTGCCACTCCTAACTGCAACAGGATAATTACTATGTACTTATAAGATGAGGAGTTGGGCATTTTGTATAAATACACAAACAGTTACCAAAGCAGAACTTTCTATCAACATATGGATTATTAACTGTTCTCTACCATCAAAGTGTATGTGTGTAGGGAAAAGAGCAAAAAATAACGGAAAGTCTTATAATGTATTCAGTTATTTTTTCACATTGATTATTTAAAAGCTTTAAAATGTTTTATATAAATTTCTTAAATGAAACACTTAAACATTTTCTCACTTGAAATTTTTTAGTTACACTTTATCAAAATTCATTTTTAAGCCATCAATCTAAGGTAACAGCTTATCCTTTATCATCTCCAGTTGAATAAAATATCCAAGTTAAGCATTGATAAGCCTGTTTAGTAGTTAAATAGGTGACTACTTGGTAATAGCTGGTACTGTAATCAAACTGAGGCAGAGGAAGCTAAACAAATTCTAAGATTTAAATATAAAAAGGAAGGAAGAAAACAAAACTGGCCAAATTTATACATTCTAAATTTTTTTCTCTTACCAACAAGAAGAATGGATTAAAATTAAGACTGAAATAACAATATGAACTTCTGGTCAGAGAAAGAAGTCACAATATAAACCAAATACTATGAGATAAAAGGAAGAAAATCAATAGAAACATTTTAACAGGGATTATCCAATAAAAGTCTTTTTTTTCCTCCATTAAGGATACCATAGTTTAAGAGACTAGAGCCAACTTGATCCTACTTGTAGAGATATAATTTTAAGGGAAACATGGTGAGAACTAAACCTTTGGGCTTAAACTAGCTACATTGTTAAATAGTTACTGTATGAATATATACAAAACCTTTATCAAAGTTGCCAAATATTTTTTATTTCAATGAGTTTGTTGGGAAGAGAGGAATATGGTAATGGGGTAGAAATTTTTTTAAATCTATAACAGAAGGAAATCAAAAGGTTCATGGATGGAGAAGGAATCCAAATAGAGTCAGTTATATTCACTCTTGGATAAACTGAAAACTTTTTATAATAGTTCTGGTTGATTTTTTTGTGCCTATGCTTAAATAAGAGAGAAAAATATATTTCTTAACAATATAGTCAAGTTGATTGAAATGTTTTAACTTGTCTTTAAAAAAATAAGTTTTAAAAAATCCGTTTTTCATCACAGGAAGTAAAAAGGGATGGAGATGAAGGGCAGCTTGTGTAAGGATTTACAGAATTATTTCAAGGGGACCAACTCATATTTCAATCATAAAAAGACTCAAGGTATAAACTTTTTTTTTTTTTACCAAATCTTTCCATGAAGCTCATGAAAATATAGTGATATATGCTTGAGTTAGTCAAAAATTACATTGTTTTTATAAAAGAAACCATAGCTCAGTTTTACCCTTAAAATGCCAATATATTTTCACTTCACTATTTACCATTGCCAAATTTTAAGCAACAGAGCTTTTTCAACACTTTCAAAATATGATGAAAGTTGTTCAAGGTAGATCTAAAGATTGAGACCAATCAATTTTGGGTGACCAATATATTTAATCAACTTAGTTATTCTTACTTAAATTTTTATATACTTTTGTATATTTCTTGCAGAAGGGAGATGCCTAAAATGATTAATGCTGTGATTAAAGCCATGCAAATCAATCCTATGGCATTAGGTATAGACGTCAATAAAAAGTGCCAACGAAGGAGTTTTAAGGTTTAAGCAACTTTTATTTCTTAAAAAAATAAAGTTTAATCCCCCATCTGATAATAATCTTAAATATTTCGGTATGATCTGATGAGAACCAAGATGATCTCAAAAGTAGTTACAGGTTGAATGACTCTTGGTTTATAATTTAAAGTCTCCCACTGAGCAAAACCCTTAGAGAAATGAAAGAAGCCATCTAAATGAATGCTCAAAAGCATATGAATGGGAGACACTGACATATTTAGAGAAGTTCAAATAGATACAAATGTGTTTTTAGGTAGACTGTTCTAGGTTATTCTTTATTATTTAACTGGCATGTCAGTTACTATCTGTATGATTTTTGACTTGCCCAGTACGTTATGAGAGTTGATCCAAAAGTCACACACTATGCCAACTGAACATTTTTATAGCATTTTGAAGGCAATTTTAATGTTTGCATCAGAATTTTACATGGTGCAAGATTTGACTCACTCAGTATATGCAATTGTCATTTTAAGTTTTAAAATGTATATTTCTTAATTTAAGATGGAATAATCTTGGCATTGAATTTAAAGTTCAAATCAGTAAAAATACATTGTGGAAACAAAAATCAAAAAAAAAAAGACAAACTTCAGCAAATGTCAAAAGGTCAAATTGACAAAAAGTAGATACCAAATTAATTTTTTCAAACAATTGAATCTTTGGTCACTTTGAGTAAATTTTTTTCTTTTCTTTTAATTCATTCAACTTTGGGTGGTGTACGCTTTATCCTGGAGTAAGGGCCAATGTCAGGGTCAAAGATGAAATCCCATATGACCTTTACCCATGATGTATGGCATGGAAGGTTGTCATAATATTCAGGTGCAATCTTTCGGAGCTGAAATTAAAAATAAAATAAAAGCACTGAAATTTACCAAAATTCTTTGAGTCTAAATAAGAAAAATAGGTCTATGTAATCAAAGTATCAGCCTGTATAGAGAGCAAAATCAAATCAACCATAATAAGTGAAACCAGTGAGGTTAGTTTTATAACATGAATTCTTGTTGGGTTATTTTATATTAAAGTTGGATTAACAATTATCATCTAATAAATCATTTTAAACAGGTAAATGCTTCATTATTTCAAATAGATCTACTTGATCCATAGACAGGACTAACAGTGAAGTCTCACTACAGAATGCAGTCCTAAGCACACATCCTTTGCAGAAGACTGCAGTTGATGTATTCTAGACTCGGCCAATTTACTGGGACACTTTACTCTTTGAAAAGGCAGAAATAAATTTCTTCCCTTAATTATGAGTAAATAACGAAGCAGTTGGCACCTATTAACAAACAACCTAAAATATTAAGGTAAAAGGTACATGGTAAATAGATTAAATAAATAATTGTGATTTTTTTTCAAATGAGTGGATAAAATTTTTAAATCTAAAAATGCATTTGTCTTAAGATGCCCGCACCACCAAGGGGGTATCCAGGTTTTGATATGAAACTACATCTGGTAATGCACCAATTCCAGAGCTTCAATGAGTGTAGAGTCACCTCTTTGTTGTCATTACTTCCAAGTCCAATCTGATTTAAAGATCTATCTATAGGTTTGGTAAATCTGAAAATTATTAGATAGGAATAATAAAAAACCATATAATTGCGCAAACAAATGATTATTAAATAAGAATCATTATTTGAAATCATAATTATGCATAAATCATTATCAGATAGCTATAAATAATTTGTATTAAGAATGATTACTTTAAGCAATAATTATTTCTAAATGATGCCCTGATAACTTGTTGAGTTCATTCCCTAAGATGATACTAAGTTTAAATCCTGAATGAAGCTGTTTTGCGTTTCACTTTCATACTAATACCTTTGAGAAAGGCATGAATTCCTTTTTTCTCTCTCCAGCTATGGGGTAAATAGTAGGGAAGACTGTGGGTTCTTTAGCCTTAGTAAAGCAAATGAGCTAAGAGAAGGAAAACCTGGGGTGTGGAGCTAGCAACTCCACCTCATAAAAAAACCTTGTTACGAAACCACAGCATCATCACAGACATGATGTAGTTGTGGCTCTATGCCCTCAAAAGTGTGAGACATTTATGTTGCATTATTTAATACAAGTTTCTTATTCATGACTGAAATCAATTTGCATTCATTTTTCTAATTTGGTGACTGAAATAAAAAAATAAAAAACAAGTCCTAATTAAGTCTACTTTGTTTGAGCTGAAATGTGCATTTTTGTGAGAAAGAGAAAATCAATGCTTGTACAGAATAGCCCTTCCATGAAAATCATGTCAAACTCCTGGTGCCAAAAGTTTTAGGTTTACTCTTCTCTAGGGTAAGAGTGACTGTTGGATCAATCAAATCTTATCTACCTGTAAACAGTTTTGGCTCAGTCTTGTAGGTAGCCCACACATTTCTTCCCCGGTCAAGACGGAAGCAAGCAGGTAGGGCATCAATTTAGACATCAGTAACCTGTTCATGCAACAGGTAGTACTAGTTTACAAGATACCAGTAGAAAAGGAACTCTGACCTGACTGATTGGCAAAAGGCAGGATAAAACGGAAGTTTTATATGGGCAAAAATATGTATGAGGGAACTTTTGGGCAATTATGAAGATAATAAAAAAAATTTTTTTTTAAAGATGCTCCAAGAAAGCCCCAATGTTGATGGATTAATTTGATAGTATATACCACTCTAGAGTCAATCATTATAATTATTCAGTTAAAAAAAGAAAACATCATGTTTGGTTAGGCCACAGCTTTTCAAAGTGGTCCACTATATATAGATCTTGAGAGTTGAATAAAATTTTGGCAGAATGAAGAAAAGCATAGGAGTTCATAGAGGAGTAAAATTTACTAGTTGCAATCATAAACCCTTTTATAATAGAACAAAAATTGCTGGATCATGTAGACTAGTTGCTAGATATTGTACACTTAGCAGAATGCCTGACTGGGTGTGATGGCCACAACTGATATGTTATTTATACTCACTGCTCAAAATATACAGTTCATTTAAATGAATGAACAATCTGTCTCAGACTAAACAGATCCAGATTATTTAGGTGTTAATAATATATAATCCTATTTTCCCAAAAACCATCATATTTTGAACCAATTATTCTTTAAAAATAATGCATTCTAAAATATCCTTTTTTATAATGGGTTATGAGATATCTTTAGAAAAAGATTATTTAATAAGAATGAAAACTTTAAAAAGAAAAATAAAGAAAAAGTAAAATACAATTCTTAAAATTCTAATTCATCCATGGTAACAGATTTTTAATGAATAAAATTAAATTATTATTAATTAAAAATGCCCTGCTTACTGAAGAGATCCAGATTTTTACTTGTTAGTCAGTTTCAGTATTATTCGGTATTTTTTGGTTTGGCTATTATTATACAATTCAATATTCCATTTATAACTTTATTATTTTGCAAAAAATTTAATCTTGAAATTGAAAAATTGGAATGGGTTAATTAAAATGTTCATTATACACTTAACTTCCCACCATAAAAACATGGGAGGAGGGAAATGTCAAATTCAAATTCCCTCAGTCTGACTCATGTTTTAGGCTAACTTAAAAGACCCATTCAACTGTAAACCAGGAAAATGGTTCAGCAAACATCCCAGAAAACCGTTTCTAATTTATTGTTGCCAAAGAAGTTCCAAGTAAATAGTCATTAGTGAAAACATCAGAAAGATTATATAATTTTTTGATAAGTACAAAAATGCCCTTTCAGTGGCATTTTAGGTAGGGAGTCAGCCTCTTTATTGCCATTACTCCAAAGTCCACACTGACTCAGAATAGTACCTGAAGGGTCTCATCTATGGGTCAAAATAGATCTGTTGGAAAATTATTAGTATCAGATATGGTTTCAAGCATCTCTATAACTGCGTCAAAACAAAGAGTTACTATTATAGAGAAAAAAAGTGATTGCAACAGAACATTGAAAACAGTTACTATAATCATTTACAAATAAATCAAATTTAAGCATTAAATAACCCATAAGGTGTGGATATGCTGTTAAACTAAATGAGCATAAAATATCACACCTACCACTTGTGAAACATTCATTGAAAACCAATCAAACAAAAAATAAATATAGTAGATTTATATTAAATCTTTGCCTCAATTAAATAAAAGATGATACAAACATAGTTGTATTGGCAGATAAGAAAAACAACTGTCAGATCCTGTAAAGGTGTTTGAGGACTGACCAGGTTAACAGCTGTGTTACACACACACATATATATATATATATATATATATATATATATATATATATATATATATATATACACATACATACACACAAGGTCTGTCTGACTGGGTGTACTATGTGAACTATAGGGAAAAGAGGGATAAGTGTGTTATCATCTAACATGATATCTTAGGAATATATAAATCAATGTTGCATTTTTTCCCCAATGCTTTTGTTTACACCTTTTTTTTTTCAGGTCAATCAGCCATGAGCACTAAGGAATGAATAAATATGAAATTTTTGATCTAGTTGGGGAAAACTATTTCACAAGCACTTGAAATGTTTCCGTAAGCATATGGAAATAGCATGTTGTGCACACATTTTTGAGTGGCACAAGATGTTGAAAGAAGGGTATGAAGAGGTGAGAGATGACTCCAGGAGCTGGAGGACTTCAACAAAAAGGACTGAGATCAATGTCATATGGGTAAGGTAGGTGGTGTAGCAATCAGTGGTTGATTGTTTAAAGGATATGAAAAAGGACAGTGTTTGGAAGATCATCACCAAAGACTTGAGCAGATCTGAAAAGTAAGTTCTTGACCAAGAGGAAGATCACTGTACTCAAACAAACCATTTCTAAAACATGAAGGCCATCAAGAGGGCTGTAATGACAGTTGAAGGGTATCCCAGAAGAATCCTTCCAGCAGTGCATAGAAGCATGGCTAAGGAGGATGAGAAAGGGCATTAAATTTGAGGATTACTTTGAAGAGGAAAACATGTAATGTGTTTGGAATTGAAAAAGTTTGTGAACCCAGTTCTGTTACTTTCCAGACACACATCTCTCTTTCTCCCTCATATATATAAATAAATTGGTTGACTGTAATTAAGAGCAATTCAAAGGGTCTTTTTTGATAGCAAATACACTGAGGTGTAAGAGAGGGCGCTACTTCTATCCCTGGATTGCTCCACCTACCCTTGATCCATACTTCATAATGCTGAGTGCTAAGCAAGGAGGCATCAAGTACCATTTTTTTTAGTCTTTCGTATGATTTGACTTGAGATTGAATCCTGTCTCCCAGATCATTGGCAAACACTACTACTGTGCCAGTCTCATTATATATATATATATATATATATATATATATATATATATATATATATATATAGAGAGAGAGAGAGAGAGAATTTGTCAGATTACTACAATGATGTATAACTTTCAATTTGATAGATTCAAATTCCTATGTCAAATGAAAAAAAAAATTATATATATTTTTATCTGCATGACATGTTTCTTCACTTACAGAGGTACAAGTAACAGGTCAAAGCAAAGTCAAGAAAAAATAGCATGGGCATCCTTCATTGGCTAGAAGCAGTTACGTGAGACTTTAAGAGATATGAATTCTAGGCAATTCTAACGGCAAAAAGTTCAGGATTTAAGTGAAACCACACCCCTCAATGGAATCAGTGAGCCACACTTCATAAATAAAAGGCTGTTTCCTTTCCTCTATCAACTGAGCAAAGTCTCACAAATGGTTTTGTGACTAACTAGTCAGTTGTTCTTTTCAGCCATCAGAATCAATATACAAACACCTTGTGACCCCTGATTATATCACATTACAAAGTATTTTACAGAAACATCTTTCAAGAAATTAAAAGTTAGATTTACAGTGCTAAGCCTGATCAATATAAGAGGCCAGAGTCTTGCTTGACAGGTTTCTGTTGTGGTCTGATGCCACACCCCAACTTTTTCTTGATCTGAGTCAGGAAAGAAAACAGACAGGTGGAAATAGGAAATGCTAAAACCAAGACATTGAGGACAACTTTTGACTCAATGACCTCTTGAAGATTAGCAGTGAACAGTATCAGCCATATATAACTAGACTGCTAATTTTTTTAAAATTTTACTTTTTTTTTTTTTTTTTTTTTACAAAAATTCAATTTTCTTCTGAAGATACCAAAATTTTATTTGTCACAGAAGAACATGCAATCAAAACAAATGTTATTAAGTATTATTGTCAAACTCTACAGCATTGAATATTCTAACTAAAAACAAAACTGTATAAATATATAAAGTGTACTTAGTTTTACATTAATTTCTTTCTTTTTTAATTTTTGGAGGGTACTTAAGTGTGATACTGCATTTCCACTATTTTATGATTGGTTATTGCTAGATAATGAAAGACTGAATGATACAGAGGAAAATTCCAAGGTTATTATAATTTTAAAAACATTCTGGTGAGAGAACATATACTAATCTATATCAATAATAATGATTGACAACTAAAAATAATATATCATTGTCAATATGGTGGTGAACAATTAGAGACAAAGTATCAAGTGACTTATCTGTGTTATTTGGACTTCTGTTCTCATAGCCGAGTTGGTCTAGCAGCTGGTACATGGAACAAGATTTCCTTGAGTAAGTAGGAGACATGAAGTCAAATTTCACCTTGGGCTTATTCTTTATTCTAATTTCCAATGTGCACTATTGTAAAAATGATGACCCAAGTAAGCTGTGATAAAAATCAACTAGGATTACGAAGATTGGGAATGATTTATTCAATAAAATATTCTTGTTTAGTAATTTTGAAATTTTATTTATACAAGTAGGTATTTTTCTTATTAGTAGATTCATTTAACGTTTTGATATATTTTAATAAATCCAATCCTGAATAAGTAAAAGTTGGCGACCTTAGTCGAGGGTGACCCGAAGGCTCCCTTTTCAATACCTACAACACTGTGGTGTAGGGGAGGGCGCTACACCATTCCCTGGATTGCTCCACTTTACCCTTGATCCCTAACTTATAAAACTGAGTGTTAAGCAAGGTGACATCAAGTACCATTTTTTGAGTCTTTGATATAACACAACTTGGGATTGAACCCTGGTCTCATGGACCACTGGTGAACACTCCACTCATTAGGCCAATGGCCCGGTTAGTATAGGATAGATAAATAACTCTAGACCAATTGTAGGTGTTACACCTTGGTGGGATATATAGCTAGTAGTTATGGGTGTTGCAAGATTTTATGGTTGGTTGGGTTTTATGGCATATCAACCTTTATGGGTTATTTAACGCCAAATCCATTTTTATGAAAATGGACAGGTCTATTTCAAACAATTCAGTTTAGCATAAGTACACAATTTGTCAAAACCATTCTAAATCAGCTAATTCAGTTTAGTATAAGTGCAGATTTTGTTTACACACAGTTAAGTGTCAAAACATTTCTATATTAAACAATTTAGTGTATATACAGTTTCAATGTCAAAAACAGTTCCATTTCAAACAATTCAGTTTAGCATAAGCACTCTGTTTAAATGTAAGTACAGTTTAATTAGCAAAAACATTCCTATTTAAGCTATTCACAGATTAGTAAAACAGTTCTAATTCAAACAATTCAGTTTAGCATAAGTATACAGTTAGTTCTATTTAACCCATTGATAGGGCCCTATCAAGTGATACCATTCTGGGCCAGAGAGGACCTGGAAGCAATGGTAATGAAGGGGTACTTCGCATTTCCCAAAGCTCCAGCATCACTGGAACCACACCATCAGATTGTTTAGTGTTATATCCAAGACACTCGGGGGTGTCTTACCCCTCTGTAGAGAAGCAATCGGTGTATTTTACAGCCCCAGCTGACTGGGCAAGTAAGATTTTAAATTTAAAAAAAAAAAAAAAAAAAAAAAAAAAAATATATATAGGATCACCCCACCCCACATAAATTTTTAAGAACAATTTTGCCATTTTAATTTTAAATTTAATATTAAAGTTTTCATTTGTACTTGCCACCAAACTAAAATTTTTGATTAATATCAAAAAGTAAATGGATTAAAATTTTGCCAAGAATTTTTAATGTTATAGTATATTTTGGTGAAATAAAAATCTTTTTGGCTATGAAGGTAATATTTGAGTTTATAGTCCCATTTGCTGCATTTTATTTAGAATGAAAGTGAAGTATCTGCTTTCTTATGTCAGTGAAACTTACCATAAATATCTGATTAGGATGCCCATTACCTTAACAATAGGAAGTGGTAGGATGACTAGATGACAAATGTTGAAAACCTACTTCTCTAGATATTAGCATAGGTAAAAAAATTCAAACTAAAGAGTTGAATAGTAAATATCTTACCTGTGGCAATTTGCTTCCAGCAATGAAAGGGAAATCATGATGTTCATTGTGGTAGCCAACATTAAAGGTGATAGCATTCAAGCAACCATAGTAAGAATAGGTCTCGTAGCCCTTTTTAAACATATAGTGCTCAGAGATAAAGTGGCCTGCCATTGGATGTAATCCTGTTGCCAACAAAGTACCAGCCACCATATACACAACCGGTTTCACCCCTAATAAATAATAGATAATAAAATCAAAGGTGAACTGAACAATGATGTTAATCAATTCCAACATTTCTAAAGGCTTTGGGCGCATGAAGAATGGCCTTATGGTGTAAAAAAAAGGCTGCAGAATGACCCAGAGGAATTTGGTGGATGTACGAGTGAAGAAACGGCCTTCTATTTGACTTGGGATGTCTACATCTTTCTCGTCATCTCCTTGGTATCGGTGGTGCTCCAGGTGGTATTTTTTGAATGTGACAGATACAGGTACTCCAAGGGGTAGGTTTCCAAATATACCAAGGATGCGGTTAGCAAGTACATATTTTGTTCCAAAAGCCAGATTATGGGAAATTTCATGAATAGCTAGAGACATAGAGTGGTTGATGACACCGCCAAAACAGTAAGCAAGAATGATTATATTTGTCCAAGACATGTCTTTGACAAAGTACATCGCCACTAATTGTACCAGCACCATAGCAACAACAATGTATTTGAGTTTCACATCAGGACCATACAGCTTCTTCACTTCAGGATATTTTTCTGGAAAAAAAAAAAAAAAAATTATTAACATCTATAGATTATTGCCATTTTAACTCTCTACCTACAAGGATCATTAAATAAGTTTCCAAACTTTTTTCATATGGGCATTTTTATTGATAGTACACACATGAAACTCTAGCCCCCTTCAAAGTAATCTCCTCCAGCTGCAATGCACTTATTGTACCGTTCCAACAACTTCAAGGCCCCAAGGAAGTCCTCTTGTGTGAGCATATCAATGACCTTTGTCACAACCTCTTTCATCTCAATTGTCTCATAATAACAGCCTCTGAGCTTAGGGAATAACCATGGAGGATGAGGAACTGTCTTGATGCCCATCTTAGTCAAATAGTCTGTGACAAGGATGGAGTTGTGGACTGGTGTATTGTCCTGGCGGAAATGCCACTGAGCCGATTTCAAGAGTGCTGGTCTCTTCCGACAGAATCACTTCCTGAACTCCCTTAAAACCTCAACATAGTATTCCTTATTGACTGTCTGTCCAGTCGGAACCCAGTGCATATAGATCATGCCAGTGCTGTCAAAAAAAAAAAGAAAAAAAAAAAAAGGGATCATCAAAAGTTTGTGGGTGGATTTGCTCTGTCTGGCCTTCTTGGGTTTGGGATAGCTAGTATGCTTCCACTGGGAACTGTCTCTTGGTCTCTGGGTCATAGCAGTAGATCCAGCTTTCATCGCAAGGCATTTTTTCCAAGTTTAAAATAGAATTTTATTGCATATTGTTCTTTTAAAGTCCAGATTGCATTTTTGAAATTCACCAACTGTGAAAATCAGGCTTTAGTAGGGTGTATTCTAATTGCTGCTGTAGCTGTTCATTTGAACCTGAAATCATAAAAATTGGTCAGTCATCTCATAAGATGTATAGCAATACCATACTGAATTTTCAAGAGTCTACGACAATTTTAAATGCCTGTTCAAAAAAAGTCTGGAAATTTATTGAAGACACCACATACATCCTCAAGATTTGGCATGCAACATGCAAAGGATGGGGGAGGATTGAAACAGACTAAGACAATGGTCACCAAAAAGAGAGGAGGTCTGAAAGCATTTCACAGAAACTTGATCCAATGAGGTTAACATTAACAGTATTAAAAACATTTTTATTTGGACAAAAATTTCCTTTTGTGAACAATATCAAACAATTTCTGTTCTCTTAGACAACTTGATAAAACAACTGCAAAAGCAACATTCATTAACTGCCTAAATTCTTGTTATTTGGTTTATTCAACAACAAGACTAATGTTTGACCTTTTTCTTTTAGAAAAAATAATCCCATTGTTTTATGTAATATTATAAACTTGGACTTGCATACTAACACCGATAACTTATTTTGACAATTTATTTCTATAGTTAATTCCACCGATAAATTTCTAGTCTTGAACAGATTTGATTTTTAAATAAAAAAAGATCCTTTAACCCTTTCATTCTTGAGTTCTTTACTCAACTTCATAAGATTCTAAGTAAAAATACTGACTTTATAATAAACATTGCTCCAATCAATTGAGTTTTAAAATAGAATTAAATTGCTACCATTTCAAAATGTTAAGTTCTTTATCTAAATTGTAGTTTATAAGACAAAAAAAATTTTTTTTTTTTAAAAGATAAAAACGTGCTTTTTTATTTTTCTCTTGTTTCATCAATTGACCGAGTAGTGAATTATTCTGGATTTGAAGTGAAACAAGAAAATTGTCAAAGAGTATACCATTTGAAAAACTTGTAAAACTAAATTTTAGTAACTAAATTATTGATGCAAACTCTTAATTTTAAAGTTTTTTTTAGTTTTTTTAAAAGTGAATTCTTTTTTTTTCTCCTTGTTCTTATCAGGAAAAGATCTCAAATGAGAGAAATTAAAAAAAGATGAACAATCTTTAATTATAATGAATTTAACTTTTTAAATAAATGTTTAATAATAGTGTGAATAATATGGTTTTCAAAAAAAGCCCATAATGTTGAGGATAGAAAATTTAAATGTTCTGACAACAGTATTTGAGATGCTCTTACAGTTAAAAGACATTTTATAATAGAATATATACATCAAAATAGACTGGGACCTAAAGTATCATTACAAGTAATTTTCTTTCATATTTTCTTGTTAGCATACAGATGTTTCTTTTGTGTATTTCTATTTATGTTTTTACTATGATAAAGATATAACAGGATTAATTTTTGTTTTTTCTATTACATTTATCAGGATTGTGACCTGACATATCACTTAAGCAAACCATCCTATAATTAAGTTATTGCCCAGTAAAACCTGTTACACTCATTATGAACCATGACAGGCCAGTCACTTAAAGTGTCACATTCAGTAGAAAGAAAAGTACTTACCAAAAAAGCTAGTTGAAAAACCACTTTACATGTAGTATCTTAAGTTATAGTAATTGACTAAAAATTTAACTACAATAACACTGAAATGTATTTTCAAGGACTTATAGATTCATAAATATTACTGAGAGGTAAACACCTACAGACATTATTTATACTGCAAATATAAAAACATGATTTTAAATGATGATTTTTTGATCAATGGAGAGAAAAGGAAAAGGTTATAACTGGTTTCTAGCTAGGAAATTTTCAACAAGCCGTTTACTTTATAGAGTTAAAAAAGATTATGTTTAACTGATGGATATCAAGTAACAGTCCAATTTAGTCTCATATTCACACTGCGAATTATACCTCTTGCTAAAAACTTAAGTTTTCGAATATTCAAAAACTAAGCTAAAAATATGCTTGTGGAGGAATATTAGTTGGTTGAATATTGTTTCCTTACAGGGAATAAATACAAGAACAATCACATTTGATTAACATTTAAAAGAAAAGAAATGAGATACAAAAAATTCTTTGAAGAAATGTCTTTAGCATACATATGTGCAAGAGAAATGAAAGTTTTGGGGAAATATTTACATATTTGAGAAGTGTATTATTTTATAGTGTCATTTTCAATGTGATACAAGGTTGTTGGGGACAAAAAAAGTTCAGTGTCCTGTCAAGCCAGTTTCAAGTCATACTGTAAATGTAAAAAGAGTGTTTGACTTTTGCACCCTTCTCATATACTGCTTTGACAATGCCATCTAGTATTCACTAGCAGAAACTTTGACAGGCAAGGGAGGTAATTCAATATGGCCTTGGGTCTCCTATTAGAAAGCAGTTTGGTAGTCATAGCTCTTTCCATCTTTAACTTATTGACAGACAAAAAAAGACACTTGGTGGATTAGAAGATAAGCAGGTAAAAATAATTTCAAATATGACAACACTGTCAAAATATGTACTTTTTGTTTGTTGTGCTAGAAAATATACACTATGAATGAAAATAAGCTATGTCTCTAATGATCAAACTAGAGGTCTTATAAGTCTTAAAAATATCAATGGTCTTTTTAAGTGGAAAAGTGACATGGACAACAAAAAAAAAAAAAAAAAAGAAAGCATTTTTATTCATATAGATAACACTATGTAAAACAAATTTTTTTTTCTGAATAGTATGTATTATTTCTTAATTGTTTATTTGGCAAAAGTATAGAAAAAATGACCATTATTTTCTTTAAACTTGACTTTTAGGCCATAGGTAATGAAATTTAGCAATTAACTTAATTTCTATGTAAAAACAGGCAAATTTATCCATTTTTGTTTACATAAGGTTTAAATAAAACATGAAAATTTACATGTGTAAGCAATTGGAAAATAACACTTTCTATCAAGAAACAAGAAAACGTAAAACTTTTGTTATACAATGTAATAGTGTATAAAAAAAAAAAAAAAAAAAAAGAAAAGATTTTTTTCATCTAAAAACTAAGTTGCCTCTCTTAAGATTATTTTTCTGGCTGAGTAAAAACCCCAAATGCTTCAACAATAATTCTTTTCAAAATGGTGGACAAAGTCATTGTTCACTGATGTCAGCTGTTACAAACAACAGGTGATATTCATACAGGGCTTTTTATAACTAGATATTGCACTTGAAATATCTTGTTTTGACTAGAAATGACAGAAGAGCACCATTTAAGTTACTTGATTCTCAAATCAAAAATGATAAAAAAGTTCTGAAAAGGACAAATTAAAAACTAATTTTTATTATCACAACACATTGTCATCAACAATTATCATTGAGCTTGGATAGGCTAAACTCCAGCTCAGTAAACATATTTAAAAAGTTTATAACAAGTCAAATCAGGTATAGAAATGCAGCCAGATCTCAACACCAGAAAATCTACTGTATCTGCATTTTAATTTCAAAATGAACACTTAATTGTAACGTAAAGGGCTTTATGTTTATTATTATATTTGCTGTCTATTTAGGTGCAGATTTGTTGATATAGGTCAGGTCAAAAGAATAGACATATACAAACATTAGTAAGATCTTATAAATTTGATAATCCTGACTGGTTTTGGCCTTAAGCTATCATCAGAGACTGATAGACTTATTGGGGATTTAGTGTTTGGTTTCATTGTTTAATGGCATATCAACATTCAAGGATCATTTCATGTCAATGCTATCCTTGTAGAACAGCAGTGTTACTATTTAACCCATAATGGGAGAGGTGGGGGATAAGGTGGTTCTATACCTTTCTCCAAGAGTATTAGTCCAAAAGGGAACATAATAGAATGGTTGTAGTTCAAACTTGCTTACTTCAAACCCACTGTCCAGCACTTTAGTCATTACACCACAGGGACTCCCCTGATTTAGTGTTTGAATGTGTAGGAAAATCAAAATTTTTCTAAATAGCATTTTATTTGGTTAGTTGTTTAAAAATATTTTCAAATTTTGAAACTTTTTTGTTTCTTATTCTATGTATGTGTATATACCAATAGAATAGTTGAGTGAAGGAGTCAGAAAATTGCACTAGAGTTTGAAATCAGCTCTGCTTGGAGACAACCCAAGGAAGAGGAAGTGGAAAAAGAAGAATTGAATCTAACATAGTTGAAGAAAAATGACAAACAAATCCTGCCATCTCCATAAAGAATCAAGAGTGCCCAAATTAAATCCACTATTTCAAGTCCCCCCCCAAACAAAATTCAATGGTTTCATGACTAATTTAGTTGATATTAAAGACAATTAAAATTTAAAAAATTCAAAATACTAACAATAACACTTGTTGCCAGTAAATTTTCAGAAATCTTTCATTATTTTTTATGGATAAAACAAAGAAAAAAAAAACAAATTTGTTAATCAAAGGTCTGTAGAGGAACCACCATTAAGTGATGATTTCTTCAGTGTCAAGAAAAAAAAAAAATTTTTTGCAATTGCATCATACATATTATCAAACACATTACGCCAGCTATTTCTACTTTACGTTTAATATTTGAGTAAGTTATCAAAAACAAAATCAATATTTCTGACTGAGAGGAAATAAAAAGTTAGGTTACAAAATTGGGTTATTGAATGCCAAAGTCAGTTTTTGTTTTCACAAGCAACATGGCTTCAACTAATGAGAATCATTTGTAAACAGTTTTAACTTCAACTAACTATTCTTAGTACAAATAATTTACTCAGTTATAATAGTTTCAAGTATATCTAATACTAATCATTGATACACAAATCTGTGGTTTCAAGTAACCATTCTGATTTAATAACTATTCTTAAGTATTCTTACCTAGAAAAAATTCAGACAATTCTGTTTGACCCACAGATGAGACCCTAACAAGTACTACTAATCCAGATTAGAGTGGACCAGGGAGTAATAGAATGAAGGGTCAATTCCACATTCTCCTCAGCTCTAGAACTGAAGCCTTACTACTGGATATGGTTTAGTGTCACCCCCCCTCTTTTTGGAGAGGAATTTTACCTCTCTACAGGAGATTTAGTTGGCATAGTCTAAGACATAGTTGAAAAATCAGGTTAGTTAGGAAGTATAGAATCATTATACTATAGTTAACATAACCTCTTTGGTATTTTGCACCAGGCAATGCTAGGATGTGTGTGTGTGTGTGTAACAAGAGAAATACAAATGAGAAAATTTCGCATAAAAAGTGCTCAATGTTATTAAAGCAGAGCAAGTATAAAACCTAAAAACAATTATGAACACTAGAAGTCCATTACTTGAAGTGTCATCTCCACAATCATCAGACAGAAATGTGAGAAAAGTGGCAAATTAATTGTAATTAGAAAGTCACATGTTAAAATAAAAGTACATGACACCCACACACAGGAATTTTTTTTATACATATAGCATCAGGTCAGATCAAATAGAAGAGAATAGATATGAAACTAGTCAGGTGATAAATTACATAAATTTATCAATAAGTCTATACTTGGATATCAAGCTTTTTTTAATTATTATATATATATATATATTCAGCAATTTGTTTTCAGCATTTTCTATGATGCATAATTTTCCTCCAGGTGCATTCTGCAAGTATTGTTACCCCTTTAGTCAGTCCCCGCCCTACAATCTTCCATTTTATTGTGGGAGATTTGCCCATTTTATTTTTTTTATTAACCATACTTGTTTTAAGAAATGTACTGTTGGCATATTTTCTATTGTTAAAACTGAGTTTATGGTTATACCATCTATTATTACAGCTGTTCAATGGCACAGATGTATGACTTTTAATCATTGTTACCTTCTTCCATTCTGACAATGGCCTAGCATATCACATTGTCAATTAATTACCTTTCTAAGAGCACCTAGTTTCATGCTTGCAGTTGCATCTTATATTGGTTAATATTTTAAAATCATGTCTATTTTTTTTGACATTGTCCATTCAATAACTGATTTTCAAATTGAGTTTTTAAACACTTTGCTAAGTGTTGTATATTTTCCCCAAGTGCTTTTCTTATTAGTTTTAACAGTTTTACTTTGTGTGTGTGTGTGGGGGGTTAAACCATGTTTCTATTTCTCATGAATTTATTATTAATTCAATTTGATGCATATCAAACTATTTTTTCATGGCTGTTTCATATCCCATATTAAATATGTTAAAAAGCTCAATATTGTGAGAATGCATTGCAAGTCTGTGTGCTGTTAACTTGTAAATATGTTTAATAATTGTAATGCAATTTCAGCACTACAAAAACATACTAATATCAAACATCACACACACACACACACACACACAATCCAATAGAATGATCTCTCATATTTAAAATTTCTGTCATGCAAGCGTTAGTAACACAAGTAGGTGGAAGGCTATTTCAGTGTCATTATGGTATGGAATAGTAAATTTGCATTTTTGATTATTTTTTTTCCACTACATAGCAACATCCTGGGACCAGCTTACTAATGAGACCTATCCCCTTGTAATCACTTCTTCCTAAAGGTTTATGCAGGAAGGCTTAGCATAAAAACCTTGTTTATAATTTGGAGGTGTGTGTACATGTGCATCATTATTGTCATAGGAAAAACTCAACTGAGTTTAAATAAGAGGATGGTAATGCACCTTTGGCTAGTTGGTAGAGATCAGGGTTCAATCCCAGGTTGACTAAAAAAAAAAAAAAAAAAAAAAAAAAAAAAAAGGTACTTGATGCCTCCTTGTTTACCCTTGATCCCTACCTTATAATAGTGAGTGATAAAGTGGACCAATCTAGGAGAAGGAGTAGCGCCCTCCCCTACACCTCGGTGTAGTAGCTAATGAAAGGGGAATCTTCAGGTTGCCCTCAACTATGATTGACTACCTTTACTTTTTTACTTAATTCACTATATTTAATTAAATGACTGAATTGGGGGAGGGGGGAACCTACAATATTTTTTCGTTTTATTTTACTTTTTTTTTTAAACAAGAAATTTAATGGTTTAATTCTGTATTTAGAGTAACAATTAGTGAAAAAAACCCCGAAAGTAATGATTTTTGTGTTGCAAACAAGTGGTTTCTGTAGTGTTAGTTGTTTGGTTGTGTTTTATGGCATATCACAACCTTTGTGGGTTATCCTGTTTATATACATATAATTTGTAAGAGAATAGTTTGTAGGTAACATTTTTTTAAACAAGCCACAGTTCATTTGTTTGCCCACAGTTAAGTGTTTTCAATTATCATTATCTAACACTAATAACTGTATTTGATGGGAATCATTTGTTCGTACAGTTAAATTATTTCAAGTATTGCTATCAAATACTAATAACTATCATTTGTTTGCACACAGCAAAATAGCTTCAAGTATTGGCACACAATTCAATACAATTTAACAATCGTTTGTTTGCAAACAGTTAAATGGTTTCAAGTCTAGTAAATGATCAAACAGTTCTGTTTAACCCATAAATGGGACCTTAATAAGTACTACCACTCTGGGTCAGAGTGGACCTAGGAGTAATGGCAATGAAAGAGTATTCCACATTCTTCAAAGCTCCAGAACTGGAGCTTCACCATCAAGTAGTTTAGTGTCATATCCAGGCGGGACTGGGTGGTCTTACCTCACAGTAAGGATGCAGTCAGTATATTCTACAGTCTCAGCCAAGAGGGTGAAGCGTTAGTTGTAAATTTCACTATTTTCTAATTTTGTTATAATAAACAATTGTATTGGTAGATTTTAGAATTTTGAAATTCATAAAACGGATTTCAGTAAAAATGCTCTCTCATCATTAACTTAAGTACTTTAAATAGAATGATTCAGTTGATAGGCAACAATGAATCTGCATTTTTACTTTCTGCTTAATAATTCCAGGATTCTTGTCATTCCCTGTAAACTATCAGTTTACTACTAATGAAAAGGGAGAATCTAACAAACTACAACTGGATTTGGCAACTGTAAGAATGCCTCCTACTCTCAACTCCTACTAGTGGCCTTTTTTCTTTTCTTTTTTACACTACTAATCATTAGACAAGTGGTAGAGAAAACATTTTCTTCCTGCAGTTATAAATGTACAAAGCAGCAGACAACTACAAGAGTTGTTATAAAGAAAGATGGCTCTGTTATCATACTAATGACACTACCTACTTTGTTAGTCTTTTCTAGGTTTGTTTATTTGTTGAATAGCATATCAACTCTTATAGGTTATCTCGTGTTGAAATTAGATTCATTTGTAAATGTCTCATGGTAATATCTACATTTTCAATGTTCCATTGTATTTTTTAAAAATTTGCACTTATTTGTCCATAATGATTTGTTTGCCCACAGTTATATGGTTTCAAGTATTCCTATTTAATACTAATAATTTTCAAACAGATCTATTTGCCCCACAGAGAGGACCTTAACTAGTACTATCGCTCAGGGTCATGGTGGAAATGAAGAGGTATGTCATACTTTCCAGAGTTGCAGAACTGGAGTCTCAGCACCATATCCAGGATGCCCCCTCCAACCTTTTTGGAAAGGTTTCTTACTCTTCTGCAGTGAAAAGTTGGCATATACTAGATCTATCAAGTATACTCACAGGTACAAACAAAAGAATTTACGCATATACTCCCAGCTTCAAAAGTGGAATTATAAGACCCTACTGCAAAAAAGGCAACAAATGAACATTAAACATTCAGTCAACAACCATTTCAACATCAGCGGTGACCTCAGTACATCATAATCTGTTCAAGTCCCTGTGTGCCAATTTAGCTACAGCTTATAAGAACACTCATTTAGATGGGCCTAAAAGCAAATCCAATTCATTATCACTGACCATGCTGCACAAGATTACAGCCACACTCCACCAGTACTTTCAATTGAATTATACCTTTTGATTGTTGAAAAAGGAAATTTAAAGTACTACTGACCTATTCAGATAATGATAGAGCTTCTATTGATAGACAATAACAATGACCGGTACTGCTCATTCAACAACCTGTCATCACTCACCTGCCTGGTCCAGTTGAACTTTAACATGGATAAAAGGACAAGTGAGTAGAACCTTGATAACAAAGATAATTAAGACCTCCCCAAAATCAGATTCTTAAGATACATCTCAGCCATTTTCTCACCTATATTAATAATTGGCATAAATTTGTTTCTCCTTTATGAACAGTGAAATGGGCTGGAGGTTGGGAATGTAACTTGAAGTTTTTTGTTCTTCCTAAGAAGTGAGTTCTTTAATAAACAACAATCAGCAACATCTACAGAATCTAATTGTACAGAATTTTAATTTCCAAACTTCAAAAGGGAAGAAAAAAATGATCTTGCTAAAATAATTATTCACATTTAATTAAACATTACTAATTAGATTTATAAGAAGTTCCTCAAGCTGGCGACGCAAAATAATTACATAGCACTATTGCTTAGTTAGGACTATGTCCAGGTTGTTAGTCCTAACTAAGCAATAATGCTAACATTCTGGACAGAAAAAAGAAAAAAAAAAAAAAAAAGACAACCTACAAAACTGAAAACTTTTATAACAATATTAACTTTATAAGATGATATAAAAAAAAATAGGTAAATCACTTATGTGGATTTATCTTTTATAGTAACAATTACTGGGGAAAAATTTTTTATTCCAGGTCTTGAAGAAAAAAAAATTGTTTTTTTGCTTATATATAACATTGCCTATAAATCAAAACATCTACCACAACCTAAATATAAAGGATTTTATTATTTCTATTGTAACCATATACACTCAAAATGGATATTATTAGGTGTTATTTATTACTAAACTCTATAACAGATTCAAAGTTATTCACATCAAAATATAATGCTCAAATAGTGTTTAAGAAATGTGACCATGTCCAGCTCAATCAAATTATAAAGACTTGACAAAAGATGACAGTCACTAACTTTCCAGGTTGCCCCAGAAAGAATACAAAATTTATATGTGAAGAGATAATAGTAACAAATAAAAACAAGAGTCAAAATATAGCAACAATCAATTAAGTGATCTTTTTACTTGCTTGTACAATTGTAATGATAGCTGAAACAGTAGAGGAGAGGAATAAGGAGAAAGGTGGGGAAAAGCCTGCCATTCTCTGATAAGGTACACACAAAGATTAATGATTGTTTCCAGCAAGCATCAATATACAGGTTTGTTAGAAGCAAAAGCACTTCAATCAATCATGTGTTACAAACAAATAGCAACACATAAAAGAAAATGGAGTGATTTGGGTGTGTGAGTGATTACAGTTTATGTCATTAAGAAGAGGCTGGCAGAGTTTAGAAAATATTAAGTAGATTCTTTATATTGTGTGATAACTGGACATGTACAGAGGTACATAGAGAGGATGATGTACACCCAGAGAAATAAGGGAAGAGAGATAGTGACACACACAGAGCTTTGCTCCAGTAACTTTAACCCTTAAAACTCAAGTGGCTTGTATTTGTGCCACTACCTAGTAGTACATTTACCAAAGCAGGTTGAATTCCAACTAATAAATTCCCATTTTTACATCACTATTACCTATAAAATGTTATTTGGTTTATTTTTTTTTTAATGGCTTCTCAAATCTCTATAGGTTATTTGATGTCAAAATTTGATTTGGTTGGTTGGTTGAGTTTTATGGTATATCAACCTTTGTAGGTTATTTAATGCCAAATCCATTTTTATGAAAACAGTTCTATTTCAAATAATTCAGTTTAGCATGAGTACACAGTTTGTCTAAAACGTTTCTATTTCAAACTATTCAGTTTAGTCAAACAGTTCTAATTCTGCTAATTCAGTTTAGTATAAGTACAGATTTTGTTTACACAGTTAAATGTCAAAACCAGTTCTATATGAAATAATTCAGTTTAGTGGAAGTACAGTTTCAATACCAAAAACAGTTCCATTTCAAACAATTCAGTTTAGCATAAGCACACAGTTTAAATCTAAGTATACAGTTTAATTGTCAAAACCATGGTTTAGTTCTATTTAACCCATAGTTAGGACCCTTATCAGGTGCTACCACTCCGGCCCAGAGTGGACCTGGGAGTGATGGCAATGAAGGGGGTACTCTGCATTCCCCAAAGATCCAACATTACTGGAACCTCACCATCAGATTGTTTAGTGTCATATCTAGGACATTTGTTGCAGGGGGGGGGGGTCTTACCCTCTCTGCAGAGAAGCAGTTTGTGTATTCTAAAGCCCCAGCTAACTGGGCAATCAAAACTATGTATAGTTTCAAATGTTCCTATCTAAGACTAATAATTCATACACAAATACTTTTCCTATTTAAAAAATTTTTTTTACATAGTGTCATATGGTTTCAAGTATTCCTCTCCAACACTAATAATTTCCAAAGAACACTTCAGGTCAGAATGGGTTTGGTTGGTTGGGTTTTATTGCATATTAACACTTGTAGTATAAATTGATGTACCAAAACCAGAAAATCTGACAAACATTGTGCACAACATATAGAACCACTGGACAGCTATTTCAACCTTATTAGGTCTCATCAGCAGTATATACCATGATCTCCATCACTAGAGATCAAACCAGTGACTACAGTATGCAAAGCTGAAACTCTACCACAGAGCTACTGATCTACATCACACAAATGATGTCAAATGAACTAGTCATGGCAGTTGCATGACCAATTAACCTAATATGTCTTGTAAGTTTCACCTGTATTCTTTACAAGGGCAAGGAAATAGATGTACATCTATTTCCTTGCCAATGAGGTTATGATTACACAGATACTTCCTCTTGGGAAGACATGACAGTGTCCTCTGTAAAGAGTATGGATGTAACTTACAAGACACATCAGGTTAATTGGCTGAGCAATTGTCATGACTAGTTAATTCAGCATCGCTTGTGTGATGTAGATCAGTAGCTCAGTGGTAGAGTTTTGGCTCTGCATTCTGTGGTCACTGGTTCAATCTCCAGTGGGGGAGATCATGATATACACTGCTGATGAGACCTAATAAGGTTGAAACAGCTGTCCAGTGGTTCCGTGTGTCACACACAAGTATTTGTCAGATTTTCTGGTCATGGTAGTTCAATTTATAATATAATTCCTCTACTAAAAAAAGAAAATGTACATCAACCCTTGTAGGTTATTTAATACCAAATCTTGTTTATACATATTGAATATATAGGATTTGTAAACAATTTGTTGGTAAAATTTTTAAATGAGCTACAGATCATTTCTTTGCACAGTTAAATGGTTTCAAGTACTGCTTGCTATTCAACACTACTCATTTATATGCACACTGATAAATTGGTGAAAGTATTGCCATGTAATACTCACAATTCAATTTAACATCAGTCATTTGTTTGCACACAGTTAAATGGTCAAACAGTTCTTTTTGACATGGGACTCTAACAGGTACTACCACTCCAGCTCAGAGTAGACCTGGGAGTAATGACAATGAAGGGGTACTTCATATTCCCCAAAGCTCCAGGATTGGAGCTACACCATCAGGTGGTTTAGTGTTATATTCAAGACACTCATGATGGGTGGGTGGAGGATTAACCCTCTGTAGAGATGCAGTCAGCATATTCTACAGCCCTAACTGACTTGGCTAAAGTGAGCCTGGGAATAATGATAATAAAGGGGTACTCTACACTCATGAGAGCTCCAGAAACTACAGGATATAGTTTAGTGTCATACCCAAGACACTTCTTTTTTTGGAGAGAGTAGGGATCTTACCCCTCTGCAGAGGATATAGTCAGTGTATTAATTGCCCTGCCTTGAGGGCAGGGCAAATAAAATGTTGTAGCTTGTTATTTAACAATCTTACAGATTATAGCATTTTACGTTTTCAGCAAGGAGCCAAGGTTGGGGTCCAAATTCTAATGATTTGGTTTCTTTGTTTATTGGTTTGGTTTAGTTTGGTTGGCTTTTGGGGTATATCACTCATTGTTGGTTATTTAATGTCAAATCCTCTTTAAACATATATTAGATATGCATATATGATTTGTTAGCATTTTGTAGATAACATTCTCAAACAACCCCGAGCTCTTTTTTGTACACAGTTAAATGGTTTCAAGTATTGCTATATAAAAAAGTTGGCAACCATAGTTAAGAGCAACCTGAAGGCTCCCTTTTCAATAGCTACTACACCGAGGTTTAGGGAAGGGCACTACTCCTTTCTCTGGTTGTTTAATGGTATGTCAACCTTTGTGGGTTATTTAATACCAAAGCTATCCTTGTAGAAGAACAGCAGTGGTACTATTTAACTCACAGCTTGGAAGAGAAGAGTGTTCACACCTTTTTCCAGTGTATTAGTCTGAAAGTGAGCACAATAGTGTGACTGGAGTTTGAACTCACTCACTCTGAGGCTGCAGTCCATCACTTTAGCCAATACAGTATATGGCCTTCCCACTTCGGATTGAATATGTTAAGCAAATTTAAGAAAAATAATAGTAACTTACCAATATAAATTTTCAATAAAGGAAATAGACACATTAAATCTTAACTGTTTGTTGCAAAATATCATGTGCTACATTGTCAACTGCTTTATAAAAAAAGATGTCAACACTTAAAAATATCTAATTAGGTGCAAATCTTTATGAATCCTAACCTACAATCAGATTTCAAGTAATCCAAGATGTTATAATCTCCACTGGATCAAACAAAATCCTTCACAAAAATAAGATCTAAAGATTCAATAAGTAACTAAGTTGGTATAAATCTTTGTGGATATTTTTTTTCTTCAAGGTTATGGTGATAACAGACAATAGTCTCAACAGAGCTAGATCTATACATGTAGACCTAGCAAAAGTTATATTTAAACTAGCAGTTGCCTATGGAGGAAATTGCCTTTCTACAAGCTACTAATAGTTTACATCCAAGAAGGCAAGAGCTGATAAAACTTGGCACCAGTGTTGCTGTAAGAGTTGCCAGAACAAGATCAATATTACACTGGTTTGAAGCTCTCAGTTTTATAGTCAAGTGAGTGCCAATTCAAAAAATAATGATAATAAATGAAATAAAAATTTTGAAGACAATCTTGACACTTTTTGAACAATAGTTTTTGGTAAAAAACAGGTTTATGCAAGTGCAACACTCGTCATACTCCTAACATCTAGCTGTGTGTAACTGTTTCCTAAACTGAATTTCAAAAATAAGATTAAAAAGGAGTAGGGAGACATTAAGGGAAAAAAAAAAATGTTTACATTTTAAAATGCTTTCAAAAAAATTTACAAGTGCATGAATACATCTAGCTTACTTATTTTTGAAAAGAAAAAAATTCAGACCACATACAAGATACCATAGAAGAGTTGTTTAAGGAGCCATAAATGACATAGGCTAAATATTAAACTATAAGCATTCCAACAACAACAATTTAGTTTTTCTCATCCCAAAATAAGAAATACTTGTAAACTTTTGCATTAAAAAAATCATTTAAATAACAGCGTAAATGCCTCCAAACTGAATAAGATTTATGCTTATATTTTATTTCATAACTTCCAACAGGCAGTACGTGCCGCAGAACACACAAGCCAAATGTGAAGCATTAAATGAACTGGCAGTCTATCTGTCCTTGTCAAGGACGGTTGTCACTGCAACTAAATCCAGTAGCTGATATGCTGATTATTTAACAACTGCTGCATCCAAGATTTCAGCTTTGTTCCTTGCATCGTTATGAATACCAAATAGCATCTGATTCTCTATTAATTTCACATGGAAATGGAAAAATAGTCTAGTATCATCTATTTTTAGCTAGAGTATTGTCAATCATTAACTTTCACATATTTTCTTTCGTCTTAATTTTTTTTTTTTTTTTTATTACGACTCACTGTGGCGATGAGAAAAAGCTCTCAGTGAGATTCAAACTCTGGTTTCTTTTGCCTCAGAGAAACCTAATTAAAAGTACCAACACAACTATGAAGAGATTTTGGTTGACAGCAGCACAAAACAAACCTTTTAAATTCACCCTTAACACTGTTCTTAATTTATTCTATTACTGACAGAACATGTATATTTTAAAAAGTTAAAATACTTATCTGAATTTCTGAGATTAGAAATTATCACTAGCTGAAAACCTGCTCATTTAACACCAATTTCTTTAAGTGAATACTTTTAAGTTAATAATTATTAAAAATTTATTGTCCCAAATGAAAACTTTTTTTCAAGTCTTGATTTCTGGTATGAAGGGAAAAAAAGTGGTTATCAAGATTTGTGTGGACACCAACCACCCAGGGGAAAATTATATGAAAGCTTAATTACTTAAATAACTCAACACTAAACAGGGAAATATAAAAAATAAATCCAAATTGCTTTATTATACAGGAATGAAACAATAGGCATTTATAGAATATTTACAAGTTACTATTTTTGCTGCAAATTTTTCCGCTGACCTAACATTTGTGTACAAGTGGGCCAAGTTATAAACATTTTCTGTATGCACATTAGTTATATGCATTTGGGGAGGAGGAGGTTTTTTATGTAGGGTCATCAAAATTATATTTAGTCATTGCTGATAGGGAGACAAAGAAAGAGAAGAGATTAAAAAAAACAAATTGTGTGAAGTCAGCTGACCAGTTAAGTACGAAAGTTAAACTGATGATTATAAAGATATGAAACACTTAATTTGGGGGAGTTAGGAATTAAATTCAATTATTTGCTGTTATCATTTGGGTAGGCTTTTAACCCCCTGTAACCTCATTTTTAGTTTGGGTGACCTAACTTTCATAGAAAGTTACATGTATTTGTGGTCAAACCCAATAAGTGTTTTAACAATGTCCTAAGCATAACAATTCAGTCAAGAATAAAACATTTAAACTAAGGAGAAAGATAAATTTGCTTTTAATACCAGAGATTAATTTATATCTATTTAATGCATCAATACAAGAAATAATAACTAGTAAAATATCAGAAAGTTTTATAAAATTGCATATTTTTTAGTAACAACATTTTTCACTGTGAAATTTCCCAAGCAATGCAATTGCTTGGGAAATTTCACAGTGAAAAATGTTGTTACTAAAAAATATGCAATTTTATAGAAAAAGCAATTATAGTTAAACTGACTTTTGTCATTATTTACTGCACATTGCTAACTGTTATATTCATCTTAACCGGTCCATTGTCCAAGCGGTTAGAGTATTTGCCAATGGTTTGGGAGACTGGGGTTCAATCCCAGGTCGAGTCATACCAATGACTAAAAAAAAAGAAGAAAAAAAAAAAGAAAAAAAAAGGTACTTGATGTCTCCTTGCTTAACACTCAGCATAAGGTATTGATCAAGGATAAAATGGAGCAATCCTGGGAAAGTAGCAGCACCCTTCCCCTAACACCTTGGTGTAGTAGCTATTGAAAAGGTAGCCTTTGGGTCACCCTTGACTATGGTTGCCAACTTACTTATATTCATCTTGATTGCTATACTTACATTTTGACTGCTGTACTCTCCAGCCTTCTTCAGGAACCTTTTGTTGTACTTGGTAACCTTCAAGGAATTGCAGACTTTACCAGTTCTCATTCCACCACCCATATCTTGAGGGTATCTCAAAAGACACCTGAAGAAGGGTGGAGAGTATAGTGGCTGAAACAAGTATAGCAACCAAGAGGAGGATAGTAGTCTGCAATGTATAGAGAATAATGCCTTATCTCAGAAATATAGACTGACTTTGATCAATTCAACATTTGCAGTCTATTGTAAAACAATTGCAGTTGACACATGTAGACCAGAAAATGTAAAAAGATTTTTTTTTAAATTTTCAGTAAATCATAAAATAAATGCATTAATATATATATATAATAAATTAATACAACCTCTACTGAAAAGACTATAGCAGCACTGCCATTAACAAAGCCTCTATTAAACCTGGGAGTCAGGTATGGTTTCAGGACTAAACGATCATTACTGATTAATCCAGAGCATGTTGAGGATTGAGTGTACTTATATATCTCCCCCTTTATATGAACACCCCTTTATTTCCTATTATGGATGGGGTGGTCCTTTCACTACTTTTGTCTTTGAGACATTTTAAACACCTACATTTGGTTTTGATCCTAGATGAGAGGCTGTTTGCATTTCAATTTATGCTCATGCACCTGAGAAATGTATGACTCCAGCCATTTTTCCTCCAGCTATTGGAAAACAGTAGAGTCAGACATGGTTCTTTAGTCTTAGTTAGCCAATATAAGAGGACGACTGAATCAAAAATGGCTTTACTCTAATTACAAATTGACCTTGTGTCCCATCCTGCCTATAGTGGAAGGATTGAGTAAGCAAATACATTTGGTTTTAAAATGTCAAGACATTAAATCAAGGTTACTCAACTCAGTAACTTTGGAATATTTTCTCCCGAATTTTTTTTGTTGAGTCAACAATCAAGTATTTTTATCATTTAGTATCATAAACATATATATCATACATATACTACCTCTCTGTTTTCACTGTTGTAAGTGTAATTGTCAATTCATAAAATTTACTGCTGTAGTAAATAATGTTAGTTTATTGATATCTGTGACAACCATTAACTAAGCTAAAATCTAGCAAATGAATTACACAGGCAATTTTTTTATAATGGTGAAGAGTGTGTTGAACTAGCCACACGTTTTGGATGAGCTGAAAGCAGAAGAATGAGGCATCAACATGCTACAGATTTTCAGAAAAACACTGTTTTGAATTCAGAATCTTTTTTTCTCCAGGACTAATTGCACTTGCCAAGGCTACAAAAAACAGTCTGTCCTACTATTTTACCTATAGCTAGGAGAATAGATGGCTAGCTCTACACGTTTCTAAAGGGCATTAGCATGAAGTGAAATGCAAATAGCATCATCCAGGATTTCAATGTATCTCTCCAATCCAACAACTTATGCAATACCACATATTGTTTTATCATTTTCAAGCACATGTTTAACATGGTAAAGAGTTTGAGATAGGGGGTAGTGATAAATGCCATTTTTCCACTTTCAGAGATTTTATGACCCTGACTGACAAATGCAGAGACTGACAAGTACTTTATTCCCCTCAGTGAAAATAAAACAATGCTAGTTAATTGATAACCTTTGAACCTTTGTTCTCACATAAGACACAGAATGATAACTGAATTGTCATCTATAGATTAGAATATTTCAACAGTAAAAAAAACACTATAAATTGATTGTGCTGATTTGTATTTCAGATAACTTATTTAAAAAAGGAAAAAAAAAATCCTTTTTTAAGTTCAACAGTTCAACACAATGTAGGATCATAGCTAGAGATCTTTTAAAACCAATAACATCCCTTTGTAAGTTATTTAATGCCAGAATTTAATTCATTTGTAAATGTCTGATTCTAATAACTTTATTTTCAACAGTCCATCGCAATCTAAAAGAATTTTTCAATAAAAAGAAATTGGAAAAATTGAAATTTTTATTTGACTAGAATAATTGTATAGTTATGTTGTTTCAACCATTCCTATCAAATACTAATAATTTTCAAACAAATTTATTTGATTCATACATGGAACAAAATGGACCTGGGAGTAATGACACTGATGAGGTATTTTACACAGCTCTAAAACCAGAGCTTCACCACCAAGAGCAGTTTAGTGTCATACTCGGGAGTGGGGATCTTACTCCTCTGCAAGAAGGAAACAGCTTATTCTAAACCCTACAGACAGAGGAGAAATTCAGATAGAGGTGGAAACAATAGCATTGGTATTTGTTTAATATATTTCCAGGTTATTATATACTGATAGTCATTGACTTACAGCCAGGTTAGGTTCTGAATGACCAATCGTTAAGTCTGCAAGCTATAACTATCATATAATTATTGTTTATCCCAAATCTAACAAATTGGTAATTCTTCCTTTTCTTTTTGGCTGTCATCAAGAAGCTTCTCAATAAAATTTGAAAACTAAGTTAAATTGTATCTGAATGGGTGCAGAACCATTGCTCAAAAAAAACTGGGTTTGTTTTGGTTGGGTTTTATAGGACATCCACCATTGTAGGTTTAAATAACCAAATCCTCTCTCTCTCTCTCATATATATATATATATATATATATATATATATATATATGTATATATATATGTGTGTGTGTGTGATTTGTAAACATTTCGCAAATAACATTCTTTAATGAGCTTGAGATTTTTTTTGCACACAGTTAAATGTTTTCAAGTATTGCTATCTGTCACAATTTAACAACAGTCATTTGTTTGCACACAGTTTGATCTCTAGACCTATAAATAGGACTCTATTAAGTACTACCACTCTGGGTCAGGGTGGACCTGGGAGCAATGGCAATAAAGAGGGTTCTCACATTCCCCTAATCTCCAAGGCTGGATCCTCACCATCAGATGGTTTAATGTCATATTGAAGAAACTTGCAGGGAGAGAGTCTTACTCCTCTGCAGAGATGCAGTCAGTGTATTCTACAGCCCCAGCCAACTGGGCTGCAGAGACTGGGAGGAATGGTAGGTAGATGTATGTGTGAATGGGTATAGCACATTGTGACAAGCACTTGTTTGCACTACCTGCAAGAAATTTCTTTCTATTAAATCAGTTTTCAATTGCACCTTTTGGTCATGTTTGCAAGTGCAGGTCAGTGCAAGATATATCAGTCTAAGTAGACAGCTATCTTTACACATTTGATTATCAGCCAAATCCCGAGAAACATCTTTATTCCAACATTAAGAAAAATGGCTTAAATGAGGAACTTTTACAGTCATTTACTAAGCTTAGCACAAGTTGAGAAGTATGGGGTACTCAGTAAGAATCAAACTCACTAATAAGAGTGTGCTCATCTAGCTTGCTAACCATTACTCCACAAGGTGCCCAAAGAACTTAATTTTAGAGGGTATATACATATTTTCTATTGATACCAAATGAATAAGTTTTTTTCCCTAAGTTTTATCTAATTTTGAATTGATAAACTTCATAAATGGTTCCT
The DNA here is from genome assembly GCA_963585895.1 of Sepioteuthis lessoniana. Taxonomy (NCBI): domain Eukaryota; kingdom Metazoa; phylum Mollusca; class Cephalopoda; order Myopsida; family Loliginidae; genus Sepioteuthis; species Sepioteuthis lessoniana. The sequence continues at coordinate 17,586,477 of OY757940.1, read as the reverse complement.
TCTGATTTATACAACTGGCATTCCTTCTCCTAAATTGGTTTCTATACCAAAGCTAAAGAGCTCAGTCTGCCTTACTATCTACCCATAAACAAGAGAAAGAAGAATTGAATTTATACCTTTTCCAAAGTCATTAGTATGAGGTGAAACAGCCATGTCCTGGATTGTCATGCATATTTCCATTATGTGAATCAGAGAAAGTTAATTCCTAACGTTTGAGATTTCAGAGAGTTAATACCTCCCATAAATTTCTGTGATCCTTACAGATGGAATTTCATAGAAGAATAAACACTATTAATATAATTCACTTTATTCGATCGCATGACAATTAGAATACCAAACAATATCTATATTTATCAAAAAGAGTTTGACAGAATCTTAGCAAGTCAGGATTTTTGTTTTAGTTTCTAAAAAAGACTTGCAAAATTCAACGAGTTTAAAATACATTCAATTTTATTTATAAACCATAACAATAAACTGATATAGAGTCATTTGGAAAGACATGTCAATATTTTTTAACCAACAAAATTACATATTCATATGCAAATGCTGTGAACAAGAAAAGCTTACTGCTTGAATTTCAAGACATGACTATAACAACTTTGCAGAATAATGGGACCCCCCCACCCAGAAAAACATTAAAATTGTTGGTTGTCCACATTGTTATCAAGCTAAGCTAGCAGAAAACTTAATAATTTCAATTTCCACTGGAGGACTCAAACTTCCGGCCTTGTACTAAAATGACTAACTAAATAACTATTAAACTTTTCACTACCATTTTTTTTTAAAAAGTTTTGGATATGCAAGATTTATGCTTTGAGTACATTTTAAGGATTAAAGGATTAAAATGAAATATGATGGGACACCAGTGTCCCAGAAGAACTGAAAGGGTTAAGGGTGTCTGGGATAGTTTAATGGTTAATTTATATTTACCCAATTCCTGTGACACATGGTCAATTTTTAAGGTTTGAATTCAGAGTTTACCTTCTTCTGGACTGTCAGCCAATCCTATTTCCTAAAATAACTGTTACTAAAAAGTATACCTCTATACAATAAGTTAAGCTAGCAGACCAGAGTTTGATCTTAACCTGGTGCACCTGATCTTGTGCTTAGTAGATAGCAACATTACATTTGCAATCACACTTGCTCCCATAAGAATCCTATTTAAAGAGTGATTTTTTGTTAATATTTAGTAAGTAAATTTACAATACTAAGGAAGGTATGCATGGTTTAATGGTTATTCTTGTAAGAAATGGACTAAACAAGCTGAATTCAAATTTGGATGAGGTTGTTATCTTTAGGAAAGGTATCACTTCATCTCCCACCCAGCAATAGGTAAATAGCTGACTAGGTCCTTTAGCTTGGTATGGCAACCAGCCTATAAAAAAAAATTCAAAACCAGCTGTATGAATGAGGTTATGAAAGCAAATGTTTTAAAGAGCAAGATGATCCCTGGTGATAACATCACTTTGAATGACCTGATAGTCGAAAAGGTCAATAAATCTAAATTTTTAGTATCAATGGTATTAGTCTGTCTGATCAAAGGAGGAGGATAACTCTAGCTTCTTCAATTTGATAGATTTAAAGAAAAAAATATGGAAATGAAAAAATCTTTAATAAGCAATTAAAATTTGTTTATACTATACACTAATAATCATAATAGCCACATTCACTTAAGGAGAAGGACAACAGAAAACAGAGTGTATTTGAGAATGCTAGTCTCTGGATTATGGTGGGAGTTTCTCAAATAAACCACATCAAAATGGATATATATATGTATGAGAGAGAAATCACTGCTATTATTAAGAAAAGAATAAAGTGCTTTGGTCACATGGCATGTAAAAACAATGCTAGCTGTTTCAACCATTCATACAAGAATGATTTTACTAACAGAAGACTGAGAAGATAACCATCAAAGCAATGAAGTGACCTAATAAGAAAGGACACAAAACAACTATAAAAGCAGAAAGAGTGGCAAAAGGCAAAATTAAATGAAATTCTTGTGTTCAAGGAACCTTTAGAGATTTAGGCAGCAATCTAATAATGAATATCTCATCTGTATTGTCGCAAGACCTTGAGTCAGAGCCTTTGACACCCAACCATGAGAATAAGAAAAGGTTTATCAGCTACTTCAATAATAAGGAATAATTGGTATAAATTAAACAAAAGCTTGTTACTATTGTAATAAAATATCTCTTTGACACTATATATATATATATATATATATATATATGAGAGAGAGAGAGTATCTTAAGTAAAGTCTATTTGGTTGTGTTGTATTGTCATCTGCTGATTCATGCAGAAATATACATATATATATACTGGATACATACCGACGCAATGATAAAGACAGACGCACGTAGGAAGACTTCTTTAACAAATATATGTACCTCTCACTTTATTTGTAAGAGTTCGAAAAGGGTTACTCAAGGTTTGCGTGTGAGAGGGAGCTGGAGACCAAACAGAAACTTCAATATTTTGACCCCAAACTTATGGCCGTCAACGTTGTGTCTTTCTCGTTCTTCTGATGCTCAATCGGAGGCCCTGGGGTCCACTCTGCGGGGTGCTGGCTTTCTTTACTTCATCTTAGCATCTTCTCTGGACCCCAACTCGTCAGAGCCCCAAGCCCCTTCGGCCTGGTGTGGCTTTCCCTACCACATCTCGTCTATTTCCGTCTCCAACTCAACTGGCACTTGACTTCCGTCTTGACTGCGTTATATAATAATTCAACGCCCACTCGATCTTTGAAATCGAATGTTTAATCGTCATCAAGCAGAAATAACTGTCATGCAGTTCACAGGTCACTCTCTTCCGGTGCATCAGTCTATGAGTGTACCATGGGAATTTTTTAGCTCGTCCCATTTCATCAGCCAATTTCCGCCCACACGATTTCCTCTCATAACTGCCATTAGAATGTGTCACCTCCTTCCGGTGCATCACCTTGGAATGGCATTTTTGGCCGGGTCAAAAGGTCAAAATATGACAGTTGCAACTAATGATATCACTTATTCAAAACATGCCCATACAAACCTAATAAGGACCCCTAGCCTAAGGCAAAAAAAGATGCTTCACTAATCTACCAAAAGGTATTTGATGTTTTTACCAACAGAAGACCCAGAGTGTAAAGAACTTTTGGGAGATTATGCAGATGAATGAATGTCCTGGGTAGAAAACAATAGTAAAATGTAATTAATTTAGGATGAGACAAATTGGATGAGTGGAGACTATAATACAATTTCCAAACAGATTTGATAATCCTGAATGGAGAGGAGAAAAAATTACTGTTGTAAGGTTTAAGCTTCAAAATATTCCATGATGAATCATACCAAGAACCCAAGAGAAGTGATCAGTTGTTTATATGCCATGTCAGACCTTGTTAGGTTATTTAATGACAAAGTCTTGTTTTTGCTTTTTTTAAACAAGTTTCAAGTAATTAATGATAATTTGTAAACCATTACAGCTTCAAGTAACTCTTCTTAATACAAATAATTTTCAGTTATATGGTTTCAAATATTCCTATTTAATACTAATAATTTGCATACAGCTGTATGGTTTAAAGTATTTCTAATATTAATGATTTATATACAATCATGTTTAAAATATTTCTATCTAATATCAATAATTTGGAAACAATTATATAGTTTCAAGTAACTATTCCTATTAAATAGCTTAAAACATTCTTATCAAATACAAATAATTTCTATGCAGTTGTATGGTTCAGATATTCTTGTCTGCTCTTCTTACTAATAATTTTAAAACAGATGGGACCCTAACAGGTACTACCATTCTGGGTCAGAGTAGAACTGGAAGTAATGACAACTAAGATGCAACTCCATATCCTCCCGAGTTCCAGAACTAAAGCCTTTCCATGAGATACAATTTAGTGTCATATCCTGTTCACTGTGTAAAGTGGGTTATCTGACTTAGAAATGATAACAAGCCTGATAATATATGTATACATGATGAAAATGTTAATTTGAATGCATTCATCATCAGGTGAGGGACATTAGATCTCAGTGAGGTTGGACCAGTAAAAATAAACTGTTCATATTCAAGTCTTGCATATCTAATTTTAATCATTTGCCCATATCTACTGAATGTTAGATTTTACTTTGACATTAGCATTTGCTTGCATTACTTCATGTTTCTATTTATAGCATGCTTCATTTGGATAACTATTCAACAGCAATAATAAAAATTATTTAAAGACCAGGGAGATGCAAGACAATTTCAAAGTTATCAAATCAAATTTGATAGCAAACAATGCTATGGTGCACATAATCCATCAGATGAAAATAAGCCAAACTTTTTTTTTTTTTTTTTAACCTGTTCTGTGACATCCTACTGGTGGTAGTGCATATATCTTACCAGTGTTGATTGTGACACTATAGCTGTCTTTGCTCTTTGGTGCAGGTAAATGCACATGTGTAGTTACAAGCATGGCAGATGAAGAGGTATACGAGCATTCTATATCTATGCAGGTGTGTGTACATATATTATACTGAGGTGAGCATGTCTGTATGAGTATGAATGTAAGTGGGCCAAGACATGTGAGTATTCATACAAGGTTGAGCATGCCTATGCAGATGTTTGTATGAACATACATAGCACATATGTATCTGTGTGCATCGATGTATGTGTTGCATAGAAGAATAAATAAACCAGCCAAACGTTCAGAAAAATCTGGATGAAAAGGATTTATTTTTAATGTTTTTTTAAGACGTAACTTTGTGGTGCTAAGGCACTGTGGTAGGGGGTAAATAAAAGATTTGCCAGTTTAAGTATCAAATGCTGGTGGTCTGTGTGCATGAGAGAGGTAGAGACAAGTGCTCGATATATGCCTAGATGGAGATTGAGGGAAAGAGGTGACTAGTGAGAGTGAGCAGATAGCAGTTTGAGTTAGGAGTTGGACACTTTCAAGTAACAGATTAACTGAGAGTTGAAGGGCTGGGCCCAGAGGATGGGGGTACTCTCTCTTGTCTAGAGGGAAGAGTAAAATGCATTTGTTCATGTTTGCTTTGCTAAGTATCACACTATTAACCAAGTTATCTTTAAAGTCTTTCTTTATCCTTTGAGAGGCCACCTTGGGGCTGTATGCAACTTTCACTTAAACCTGTAGCTAACAATGTGGGGCCAACATTGTTATGTAACAAAGTGTTGTCTCATACTGAAATATATCTCCCTTGTGTTGATAATGTAAATCTCATACTGAAATTGTAAATCCCTTGAAGGGATTCTAAGTCAGTTCTTCACAGTATATAGGATTTCATTGTTTCTTGGTACATGTTACCAGTTTAAGAGAGAGTCATTGTCATCTTACCATATAATTCAAATTAACACCATTGATCCATTACTGAGATTTTATACAAGGACTTTAAACAAATTTCAACGTCAACTAGTCAGTTAATTCAAATTTTACTTCATTGCTAGAAAGCTGTGAATAGAAAAAAAGGCTATTATAAAAAGGCTGTTTTTTGATCAGACATTTTCACAATGTGGAAGAAAATTATCAATGTCTGGGAGTACAGTTAGGGCAATGGGTAATGATACTTTGACTCCAAAACCATGACCAACTCAAGATTCATCTGATGAAGGCTTTGCTGGTAGCACAACTGTTGTTTGTTTTATATATCCCAGCAGTATTAAGATGGTTTGTACAATATCAAAGTGTTCTGGATATGAAACTGAACTTCATCCAGTGATGAAACCAGTTCTGGATCTCATGAGAGTGTGGAGTACACCTTTATTGCCAGACTGACAGCATCACTGCAGATGGGTAATACCCCATCTCTTAATGAGGGTCTTGGATAGGACACTGAGACTCACTGATGGTGAGGGTGTAGTCTTGGAGTTTTGGAGAATATGGAGTACCCCTTTATTGCCATTACTTCCAGGTCCACTAACTGATAGTGGCAGTACATGATAGGGTTCCATTAATGGGTCAAATAGATCTCTTTGAAAATTATCAATATTGAAAAGCTATATTAGAAACTATATAACTGCAGAGATGCCATCTGTATATTCTATAGCTCCAGATGACAGGGAAAATTTTTATGAAATTTAATCAGCTACTAAAATTCAACTAAATGAAAAATATAATTAGATTTTTATATTAAAAATTCCAGTTTTATTTGTGGAAAGTTAGCTTAAAAATTTGGCCTATTTATCTCTATACAAAAAAAAAAGTTCAATCATTATAACTCATTTAAATCATTATTTCTCCATCTTTGAAATGTATACCCCCCCCCAAAAAAAACAATCTTTGGCCCTTTGCATTAGTAAAATAAATCACCAAATTAAGTGGGAGAAGGGAGTACACACACACACACACACACACACACACACACACACACACACACAAAATCTTATCAATGAAATTTGGATGGGAAGCCTCTTTTAATAAAAACTGTCTTTTATTAAAATCAGATTTTTTATTATCTGTAAAGTTCAATATAAATTTGATCCTACCTAAAATAGAGAGGAGAGAAAACAAAACATAACTACAGTATCAGTCTTAATATTTTTTTAAAAGTTTATTTTCCTCTAAGCCAAGATACCAGACTTTGGCCAGTTTACCAAAACTTCAATAATTTTGTTAAGCATTTGCTTAGCTTATTGGAGTCATGATTTATTTATTAGAGATTCAATTGTTTTTCAGATAATTTGAGTAATGTATCAATTATTTTTGTAAATATATACACTAGTTGTATAAAATCATAACAGCAAAAATAGCACATTGTAGTGAAACTTACTAGTGCAATATCATTAATATGCTTTTAGAGAACAAAACAGTTTTCAATACAACTTGCAAATTAATAGTGGAAGGCATGCGGGGTGGGGGCATTTCACCTAATTTCTTCATTTGCAATTAATTTGATACATTTTAAGATACATAGGTGTCCAGTAGTAACTCAAGTTATAAAATTTCTGATTACTCTATACTAGCATTTCCCAAAGTTAAAAAATTCTAAAGTAAAGTGTCTTAAAAAAAAAAAAAAGAAAAAAAAAGTCATTCCCCCACCAAAAAATTAAATTATCTTAGTGAAAATTTCTTTATAAAAAATACCATGAAATTTCTAAAGTAAATTGTTTTATTTAAGAGCATTTTAAGTTTGTTCAATTAAAAAGAATCTTGCTTTGGTATGCTGCTTTCACCAGATTATACACCTATATACACAATTGGTTAAAAAGAACAGATAAGGAAGAATGCATGGATTTTTAAAATAGTTTTTCTTGTTTATGAACAAAGAAATGTAAATTCTGGATTGAATCAATGTAGAATCTGTCTGAAAAATGTTGAGTTTTGAGCACTTTCAACTGTTTCTCTAGACATTTTCAAGAATAGTACAATTTCATTTTATAGGATTTAAATAGGGTTAGTTTGGATTATCTCAAACCACTTCAAAAATAGTGTGAACTAGCTTTTATCTATTTGGCTTTGTACTTCATTATATATCTATTTGGCAACTCACTAGTCAACACCATCTTTAATTAAATGATAACTGTCACATGACATCAAAAAACACTTCAATGGTCGACAGCAACTTTATTTAAATAGTACAAAAAGAAATGTGTAAAAATCCAGTTCACACCATTCTTTAAGTGGCTAGAGACTATGAAAATAAAACTTGATTAAATTATATAAAGATACATAGTTGTTATAAAAAAAAAATTTTTTAAATCTTGAAAATGACAGCTGAAACTACTTGAAACCCTGAATTTTTCAGATGATTTTTACATTTGATCCAGATTTACACATCCTTATTCATAAATAAGAAAAAACATTTGTTTTTAAACAAACATGCTTTAAGGAAAAACTGTTCCCCACCCCACATACATACATATATATATATATATATATATATATATATATAACATAATGAAATCTACTTTTAAAGTTTACAGCTTGAATTGAGGTAACTGAGAAATAGGACATGAAAACACTAATAGTTCAGAAAAGTTATAGTTTACTATTTCGTCAGATTTGTGTCAAGTTGAAAGCGAAGTCAATAGTTGTTATTGTAACAATTTTTATTTTTTCATTTTTGAAAAGCAGAATAAAAATATATTGCTTGAGGATTTTCAGTGTTTATAATCCCTCATTTCCTCAACTTTGAGTTGAATAGTAGGGTACATAGGGCTCTTTAGCTTTGATAAGCGTTCAGTTTCGGAGAAGAGTAACATGACATCAAAACTAGGAGCTGGAGTCTCTAAGAAAGTTAGACATTATCTTCATTCTGGTAACTTCTGTGGTGACATTAATGTGAACTCTGGTTCTCCCCTTGAATAATACAGATGGCAAGACTACTTGAGAAACTGGCACTCTTACAATAAACTTTGACCAAGCCTGCATCCTGATCCATACAGTTTCACAGTCTCCTGAGTCTAATGAATGCCCACAAAGTAAAAGAATACAATCCACATAACAAATCATGGAATTAATTTTAAGAAATACTTTTGGCAAGTATGAGAATAGCATTGAAAGTTTGCTATTTATTTCAGTATTTCTATTCCTACTTCTTCCTCTAAGTATCAGTAGTAAAGTTTAAACTGCAGAGAGGAGCAGCTTCACAACTTAAATAACCTTTTTAATTCTTATTTTAACTTATTTTCTATTGAATTACACTATTATAAATTTTATTTTCTAAAAATTTCTCATACAGTACACCCAAAATTTTTAAACAATGTGGACTAAAGTTACTTCTGGGGGTGCCACCAAGGTTAGGGGGCCCTGAAGTTTAAGCATCATTGTTTTAAAATAGCATTTTAAACAGGTAAACATCTATTTTACCCATAGACAGGATCTTAACAGATACTACCACTCAGGGTCAGAGACGACCTGTAAGTAGTGGCAATAAAGAGGTACTCAACATTCTTAAGAGCTCCAGAACCATAGCCTTATCAATGGTTGCAGTCTTGTGACACCTTTTTGTAGGTGTGTGTAAGGAGTTCTAACCATTCTGCAGGGGATGCATTCAGCCAATTCTAAGCCCTGTTGACAGGGCAGTCAATGATGTTGAGGTACATGGTATGTAATAATGTACCTTCCATATGAATGATATGATCCTGTGTTTACCAGTAGAATGTAGTCCAAATGAACACACTATTTCCACTGACTTGTCCCCCAATCCTATACAAGATCTCTGCTGTCATTGATTCTCCAGGATAATGAAGAATACCATGTCATCCAATTCATTCAGGAGAAAATGAAACTAATCAGATCTTCTCTTGGTACAAGTTCCTATTTTGATGCTTTGAGTTTAGTGAGATCTATATCTCTTAACTTTTGTATGCTCTTTTCAGCATCACCATGCATTCAAATTATATATATATATATATATATATATATATATATATATATATATATATATATATATATATATATATATATATATTCCCTTCTCATAATATATCAATAGGAATGTGTATCCCGAGTATGATACTAAATTATATCCAGTGGTGAGACTCCAGTTCTGCATCTTTGTGGAGTGTGGAGTCATCTTCTCATTTTGAAAGATAGTGTTCAGATCTCATAGAAGAGAAAAAATATGCTATCATGGATACTAAAATGAGTACTGGCTTTCCTACAGCCAAATAACTATATAATCAACATACTGCATTGTAATGCATTTTTTTCTTTACTAATTTGAAACTAATTTGTGTCAGCTTAGTTCAATCGTACAAAAGAGAAAAAGCTTCCATTTGCTTCTCACTTGGTTGCCCAATGCCCTGTCAGCAGTTGGTCATTGTTTTCCTTCCTTGGACCATTGCTGATAGACATTTACTACAACTTAATGTGAGTACCCAACAAGCCGTGCCATTTTGGAAATGATCTGATCTTAAAAATTTGGCCTGTATCAAAGTCACTCAAAATTTCTAGCGTATAGCATTCAACACAAAGTTCTGGAGGATAGTTAATGAGCTTATATGCTTTTTTTACCCTGTTACAAAACTGTAGCTATCATTCTTGTAAAATATTGCTGGTCATAATGCTTTGGTTAATGTGTGTATACACTATATGAGAGAGAGAGAGAGAATTTGTGAGATAAAAATCAACAATTGATCTCTAAGAAAATACTTGATGCTCTGAAATTGAAACAAAGTTGGAACAAAATCTTAAAACTTAAATTAAAATGTTCACAAATTCAAACAAATGCTGTTACTTAATATTTCATGTAGTTATAACATGACAATCATCAGACAGACATATATAAACACACACACACACACACAAGTGTGTGTGGGCATGTATATTCAGTAGAAAAGAAAATTAGTGGACAGCATTTAATCTTACTCATTGATATTAAAACTGAATCACATCAAAATGCTTAGCTTTCTTGAGTGAATGTAAGGCGCTTGGTTTTTTACAAAGTTGAATATATTAAAATAAAATGAAGCTTAATTACATAACATCTCATGCAAACTTTGATCAGCTAATGTGGGTGAAAAAAAATTAATTTGATGAATGTTTATAAAGTGTATTCAACTTGAGAAAATAGGATTGCTGAAAAGTCATTCTATTATTTTGTGTCTTGCATTTTGTAGCAGAAATAATTCATACACACTTTTGTATAAAAGAGTAAAGATTTGATTTCAAAAAGATGGTTGATTGGTTGGCTTTACAGCATATTATTATGCATGAAATAACTAATGAACCATTTATAAACAATCATACCTTCAAGTAATTATTTTTAATATAAATAATTTCTACATATTTTCAAGTATTTCTACCTAATGATAATTTTCAAACAAATTTATTTAACCGATAAGTAAATCGGTTACAGGTACTAGCACTCTGCAAATAATGTCAATGAAAAGTTTACCAGACCTGTTCCAGAATTGGCACTTCACTTTGTAGAGAATACAGTTACATATTCTAAGCCCTACTAACAGAGTATTTCAAAAAAGGCTAGAAGCCTTAGCTGTAATATTGAATAAAGACTTTTCAAAACAAATAAGATATAAGTAAACTAACTGAGGTAGCAGAAAAGAGGTCATACCCTTGGGGAAAGGTATGAACCCCCTTTAACTCCATGCAAATCTATGGATTAAATAGCATCACTACTGTTCTTCTAGAAAGATGACTTCAGTATTAAATAACCCATGAAGGTTTATATGCCATTAAACAAAAAAATTGAAACCTGATAAAAAGGCAAAGATTTAAATAACAGCTGGTTATTTGACAATTTTTATTGTCAATTAAAAAATTTAAACCCACCAATTACAAATGGCAATCATTGCTGTAAAAAGAAAATAAATTTACCAATTATATTTTTTACATTGTGTGTGTTTATTTGGCACAGCTAGTTCATAAACTAAAAATTACACACAGCCAGTTTGGAATAGGAGGAGTAACGCTTAGCTTCACTCTACTAATTCATCTCACATGAAAATCTCCACTTTTTGCAAACCTGTTATTTCTCATCACTTTTCAAGTTGGTCCAAAGTAAGATAATACCTAATAATTACATCATGAAATTAATACTATTCTTTGGCAAATTTCAAAAAATAGTTTTTACTTTAAATGAGTGGCATTTAAAAGATCTGATTTAAACGTTTTTTTTTTCTGGATTATTATAAGTAATAATTGTTACACATCTCTTGAAGAACTAATTAAAAATCTAATTAGCAATAAGTTATGAATGATTATTTTGTTAATTTTTTGATGAAATTTTCAAATTTAAATCTTGTAGAATAAGTTATATCTTGCAGTAGCATGGCTTTCAACTGATTATTGTTAAGATCCTCTAAATTTAATGAGACTTCACTCCTTCATTATGGAATAATGGAATTTTTTCTTTTTTTGTACATTCAAATACTGAGTCCAGGAAGTATTTGTACCAAATTTGGTACATCTCCAAACAAGCTATCTACAGTGGACAAATAAACTCTTTAATTATTGATATAGAGACAAAACAAAAAATAGTAGAAAGCAATAATAATGATAGAGTGATTGCCTCTTCTCAAAACTACTACTACTACTCTTAACAAAAAAGAGTATGTGTGTGTGTGTATATAAGAGTTAATTCTTCCATTTTTTTAAAGATCAAATTCATTCATAAATAAATGCCTACTCACATGTAGTCAAAGACATTTGAATCCCATTAGAAATTATTCTCTCAAACAAGAATGGAAATATAAAGCTTGATATAAAGTTAGCATTTGTGAGTTTTATTCAAATAAAATATCCTCATATCCATCTAGTAAGTTAGTGGTATTAAGTCTGTTCCATTAAACATCTATGAAATATTAAGTATCTAGACAAAAAAAAAAAAAAAAAAAAATCTAAAAGGAGACAACTAACTCTTTAATATTTGGATTATTTATATGACCTACAGATGTTTGGATGGTACACTTCCAGACTTTGTGATTTCCCAGCTACAAATCCAAATTTAATTCGGCAAGTAACTAGTGTTAACTTGCATACCCATCGGTTCTTTTTAGGATAACACTACCTGCAGTAACCTTGCTATAATCTACTAAATATCTTTTGTGTTAGAAGAGCATATAGAAGAATAGTTATCATTGTAGAAAGTGGGCTGGATGAGCCGAGTATAAAGCTGTTTACATTTCACTTTACACTAAAGCACTTGAGAAAGGCATGAATCTATATCTTCTGCCTCTAGTAAATAGTAGGGCAGAGTCGGCTCTTTAAACTTGGAAAGGCAATTGGTCAAGTAAGAGGAAAACTGAATTTAAACCAATTGTATGTCAGGTTAGAAACTTCTCCTTGCTACTAGTTCCATATAACCCAGTACAACCTGTCACTGGAAAGAAAATGGACACTACTAAGTAATCATGGCACCCCAACAACCTAAAAAGGTTATAGGATATGATTTTTTTTTTATTTATTTAATCATATATCAACCTTCATGAGTCATTTAATGTCAAAGCCATCCTTGTAGAAGACCAGTAGTGGTACTATTTAATTCATAGCTGGGGGATAAAGAGATTCATGCTTTTCCCCCCAAGAGTATTAATTGAAAGTTAACATAACAGCACAACTGAAATTCACTCAAGATTTCATAGTCCAGCACTTTAACCATTGTGCCATGTGGACTCCCCCTCTCTATAGGATATAACGATCAGCGAATAACCTGATAATAAGAATTAAGCATTAAATTATAGAGGAGAGAAGCATGTCCTACCCAAAATAAAAAAATCCGAGAGAAGCAGATGAACAGCTACTACACTTTATCCTCAGCCAGAAGGCCGAGGAAAGTGCTGGAAAGAGTTTTGTTTTATTTTTGAAAGAGAAATCTTTTCAAGAATCCTCAAATACCAAAAAGCATTTACTTTGAAATTCTTTAAATGTTAGTTTGCAAACAAGATACAAATAAACAAAAGGAATGCCATTATTCCCCACACGCAAACACATAAAAGAATTACTCATCTAAAATGATTTCATGGTTGAGAAAGTTATACCATTTTAAAATATTGAGGCCAAACTTTAACAGTGTAAAGGTTTCTGCTCTAAAATATTCAGAAACAGATGTAACTATATATAATGACATCATGAGAAAACATTTGAGCAGATTTAAAGTTGGAAAATTCTAAAACTTAAAAGAAAAAAGTTAGTTTAAGAGTTTTTCATACTTTGTCACAGGTAATGATAATCTAATTTTTCTTAAACAATATTACTAACCAGTGGGAATTTTATCACAGTTTGTTGTAAAACCAGTAAACATTGAAGCTCTAGCAATGATTATTATTAATAACTGACTAGTATTATCCTTAATTTTCCTAATTTTAGCTGCTTTTCATCAAAACTTATTCAGGATATCATTTCTATGATAAAAGAATAGATAGCCAGTGAAACTTAAACTCACGTTTCCTCCTGCATTAGAGAAGATAGATTTTACATACCAGGTGCTATGCCAACTTGGATAAGAAAACATGGATGATATGAAACAAATCCCAACAAAACCCATAAAGCAATTCAATAGCCATCTGATTGGTCAGGGCCACATTTGTTTTATATGAGAGAGAGAGAGAGAGAGAATGTGTGTATGTGTGTATATATATATATATATATATATATATATATATATATATAGATATTAGATCAAGCTCTGTCAATGATTATTAATTGTGACTCGTATTAGCCTTCACATTCTTAATTCAAGCTGCTTTTTAATCAATGCAAGAGAAGAATTCAAATCTCACAGCTTATTCTTTATTCTTGTTTCCAATATGCACTGTTCCTTGCAGCCATAGTATGATTCCTGATAAAATGCAACTAAAATTAGGAAGATAAAGGTTAATAAAAAGTCAAATTATTAATAACATACTTAAAACAAATTCTATAGCTGCAAACTATTTGCTCACTTTTGACAAAGAAACCCACTTGTGTATTTTATAATAAAATTCATGTAACTTTAGTTGTATAACCTGGTTTATCTTTATAAAGAACTGTTGGGTATTTTCATCTTTTTCTGAATCCTTGTAACTTTCATTTGGACTTTCTATTCATTATCAGTACTGATGCAATCTAATTAAACAAAAGTAACAGATGTGATCAAAAAGTACCAAGACTGAAGCTTAAAATCTTTTAAAATATTAAATGAAAGTGTGCATAGCAGAGTAATTATTAGTAACAAAATGAGGCAATTTAGACTGTTGTCTAAATAAGTTAGTGACAAAAAAAAAAAATGTATTAAGCCATTCTCAATACTTTTGATCAGGAGGTTTTTTTTGGCAATAAACAGGCTTGTTTAATTCTTTATCATTTCCAAAATGTACCATTCCTCATTGTCATAAAAGTGATGACAAGTGAGTTACAATAAAAAGCAACCAGTTGCGCCATGTATAAAAGACAAACAAACTCTTTCTAATCATTAGTACAGATATGATAAACAGATTACATACTGGAAGATAGCTGCATCCAAAGTGTTAGACAGTGTGTGATAGAAATACTGCCTACATTTTAAACTATCACCTGTATGATACAAGTAAACTTAGGAAAGTGGCAACAGTTGCTCCATCCAGATAATATCTAACCATTTTTTTTTGTTTTAAATATAATCATAGCTTTGACTGGCGCACACTATGTATTTGTTGAAATGTTTCATAAAACAGGTTCATCTGTAATTGCTACACAGATGCTGTTCCAGATAGAATTTTCAACCCATAGCACTATCAATTTTCTATCCAGAACAGCATCATTGTGACAATGTGAAATAAGCACAAAAAGCTCCAGTTAACAATTACAGATTTACCTGCCTCAAAAAATTGTTTCAACAGCAAATGTATAAATGTGCACTGATCCAAGCCATGATTGAAATTAATCATAAATAAAAATGAATACTAAGATATTAGCTAAGAGGAGCTACCATTGTCATTTGCCTAAGTTCACTTGTACCATGCAGGGAACAGTTTAAAATGTGGGAAGTGTTTGTCACACCCTGTATTTGCAACACTCCACTTTCAATTCTTTTTAATTCAGCCTAAGAAAAAGCAAAGAAAGGTTTTTTTGTAAATATGCTAAGTTGAATGTGTTACGCACTAGTTTAAAAATGACTTGACGCTCATAAAAGCCATGAGATGAAGGGGGGAACCAATTAATTTTTTATGTAAATAGATTAACATTCTGTATTTTATAAGTGCACTTTAAAGAGAATTTCAATGTAGGGCAAGAGTACAAAGCAATATAACAAGTAACTTTAGATAAAATGAAAATAACCATCTTTCCACAAACCTCAACTGTGCTGTGGCCTTCAGATAGAAATTGGAGAGCTGTTTTACAAGTAATTATTAAATCAACCCTTTTCTATACAGCAAAACAGCTTTGGTCTAAGCTCATAAAATACAATAAACCTCCTACCAAGCATGACATGGTAATTTGCAATGGTAGAGTGAGAAAAACTAAGAGTTGGGATCCTTAAGGCAGTTTGAATGATTCATTTTAATAGCATGTCAATCTGTCTAAGGTTATTTTATGCTTAAAGGTTAAGTTTTGTTTAATGGCATATCAACCTCTGTGGGTCATTTAATGCCAGAAGAGTTAAATTGCTTTTGTCTTTTGTGCCTGTTTTAGGTTTTAAGGTATGAGTTTTAGTTATGTTTTATTATATTTGACTAGATTTTGATGAAGAGGTTGATTTCTTTTAGAAAGCTAAAGATTTTCTCTGATTTGGAGTTTTTGAAGAGGTTCTTTAAATTGTTTGTTCGGTAATGTTTTGGGCAAATTTGACTAAACCTGTCACAGTTTATGAAAAGGTGTTTGACTGTAAGAGGTACTTTGCATGTTGAACATACTGGGGAGTCTTCCCCTTTTAGGAGATGTGAATGGGTAATGTGATTGGGACCAATACAAAGTCTGGAGATATCACTTCTTTTCTATTTCTTCTATAACCTGCTGGCCATTCACCTATGGTATCTTGAATATGGTGGAGCTTGTTCTGTGTTTGATCATCCCAAGATTTTTGCCATTTCTTGAGTATTAATTTGTTAATAAGTGGTTTTAGGTCAGTGTATGGAATTTTTGTATTAGATATATGTGTCCGAGTGCTTTTTTTTCAGCTCTGTCTACCCTTTCATTTCCCTGTATGCCAATGTGGCTGGGTATCCAAGTAAAAATGAAATTCATTGTACATTCATATTTGCATTTTCTGTATAGTTGTTTCTTAAAGTTTTTTTTTGCACACAGTCCCATCAAATACAAATAATTTTTAAATGGATCTATTTGACCCATAGATGGGATTAACAGGTACTATCTCTCTAGATCAGAGTGGAACTAGGAGTAATTGCAATGAAGAGGTATGGAGTCAATACTACCCAGAATTGGAGCCTCACTATCAGATGCAGTTTGGTATCATACCCAGGACACCTCCTTTTAGTGGAAGGTGGGGTTACCCCTCTCAGGTGGTAGTCAGTGAATCCACCTTGTTCTGGCAACTCCTTGCCTTCCCTTTAGAAACATCAGTGTCATCAAGAGGGGAGACTTGCAGCATTAGCAACTGCTAATCTTCCTCTGAACCAAGTCTGTCTCCTCACTGTTGCATCCTGCCTGAAGACAAGAACACAGATGATCACAGTAAAAGGTCTTAAGAGTAGGTCACTCAAATGAGCATCAAACCCATTTCAATATTAAGGATTTGCAAGATAAGCTTGCTTGTTAACCAATGCTCTATGACAAGGCACTTATCAAACTTAATTTGACTCAAGGCAATAATGGTAACACCCAATGAAAAATAAAATCATTACATTAGCAAAATAGTCAATGAATTTAACTTAGTTTAATACAAGAGTAGGTTAATCACAGTGAGAATCAAATTCACTACAGTTGAATGACTTATGAGACTAGGTTGCTGACTATTACTCTACAATGAGATAACCCTAATTATATTCTTGTTAGGAGTATCAAAATAATTATTCAACTACTTCCCACAAGGGTAATTAGTGATAAATATTTAGTTTAACAAACATACCCTTGCATATTATAGTCTCTTTGACCAGTGTTATACAAATATCGAACCATACTAAAAGCCTTCACCTTTGGTGTAGTGGGGAAGTGTTGTCACTGACCTGAAATCCCTGGAACTGTGGTTGCCACTTTTGGTAGGTAGAAGAAGGCATGTACGGGCCAAAGTAAAAAAATCTGAGTGAGGCAGATGAACAATTACTACACTTTAATCTCAGCCAAAAAGTCGTGGAAAGAATTTATGTTTTTGAGGAAGATTTAAGTGTAAAAAGTTTGATAGTTTCTTTTCTTAGGAGAGAAATCTTTTCAGGAATTGGGAAATGCCAAAAAGCATTTACTTTGAAACTGTCTTTAAAAATGTTAGTTTGCCAACATGAGATGCTGATAAAGAGGAATGCCATTATTCCCCACATGCAAACACACAAGAGAATTACTCATCTAAAACTATTTCATGGTTGAGAAAATTGTGCCATTTTAAAATGTCGAGGCCAAACTTTAACAGTGTAAAAGTTTCTGCTCTAAAATTTTCAGAGACAGATGTAACTATATATTAGTGAGGTCTTAAAAAAAAAAAAAAAAAAAAAATATAGGAAACTGAAGATATTAAAGCTGAGAATGAATTGAAGGAATTTTGTTAATTTCTGCTGAAATTTTGATTTTATTTTCTTATTCATGCAAAGGACTTGATTTAAAGTTGCCTTCAACAGCCATCAAGCTTGATAAGTCAAACTATGGAATTTCTATCAATAAATTGTAAAGAAATAATTAGTAGGAAGTACTTTAGAATAGTCTCTTAAATTATAATGATCAGAATGAGTATGAACACAAATGTTTTGGTTATTCAATTGAAAATTAAATCAGAAACTGCATTATGAACATTATAATGCTAACATGCTATTTTTGTGTTACAGTAACATGCACACAAAAATCTGATCATTATTGTTTAAGAAATATCAAGACTGAAGCTGTATTTACCAAGAAAGAAAGGAATAATGAATAAAAATGTTCTTTTTCAAAATAGCCACCTTTTCTATTGGTCAAAGCACTCAAACACCAGCTTTGATATGGTTTGAAATGACGCTCATTCTTTTTAATGTCTACCACATTCTTAAATTTTTCCCTTGTAAGGGAGAAGGTATTGCTGAAGGTAGTAAAGTTGGCAACCATAGTTGAGGGTGACCCAAAGGTTCTCTTTTCGATAGCTACTACACCAAGGTGTAGGGGAGGGCGCTACTCCTCTCTTTGGATTGCTCCACTGTACCCTTTATCCCTACCTTATAATGCTGAGTGTTAAGCAAGGAGGCATCAAGTACCTTTTTTTGAGTCTTTGGTATGACTCGACCTGGGATTGAACCCAGGTCTCCCGGGCTCTTGGCAAACACTCTAATCATCATGCCAATGTCCGGTATAGCATTCCTAATAAGAGACTTGCCACCTCAGAATGAAAACCAGTTATGTTACCTGGTGACACAATTTATCAGTTTGTGTAAGAATTGACCATTGTTACTGTGTACAAAGGTGAATAGAACAGTGGGCAAAAGACAGAACTGTGTTAGGTGATATGCTGTATATGAATTTCATCAATGACAAATCAATCAGTTGGTTTTTCCAATATTCAGTGTTTTAGTTTTCTTGAAATGGCTTTAAAAAAAAAAAAAAAAAAAAAAAAAAAAACAGCCAACCTCCAAAAGCATAACATTGATTTTTATGTTTTGCTCACTATCTATTGCAAGGATTGATGATTTGTTTCCTTTAGAAATGTTCAAAAAATTACATTGAGTGCAAATACAGACTCAACAGTATAATCAATCAGTCACAAATTGGACTGGAAAGTGCTTCATTCTCTAAGAACATTTTATGAGTAATACTCTAATGAAAATCTTGCTGGGATGTGTAGTTTTTGCTACTTATTGTTACACACACGTGTGTGTGTAGAGGAAATTGAAAAACCAAGTAACCCAAAAGTGATAAATTTATCACGAAGGAAAGTCAACGTTAAAATATTTCGATTTTAATGAACCTATGTCAGGACTTTAAAGATGGTGAAACAAGTGTTGATAGAACAGTAATGGACGTTTAATAAAATACAATAACAGGAGAAAAAAAAAAACATATATAAAGAAAGATCACATAATCGTTTAATCAATCAGCATTCCTTTTCAAAAATCTATCAGAGGATTGGCACAGGCAATGATGTTTAAACATATGGAACTTCTAAGAAATACAACGGATAAAAAAGAAAAGAAAAGGAAATAAAAAGAAAGAAAAGGGAAGTTCCAGGTGTTTAAACATCACTGCCTGTGCCAATCAAATATAGACACCAATATTTTTGGCTATTTGAATTTTCTAAATAGACCAAAGAATCAAAATGGATCGATTTTAGTTCTTTCTAATATACATTTGAGAGTTGGGGCGTAATGGGTTCAGCTAAACCAAACTGAATACATAATAATAATAAAAAGAAAACTTTCTTAAAAATTTGCCAAAATAAATATACAACATTGGCTATTGTGTATGGCCTGACACAAGGCCAGGTGTGTAGGAGCCCTTTATAATCATTAAACTTAGTTTGACACAAGGCAACATCAGTGAAGAAAGTAATTACATTAACAAAAAAGTTAATAAATCAATCTTAATTTAATGTAGTACAAGGTCACAAGAGTAGGTTACTCAGTGAGGATCAAATTCACTACAGTAGTAATGACTCAATCAATGAGAATCAATAAGTTAATATTTAACGCCTTCCCAATAAGCAGTTAGCAATATATGGTTAGGTTTATTAGGATGTCCTTGCATCAATAAATATAAAAAATAGCAGCAGTCTCTTTGATTACCATTGTACAAATATTGAACTACACCAACGTCCTCTTTTGGTGTGTGTGGGGTCTGTGGGGGGTCTGTTTCAAGGTTGAAATTTCTAGAACCCAGTTTGCTACTTTTTTTTTTTTTAAAGAAGATGGGGAGGTCCTATCTAAAGTAAAGACTGAGGCAGTTGAACAGCTACCCCAATTTAATCCCAACCCAAAAGCTGGCTAGTATTAGCAAGCCATCACTTTGTAAGATTGCTAACCTTTGAAATTTTAAAAACACCAAAGAGCAGAGTGAGGATCCATTCATGAAAATCAACTTTTGGAGAGCAATTTTAGAATCTAAACAATCATTCAAAATTGGTTTACATTACTATTTGCATAGTTCTAAGTGCATCATACAGACTTTTGTTTTCTATTTCAAAATGAGGACAAGTACAAAGTGATTATTGATAAAATCTGACCCATTGATAAGTCATATACAGTGAAATTTTGTGATGCAAACTTTAACTACAAAGGACATCTATCATCCAATCACAACAATACTTGATAAGTAGACAAATGGACTGATTTGTCAGTACAAAATAGGAATTCTACTTAAATAGGTATATAAATAAGAAAAAAATTACTTCAATATTTCTTCAACAAATTTCCTTCAATATCAATGCATATAATTCAGGGTTGAATATTGATTACAAAGAAAATATTATAGTGGGAAAATTTCAAATGACTACATGTCAAGCTACAAACTTATTGATAGTCTGGACACTCCCTCTTAAAACTAATTTTCTTTCTTTTACAATGGGCATAAATGAATTTAAGTCAATGAACTCAAATGCTTAAGATCAAAAGAACTGAATTTACTTATTTAAAGGCAACCTATAAAATGCACAAATGGGTTTCTTAAAAGTGAGCAAATTGCAGTTATATAATGTTTGAAGCATAATGATTGATAGTAAGTTTACCTCTGCTTTGATAACAACATAAATACTTTTTACTGAAATCAATTACTGTAATTTCCATTTTAATGAATTAAAAGTACAGAGTAATAAAAGTACTCTTGCCTTATATAACATGTAGTATGATTGCACAATTAAAATAAATTCATTTTTTCAAGAGCTATCCTTATCCATTGTTGGAAGTAGATATAGCTAAAACATTACATACTACTTATGATATTACTCCCCAGATATAAAGTGAAGCTTGACAAGTTGATTAGGACATATAATGTAACTGTATATGTACAGTTGTAACCAGTATGATATCTGTTGAAGTTATGTGCTACATTTGTCATTTATATAAGTAGGAAACCCGAAGGTTCCCTTTTCAATAGCTACTACACCGAGGTGTAGGGGAGGGCACTACTCCTTTCCCAGGATTGCTCCACTTTACTCTTGATACATACTTTATAAAGCAAGGAGGTATCAAATACTGTTTTCTAAAAGTCTTTGGTATAACTTGACCTGGGATTGAACCCCAGTCTTCTGGGTCATTAGCTAACTCTGTATCCACTAGGCCAATGGGCTGGTGTATATATGAGAATAACACACTGTAGAGTCTGGTAATAAATAATACCTAATATCTATTTTAAATTCATAATGTTCCACTAGAATAACATCTTGGTACCTTTGGTTAAGAAGAAAATGATTTTTCTTTTTTTTAATTGCTAGCTGTGTACTTATTCATTGGTTATACTGTATTTACAAAGCTTAGTTGGGCACAGTCACTTATTTATGGGTGAGATATATATATATATATATATATATATATATAATAAGCCTTTTATACAACGATATAGATTTTATGAAAAACGATTAAACCATTCTATGTGAATCAATGGTTGTTAATTTTTCCATAAGCATATTATCATGGCTTCAGTTTCAGAGCTCTGGTGAGTATGAAGTCACCCCTTCATTGCCATCATTCCCAAGTTCATTCGGACCTGGAGTGATAGTACCAGTTAGGGTCCCATCTGCTTGAAAATGATTTGTATTAGATAAGAATACTTGATATTATAATTATATGTATTTGTATTAAGAATAGTAACTTGAAACCATAACTGTACAAGTAAATGGTTTTAGACAAAAAAATTGCAGTTAAAAAAAAATGAAATCGTGAAAATGTAATTATAATTGTCTTTAAACAATTTAAAAAAAAAAAATCATTTTTAGCACAAAATATCCCATAAGGAGTTGAGATGCCGTTAAACAAACCAAATCAACACCTCCTATTGCACTAAATGGGGATGGTGGGAGACAGATGCTTTTATGATACTGACTGCAAGGACAGAATAATTTTGTTCAAACCCATGTGTATAACAACCATCAAAAGAATTTAAATAAGCAGTATATTTTTTTAAGGTTTCCATTTTTGTTAATTTTATCACATCAAAGAAAGAAAGAAAAAAAGAAAAGAAAAAAGCTATCCATAGGAATATGACGTCCAAATGCAGATCATGACCAAAGAATGCACTAAAACAGTGCATGATGGGAATATTCATTCTAACAAAACATCAAATATATTATCATATATTTATCTCAGAATTTCTATCAGTCCTTTGTCTAATTTTTTTTAATGCACAGAAATATTACGAATAAAAATAGCTCTTATACCTCTAACTTTCTACAGAAAACCAACTCCCTGGCTTTTGAGATAGGATTAGAGTGTGTTATCTGTTCATCTCTCTCAGCTGGGCTCTTGAATTTAGACAGGATGTGGAAAAAATAGATTTTTTATACATCCTGAAGAAATTGAAAAAAAGAAAAAGAAAAAGCTTATTCCTGAGGATTTCAACTCCAAAACACCACCTCCCCATTGAACCAAAGGTGAAAGGTGAGAGTAGTCTGATGCTTTTGTCTCACAGATTATAGACCACACAATTTTTGTCCTTGTCCATGTATACGTCCCAGCACATCATAGGGAGTTAAATATCAACTCCTTAATGAGGGTGAACCTGACCCGACTCTACCAGGTTATTGTAAAACAATGAGAAAATATTCACCCAGTGCCCATATCACATAACAATTTTGAAAAAATATTCAAGAATATATATATATATATATATATGCATTGACAATTTTACCCTTCAAAATTATTAGTTTTGCTTTGGACTAATATCGTTATCTTTGGTGATTTTATCACAAAGTGGAAAATATTTAAGTCGACGCTGGCCGTAGGAATATGACGACCCCGCCCCCTACTGAGGAAGGCCGAAGAATATATCGAAACGTAGTGAAAAAAAAGCCACCAAAGATGAGAATATTCGTTCTAACAAGTCATGAAATGAATGAATATATTCATTTTAGAATTTCTAATAATACCAGTCCTTTGTCCAATTTGCGATATACGCAAATAATGGCAATAAAAATAGCTCCTATGCCTCTAACTCTCCTCTGTGAGGGTGAATCTAGCCCTACACGGCCAGGTCATTGTGTAAAAAAAGTGCCGAGGAGTGAGGAGTAGACGTTTCACAAGCTAACATCAGGCATCTGAATCTTGAAAAAAAAAAAAAAAAAAAGACGAAGCCTCTTAATAATCCCAGCACATATCACGATCAGTCTACCATATTCAAAACAGGATTCGGGATAATTTGCATTAAAACCAGCCACCAAGAAGAGGGGGAAAAAGGAAAGTATTTATTTCCGCAAATACATCACCTGACGAGACAAGTTTCCATCTTGTGAAGAAAGATGTTTTATGAGTTTTTATCCACCTCTGTGTGTAAGTTGCGTATATCTCACGATATTTTATGACTACCACAAAATATTTTCTTTAAATCTAAAACCTTATTTAAAATATAAATATCTAAATTTTCTATCTCCTTTCTTTTGAACGTATTTTTTCCGTAACGATTCGATCACCCATTCTCCGAGCATCAAGTGGTGAGCCAATGACTTCCGAACAGGTTCTACCTCAATCCTACAGTTTTAGCGGCATAAAAATCAAAAATATCTATTCAAGATTATATAAAATAATCTATCAAAATAACATAAAATCTATTTTCAATTGCATATTGTCTATTAACTGCTGAACTTAGAAGTAGAAAGATTAATTATGTCCAATTCAAGCATGTCTAATGGAAATGGATCCCCCTATAGCTTAAAATAGTAGTCATCAGTTTTTTTTTAAATCCTATGCTAACATTAAAATCCAAGTATGTTTGTCATATTTTGTTTTACTGATAAAATTATTTGAATAGTTGTATTTTCCTAATATTCCTTTTCGTTTTTAAAAATTTTACGCTGCTAAAAATTGTAGAATTCGTTACCCAAGGAAATTTAAATCTAATAATAAATTTCTTGAACTGTTTTATAAAAAATTCAACCCTCATTCAACATTAAAAAAGCTTTTTATTTTAAATGAGATGTAATAATAGGTTCGCTTTTTTGTTGTTTTTTTTTTTCCTTGTTTATTATATTTCCTTTCTTTCAAATGAAATTTAGAAGTTTTTATGGTGACATTTTAACATTTTCTAATCGACTTCATACACTGTTTTCTTTGTCCCCCAAAAGGAGACAATGGTTTCCAATAATACAACATGCTAGTGACTTTATTGATGAAGCAATGACATATGGTTGCCTTTCGTTTTTTTTTTTTTTTAAGATCCAACTCTACTGATCGTGAAATACGTTGTACATCACGTACAAAGTCTCAATTTTATAACAAGAGAGCCGGCTATTCGGGCCTTGTGCCACAAACAAAGCTTAATAAATGACTATAAGATTTCAAAATTAGATACCACGATGAAGAAAAAAAAAAATGAAAAAAAAAAAATCCTGTCTTTATCACAAAAGAAAAAAAATGAAAAAAAAAAGTATTTGAAAGTAATACAATGAGCAAAACTAATTTTAAGTAATTAGAATGACAATTTTTAACCTGTCAAGTGTTTTTTACTTTGGTTGTTGCAAGTAAATCAGGTTTTTTTGGGGTTTTTTTTTAAATATTTGTTCATTAAAACTAAAAAGAGAGATTACTTGTAATACTCAAGGTAGACTTTCAGATATATGTATTTTTTTATTTTAATACCAACATAAATAGATAACTTTTTTTTTTTTAAATGACAATTATTTGGGGTAATAAGAAGTGCTAAAATATTTCTCATACACAGAAAAAGTTCCGTAAAGAGTCTTCATGGTTGTCTTTTTTTAGAACGAGATATATATATATATATATATATATATATATATAAACTGCTGTAAAAACGAAAAAGCATAAGATTGGCAAACACCCACTAGGAATTAGAATCTGAGGTGATATAATAAAAATAAAAGAAATTACTGATGGTATTAGTAAGTAGAAAAAGAAATATCAAACTTTTTTCTCTACTTTTCATTGATTATATTAATTATTCAACACAAACCTCTGAACATTGTTTATGAAGTTTTATCTAGATTCCCCAAATAAATTTATGTTCTCTCACGTCTTTTCAGCTTATATATCAACCGGTTTGAAATAACTGTAACATCATCACAGATTTTAATCTTAGTGTTTTAAACTTTAAGGAAAATTAAAATAGAACTTTTTTGAAAACTATACAAAAAAAAAAAAAAAATTGGAAAGATTCATCCTACATTCAACAAGTGTGAAAAAAAGTTTGTGGAAATAAAACTTAAAAATAAGTTTTCGAGTTAACGAAAGGATGATAAATAAAGTTTAGTTTTCATCTTAAGTCAATAAAAGAATCCAGTTATGTAATTTAACATCTAACATAAAAAGAGGAGGAAAGTAGGGGAGTAAGAAAGAAAGAAACTTAGATGTAAAAATAAAAGATAAAAAATTTTCTTGTTACTATGCAAGTACACAACCAAGTCAGGTTTAGAAATAAATCTTTTCAATATTTTATACAATTTAATTAAAAACTAAGTTTTTTGGCATTCTCCTTAAAATTGTTCATAAATAAATCTATCAACGCTGAAAGCTTAACGTCTTCAGTTTGTTTTTGTTTTGTTTTTTAATTTTTTATTGATAAAATTTTCCTTTTTATTTGAACTTTTAAAATTTTCAAAATTTTAATTTTTCAGTCTTTAGAGTAAAAAAAGAAAAAGCTGTAAAAAGTTAATAACATTACTCCTCTCATATCAAACCGGAGTATTTATAACTTAAAACTATATAAGCAAAGGATAAGTAATAGTTGGCGGGGGGGGGTTGTTTTTCAATATATATATCTTACCCATGATTTCTTTCCTTCGGGTGGCATGAGGTTCCTGTGTATAGACCCACTCAAAATCTGACCGGGACACTTTTGCTCCCATGGTATTTTTTTTAGTTTTTCTCTCACTTTGAAGACCTTTTTCTGAATTATTTAAAGAAAACAAGGATAAACAAATCCTTGATTTTATGCTAGGCTAGTGAAGATGACTTGTTGGTGCCTCCAAAATAAGAAATACCGTAGAGATTGAAACTAAATTAAAGTAAGAGAATCTCTACTGTAGATCTTTACAGCTTGATTCCTACATTTGGAGTGACTTTAGCGAATCAGGTGGAAAAGGAAAACTATGGAGAGAATCATAGTAGGAGGAAAAGTCTGAGTAGGAGAATAGTTTAAAACAGGGGAGTTGGAGAGTGAGAAACCAACATAAAAATAAAGAGAGTTAAGAACACAAAGACGCAAATAAAAGAGGGTGTGTGAGAAACTATACTAGCAGAAGCGAGATGTATGCAAGGGGAGTGAACATATACAGAGATAGAGAGGGAAGATTAGGAAACAAAGATAGATAGAGAGTGTGAGAAACAACCACAGATATAAAGAGGGAGAAGTAAGACGCAAAGAAAATTTACCGAGAGAGAAGTAGAATCGAATGAGAGAGGAAGCGAGAAGCTAATCATACAGTTAGAGAGAGGGGGAAGCAAAAGAGGAAAAAAATTAGTTACGAGATAAAGAAAAGTGACAAAAATGTGAAAGGGATAAAGTGTTAGAAGAATGATAAAGATCGGAGTAATATTTTTTAAAAATGAGTAAAAAGCAGAAAGTTTGTGATATCGAAAGAGAGAGAGAGAGAGAGAGTATAGATAGAAGAGAAACTGTTGTAAAAGGAGTGCGTGCATGAGACAAAGAGTGATGAAGGAGAGGACCAGATGTTTATAACAGAGTGGGGAAGAGAGTAAAATTTAATGTGTGACAGGAAAAAGTTTAATAGAGAAAGTGTTAGTAAGCAAGAAAGAAAAAGGTAGATATTATAAAAGAGCATCAAAGAAACAAGGAAAGTACAAAAGAGAACTATAAGAAACAGAGAGATAGTGCAAAAGATAGAATAAAAGCATCACAAAGACGGAGAATTAAAAAAAATATATATATAAAGAGAAGGGGAGAGAGCAGCTGCTGCCTGTTTCTCATGAATATTTATATCGTTCTCTTCATGGGTGTCGAATCACGTGGTCTATCTCCCCCTCCTTCTATGTGATTCATAGACAGAAACTTCAGCGCCGTAGAAAAAGAAAGCAAGACAAGATGGCGTCCGTGATCGGCTCAGAAGTAGAAATCCAGGAGGTGGAAGTGGAGTCCATTCCAGTGGAAATGCCTATCGAGACGGTGGAGACGAGCGATGACACGGTGGAGGTACAGCCGATGATTGCGCTGCAACCTTTGCCCGAACCGGCTCAAGAGGAGATAGTTTTGCAGACCCGCGAGGAGGTGGTCGGCGATCCGAACCTCGTGTATGCCGATACCATCCCTGTACCAGCACCAGAAATTGAAATCTCCACCGAAGAGGCAACCACCACAAGAAAGGGCAAAGGCGGAAAAAGAAGAGCTAATAAATCTAAGAATGCTATTTCCACACCGGTTGTTGGAGATCTAACATTCGACGGCAATTCAGCCACAAAAAAATGGGAACAAAAACAGGTTCAAATCAAAACGTTAGAAGGTGAATTCTCAGTTACAATGTGGGCTACAGGTTTGTTGTTTTTTCCTTAACTCTACTTTCGTTGCTATGATAAAATCTATGTCGTTTATTTGACCATGATTATTGATATTTATTCTTTATTTAAACTAAATAGATGTTCGTACATAAACCAGACCCCAAAACACTGGTCAGAAAGCCTAAGTTCGATTGGGGGAAAAGGAATGAAAAGTCGATAAATTCTGTCTCGAAAAAGGTCATAGCTACTGTGTGACGTAAGTCAGGAACTGGGACAGGTTTTATGGCGTTTCTGAACGGGACTTTTCGACGAGTTTTTTTGCATTTCTGCTTCTCTCTGACCAAAGTTTCCAGCTGTACACATGTTTGTTTTGATTTTGACGTCGGCCATCATGATTTTCATGGGCGCCGCCATCTTCTCAGAATATGGCGGAAAATATATTATGGCGGATGGCGGCCATCTTTGTGCAGACTAGTTCAGCCGTCCTTGAAATTGTCGTAGCAAACGTCGTTTCGCCAGGGCGAATTGATGGCAATAATTCAACGAGATATACACACAAAGTGCTATTGAATCGTTTTGTGTGGTTATTTTATCGTTGGCAGGTTTTATTCGATGGATAAATTGATGGTCGAGGTGTCTTCTGCGTTGGCTTGATTCATGGTAGGCTCTTAGTATTATTGTGTCTAGTAGCTTTTATGTATGTCTAAGCGTTAGGCGCGCTCACACGCAATTTTATATATAACAATACAGGAACGGACTTGTCTGCTTGCCTGACTGACTGATAGCTTGCTTTCCTTAGTTCGCCTTATTTCTTCCTCTGCTGCCTTCTTATTTCGATGTTAACTTAAAACTGCTTTTCTTGTGTAGCTACTTCTTCCTTCTTCATCTTTAATACTTTGTTGTTGGCGATTTTTTAAAAACTTGTACAGGTACAGGAAAATGCACACACACACATGTGTATGTATGTATGTATATATATATATATATATATATAAAATGCTACCACTTTTTTTACTTTTATAAAGTTATTCATTTTTTTTTTTTTTTTTTTTTTTTTTTTTTTTTTTTTTTTTTTTAAGGAAATAATTCATCCTATAATTAGTTTTATCTTAATTAAAAAATGCATAAATTGAATAAAACTACACATCTTTTGATCAATTTTATTTTTAGAATATGTAGTTTAGTCACTTAAAATTTTTTTTCTGTTTTTAGGTTTTAAAAACTCATTTTAATTCTAAATTTTTTTTTATTACGGTTTATTGATTTTAACCTCTTAATTACTCACCTTTTTAATGGCAACAAAATTACTGAAAATTTATTATCCGTATAAAAAACTCCAAAAACCTGCTTTTTAACAGACCTATTTATGACTAAACTACTTGTCGACTTTTAATTTCAAATTAGACGACCTGTGAACTCAATGTAACAGCAGTTCATCATATTGATGTTTCAATTTAAGAAAAAGTGAAGGATTCTTGTAATTAGCATTTTATAGTCATTTTAATTAATTTTGATCTTATGAAGATGTTCCATGCGAATACAAACCCCACAAAATTAGCATTCAGTTGCAAATTGGACTGGCAATTGCTTATAAAAATGTCGCTTTATGTGCCGTTTTTGCTGGCTTACTGTTACTCTATTTGTGTGTGTGTGTGTGTGTGTGTATGTATATATATATATATATATATATATATATATATATATATATATATATATATGCATTTAAACAAAGAATCAAAACTTTGTTCAAACAAATTTTTGAAAAATATTTTAACTAAATAAATAAATTTCTTCCCACTTTCTGACTTGATTCTTAAAATGAAACAATAGAAAATCAAACCAACCATCCAACCTTTTTATCCACCCTATGTAATTAATTTTTTATTTTTTTTAAATATTCTGTTTAATGAAAGAAGCTTAGTATCTATTATCTTTTTATTTTAAAAAGTCGACACAACCTGTCATTGTTTTGACAGGTGATAAAGAATAACTTCGTTTATGTGTGTAAACGTCATATTTATTTTGACATGAATTGGATACTGTGTATTAAAAAAAAAGAAAATACGAACAAAAATTTGAATTTTAATTTCTCGTTAATCAAATATTTATTCACTTTTAAGTTTGACAATCTGTTTTCCTATTTCAATTTCATTGTCTCAATCGTTATTTTTTCTTTTTCTTCGTCTCTCTCTCTCTCTCTCTTTCCACGTCTAGTCTCTACTGCTGATCCATCCCGCAGTGTGGGTCTTTTTTCCTTTCTTTTTATTATAATCTCTTTTTCTTTTTGCCAATTTCTCTCTGTCAAATGGATTTTTAGTTTGTTTTTCATCCAACAACCGCCAGTCACCCAAAGAGGCTCACGTCCTCCTCCTCACTGTGAACGTCTTTGTGTTTTTGTTGGTATTTGGGGGATGCATTTTTCGATGGAAAACTGCGAGGATGAGTAATAAAATCAATATTCTAATTTGACGTCTGTTGAGAACTTTTCTGGCTACATTTTAATCTAAACTGAAATTAAATGAAGTCACTATTTTAAATAAAAGCTAAAAATAAGTTTGTATTAAGTACATTGTCTACTTTCATTTTGGCATCAAAGATTTGAAGTTAGATCACGTGATCGCAACTTCAAAATATTTTTCATGAAAATGTTTTTAGTTGGTGATTCAGTATTTCGGATGGAAATTTGGATTTTTATTTTTATTTTTATTTTTTTATTTTATTTTTATTTTTATTTTGTTTTTACTATACATTTGATTTTTGAGTATGTTTACAAAATGTCTCTTAGAGTAGCAGTTAATGATCTAAAGAAGATCAAGAGCCACATTCTCTTTGATAAAAAGAACAAAACTCGTGTTTGATGGAATAAAACATAATTGATTATATCATAACCCTTAATTTCATCCTTCTTCTAGTCATAGTACCATTGCAGCATAACTTTTATTTAAATGTCTTAATACAGTGATCAGTTTCTTTAATCTCTCTCTCTCTCTCTCTCACAAAAGGGCTGCTTTCATGATTTAAGATTCTCCAATTGTTTTCTCCAATTCTGTATTATTGCTCACAATTCAATTTCTCATCTCAGGTTCAGATGATAAGTCTAAGTTGGAAGATGAAAGCGTATCCAGTGTTTCAGAAACAGATGCTGACTTCACTGAATACATGACTGGCAAAAAACTTCCTCCAGGCGGTATACCAGGTCTTGATTTAAGTGATCCTAAACAGTTGGCAGAGTTTGCACGGTAAGTCCATCTCAAGTTTGCACCTAAAACCCACAATGGAGTTGGGAGGAAGCTTGTTAAACTTATGTAAATACTGAAGCAAGGACAACGTAGATCATTTTCATCATCACATAATTTTCTTAATCTTTTGCTATCAACAACTTGTAAAAAATTCGTTATTCAAGCATATACCTCTAGGCTTGTGCCATTTCTAAATCTGATAGTTGATATGTACTTGATAACTTTAGGATAGGCAAAGATTTTGTTCACTGCAACCTCTTGTCATTCCTTAAGTGTGTGTGTGATATATAAAAAAAAAAAATTTTTTTTTTTATACTTTCTAATTTTTCCTTTTAATCTCTTCAATATTTCACAAAACAATCACCTTGTTTAGAACTATTTAAACTCAAGAAACTTGTGGCAATAGGCTTGCTTTACTGTAAGCTGTATAAGTATTGCCTATATTCAAACAAAACACACAATATGACAGCAAGTTGAAGAAAATGGTTTCTGACCATTTAAAGAAAAGACAATATCTACTTTCCATGGTTTTCAAACATTTAAAAAGTTTGTATTGCAGTTGGTTCTCTTGTATTACCAACAATTTGGTTAAAAACTGATCATTGAATCTCAAACTTTGAGAGAAAATACATGCTTAAAAGTTACCTTTTAGCAGCCATTAAGTTCAATATAATTACAAATAGAAATAAGAAATACACTATAATTAGCATTAATAGTCATCTCTTTTGAAATCGTAATGTTTGAGGCATGTGTTGGTAATTGTTTTATTCTCTAAGTATAGCATCTTAATGCTATTTGCTCTAACGAAAATCTCTCTCTCTCTCTCTCTCTCTCTCTCTCTCTCTCTCTCTCACACACAAAAATAGAATTAGTATTATATAAACTAATTCTGAATTATTTTCAAGTTAGAAATAACTGAGTAAATACTTTGAATTTTGTGATATGATCAGCCAGAAGGGATCTAAAAATTTATTGTAAATGGTCCTCAATTCAATTCAGTACTACTTTATTATAATAGTAATAATGGTTCCAGGAAGGAAGGACTAGAAGAAATGGGTTTATAGGTTTGGTTTTGATCTGTAAGCCAATAGCCCTTTGTTTTTCAATTGGTTGAACAGCTGATGCATTTAACTCTGCTGCTCCTACCAAACAAGGGGAATATAAGTTTAAATCTCGCTGACAGCTTAGTCTTTATTTCTTGTGTGTTATTCCTAGCTGCTCTGTGTGGAGTGAGTTGTGGTATATGATAAATAATTTAAAAACAAAACAAAAACCTAAAAATTGATTTTTAAAAAATTGACAACCAATATTAATAATTATGGTTAAAATTGTGTAAACTTGATAACTTATTTTTGTTTCTCTAGTTTTTCATTGCAGTAATCATTTCATTGAGAGGTCATCACTCTTGCTTGAATCATTGGGGGTGGGGATAATCACTTCATTTTGGCATATTTCCTGGCACAAATAATTTCTCTTGTAGCTTTCACAAATCATGTCAATCAATTTAACTTTTAAAAAAAAATCCTGTATTCACTGCTGCAGTAGCATGTGCATGGGGGTTGCATGTAATGTCTTACTTTCATGACAAATATTTTTGCCCCCTTTATTTTATTTTTATTTTCTTAATACAAACTTTTAGCTTCACAATCCTATTAGTAAAATAAACATTAGCAGTTTAGTAAGTTCACTTTATCATAGCTGTTCTTGGAAATAAGATTTATAAGTATTTTTGTAAAAAAAAAAAAAAAATAAAAAAAAAAATAAAAAAATGTAAAGTTTCAATTTGATTTGCAAATGGTGGCATATTTCAATCTTTTACAGTATTTTTAGATCTACCTTTTATATCAGCTTATAAGTCATATTTGTCAAGGCATTGATATCACTTGATAAAATTTCAATTGTTTCATTCTTGAATAAGCTTTTTTTAACTGTACAAATTTTTCTTAGGCTCACTGAAATAAAAATTTTGCTTATACTTGTATTAATAGTATTTATTCATAAATGATTCTGAGCGCTTTCTGTATTTTTTTTTTCTCTTCTGTTGAATGTGAATAATTCACTGAATAAATGACTTATTTAACAAAAACTTTAGTGCAAAACTAATTCTTTACATCTGATCATTTGGACAAAAGTACTCTAATTCATCTTACATTAGTATTTTTTTCTTTTTTTTTTTTCTTTTTTCTTTTTTTTTTCTTTTTTTTTTAGTTTCATTTTTGTTTATTGGTTTCATTGTTGGTGGTACATAAGTTTTGAGTGGCTGCAGTAAGATTTTTAGCCCGAAAGTGTTAATGTCTATTGACAAATTAAAAAAATTGAATGTTCATCCATTCTATTCACTTTAGTTAACTTTTTGTTTCATCGTCAAACTAAATTCTTTTGCCATGTAGGCTCTAAGATTCTTTTGATAGCATCCTTTTCCTTAAATATTACTGACTTGTTTTGATTCTCCTTGTCCACTTGGCAGTGGAATTCTATGCAGAATTTATTCTTTTGATGTCATCTGCTGCTGCTGAAAACTCCTGGTCTCTACACTTATGTACTAAGACAATGACTTAATAAATTAAAAAAATGACACATTTAGCCACTTGGTCAGTGTCACATTATGGACTCTTCATAAAAGGACTTTCTTTTACTTGATCTAGTAACACCTCTACAGTGCGTGCGAGGAAAGAAAAACGTGACCTGGCGGTTGACCTGGATGGGCTTTACCATTCGCGCCTTTCTGGGTAAGCACAGGTTGAACGCTTCTGTTTGTTTTTTGTTTGTTTTTTCTTCTTTTTTTTTTTTTTTTTTTCTTTTTTTTTTTCAGTAATGTGTAAAAATTAAAATTCTTCCCTGTTTTTCTTTTCTTTAACCTCCCTATCACTCCCCTCCCTTTTTTTTTTTCTTTCTCTCTTGTAGGAAAGGATTTTATTTACTTCAGTATTTTGTTTATATTTCTGCAGCCATTGTGAAAGTTGCAAATACTTTTTTTTTTTTTTTTTTTTCCTTCTATCCTGTCTCTCTCTCTCTCTCTCTCTCTCTCTCTCAAGGTTTTTTGTCCTCTCCATTTATGCCAAGAAAATCAGCTTGCACACTAATTTCTTGGAATTTTGATGCCTCTCTTGTCATAGTGGACATTTTGTCAGATTTTTTAAAAAATTTCTGTGGACAAAGCAGATATCAGGAATAGTATATCTGTTTGGCAGTATGTGCTCACTCTTAGAATTTTCCTGATTGGGTAGGTAATGTTAGCTATTAGTTATAAGTTTCATATTTATCATTTGTTTAATAGAAACAGTATGAGGAGCAATAAGCTTATCCCTTCCCATTAGAAAAGTAGTTTCTGCACAAATTAGTAATAATTTTATCATGTGCTTTATTTGTTGAGTTGCTATTTTGAAGTGATACCTTGGTACACTTGTTAAATTTCATTTCAGAGCAATTTTTATAGTATTAAATGTTGCTCCTCAGTAACTTGCACTTTTATGAAAGTGTTTTCTTTCCTCGCTCGCACAATATTGTATGATTCTTTTTCTTCCTCTCCTCTGCAAAATTGACTATGCCTGCTGCCACCCTGCACATGCTACTAAGCTGTGCTCCAGTGTCCACAATGCCATCCCCCCTTCTCTTCAATCAAAATGTTCACTTACCTCTGCACTCACTACTTCATTATTCACGACATGATGATTATTTCAATTCTAATCTTTCAACTTTATCCAATCATTTTGGTGGGTAGAAAATCTTTTTTTTTTTTTACTTACTCATTTTTGCTCATCTCATTTTACTTTCTTTTTTTTTCTTTTTTTTTCCACTATTCCATTAAACATTGTGTGTGCATGCACACAAGTTAAATTATATCTTTAAAAAATGAATGATTAAAGTTTTGTTGTAACTAAGAACATCCTACAAATTGGATTCCCTATAAAAGATACTTTGAAAATGTACATTTCAAAGGAAATAAATTTAGCAACCTAACTTCAAATCCTGGATGAAGCTGCTTGCATTTCACCTTGCTCTAATGTCTTTGGGAAAGGCATGAATCCATCTGTTCTCCCTCTAAATATGGGTAAGACCAGGCTCTTTACCTTTGTGGCATCCCGTTGAGTAGACAGAAAACTCAATTAAAACCATCTGTATTCTACTTAAAAACTTTGTCACATCCTGCCTGTGCTGAGAGGTTGGGTAATACATAGTTTGGATTGAGGTTTCTAAACACTTTTTGCCAGCAAAGATGAAGGTTATTGGTAGATGAGTCTTTTAGCCATCCCATCATTCCATTAAGAAAGTCTGTCCATTCACAGAGGAAAGATGGAGCAAATTCTACTCACCTACGGCCTACAAAAAGAAACCATTGCAACAATAATGATGCTCTATAGAAACACCAAAGTAAAAGTCCATTCTTCAGATGGAGAACAGACTTCGACATTGTAGCAGGTGTATTGCGAGGAGACGCATTAGCCCCATACTTCTTTATCTGTCTAGACTACATGCTTAGAACATCTATCGATAAAATCAAAGAAAACGGTTTCGAGCTAACAGAGGGAAGAAGCAGAAAGTACCCCGCAAAAACAATTGCCGACTACATAGCACTTCTGGCAAATGCGCCCGCCCAAGCTGAAACCCTGCTACATAGTCTTGAACGAGCCACTGCAGGCATTGGCCTCCATGTCAATGCTCACAAGACAGAATATGTGCTTTAATCAAATGGGTGACATCTCCACACTAAATGGTATCTCTCTTAAACTAGTTGACAAGTTCACCTACCTAGGAAGCAGTGTCTCATCAACTGAGACAGACATCGACACGCGACTAGCAAAGGCATGGACAGCTATCAATAGTCTATCAGTCATATGGAAGTCAGACCTGACCAATAAAATAAAATGCAGTTTCTTCCAAGCAGTGGTCATGTCGATACTGCTATATGGATGCTCTACATGGACGCTAACTAAATGGATGGAGAAAAAGCTTGACGGCAACTATGCAAGAATGCTGCGAGCAATATTAAACAAGCCCTAGAGGCAGCAGCTGTATGGCTACTTACTACCCATCACGAAAACTATCAAAATTAGATGAACCAGACATGCAGGACACTGCTGGAGAAGTAGGGACGAGGTCATAAGTAATGTACACCTTCGGACCCCTTCACATGGCCAAGCAAAGGCAGGACGTCCAGCTCAAACCTACATACAGCAGCTCTGTGCTGATTTGGGATGTAGCCCTGAAGACCTGCCAGAAGCAATGGACGGTGGGGAGGGAGGGTGAGACAGGGTCAGGGATATCCGTGCTGATGGTGCAACATGATGAATGATTCCTATATTAAATTTCTGACATGTTTTCTATAAGCCTAAAATATTACCTTAAAAGAGTTTGCTCTTTGCTAAAACTACCCCTATTCAGTAATTATATAAAAGAAATCTGGAAATTATTTTTCTTATTTCAAGTGCAAGTGTTTTTAACTACTACATATGAACATTTGCTATCATTTTAACTAATTTTTGGCCAGAGCATTTATATAAGTAAGAGAGAAAAAGTTTTACTACGACATCCACTATAAATATTTGGTATCAGGTTTTTTATTTTTTAAACACCCTGATACTGCACAATATTGTTAGTCAACCTAATTGCAAAATTCCTTCCACCTTATAAAAAGTGTGTAATTCTGCCAAAAATTACTTGAAATGATAGTTAATGTTAAACATTAACTATGTATGTATTAATAATTTCTTAATTTAGAAACTTAAGTTTTGGGAAAATCTGTTTATGCAGTTTATAATTTCAAGTCTTAAATTGTAAAATGGTTAGGCAAAATATTGTGTGCAAGTCGATTTTTTGCTGGCATGTTTCTTAGCTGTTGTATGACGGCAATAAACTTAGAATTGGTTTCAGTGTCTGCTAGCATCCCAAATCCAAATAAAAGTGTGCTCAATACATTCACTAAAAGTTGTTTATTGTTCACACTTAAGCCATTCACCATCCTCTCAAACCCCCTTTACCATCTCTTAGAATCAACTTAAGGATTTATTCCTAAGGTTGTAGAGGAGATTGCATTTGTTATTAAGTGATATAGTAAATTCGCATTTTGTATTTATAATAGTTTAAGTAAATTTATATATTAAATTCTTGTTTTTTTGTTTTTCTAGAATAAAACCTAGAAAACCTGCTGATGATGTCCCTAGAACAGTTCCCTGCCCACACAAGGTTAGTATAAAATTTGTTGGAATTATTGAATTGACGAACTGTTATT
The DNA here is from genome assembly GCA_963585895.1 of Sepioteuthis lessoniana. Classification (NCBI taxonomy): domain Eukaryota; kingdom Metazoa; phylum Mollusca; class Cephalopoda; order Myopsida; family Loliginidae; genus Sepioteuthis; species Sepioteuthis lessoniana. The sequence continues at coordinate 17,548,926 of OY757940.1, read as the reverse complement.
TGTTCCTATCCTTATCATCTTAGCAAACTCTGTAGTTCAAACCAGGCTAGTACCTAGGTATTCAATACCCTAGGCCTGCTCTACAACCTCTTATCTCCTCCCAATGAATTTACACAAGATTACATTAGATTATTTCTATGACTACAATTGCCAATGAGCCATGCACTAAGCAACCACTTTTATAATCAATTTGTGCTTGAATTGTCTAGTTACCTTAATGTGTACTGCCAGCCCTGACTATAAATAAAAACTCTATACATAGATAACTTTTATATATGTATTGGAGCATAAAAAGCATTTAAAAAAATTTTTTTTTTTTTAAATTCTCAAACATGTAACGAGTAAAATGTTATATACCAATCATAGAAATGGTTGCATTTTACTCATTAAAAATAATTTTGTAAATCTGTCATTTTGTCTGTCATAAAAATAATTTTGTAAATTCTAAATGTCTGTCATAAAAGATATACATTTTGATATGGATTTAGTGAAATATGTTGATGGAAAACAAAACATTGAATGTTTCAATTTACTAAAGATGTAACATACAGGTAATATAGGTTGATTTACAATAAATGAACACACATTCAGATCAATAAGTGTACAGATTTCAAAATAAAAGGTGCATTAGTAATACTCAGACACCATGCACACTGTACTAAAGTCAAAATTGGCACCATCCTTCAGAATGCTGGAATTTTATTTCCCATCAGTTTGCTTATATTGAATATCACTTTGATCTTTGTACATCAATAGTCAGCACTTTTAAATCTAAATATTATCAAGCTTTTTTTTCTTCCCACTGGTATTCTTTTATTTCAAATTTGATTAAATATTGAGGATATTAGTTAACAGGAAAGCTTTTCCTGGATGTTTGAATAATTTGTGGATTGCTTTATACTTCATCTTTTAATACCCTGCATAACTAGTTTTAATTGTGAAATCTGAAGTAACTTTTCTTATTTTTAGGGTTGTAATAAGATGTTTAGAGACAATTCTGCCATGAGAAAGCATCTTCACACTCATGGTCCACGTGTACATGTATGTGCAGAGTGTGGTAAGGCATTTGTTGAAAGCTCCAAACTGAAGCGACATCAGTTAGTCCATACTGGTGAAAAGCCATTCCAGGTAAGTGTTTTATTTTTATATAAGATGTGTGTGTACGCATATAATAGCATTTACATTCTTGTTTCAAAACCAAAGATGGAGAACCACTTCATGTTGAAATTTGTGTACTGATAAGGTTGCACAGAAAAATTGTTTACAACAGAATCTAAAGTTGAAACTTTTAGAGAATAATTTTGTCTCAATTTAATTAATATATACTATTAAAAAGAAAAACATTAATTTTGATGGCTTTTATGTATAAATATTTGAATATCAGGTTCTTATATTGGAGTCATAATTGTTTTTTGTTTTTTTCACAACTCCATGCCTTGGTGATATCTTTTTACTAACTGTCAGGGTAGATAATATTTACTAATTATTAATGGCACTGAGTATAACAAGATCTTTTATTGTGAGATATCATAGTTGCCAGTAAGATAAGGGATGCCCATATTAACAAGGCCAATCTGAATTGCTTTAAAAAAAAAAATCAATTGTCAATCTTCTGATTGAACCTATGGTTATTTTTCCTACTATGTAAATTTTTTTTTTTTTTTTTTCCTAGTGCACATTTGAAGGGTGTGGTAAGCGGTTCTCTTTGGATTTCAACTTGAGGACACACGTGCGGATACATACTGGAGATAGGCCATATGTTTGCCCCTTTGATGGCTGCAACAAGAAATTTGCTCAGTCTACAAATTTGAAATCTCACATCCTAACACATGCAAAGGCAAAGTAAGTATGGCTGTTTTTGTTTTACCTTTTAATTGGACATTAAATAACATTTTTCTTTCTCTTTGGGATAAATGAGCTCCTCTGAAAGTCAGATTATTAATAACTATGCTGCATCCCATACATAAAGTATCTTTGTTCCTCAGAAGAGAAATCTGATAGTTACAGTCAACTAAATTATTAAAATTCTCATGTTAGTATAAATGTAACTTGGCAAAATGGCACAGCATTTTTATTAAAATGTAGAATCAATCTCCAATTTAATTTTCAGCTGAATGATAATTTTGTGGAGTTATTTCTTGATCATCCAAATTCTCTGTATACTGATCAGCATAACTTGATATTAAAATGAGTTTAGAGAATGCATATTTTTCCTTTTGATTTTTTTTTTTTTTTAATAACCTTTTGTTGGTTTATTTTGGATAACTCAAATGCTTGGAAGAGATCCTTTTAATTTCTGAAATTCCTCTTCCTGTTGAAGGCAGACATTAAAGAAAGTTGAAGCAAAAATATTTTTTAATGTATAATAATTTTAATGTATAATAATTTTAATACCGGACATTGGCCTAGCGGTTAGAGTGTTCGCCAATGGCCCTGGAGACCTGGGTTCAATCCCAGGTCGAGTCATACCAAAGACTCAAAAAATGGTACTTGATGCCTCCTTGCTTAACACTCAGCATTATAAGATACGGATCAAGGGTAAAGTGGAGCAATCCAGGGAAAGGAGTCGCGCCCTCCCCTACACCTTGGTGTAGTAAGCTATCGAAAAGGGAGCCTTCGAGTCACCCTCGACTATGGTCGCCAACTTTACTTATAATAATTTTAAAGAAAGTAGTACTCTAATTTGCATTTGAATCCTTCTCAGAAATTGATTGTTGAACACACTCTATTAAGTTTAAAATTTTATTGAATCTCACTGTCTCATTTTGCTTTGTTGCAAAAATTGCATTGAATTATAGGAGTATATGCATGTAATTATTTTCTCTGGTTTTGTATGACAAAGCAAGTGAATTTCTTATTTTTTAAAAATCCTGTTTTTTTTTGTTTTTTTTGTTTGTTGTTTTTTAGGTTTTCTTTCAGATTGTATTTGATCCTTTAAAAAGTTTATTCCTTTTCCTCTTCCAAATTTTAGAACGAGATGTGCAGATGAGCTGAATTTAATGCAGGGGATTGGCATTTGCAGTTATGATGATGGGTAAGTTGGACTGCAGACATTTTTATCTGTGTGTGTATGTTGTTTTTATATATATATATATATAAAATCTCCTTTCATAATGAAATGTTTATGACAATCAGCTTTTCTGCAACAATCTTGTCTAATTGTGATAATTGAACATCTTATCAAAATTAATTCTTATTCATACATATTATTTCTACTTATATGCAATTGATTTCTTGAATTTGAAGTGACTAGGAAACTTTGCAAATTAACTTTTTGTATTTACAGTGGATGTTTGTTTGTTTTTTGTTTTTGTTTTTTTTTATCTGCCACTTATAATTAAATTGGTTTGTAATCATGTGAAATGGGTAATGTAGAGAAAAAACTTTTCCCTCCTGAGAAGTCTTTAAGGCTAGAATTGTATAAATGCATGCCACAATCTGGATTAAATCTAGCCAAATGTTCATCCCATGTTAAAGAACATATCCAATCCTTTAATTAACGGATTAACTTTTACAATTTGGTTCTTTTTAACTCTTAGATATGTTTTGATGACTTGCATTTTTTGTTCATTGTTTAGTTTGATGAGTAAAATTAAATAACTGAGATATGTTTTAGCTATTTGTTCAGTCTGAGTAGTAAAACTGAAAAAATGGAAGTCTTATAGAAAATTTTATAAAGTGGAACTTTTTAGTTTGAAAATTGTTTTTATATGCATACAATCAAGATTTGAAGTTTATGACTTCAGAAATTAATTCATGGTTTGATGAATATACAATGTCACCTAGTATAACTTATCATTACTTGGAGAGGAACATCAGCATGTCAACTTGACTTCCTAAAAGATTGAGTAAACATACATGAATACATACATAGGATGAATACAAAAACACTCAATTTCAAGTAGTTGTAACATGAAGACAGATTTGGAATGTTTGTAAATGTTTGGAATCAGTATTTTTATGCTCATCCTATCTACAAAGATCTTTTGAGGGACAGCTTTAATTTTAAAATAATTTATTTTCTATTTATTTTGGAATTTGGTAAACTGAAACCATCAAATTAAAAAAAAAATGCTGGTAGATTAAATTTCTGTAGTTTCATTTGAGTCTTCTACCATATTTCTAATTCAAATATTGATTTATAATTTGAATTTATAAACTAATGGACTTGTATTTAAAGTCTCCACATTTCTTTCAACTAATCCTTGCATTAGATGCATGTAAGCTTCCTGAAACATTTTCTATTCTTTTCTGATGACTTTATGACCCATTTTATGTGAAAATTGAAATTAATTCAGTTTTTTGCATAACAGCAAACATTTTGGAAGTTAGGAACCAGTTTTCTTAATTTGAAAAATTATCAGTCTTTGAATTAAGAATAAGTAAATTAATTTTCATAAAAACTATCATTTGAAAATTTTTAATTTTTGGGATGAGGAATTGCAATTATACACTGATCTATTCACATTAGTGTCCTCATCTTGGTTGCTACAGTCATGTTTCAACTGGCTGAAATATAACTATAACAACAAAGATGAGGAAATTTAGAGTACATCAGTGTATAACCATTTGAACTTGGACAAATTTATATTGCTATCTGAATTGATTTCCAAGTTGCTCAGTTCTATAGATATAGGTGCTTCATAATATAATAAATAGCAAGCTGATCTTGCTATTCACTACTACAATGAATTTAATATTTATGGGGTACTCAATGCTTGTTGCTTTGTGTCAAAACTAAATATTATTTAGTGTTTTAGAGCATTACTTTTTGATGTAAATGGCTAACTAGCTGGTCATGCATATCCATTACTGTAGTGGTGAGTTCTATTCTCACAAGGTGTCCCATACTTATGGCTTTGTCACAAATCTAAACTGTTTTTGATAAATTGTTACTTATTAGCTATAGATGTACATTTCAGGTTTTTGATATTATAGTATTTTAATGTTCAATATCAATAAAAAGATTGTATGCTGCTTACTAAAAATTCTCTAACAATTATAGAGTATCAAATTAGTTGCAAATCCTTTTGGGTTTTTTTTTTTTTTTTTTTGTTTTGTTTTTTATACGAAATTGGCATCTTTAACTTTCACATTTGTTTCATTGGTGCTTTAATAAATTTTGTTTGTAATTTTCTTGGTTTTTATCTTATTCCAACATTTAACAACCAATGAAAATGCAAATAAATTTCCTTTTTTAACCAATCTGAACTCAAGAATTTTTTTTTTTATTCCTCTTAACCAGTTTGTCAGTCTTTCAATTCTGTTAACTTTTTCTCATTTTAAAACTTTTAAAAGCTGATCAATTTTTGCAATATTGATATAACCATTTTTAATTTTTCTCATAGAGCTAATTTAGAGCAATTTTCTTTTAAGTAATTTATAGGGTTTTATTGATATTTAAGTCCTGGTATATAAAGCCTTAAAATGCTATATGTGCTTTTTAGTGATCTTGCACTACAGAATCATTGAGAACAATGGTGCTCTGTTTCAATCTGTATGTCTAGCTTAATACCTTTCATGTACATGTCATACCATTGAAAAATGTCTGGCTTGAAAAAAAAAACTTGCTTCAAATTAATTTTCACTAGCAAGAACTTGAAAAAAGAATGGCATTTTAAGAGTTAGTTTATTTTTATATATATTAGTCACATTTCTTGAAGGAAGAATAGGGTTTAATATATTTTTCATCTTCCATAAACTTCTTGTATCAACCTATTTCTAAAATAAGTCATTTAAAACTTTTGTAAATGTTTTCCTTCCTGGAATGTAGGATTTATTTGACTGAAATATTACTTAACTCCAAACATGATTGGTTACTACAAAATATTTTTAGTGCTGTTCTGATTCTCCCCCTTATTTTAGAGTCCAGTTTTGTTTATCGGTTAAAACAACTCTATACTTTTTCTTAAGTGGAAAATCTTGTTAGATTAACAATTTGTTTAGAGGGGACTCTACTATTTCTATTGGTGATTTTTATATTTTCAATTCAATTACTGAATTTTTCTTATTAAATTAATCCACAAAGACTTATTAAATAGCTTTGTTTGAAGCTGAAAAATGAATGCACTGTAGATGTACGTTCTACCTCTAGCAACATCATTCAAAGTAGGCAACTTTTAGTTTTGTTAGAAAAACATTGCATACTGGTTACAACTTGTGATACTTTTTTTCTTTTCTTTAAGTGGGGAAACTTCCTTTCAAGCCTTGTTAGATTAATCAAATAAGAACCAAATTTTCCAAGCTGTTTTTCTTGATGGAAATAATTGCATCTTGAATGCAGGAATTTACTTGATTGAATTGTTTCAACATAGTATGAAATTTCTAATTCAAATAATTGAGTCACTGTTTGAAATTCTACCAAATAAATTCCTATCTTTTCTTCTCTAATTTTCTAACAAATTATTTTTGTTTTCTGTGCAAGATGTAATTAACAAATTTTTCTTTATCATACTCAGTTACTGACAAGCCATTTTTATTAATTTTGAATAGTAAATACTTTTTGCTTTATTTCTTTTTCTGAATTAGAATTATCAGTTTGAGTTGAGATGGATAATTAAGGTGAAAGAAAATACCAGTTAAAACTATTTTTTTTAAAAAATGGTTGATGGTATCTAAAAATAAGATACTAAGTTTATTTTTCTTTATAGTTTTGTTTTGTTTGTTTTTGTTTTTTTTGTTTTTTTCTTAATCCAGATTGTGATTTTTCTCTCTAATAATGGTAAATCTCTATATTTTTTCCTCTTAATTTCATTGTCCACTTTAGGAAAAAAACAATCTTTCATCGGTGCTTCATATGCAACAATGACTCTTGTAGCACAATTTTCTAGTATAATTTTTCAGTTTCTTTTATATTTATCTGCTTCTCTCCTCCTCCTTTTTTTTAAGGCTTATTATTTATCCTCTTTTAAATGGATTTAGCATTTGGTTCAGTTCTCATGGAAACAGTTAGTTTTGATAACTTCATAATTTTTTTTTTTTTTTTTACCCTAATTTGTTCAGACGATTTTTTTTTTTTCTCCATCAAATACTGAAGTTTCTGAAAATTCTCTTGTATTTAATGAACTAACTTCATTGAATGCTTGCTGTTGCTTTTCTTGCTTTCTCATTGGGTTTTTTTTTAAATTTCTATATTTCAAATAGTATAAAATGATTGAATTTAACTTTGATCAAGTGAAATATTTTCCTCTTACATACACTGCTAATATTTTCTAATGCTTCTTACAAAGTTGGGTTGTGGAAATTTCCACTCGATGCATGTCATATGGAAATACACACTTCTCTTTGTAGCCCCTTTCTTACATTTCCTTCAAATTAACTTTGAAATTGTTTTCTTTTTTTTTTTTTTTTTTTTTTTTTTTTTTTTTTCACTCGATCCTTTTTTTATTTTTCTCTCTCTCTCTCTCTCTTTTTCTTCCACTTATATTCCGTTTGGTTACATTTTGCTACAATATTTTCAACTTTTATATTTTAAGACTTTTCACTTTTAATTGCTGCTGGCTACTCATCACAATTTGCACAGAAAATTCAGTCTTTTTGCTCAACAGTACAAAATTTTACATATAGATGTGTTAAAGCAAATATTACACCTGTCCCATAATGGCTGTTACATTAAATGTAACTACTAATATGAGAGAGGTAGTATTTTTGTGAAATAAGTATCTAAATATACTCTATCCTTTCCACGACTTAAAATTTTTAGGTTTTCTTTTTTTTTTTTTTTTTTTTTTTTTTTTTTTTTATAAAGCTCCATTTCAGATCCATCAAAAATTTACATTAAGAATGCTTTTTTAAAAAATTTTATTATTATTGATAACTCATTAGCATACCAGTATGTATTGGACAACTAAAACTTTACATATTAATATTCACACAGCTTTGGTAGATCCTGTCTAGATCTGAAGAATGAATCAGCAGACATATGTTAACATCAAAAATTAGAGGTTCAACTGTCAGAACAATTTTTGGCATTTAGATACTAGTTTATAAACCAAAACAAACTTTCAACTTTTAAAGTCATAATTCTTACATTTGTATTGTTATTTCTGGCAAGTTTATTCTCTTTCCAAATTGTATTTATATAATTGTATTTTTAAATCTTCTTTCACCCTCTCAAGATATTGAATAGATTTTTTTTTTTTTTATAACTTGGGTTATCTCTGTAATACAATGTTTAATGAAACTAGTATACATTTTGGGGAAAGGTGACTTAATGACCTATGATTTTGTTCCTAAGGACATTCACATTTTTGTGTATGTGTGTACACATACAAACACATGCATACAATCTCATTTAATGTGTATACTTTTAGTTGTGGTATGGTTTTCTCCCAATTTCCCAAAGTTTTTAACTGTGAAATGATGTTTACACCAGCCCTGTTTTATCTCCATAGGAGCGAATTGCTTATGCTCTAGTCCACGGTGCTCACGTCGGCAAGCCCGAGACACCACAAGCCCCTGAACCTAATGGTTTGTGTCATACTTTCATCGCAGATTATAAAACTTCTGTTAGTTCTGCTTTCAGTATTGTTCTCAATCTGGTTGAAAGGCATTACAGCAGCATGAAGTTTGACTTTTTAGATGTCTATTTGACCTTAACTTTTTCTCCATAAACAGCTTTCAATAGTGTTGCATGACTCTGAAACTTCAATTCATATAAGCATAACTTAAAAGAACTCTGCATGGAGAATGTTCTTATCAGTTAACCAGCTTTGTCAACCTGACCTGCTTTCTTTCTTGCGCTCTCTCACTCTCTATCTCTCCGGTCTGCTTTTTATATATATATATATATATATATATAATAAAAACATCTCTGTAGGTCAACAATGTGTTGCTGGGGAAATAATATAGAAGTGCTTTGTATTTTCTAAAACTTGTCTTTGTGGTGCAAACCTGTTTGTGTTGTATTTTGGGCTTTTCCTCTACTCCCACTTCCATTTTTAAAAAAAAAAAAAAAAATTTTTTTCTTTTTTTATTTTTGCAGGGGGTGGGTATAGATATTAATAGTCTAGCAAATGATTATCATGTAATTTTTTTGTAACTGCTGGTTTTGGTCTCTCTCCCCTTCCCCATTTTTCTACCCTTTTTCATGTTAAAGCAGAAATTATCACAAATGTTTAAAATCAGAATGCTTAATTTTTAATTTGCTAAATTTCTAAAGCTTCTATTTTTGAGGGTGGTGGTTATTTTATAATTCATTTAAACTTTTTTTTTTTTTTTTTTTTTTTTTTTTTTTTAAGGCTATTAAGATCTCTTATCAAATGACTTCTATGTTAAGTCTCAGGGAAATCAACATTTGTGGTATTGAGCTTTTATTCCCTCCTTGCTTTTTAAATGTTTTAAAGATGAGGCTTAAAATATTTAGTGGTAGTTAAGGCTTTTTTTTTTTTTTTTTTTTTTTTTTTTTTTCTTACAAAAGTTATTTGTTGCTTTCAATATTTGCTTCCTTTCTCTGTAATTTTTAGTCATTCTATAAGCTGGCTTTATATGTTACAATGAGTGCTTGATGCTGTTAGTTTTATTTGAATGAAGTGTTTCAGTGCTTTTCTCTTTCTCTTTTTTTTTTTTTTTTTTTTTTTTTTTTTTTTTTTTTAATAACCTTCCCTGTACAGGATGCATATTTTGTACAAATTTATATGCATTATTAGTCTGTATTGTCCTAATCTGCTGGAAAATTTTATTTGTGCTTTTTTTTTTTTTTTTTTTTTTTTTCCTCTCTCCCCTCTCTTGAGAAATAATAAAACTTTTGGCCTTCTTATTAAGGTCTCTTAACACAAGATGCTTACTGCTGGACAATTCTGTATATGTAAGTATAATTATTTTTATCAGTCTGAATTGCTAAGCTTAGGAATTATTATACCATGATGTACTCTTTTGTTCTAACCTTAGTTGTTATAATCACCTTATCACTATTGTGACTATAAAAACAAGGATTACATATTTACTATGAGTGTATTATACTTATTTTTAATTTTGATATTTCTATATATCTTTAAGATTTTTTAAAATTGTAAGTGGTTAAAAATTTATCTTTTATCTTTGACTTTAATTCTTGGTCATTTTTGTAAGTTACTCCTTTAAGTTTGAGAAATCATTTTATTTCTGTTGAAATTAATCTTTAAAGTGTTATGTTGTCTATATTACTTAAAATGCCCTAATTCTATTAAAATTATTGCTTAGTAATAGAAATTATGTTGCATATACTTTAATATCTTTCAAAAGGATTAAAGAAAAATTTATTTCATAGACTTAGAATGCTCTAAAATATAAATACTTATGTCAAGATATTTTTTGAAAAAGAAATGCATTTAATCAAATCAACTCCCAATTCTAACCCATTATGTTTTTGTTCTTTCTTTCTTTCTTTCTTTTTTTCTTTACCTGCTTTATTGATTAGTGTGAAGAAGAAGCGGATGAATGTTAGCAGCCTTTCTTTCCTGGAAATATACAGTAAGTTTTTCCTGCTTTCTGTTAATAAATATTTGGCTTTTCAATAAAAGCTTATGGTTTGTTTTTTCTTCACTCAAAATCCTAAATCTGACACTATTGATAATAAACTAGCATAGTGTTATAATGCAATTCATAAAAATCTCATATTTTGGCTGTAGATGTCTGCATTATGAGTTAACAGCACAGAAAATTAGATCTGCAAGCAGAGTTCAAATGTTTGTATTCACTTCATCCTAATATCTTTGGAAAAAGCATTAATCCTTCTCTTTCTCCATATTTAGGGCAAACTGAACTCTATCATTGGTAGAGGGCAATCAGTCTAGAAGGACAACTCTAAATTTAAACCCCTTTATCCCAACATGTGGCAAGGCTCATTACTCTATTGTACAGACATTGGAGATGGATTTACTCTTGTGCTGGACCTGACAAAAGAATGATGAGATGGGATTTTTAAATGTTTATATACTTGAAATATATAACTGAAGGTTCAATATAACATGTACATAGAATAATTTTAACTTCTGTACGTTAAGGTCTCTTCAAAATATCTGGCTATGTTTGTCTTGTCAACCATATGAAACACACCGTCTCATGTATCTGGTTGTCTCTGTCTTTTCATTAACATAGTTTCATATTAAATAATTTCATATTTCTTTACAAAAATTTTTTACATTTAGGAATATAATAAACCTTGTCATTTTTTATTTTGTTTTGTTTGGTTTTATGGCAGGTCAACCATTCTAAGGTTATTTTTATGCTGAAATTGGATTTTTATTTTTGTATTTTGAATGTATTTTCATAATTTAGTTCTGTTTTCTTTAAAGTTTAGAATTTTGCTGCTTTTTAGTTGAAAAAGTCCTGTTAGGTTTCTTGCCTTAAAGTATCTCTTTTTGATAGGGCTAACCTTTTGCATTCCAGAAAGATGTATTTTACCGTGATTTTTGCCACATTTCAATTTCACCTGTTCCTCTTTACTATGACGGCATGAGTTAGCCATATATGAGCATTATGTAATTGGTTTGAAGGAATGTAATATAAACTTAGTTTTTAAATTTTAGTTCAATTTTAGCCAAAAATATTGATTCCTTTATTCTAAGATATTCTTTCAGCATAATTTTCTTTGTGTTTTTCAGAACTCCAAATTCAAATGACTGTGGTCAGACTGATGGATATTTGAGCTTGCTCAGATTTGCAGGATTAAGTCATTACAAAGAGGGGAAAACAAATTGATAGTATTACGTTCTGTAGATATGTACGAAAAAAAAAAATCTAAAATTTTGAAAGAAAAAAAATTATAAAAGGAATATGAATATTTGGAACTTTTTTTTTTTTTTTTTTAAAGCAGCACTACAATGTTTGCTGAAGACACTGATAAAAAATTTTTTTTCATCTTGAATTCCATTACTTTGAATATTTTAGCTCTCCATGTACTACCTATATGCCTGTGTTTTTATAATACTGGCACAACTACTACATTGTAATATTTATAATTCCATATGGCAGTAAATGGTTGTATTATGTCCTAATGTTCTCTTATCTTTCCTGGACATTTTCTAGCCACTGCTTGCTTCAGGATTCACTTAATGTTGCAATGATACAATCTTTATATTAACACAAGCGGCTGTTGCTGCTGTTACAGCTCAAACTACTTTTTACTACACTTGCTGCCACTGGTGGTAGATGTAGACACTGAATGGATCATCACATTAGAGCCTATTGTGCTCTTTTTTTTTTTTTTTTTTTCTTTTTTTTCCCCTCTCTCTCTCTCTCTAAATGAAGCCTTGTCACCACAACTTTGTACATACTACTGATAGTGAACTTGCCTCATCCAAGCACAGTCTACTACAAACCTTCAGTATGTGTATGTGCACGCACCTGTTGTTGCTAAGGTTAGATGTTTGACAGATTTGTGAAATGTCCCTCCCTCTTTTCCCCTCCTCTGGAAACACAAAACTGCAGACAGAGCTCTTCCTGGGCAGGACAAGCAAATCTAATTTATATCCCCCCTCCCTCACACTTTTTGTTCTCTTTTGATTTACCACATTTTCCTGCTCTCCTGAAGACTACTACTTCACAAATAAGGACCTAACAAGAGTTGAAAGCCAGCAGATTTAAAAAAAAAAAAAAAAAAAAAAATTTTTTTTATCATTACATAGTGTACTTTGTGATGCCCATGGGGAAAAAAACAAAATAAAGTAAAAGAAAATTGAAATAAAACTTAAAAATGAATTAAAAAAAAAAGGGTTTATAAGATTTTTGTTTTATTTCCTTTGCATCATATCACAGCTTGTAAATTGTCTTTAGTTATTAATAACTGTATACATTTATTAAGCCCCCTATCCACATTGTACTTTTTAAAGATGTATATTTGCTCTTAGTAATGTAAAAATGTTGGCTGATGAAATATTTCTGCACCAAGGAACAATGCTTAATTTTTTATCTCAAATATATAAAACTATTTCTGCCAATGTAATAATCCTTTTTTAACCAACTGTGCCTGGGGAGCTCTCTTTTATTTATTATATATATATATATATATATATATATATATATATATATGTGCTAAATTTTCAAACTGGAAATAAAAAATATTAGTTCATATGTGGTACAATAAACCAAGATGTCTTGCTGAAGAAAGATGTCAGAAAAGGATTATTTTGATAAAATTTCTTTAGTTTTTGTGGTGAATTTTGTATGTTCTCTCCTATTTCATCTTCAAGCTTAAAAAATTGTAACAGCAAAGCCTTTTTACCAAAATTCTAGACTGATTTTGAGGCATAATCATTATCACCAACTCATATCATGAAATTCTATTGTAAACATTTCAATCAACCCATTTGCCAGCTTTTGTCAAATTTAAAATATTTCAATTGGAGATGAGAAATAATTGGGTTGGCTGAAACATGTTGATAGTGCCCGGAAAAGGTTCAATTGTCCAAAGACATTCTGGTATGTTAATGAGCTTTCTAAAAGTTCTCCCCACACAATAGTAGAAAGTAAAAATTTCATAATCATACGGTTACAGGGCACTATGGAAACTGCCAGCCTTTTAAACTTGCACACACACACACAGTGATACCTTGAGTAATGTTGCTTCCTGCTATCATTTTTAGTTATGTCACCAGTTTGAAGCAACTATTTTATTATAAATTGATTTTCTTGTACAAACCAGGAACAAATTAATTTAAATGGGGGTGGAAGGAATTGTCTCAATTAGCATCAGTTGTGAATGATGTGCAATTTTTCTTTTTCCCCCTCCTACTTTGAACAAATTAGTAACCCAAATCAAGGTACCAGTGTGTGTGTGTGTGTGCTCATGCACACACATACACAACTGAAAATTGGAATTAAGCCATATTACTTTTCAGACTTAAAAAGCATTCAGATTTTCCATCACAAAAAACTTAGTGATTGATTTCATCTATATGAAATAATCTTTGCCTTGCAGTCATGCCACGATTTAAATACAGGTTTATGCGAGATCACTAAAGTTAAGCAATGATGAGTCTGTTAAATACCTAAATGAGTGACTGAGTAAACAACAATTTTTATTCCAATGTATTGTGGGCAAAGTCATTAAGTTTAACAACACTTGAACAAACTTGTTTATCTTCTATATTACATTTAACAGTACTTGGTGAATTCTTTTGGATTTCAAAAAATGAGCTTATGAATCTTGTCTATAACATTAAGATGTTTTCAAATTATAAATATGTAATCATCTTAAAAAAACAAATTGTTTTGTTGAATATAATAAATAGCTGATAAGTAGTAATACTTGTATTAGTGAATCACAATCATGAATTTTTGCTTTTTAAGATTTAAATTATTTAACTCGCCAAATTGTTGAATTAAACATTGTTAAATTTTATATGTATATAGTTCTTTAAGCAGGAAATTAATAGAGGGGAAAAGAAATCTCACTCACTTGAAAAAAATTTCCCAAAAATTCTTGGGTTATTTTTCACAAAATTAAATGAAAAATGTGGTTGATGTCTGTTATATGAAATGATCTTAGGTAATCAGTCACAATATATTAAATATTTAACAATGCTGAAAAATTTATCAAAACTACATTGCAAATAACAATTTCTGCAAGTAATTTTTCACAAAAATGCTAGTCCTTTTCAGGACTATATAGACCAAGCCTTCTCAAATCTTTTTACTTGATGTACCCACTGTAACCAAATTTCATTTCCATTCACCTACACAAAATTGGTTGAATATTAAATTACAAAACAAAACTAATTTACCACTGTTTAATACGATTTATGAACAAAAAATTGGAAAACAATTTAATTCTTGGATTGTTTTTCATTAATCAGTTTCAAGATTAAGATTTTTTTTTTTTTCCTCTCCCTCCAAAGCTATATATTGTAAATGGAATATTGGGTCATTTAACTGTTGCAACAGGATTTTTTTTTTTTTTTTTTTTTTTTCATTAAAAAAAATCTTGTTTCGGGTATTATATTTAACTTTTTTTCTTAAGAGAATTTTTATGCTCTTTATAAAATGAGATTAAATGTTTTTAAATGTTTTCTTTCATGAAAATCTGATTGTTATTAATGATAGCAGAAAGATCTGGATCTTTACAGACCCAGATCATGTTTTGAATGGGTAATGTGTGAATGACCTCACACTCGGTTATTCTGCTAGGTATATGACATGGCAACTAAGCTATGTGATTCTGTGAATTTTTTTTTTTATAAATTGATTTATAGATGCAAAACAGTAAATTCATTTCCCTGTGGTCTTTTTTTTTTTTTTTTTTTTTTTTTTTTTTTTTTTCCCTAAATGGACCACTTCGAAAAGCCCTGATATAGACAAGTAGTTGGAGTATAGGGGTAAATTACCCCAAATGGTAATTGTTCAATTTCATTAACAATACCAAATGATCCTAAATCTCATTTTCTTCTTTCCAAATCTCTATATAGTCATGTTAAAGTAATGGCAGAAAGTATTCTCTAACCACTGATATAGACTATATATCTAGCAGTTTTACCTAAATTGACATAGATGCATCATTTGAAAAGTCTTTCTGGTATTATATATAAACCAGTTGTGATCAAAATACTTAATGTATGCAAAAAGTATATTGGTTGAAGCTTTAAGTTTTTAAAAGATGTACAACTTAGCAACTTGTACAATAAAGTGATGAATCTGTGCTAATTTGAAAAAAAAATTTGAGCAAAGTGTTTTGGTGAAACACCGGATTGTACAAGTGCAGCATCCTCCATACTCACCAGCTGTAACTTTTTTTTCTTGTTTCCAAAACTGAAAATTTGTCTCTGAAGAAATATGGAAGAATAGTTTTGCACAATTATCAAGGAGTTTCATAGGAACTTAAACCAATGGAAACCTCACTTGAGTAAGTGACATTTTAGCCCATGTCATGCAGTCCAAGAGATTACCCTGCAAAGTTGGTAAATACAGTTTCAGTTTTGATAAACACACTTTGTATCTCAATCATACAGCCTTGTCTTTTCTTTGATGCTTTTTGACTGAAAAATATTCCTTCACGTTTTGGTGGGGTAACCAAAGGAGTTAGATTTCATCTTTTTTTTTCCTTTCTTTCCCCCTCTTCTTTATATGGTCATCTTTTTCCTATAGCTTTAAATTAACACGCATATATATGTCAATTTTGTCCAGAAAATAAAACCCTGGTAACAGTTGGAAGCTTTTTTTATATATATATATATATATATATATATATATATATATATATATATATCTCATAGCTGTCTTTTTCCCTACCCACCATTTTTAAAGAAAAGTTCAAATAAAAGGAAGAAAACCCTGAATGTAAAACATGATGGCAATCTGCAAATTCAACTTCCACTTTGAGCCAAAGCTAAAGACAAATAAGATGCTCTTTGTTGAAAATTCTGTATCTCACTTCTGAACTGAAGAATATGGAGGCAGCTTTTGGTCCAAGTTCCAAGACTAGACATTTAGATAGCCTATCTATAATCATTATGGAGCATGTCAACTCCACAGTTCTGTGCTTGTCAGCTGATTTGACATGAACAATTAGAAAATCCAAGATCAACACATCCTCTGACATGCTGATAAGAGGTCTCTGCTGATCTGTCACTATGGAATTTTTTTTACCTTGTCCTGAAATTCGTGTATAACCCTTGCCATATCTAAAGGCCCCCTCCCCTATAATACACATGGAACAACTACTAACTGACAATGGTTCACTACTGAATTACTGATCAGAACATTTTCGCCCATGTCATGCAGTCCAAGAGATTACCCTTAATTGGATTGAGTGTTCCCTTTCCTAGAAATCAAAAAGATTTGGTAACTAAAAAGCTATATTGATGACATCTTGAAAATATGAAAGTACAGCAGCCATAAACTGCACAGCTAACTCTGTTGGAGCAAGATAAAATTCTGCAAGACTTCAAACATGTACAGCTGTACTTTTTATTACCATTTATTAAAAGAAAGGAAAGTCAGACTGCTCCACTGTAAAGATTCTTGGCCGAGTCCTAAATAGACTTCTTTCTATTGCTGAAGACAACCTTTGTGAGATTGAGTGTGGCTTTCAAGCAGGATGTTGAACTAACATAGTCTAAGAAAATAAATTAAGATAGGGCTGTATGGCACATTCTTTGACTTGACCAAAACATTTAATGCAGCTGAATTGAACTTTGGAAGATACTAGGGAGAATTTCTCAATATTTGTCAAGTTTCATGACCAGATCAAACTCTGTGGTAACTTATAACAGCCATTCCTCATGCTGAACAGAAAAATAAAACTGCATCTTTGCCCTCATCCTATTCTCTGTATGATGTGATAAAGAAGTGTGTATCCATTTCCATGCAGATAGTAGTCTGTTTAACCTAAGATGGCAGGCCCGCTCCAAGACAGTGGACCAATTTGTCAGAACTGCTGATGCTGCTCTTATTACTCATAGAATGTGTGTGCTGCAGTACATCAAATCCTGCTGAACTTTTTCTAAATAAAACTGAGGTTCTTCACCTGACATTGAGAGACAGCTAGTACCATCCTACTATCTTAATCAGCCAATTAACAAAACGGTCAAAAGAATTCACATATTCTTTGACATCAAGAATGATAAAGAGGTTGACTTGTTCAGGTGATTAGTGCATTTTGAAGACTAAAAATGCAACATATCAGGAAGAACAAGACAGTAGTAGCATTCATCCTCTTCTTTGGCACTGAGTTTTGGATAATCTATCACTGCCACACCCACTACCTTGAACGATTCCATCAATGCTGCTTACATACCATCTTCAACATCAGAGCAGCTCATCACAAAAATCTAAGTCCTTGAAACTGCCAAAATCATGAGGATTGAAGCTATGTTGCTCAAGACACAGTTGAATTAGCCAGATCATGTTGCCAAAATGGAAGACTACTGCCTATTGATTGCTCTGTCGGCTGGGGCTGTAGAATTCACCGACTGCTTCTCTGCAGAGGGGTAAGACCCCCACCAACGAGTGTCCTGGATATGACACTAAACAATTTGATGGTGAAGTTCCAGTAATGTTGGAGCTTTGGGGAATGCGGGGTACACCTTCATTGCTATTGCTCCCAGGTCCATTCTGGCCTGGAATAGTAGCACCTGACAGGGCCCTATCTATGGGTCAAATAGAACTAAATTGCATACTTATGCAGAACTGAGTTGTTTGAAATAGAACTGTTTTTGACATTGAAACTGTACTTAGGCTAAACTGAATAGCTTGAAATAGAAATGTTTTTGACAAACTGTGTACTCATGGTAAACTGGATTGTTTGAAATAGAACCGATTATTTGTATAAAAATGGATTTGGTGTTAAATAACCTACAAAGGTTGATATGCCATAAAAACCCAACTAACCAACTGCCTATTGAAAATAGCATTATTCAAGGAGTAGTACAATAACAGTGCTGGAGGAATGCTATGAAAGAAATCCAAAAACACCCTTAAAAAATGTTCATCTGTGAAATTGATGATAAACAGCAGACTTCCAACATAATCAACAAACCATCATAAAATCTTCACTCATTGAGAACAGGCATGAAGGAAAAAAGGCAGAACATCAAAAACTGCTAGGCTGTAACAGAACTAACAACTTCTTCAACCTTATTCTGGAACGACTGTAGTGGGGGTGCTGCCTGTTTGTTTTTTTTTGTTTTTTTTTTTAATGGGTTCTTCATATTTACCAACCCCTCCACTCGGGCAGGATATGACACAAGGTCAAATATTTTTTAAGCAGAGTTTAACAGGTTTGAATTCAGAGTTTTCCTTCTCCTAGACTAGTTGCCTCACCAAGGCTGAAGAACCTAGTCTGCCCTACTATTTACCCATACACTGGAGGGAGAATAATTGGATTCATACCTTTCCCAAGGGTATTAGTGCTATGTGAAATGCAATCAGTCTTGTCCAGGATTTGAACTCGTATTGCCATTTTCATTTCCTACGACGATAACCATTACACCATGGGTTCTTAAAGATAAAATATTACACTCCACTCCATATTAAAGAAAAGAAGAATTTGAGGAATAGCTGTATGGCTGAATTTTAGCAATGTGTGACAGATTTGGAATGTTGAAATAGGAGATAGTACTATTTGATATTAGGAAAAACCCAAACATTATTGTACTGGAATGAGATGGAAAATCAGATGGCAAAAAATGTAAAAGTTCTAATGAACAAATTGAAACTATATCAAAGTGGGAAACAGACTTTTTGACTTTAGAACAATTTTAAAATTTTCCAAAACCCCAAATATGACATCTATTGATTTCATCAATGAATTTATGAGAAGAAACTAGAACTTTGTGAATTACAGTTGAAAAATTTGCAAATTGAATACTGACCTCCAGTCAATTAAAAGATAAGTTCAAAAGTTTCAAACTAACAGAAAATAGCCAGGGCCACATTTGATGACCTGACTTATAAAAATATGATCTAACAACTAAAAGCAGTATTAGATGAGACAAACTCTGGAAATACTTGAGTGAGTCAGAAGTTTTGCAATATTTTGCTAACTTAAGGCACAATTTGATTCCAGTGTATGGTTTTGTGGAGGTTATAAAGGTGACAAACCATACTTAAGTGTGAGATGCCAAGTTTGCCTGATGCTCTCCAAGTGCTACTTGCTGGATTTGCCTACATGACTTGAAGCATGGCTTTGCAATCTACACATTTTAGGCTTATTTGACCTTGCCCAAGGTTTTTGCAACCTGAGTGAAATTTTTTTCCGCTTACTGTACTGCACCTTCACATTTTTCACAACAAATGTTATTGGTTGCTTCTGTAGCATTGAGATTCAGTTCACACTTGTAAAGCATAAGTTCCTGAATTAGACTACATTGCACATTTATCTGTGTGGCTTTCAAATCACACATAGAGTGGAGCAATGCACATGTCAGCTCATCAACTACTACAATACTATCAACCACAGCAGGTACCTTCCATGGCTTTAACTGTTTTGGTCATATGATATACATACTGCAAACAAGCCATACTCAGGAAGACTAATAATGGTAAACCCCAATAAGGGGTGTACTAAAATAACAATTTTTGTAGATCTGATTGTAGGTTGGGTTGGGTTTTATGGCATATCAACCATTGCAGGCTGTTTAATGCCAAATCCTGTTTATACATGTATATTAACTATATATGATTTGGTTTGGTTGGGTTTTTATATCATATCAACCATTGTTGGTAATTTAATGTTAAATCCTCTTTATATACATTATTTACATTTTTTGGACTATTGTCCTCATCTTTGTTGCCATGTTTATCACAACGTTTCAGCTGTTGTACACTCCAGCCTTCTTGTGGTTGGAATGTCAAACTTAGCCCTTTATTTTGTTCACCGGGGTAGAG
Organism: Sepioteuthis lessoniana; assembly: GCA_963585895.1. NCBI lineage: Eukaryota > Metazoa > Mollusca > Cephalopoda > Myopsida > Loliginidae > Sepioteuthis > Sepioteuthis lessoniana. The sequence goes on along the minus strand of OY757940.1, from coordinate 17,528,625 downwards.
TGTCCTAGTTCCACAAGCCATGTTTAATGGATGCCAGTTATCTCCTGTTAATTTCCCCTCTGAAAGTTCTCCACTACCTTCACCAGGCATTTAACTTGCACTCTTTTGGGTATATCACTGGATCTAACCAACGCCTTTATCCACTGTGCCATGTGTCTTCTCTCTCTCTATGTATATATATATATATATATATATATATATATATACACAATTTGGTTGGGTTAGGTTTTATGGCATATTAACCATTGTAGGTTATTTAATGCCAAATCCTCTTCATATATATATATATATTAAATATTTGGTTTGATTGAGTTTTATGGCATATCAACCATTGTAGGTTATTTAATGCCAAATCCTCTTCATATATATATATATTAAATATTTGGTTTGATTGAGTTTTATGGCATATCAACCATTGCAGGCTATTTAATGCTAAATTCTCTTTATACATATGTATTAAATATGATTTGGTTCGTTTGGGTTTTATGACATATCAACCATTGTAGGTTAATTAATGCTTCTTTATACATATATATTGAATATATATGGTTTGTAAACATTTTGTTGATAACATTTTCAAATGAGCCTGAGCTCATTTCTTTTCCACACAGTTAAATGATTTCAAGTATTGCTATCTAATATGAAAAATTCTATTTACTATTAATCATTTGTTTGCACACAGTTAAATGGTTTTCAAGTACTGCTATGTAACAGTAACAATTTAACATCAGTCATTTGTTTGCACACAGTTAAATAGATACACATGATACATAAGAATTTAGTTTGTTGGTAATTTCACTTTTAAAGGAGTTAGAACTAATTTGTTTGCATACTAGTATTGCTATTGTTTCTAAACTATTAAATGGTTTCAATTATTGCTATGTAACACAAATAATTTTATTCAATATTAATCATTTGTTGGTAGACAGTGAAGTGGGTACAAGTATTGCTACTTAACACTATTCATTTTAATACCTATAATTCAATTTAGGCACACAGTTAAAGAGTTTCAAGTATTGCTATTTAACACTAATAATTCTATTCAACACTATCCATTCATTCTCATACAGTTACATGGTTCCAAGTATTTCTATGTAATACCTATAATTCTATTTAGGTACACAGTTAAAGAGTTTCAAGTATTGCTATTTAACATTTAATAATTCTATTCAATATTACTCATTAGTTTGCATACAATTAAATGGTTCCAAATATTTCTATGTATCACTAATGATTCAATTAAACCTCAATGATTTGTTTACAGACTGTTAAATAATCAAAAAGTTCTATTTCTGACAATCCAATTTAGCATAAGTCATTTGTTTGCACTCAGTTTAAATGTCAAACAGTTTTATTTGATCAATAGATAGAACCCTATCAGGTACTACCACTTCAGGTCAGAGTGGACCTGGTAGCAATGGCAATGAAGGGGTACTCCACGTTCCCCAAAGCTTTAAGATTGGAGCCTTACCATCAAATTTTTTAATGTCATATCCAAGATACTTATTGGGGAGGGGATCTTACCTCTCTGTAGAGATGCAGTTGGTATATTCTATAGCCCTAGCTAACTGGGCTGGATAAATTAGAGAGCTCCTGAAGGAAATTGTGTATCAATGCTAGAACCCAAAAATAAGTGCTAAAAATGACTTATAAAACCTCAAAATGTGTTATAGAGGGGAAAAATTGCAAAATGAGTGAATGACAAATACCTTAAAAAGTTGGTGGGGAAAAAACATTTAATGCAGCTCTTTTGAATAGTGGCTATAGTTAAACTATGTTGTTGAGCCTGAATTAAGAATTACTATAGTTGTGCTATACAACAATATGGTTGAGCCTGGCTTGAGAATTACAATAGTTGTGCTATACAACAATATGGTTGAGCCTGGCTTGAGAATTACTATAGTTGTGCTATACAACTATGTGGTTGAGCCTGGCTTGAGAATTACTATAGTTGTGCTATACAACAATATGGTTGAGCCTGGCTTGAGAATTACTATAGTTGTGCTATACAACTATGTGGTTGAGCCTGGCTTGAGAATTACTATAGTTGTGCTATACAACTATGTGGTTGAGCCTGGCTTGAGAATTACTATAGTTGTGCTATACAACTATGTGGTTGAGCCTGGCTTGAGAATTACTATAGTTGTGCTATACAACTATGTGGTTGAGCCTGGCTTAAGAATTACCATAATTGTATCATTCAAGTCAACTTTTTAAACCTGAAAAATCACTATAAAACTAGGTGTTGACTTATACAGCAAGGTTAAAATCCAAACCTTTACACAGAATGGTCAACCAGTGGAATAATACTTCTAACAATATGTATACACCATTTATTGTAATTCCAGCAGACTGCCACAGACATTTCCAACTAAAACTCATGTTTGGTGAACATATTTAACAAATTAATATAAAATAATAAAACTGTAATGCAAATTAAGTAGTATGTGAACACTATTTCACATACCGTTTCCAACAGCTAATACACTTAAAAACACTAAGCAGAACATCACAGCCCCCCAGCGTCCAGTCAGGTAATTACAGTATGTAATGATAGTGTAACAGATGGTCAATTCATATGAATATAAGCTCTACTGTGTGAGATTTGATGCTTCATATATTTAACCAGTACCTTACTGTATGTTTAGTGGTTGATCTCTACAGCAAATATAAATCTAACCCATAATTTTGAGACAAAAATCTTGAGGTTGACTTGTATACCAGATCCACTTGTACAACGCAATCTTAGATGCTTGCCAGAAAGAGATGCTCAGAAAGTACATGAAAGTGAAAGTCTATATCCTTCTTTGAGTTTTGAGGGAGAAATTGTGTAAAATCCTTCAAGAAAGTGTTACTGCTAGCAGCTATTGGAGAGGTAACCCGTACTACTGAGGTGGTAGCGATTGATATTCTCTGACTAAACAAGGATTCTCTAAAGGTGATGGAATGACTAACTTTAGTACAGATGAAATTTGTATGCTACATCAAAACATTCAATTAATTTTTTCGAGTGGTCATTTCAGTTTCCATAGCTAAGACAGAAAGATTGGAATTCAAATATAGTTAATGTAAACCAGGCCATTGGCCTAATGAGGTAGAAGTGTTCACCAATGATCCGGGAGACCGGGTTTCAATCCCAAGTCGACTCATACCAAAGACTCTAAAAATGGTACTTGATGCTGCTTGCTTAACACTCAGCATTGTAAGGTAAGGATCAAGGGTAAAGTGGAGCAATCCAGGGAAAGGAGTAGTGCCCTCCCCTACACCTTGGTGTAGTAGCTATTGAAAAGGGAGCTTTCTGGTCACCCTTAACTAAGGTCGCCTGGTTACTATTGCTGATGGATGGACTCTCCAGAAAAGAAAAGGAAAGTAGTTAAAAAGATTCATTTACAAGTCAAAAAATTGCATTACCAAATGATGCTGATAATAATGAATGCATTAGAGAAATAGAAAATAATTTCACTAAATGCAAAGGTATGAGAAACCAAGCATCAGACAGGCTACTGAATTGTTTTTTAGAAAAGGAATTTTATGAAAATGTGCAATTAGATCTGAAGGAATATAAAGGTATAAAACTTTTGCACCTCGTAGACCCCGATGACACAAAAGGACAAGACATTATAGACTTAAGTTTTCAAATATTGGATGTCCTCAAAAGTTTCCTACTGATGGGTGGGGACTGGGATTTAACGATTCTCTCTTCAGAGAAATGTTTCTAAACATCTGAAAGTCTGTTTTAAGGGATTTAGTTTCTTTGTTTAATGGTATATAAACCTTTGTGGGTTATTTAATGTCAAAGTCATCGTTGTAGAAGAAAACCAGTGATACTATTTAACCCATAGCTGGAGAGGATAAGGGGGTTCATACCTTTATCGAGAATATGAGTCCGAAAGTGAAGGTTATAGCACAATTAGAGTTCAAACACACTTCAAGACTGTAAGCCCAGTCATCTAGTGCTGTAAAATATGCCAACAGCATCTCTTTAAACTGCGTACTTATGCTAAACTTAATTGCTTGAAATAGAACTGTTTTGATGTTGAAACTGTACTTATGCTAAACTGAATTATCTGAAATAAAACTGTTTTAACATTTAACTGTGTATTGCCCAGTCAGCTGGGGCTGTAGAATACACTGAATGCACCTCTGCAGAGGGGTAAGACGCCCCCCCTGTGAGTGTCCTGGATATGACACTAAACAATCTGATGCTGAGGCTTTGGGGAATGCAGAGCACCCCTTCATTACCATTGCTCCTAGGTCCACTCTGGCCTAGTGTGGTAGCACCTGATAGAGCCCTATCTATGGGTTAAATAGAACTAAACTGCATACTTATGCTAAACTGAATTGTTTCACTAAACTGAATAGCTTGAAATAGAAATGTTTTTGACAATCGATCTGTACTTACATTTAAACTGTGTGCTTATGATAAACTGAATTACTTGAAATGGAACTGTTTTTTGACATTGAAACTGTATTTACACTAAATTGAATTGTTATATATAGCACTGTTTTGACATTTAACTGTGTAAACAAAATCTGTACTTATACTAAACTTAATTAGCTGAATTAGAAATGTTTGATGAAGCTGAATAGCTTGAAATAGAAATGTTTTTGACAATTGAATTGTGTACTAATGCTAAATGGAATTGTTTGAAATAGAACTGACTATTTGCATAAAAATGGATTTGGCATTAAATAACATACAAAGGTTGATATGCCATAAAACCCAAACAAACCCAAACCCAAATAGCATCTCTGTCAAGGGGTAAGACCTCCTCCTAATGAGTGTCCTGAAATATGACACAAAACCATCTGATGGTGAGGCTCCAGTACAAAAACTCTGGGGAATGTAGAGTCCCCTCAAATGGTCAGTACTCCCTGGTCCACTGACCCATTGTGGTAATACTTGTTAGGGTACCATCTATGTGTTAAGTCTGTTAAATTGTTTACTATATTTGGAACCCTTTAACTTTGCAAACAAAGAAATAATGTTGAATAGAATCACTAATATCAATTAGCAATACTTGAAACTATTTGTATGCAAACAAATGAGTCTTGAATCATTTAAAAATTGTTACTTATAAAGTTTGTTTACAAATCATATATATTTAATATGTATAAACAGGCATTAAATAACTTACAATGGTTGATATGCCATCAAACCCAAACAAACAAAATCCAATATATTTGATATTTATGTATAAAGAGGATTTGGCATTAAATAACCTACAATGGTTGATATGCCATAAAACCCAACCAAATCAAATCCTATATATTTAATTTTTTTTTTTTTTTTTTCATCATACAACGTGTGAAAGCACGTGCTATACCATATCCTCATCAGCCGCCATCCAGGGGTTATCAATTTTTATATGTATTGTTATATGTATAAAGAGGATTTGGCATTAGATAACCTACAATGGTTGATATGCCATAAAACCAAACCAAACTAAATCCTATATATTTAATATTTATGTATTAAGAGGATTTGACATTAAATAACCTCCAATGGTTGATATGCTATAAAACCCAACCAAACCAATAAAGAGGATTTGGCATTAAATAACCTACAATGGTTGATAGATTGTAAAATGCAACCAACTTATCAAATTTTGTTAGATCACCATGGGGACTTCCTCTGTGGTTGAATGGCCTCACATAAAAGCATTATGGTATCATTTGGAACATGATGAATAAAATTACAGAGAATTGACTGTTAAAGTTGCATGAGCAGTCAGTGTAAATAATTCCTTGATGAATATTTTAGGCACAAAATCAATTGGTTTTCAATTTCAACCTAAATTTTCCTACTGTTGAAAATGGTAGACCCTCCCCCCAACTTCTAGATGGCTAGAGCTCTTGCAAACTTACAGCTGATCATGTAAATGTATTACAATGCTACCTGTAAGACATTTATACAAACTTTGAAAAACTGAGAGGAGTATTGCAAACTTATAGCTGATCATGTATATACATAAAGTAATTTAATCAATGATCAATTAAGGGATTTGTTAGGTTAAGTTATTTGGTTTAAATGATATATCAACCCTTGATAGTTATTTAATGCCAAATCCTGTTTACACACACACACACAAGTAAGTAAAGTTGGCAACCATAGTCGAGGGTAAATGGAGGTGTAGGGGGAGGGCACTACTCTTTTCCCTAGATTGCTCCATTTTACCCTTGATGCATTCCTTATAATGCTGAGTGTAAAACAAGGAAGCATCAAGTACCATTTTTTGACCCTTTGGTATAACTCGACCTGAGATTGAACCCTGGTCTCCTGAGCCAATTGTGAACACTCTACCCACTAGACCAATATATATATATATATATATATATATATATATAAGGCAGACGTAGATAATGAAGTGTAATCTGACAATATATAGAGAAAAATTGATAACAAGGTAATCCAAGTAGGAGAGAGTTATTGAGAAGCAAAGTTGACACTATAGCGTTTCTGTTCTAATGAACCATCATCAGGACTGTGAGGGATGATATTAGTGATGTTAAATTGACAATGAATGTTTAAAAGTACTTTTAAACATTCATTATCGACTTTGCTTCTCAGTAAATCTCTCCTACTTGGATTACCTTGTTATCTCTTCCTCTCTCTCTCTCTCTCTCTCTGTTGTATAGCCGTGATACAACAATACGTATACGTATACATGTGGAAACATAATCAACAATAATGACGAATGAACACAGTTCTTTAGGAAAAAATACCTCTCACACTTTATTTGAAAGGGTTGTGTGTGAGAGGTCAGTTGGAGACTGAACAGACTGCAACATATTGACCCCCAAGTTCCTCTGTCTTTAGCAGCACTTCTTTCTCATTCTGCTGGGCTGCTCAACCAGGGTTCCTGAGGGCTCAAGCCCCCTGCTGGGAGCTGGTTCTCACTGCCTCAAACTACAACTCGAACTTCAACTGCAACTGACTCCAACTAACTCAACTCTCTGTGGCACTGGGTTATATCATTGTTTGACACCCACCTGCTTCCTGTGAGCGTCACATTTGCACCGAATTCAACCCGTCCACGGTCAAGGTTATATCTTGATATCTTCGACCGGATGCACCTGTTTCTTGATTAACGACTGGGTCGAAGGTCAATATGTGACAATTCTCTCTCTCTCTCTCTCTATATATATATAGCAAATAGTTTGTAAGTAATATTTTTAGATGAGTTAGAGCTCATTTGTTTACAGTTAAATTGTTTCATCAATACTATTAGCAGTAATAATTCTATTTAATACTAATAATAATTCCTAGTAATGAATGGGTACTCCACATTCCCCAAACTCCAAGACTGGAGCTACACCATCATATACAGTTTAATATCATACCTAGGATACTATATGGTTTCAAGTATTGTTATCCAACCCTAATAATTCTAATCAACATTAATTATTTGTTTACAAATAGTTAAATGGTTTCAAGTATAGTGAATGATTAAACTGTTCTATTTGACCCAGAAATGGGACCATAACGGAGTAAACCTGTGAGTAATGGCAATGAAATTGTACTCCACATTCCCCAAAGCTCCAGGACTGGAGCCTCACCATCAGATATTTACTTGTTGAGGGATGTAGAATGACCCTTTCCCTTTACAAAGGTGCAGTCAAAGTATTCTACAGTCCCAGTTGACAAGATGAGGTATTCATAATCAACGAATCTTACAAGAAATAGCTAACAAAATTAATAACTATTCTTCATTCTTGAGCCGCCTCTGGTGGTGTTATGGTTAGCAAGCTAGACTAGCAAACCTACACGAGTGAGTTCGAGTCTCATTGGGAGGACCATTCATTTGGCTTTGTGCCATGTCTAAGCAAAAAGCTTAGTAAATTACAATTATTCTTCATCTTTTTTCAAGAGGTTTTTATGTTAACAAATTGCAGTTTGTAATGAAGACCGGATTAAACTTAATAGGGGCCTGACGGACAGGTCAACTTACCCACCCCGCTTGTAAAGATTGTATAAAATGAGAGAGAGATTTTTAGCGAGAAGAATTGTTACATTAGTTCCTCACTATATTGTTGGAAATAAAGGAGAGAGGCATGAAAGTCTCCTGAGAAGGTTGCCCAGGAATAAGGTACCTGGATGTCTGAGTGGAACTGCGCATCGCCGTAGATATAGCAAAAGTTAGAGGCAACATAAAAGTGTTCCTGTAAGTGGCGGATTATGTGCATCTAATTCATGTTCAACTGGGAACCCTTGGTCTAAGAGGGTAGACTCAAAAGGTTCATAAATTAGACGGCTTTCTTCATGGTGTTGTGATTCTGCTGCTATGAAGGGAGAAGACGGAAAGTACGTATGTCCTGCTTGAAAGGTTCTGAGGAAGAGGTAGTTTGGCGGGCTTTCACCATTTTTATGTTGTCCGGGAAAATGGTCCAGGCTAAATTGGATAAGTTATCCTCGTTGGGTGAAAATATGCAACGACTATAATGGTCAAATTAATTTATGTGCCAAACAAAAATACAAAGTACTTTCTGCTACAGATTCAAGTGGGTGGCAACTTTTCTTGAAGTTTAAATTTTTGACCAAAAAATTTCCTAGTGTTCAGTTTTTCTTTTTCAATTATTATATATGTCTAATTTATATAAACTTTTTGCATTGTATTTGCTATGGTTGGCACAAATCTAATGTTTATAAGTGAGAAATTTGAACAGTTACTGGGATATTGTTGAACAAAGTTTTTTTTATATGTTTTAACTTCAAGAAAGTTCATCCTCTATTTATGTTTTCCATATGACATTAAACTGCATCCAGTGGTCAGACTCCAGTTCTGGAACTTTTCCTTTCATTGCTACTACTCTAAGGTCCACTTTGACCCTGAGCGATTGTACCTGTTCGGGTCCCATTCATGGGTCAAATAAATTTGTTTGAGGTAGTGAAGTATTAAAGATTATATATTTTCTTATTATATATATTTGGAGACCATAATTGTTCAACTGATTTTGGCATAAAATAACTTGTCAAAGATTGAAATAGCTTAAAACCAACCAATCAACCTCCCATACTCCATTTGAGTTTGATGCTGTCCAAGGCAGAAATATTCTTAGCATAATTCCTCAAGTCTGGAGACCAATAACTGAATATTAATCTGGTCCTGTTGTTCATGCAATATTGTATATGAACACCTTTGGTCTATATTTCTCCAACCCTTTTGCAACAGACTGGAAACAACACAAAGACATTATTGCATTCACTTTCAGACTTTGGGGAAAAAGGTATGAAGCCTCTTTTTCCTCCAAATACGGATCAAATATTACCACGACTATTCTTCTACAAGGATGGCTTTGGCACTAAATAACCCTTGCAGTTTGATATGCCATTAAACAAAGACATCAAACCAAACCAATAACAAGGTCAAATTTTAGGGAGAATACAGCTAGTTTAAATTGAGTTTATCTTCTAGACCAGTTGCTATACTAAGACTAAAGAATTCAGTCTACCCTACTATTTGCTTATAACTGGAAGGGAAAAGAGATGGATTCATGTCTTTCCCTTTGTGTAGTCAGCTGGGGCTGTAGAATACACTGACTGCAGAGGATTAAGACTGCTTCCAATGAGTGTCCTGGATATGACATTAAACAATCTGATGGTAAGGCTCTGGTAATGTTGGAGCTTTGGGGAATGCAGAGTATGCCTTCATTGCCATTGTATGCAGGTCCACTCTGACCTTGAGTGGTAGCACCTGATAGGGTCCTATCTATGGGTCAAATAGAACTGTTTGACATTTAAACTGAGAGAAAACAAATGACTTATACTAAATTGAATTGTTTGAAATAGAACTGTTTGATCATTAGATTGTGTGTGAACGAGTGTCTGATGTTTAACTGAATTGTTAAATTCATTACAAAAAATAATTAGGCCTTCTTTAGCCTCGACCCTCTTAGGCATCAACCAATTTTTTTATAAGAGACTTGAGCAAGTTTTTTATTGTTTCAACAGTTAAGAGTTTTGAATTGGCTCTTTACCTGCCATGAAGCCTCTTTTTTGACAACCTCTCCATAAATTCTCAATTGGGTTAAAATCAGCTGAATTAGGAGGCTATTCTTTTTCACTGAAACCAGTTTTTGTTGTACTAGATGCATGGCAAGGAGCATTATCTTGCTAAAACTAAATATCTTCATATCATTACTGATAAAGGATGTTTTACTTTTGGCTGAAGCATCATCAGAGGATTTTTAAAACTTTGTCATTGATAGCATTTTCGACTATTTCCATAAGGTAGTTCATTTTTTGACTTGTCAGTCAATAAGAATTTTTTTCCACTCTTCAATGGATCAATTCTGATGATGATGATGATGATGATGTGCCCAATGCTATCTTTACTTCTTTATTGCATCTGTTAAAAACATTTTTTTAGCTTCATCTTAAATTGATAACCAATATTGGGATTTTCCCAACTTGATATGGTAACAATATTGTGACGTCGGCAAGAAGAAAGAAACACAACACAATTTAAAATGTTATAAAAAACATATATTTACATAGAAAGAGAGGAAAGAAAATATTGTCCTTGCAAACAGTTGGTTTGTGGGAAACTTATCCGTAAAAGGCGTCCTTTTAACAGTTTGTATTTCCTGTGTCCTTTTGGTTGGGTTGAAGAAAATAGAGCCTGTTTCTTGTGCTTCAGTTGCTGGAAAAAACCTCACAAGCGTGTATTGGCATTTAGAAGACTGAGAGAACAGTGGGCACGTCCTGATTCTGAGGAATCACCCAAGCAAAAGAGGAAGGGTGTTCGTAGGAAATGCCCTCATAGGGGTTTGGAGAAGATCTAAAAAGAAGGTAGCCTGTGATTGGCAGTTTTTCATCCAATCACTCGGCACCTAGTTAGCGACTCCATAAATAATTTCAATACTAAACTTAATTAGAATGCGTTGAACAGATGCAGAATGGATATCAATACCAAAATATTGCACAATCTCACTTGCCAATTCTTTACTTATTAAATCACAAATTTTTCAAGATCTTGAACAATACAGACAATTGATTTTGTAAGTTTTTGAGACCTTCAAGAACTTTTTTTTTTGTGTGATACATGTGGTACCTTTCCATTTCTTAATCAAGTCTGCTACCATTTGATGTGGCTCGGTGACCTTCAACACAATTTTTTTGAGCTTCATACCACTTTGATAGTAGCAAATTACAGAAGAGTGAATTTCTATCTGTGTAACCAAAGTTTTTTGTGGATAAATAAAAAAACCTTGCTTTTTATAACAAATTAATTTGCACCAACCTAGGAAGCAGTGTCTCATCAACCGAGACAGATATCAACACATGACTAGCAAAGGTATGGACAGCTATCGATAGGCTATCAGTCATATAGAAGTTAGACCTAACTGATAAAATGAAACGTATTTTTTTCCAAGCAGTGGTCATGTTGATACTGCTATATGGATGCAATACGTGGATGCTAACTAAATGTATGGAGAAAAAGCTTGACGGCAACTACACAAGAATACTGCAAGCAATATTGAACAAGTCCTGGAGGCAGCACCCCACAAAGCAGCAACTGTACGGCCACTTACCCCCCATCACAAAAACTATCAAAATTTGACGAATCAGACATGTGGGACACTGCTGGAGAAGTAGGGATGAGCTCATAAGTGATGTACTCCGGTGGATTCCTTCACATGGCCGAGCAAAGGTAGGATGACCAGTTTGAACCTACATACAGCAGCTCTGTGTTGATATGGGATGTAGCCCTGAAGACCTGCTGGAAGCAAAAGACATAAGGGAGGGGTAGCAAGAGAGTGTCAAGGATATCCATGCTGATGGCACAACATGATGATGATGATGATAATTTGAAATTTAGAAGTTTCTAGAATGTTCTAGAACAAATTAGAAACTTTCAGTAACAGGTCTAAATGAATTTTTTTTTTTTTATTTAAAGCATCTTTTAAATAAAATTTTTGTTTAAAAACAATGTAAAAATTAATTATAACTAACATAATAATGGTGAAAAATTGTCCCAACCTTGTAAATATGTTTTAATAAATTAAGTAAGAAATATTAAAAAAAAAACTGATTTTTATGATATCAATTAATTTCTATCTTAAATACTTTTTTTTTATATTATTCTAAATAGAAGCAAATAATCATTAATTATGGTTGCATAAAATTAGAAATAATGTTTATTTAATGTCTTGCTCAAATTATGGTAAAATCTTATGCACAGCAATGTAGATGAAAATGGAAAAATTAAGTCATTGGATTTATACTGGAGAAGCAGGGACGAACTCATAAGTGATGTACTCTTATGGACCCCCACACATGGCTGTGCAAAAGCAGGATGACCAGCATGAACATACATTCTGCAACTATGTGAGGATACAGGATGTTGTCCAGAAGACCTGCCTGAGGCGATGAACGATAGGGAAAAGTGGCGAGAGAGGGTCAGGGATATCCGTGCTACCAGCACGACATGATGATGATGATTTATACAAGTCTATACCAAATTAAAACCTGGCAACTATGCAACTGTAGTCTTAGACAGGAAGCAGGCATCTGGTAGCTTAAAATGCTACTAACCTACAATTATTTAGAAAATGCCTTGCAAGGAACTTGTTTGTAGTATCTAATAATTAGCTAATTTATTTTTAGGAATCAATCATCATGTATTGAAATCATTTAATTGAAAGTTGATGTTAAAGAATATAATTTGATCCAGAACAAAATCGTGGAAAATGTGTAACATACTCAAAATACGGATACATAAAATGTTCAAATGCATTGAAATCCCGAAACACTGATGACTTTCTTTAGTTCAAGTATGACACGTTTATTAATTTTTTTTTTGACTTTTAGTTTTTCGACACGAGGAGAGAGAGACACAATTTTTACTATGCTGACTGTTCCTACATCGCCCTTTAGTCAACTCCCCAGCTGAACTCTCGGCCCAGAGTCAGAATCTCAACTCACTGATCCAACAAACACCTGCACATCCTGTATCCCACAAACTGGACTTGCCTTGCCCAGCTTCAAATTTCAACTAGCCTCGCCCAGAGACAAATCTCAGCAAACTGCTTTTTCAAAAATCACCAAAATTCCCAGCCCATCGCTTCCGGACATGACGTCATTCACACCCCAGTCTCATTTCCTATCTGGGGTTTTTATTATAACATTTGTGATTGTAACATCCTCCGTGTGCGAGTGTGAACTGTACTCAATGTGTGCACCTGCATGTGCACTAAGCCAAATAGTTCTAAGCCTAACCAAACCGAATGATAAGATATAATTAACGAAAAGGATTAATATAAAAAAAAAATCATTCCGTAATTATATAAATGTGGATCTTTGTTGGATAAAGTAGCAAGCCAAACATTTGATCGCTTACCAAATGTAAAAACTAGTATACACCAAAGAAATTAAAATGTCACTTTTTCGTGTAACAGAGAAGAGGAAATATTTAATGATATGGCTTTTATTCTTAAGATTAGAGCAGGGTTTTTTTTTTAAGAAATATATAGTGGTGATTTCAAAATTCTACTAGATTTATGTTTTTATGATGTTTAATACTGTCAAGTTTTATGATGTTTAATACTGTCAAAACTTTGTACCGGACATTGGCCTAGCAGTTAGAGTGTTCGCCAATGGCCCGGGAGACCTGGGTTCAATCCCAGGTCGAGTCATACCAAAGACTCAAAAAATGGTACTTGATGCCTCCTTGCTTAACACTCAGCATTATAAGGTGCAGATCAAGGGTAAAGTAGAGCCATCCAGGGAAGGAGTAGTGCCCTCCCCTACATCTTGGTGTAGTAGCTATCGAAAAGGGAGCCTTCGGGTTACCCTCGACTATGGTCGCCAACTTTACTTACTTAATACTGTCAAAGGCTTGCAGAAATTCCTTTATACTGTAAATTTTGGCATACAAGTCAACCTTTAAAGTCTTACAAAATTTCTATGATACTAGAGGTTGACTTTTACAGCTGGGCTAAAATCCAAACCTTTACTACTGTGTTGATAACTATGGAATAAAGAATTAGTTTTATTCATATTAAATAGGAATACTTGATACCATATAACTTTGTGCAAATTATTTGTATTAGATAGGAATACTTGATACCATATAACTGTAAATTATTTGTATAAAGAATAGTTAATTGGCACTAATTGTTTACTAAGAATTATTATTATAACTGATTTTTATGGCATATCAACCAGTATGGGGTTATTTTATATATAGATGTTAGGGAATCATGTTTATTGTACATTCATATTAACATTTTTTTGTAACTGTTTCTTAAAAGTTTTTTTTTGTGTACAGTCCCATCAAATGCAAATAATTTTTTAATAGAGATATTTGATCCATAGATGAAACCTTAACACCAAAGTCAGTTTTTGTTTATTTATTTGATTGATAGTTGATAAAATCAAACAAATAAATAAAAACTGACTTTGGTGTTAAATAATCCAACAAGGTTTTACTGTAATATCAATCAATCATATAAATGTGTGTAAATTATTCATATTAAGAATAGTTACTAGAAGCTATAGTTATCTACTATGGATTACTGTTATTGAAACCTTATAATTACTTAAAAATTATTAATGGTTAATGGGAATACTTGAAACCAAAGAGCAGTTGCCCAGTCGGCTGGGGTGGGGGCTATAGAATACACTGCACTTCTGCAGAGGGGTAAGACACACACACCAAATGAGTGTCCTGGATATGACACTTAACAATCTGAAGTTGAGGTTCCAGTGATGCTGGAGCTTTGGGGAATGTGGAGCACCCCTTCATTGCCATTACTACCAGGTCCACTCTGGCTCAGAATGGTAGCACCTGATAAGGGCCCTATCTAAATGTGAGATAGAACTAAACTGCATGCTTATGCTAAACTGAATTGTTTTGAATTAGAACTGTTTGACTAAACTGAATAGCTTAAATAGAAATGTTTTTCACAATTAAACTGTGCTTATGCTAAACTGAATTGTTTGAAATGGAACTGTTTTTGACATTGAAACTGTACTTATGCTAAACTGAATTGTTTAATATACGAAGATCATTAAATAAGTTTCCAGACTTTTTTTTCGTATGGGTACTTTTATTGATAGTACATACATGAAACTCTAGTCCCCTTCGAAGTAATCTCCTCCGGCTGCAATGCACTTTTTGTACCGTTCCTACAACTTCTGGAAGGCCCCATGGAAGTCCTCTTGTGTGAGCGTGTCAATGACCTTCGTCACAGCCTCTTTCATCTTCTCAATTGTCTCATAATAACAGCCTCTGAGCTTAGGGAATAACCAAAAGTCACAGGGAGCAAGGTCTGGACTATAGGGAGGGTGAGGAACTGTGTTGATGCCCATCTTGGTCAAATAGTCTGTGACAAGGATGGAGTTGTCAACTGGACTGGTGCATTGTCCTGGTGGAAATGCCACTGACCCGATTTGGAGAGTGCTGGCCTCTTCCGATGGAATCTCTTCCTGAACTCCCTTAAAACCTCAACATAGTAACCCTAACCCTAACCCTTCGGCCAATCAACTCTGGTGTATTGACTTCCTTACTCCTCCCACACCTCTCATCATCCCTCACAGGCTCCCTGCCTTCCTTGAATCTCTTATGCCACTCAAAAACTGATGCTCGATTCATGCAAGATGCTCGAAAAGCAGTCTGAAGCATTCCATATGTTTCTGTGGAATTTTTTCCAAGTTTAAAACAGAATTTTATTGCATATTGTTCTTCTAAAGTGTTAGATTGCATTTTTGAAATTCACCAGCTGTGACAATCAGGCTTTGGTAGGGTGTATTCTAATTGCTGCTGTAGTTGTTCATTTGAACCTGAAATCATAACAATTGGTCAGTCATCTCATAAGATGTATAGCAATAACATACTGAATTTTCAAAAGTCTACGATAATTCTAAATGCCTGTACAAAAACAGTCTGGAAACTTATTGAATGCACCATGTAGAACTGTTTTAACATTTTACTGTGTGTAAACAAAATTTATACTTATACTAAACTGAATTGGCTGAATTAGAACTGTTGGACTAAACTAGCTGGAAATATGAAGAATAGCTTGAAATAGAAATGTTTTTGACAGCTAAACTGAAATAGAACTGATTATTTGTATAAAAATGGATTTAAATAGAACTAAACTGCATATTTATGCTGAACTGATATCTTTGAATTAAAACTGTTTGACTTAACTGAATAGCTTGAAATAGAAATATTTTTGGCAATTCACTTTAGTCAGAACTAGTTAATACCGCCAGACTCTAATAACAGTCGGGCCAGAGGTTATCTGCCCAAAACCCTTTTTTTGTAGGGGGGAGTTACCAGCCCTTAGACTTTTGTTTTTTTTTAGTTGTTATTGTTTTAAAATAAATGAAACACCTTGTGTGTTGATAGCAGTCCTGAAGTGTTGCTTCGTTATTTGATTGGAAGTTATCTTGTGTCTAAATGACTAACTGAGCTTGCCAGAGAGAAAAAGGTATGTCTCTTTTTTGAGGGTTTAAGTCAACAAATTCCCAACAAAAGGTTATGGGCCCAGAAAGCGCGAGTTACGTCGAGCACATTTTTCCGCCATCTTTAATTTGTCATTCTCAGAATAGGTTTTTGTGTCGTTTATGATGTAAATCTCTTTTATATTATCTATAATTGAAATATTCTTGAACATAGCGATGGAGACAAAACTTGTTAATCTTGTACCGTTGAATGGGACAAATTATGCTACTTGGAAGGTACATTGCAAAATGGCATTAATAAGAGATGGTGTTTGGAACATTGTTAATGGAACAGAAATTGTTCCCAATTCTAGAACAGAAATGGTATTACATGCGAAGTATTTATCGCACAAAGATGGCACATTGGCAACGATTGTACTCTCTCTAGAACAGTCACTTTTGTACCTAATAAGGGATCCAGACAAGTAGTATGGAAAAAATTAGCTTACCGCGACCTGCCGATAAACATAAACATATCAAGTTACACGCCCGCTTTAGGACAATTATATCTGAGTACGACCGGAACTGACTAAGCCCTTTTTCTTTCTAACGACCTTGACATCTCGTTATAGCTAAAAGAAAAGGATGAATTAAAATTAATAACATTTACAAAGCACTTCGGCCAAAAATAACCTGATAAGACTGGAACTAATAGTCGTCGCCAGCCTATAGCAGGTTAGAAAAATACTTTATGGCTACACTCATTTTTTATCAAAGAATTTTATATTCCCGCGGCTGGAGCTGTGTGTCACAGCACCTTCGTAATATCAGCAAGCCCTTTTTCAACGCTTGTCGGCGCGCTCCTGGCGAAGCTCTTTAAGGAGGAATCCTGCATTTTGTGCGGTCGCATTCACCTTACCTTCCAGCGTTGATCCCACTTCTCGTGGTAGATCTGCTTTTCTTCCACCTACATAGGTATGCACAAAGGTCCTTTTTAGGACCATAAGAGGTCTCTGTCTGTGGGTCAGAGCATCTCTGGCGGTCAGTAATGACCAGTCGAAGTAGACGGCCAGGCGGCAAACACGAAGACGGATTCTAAGACCAACCGGTCTTAACTCTCGCTTGGTTCTGATTGTCAGATAAGCTGCGCAGCGCTAATAGCACGGTCCAGCCTTTAGCTACTGCTTCGCTCTCTGCGCAGCGCTAAGATAACGCCCATCTTAGCCTCGGCCTTCTGGCCTGTCCGCTCGTCCGCATGGCTTTGACCCGACAAAGCCTTCGCTCTTGTCCGCACGGCTTTGACCCGACAAAGCCTTCGCTCTTGTCCGCACGGCTTTGACCCGACAAAGCCTTCGCTCCTGTCCGCTCGTTCGCACGGCTTCGACCCAACAAAGCCTTCGTCCCCGTCCGATTCGTCCGCACGGCTTTGACCCGACAAAGCCTTCGCTCTTGTCTGCTCATCTGCACGGCTTCGACCCGACAAAGCCTTCGTTTCCGTCCGATTCGTCCGCACGGCTTTGACCCGACAAAGCCTTCGCTCTTGTCCGCTCGTCCGCATGGCTTTGACACAACAAAGCCTTCATTCTCGTCCGCACGGCTTTGACACGACAAAGCCTTCACTCCCGTCCGATACGTCTGCACGGCTAGGGGGCCCAGCAAGGCCCTAGCCTTTCCTCGACCTCAACGCTCTTGCAAGGTACAACGCAGTCCATGTAACGACTCGCTGTTACGGACTGTTCTACCACTGCAACACCTGACTCACGTACGACCTGCCGTACGAGCCAGCAACCAGATCGATACATCCTTGGTTAACCACAACATACCGTCATAACCGAGGATATCGATCTACCAACCTCGACCGACCTCAACTGCCCGCGACGACTGTCCAGCCGTACCCAACGACTCGACCGACCTCAGCTGCCCGCGACAACTGTCCAGCTGAACTCAACGACTCGACCGACCTCAGCTTACCAGCATCAAACATCTAGCTCAACTCAACGACTCGACCTACGCCAGCGACCCTCGTCGAACGCCCAGCTGCGAACATCTACAACGCGATCATACCAGCTACCAACATCACCCAATCTAGCTGAAGGCCACATACAACCGCCACGGACATTTACATATACGCTTGTAAATACGACAAAATAAATTGTCACTTGTTATAATCGTTATCTCACCTTTGTTCCTTCATATTGCTTTGGCTGTTCTCATTCACATAATTCATTTGCGGGGTCGACATACTTATCGGCTCCGCAACAAGCTGACCAGTTTCAGAAG
Organism: Sepioteuthis lessoniana; assembly: GCA_963585895.1. Lineage (NCBI taxonomy): Eukaryota > Metazoa > Mollusca > Cephalopoda > Myopsida > Loliginidae > Sepioteuthis > Sepioteuthis lessoniana. Next base: position 17,509,952 of record OY757940.1, on the reverse strand, counting down.
AAGACGTGGGCTAACAAACTAGCATTAAGGAGGAGATTATATTCTCTCAAATTGAAGGAAGGTGATTCTGTTCATAATCACATAAAATTGATGACAGAAACATTCAATGAGTTATCTGTTATCGGCGATTCCCTTAATGAGGAAGATAGAGTAGTACATCTGGCTAGCCTTCCTGAATCTTAAGATATGTTAGTGACAGCACTTGAAGCAAGTCAAGATGTACCTAAATGGGCCTTACTCACAGAATGACTTCTATACAAGGAAAATGAGAAAAAAATCTGGTGGTGCTGAGTCAAAAGCCATGACATCAAAACACCATATCAACAAAAAGGGACCAAAATGTTTTCACTATGGTAAATTTGGACATCTGAAACGTAACTGTCGTCTACTTGGAGAAGACTCTAAAGAAAGAGTAAAAAAGGACTATCCAAAGAAGAAAGCTTTCTTAACGAAGTAAACGAAAGTGGAGCCTAGTTGTTCTAAAAATGAACATGTTGTTGGATTGTTTGCTCACCATGCATTAACAACCAATAATAATGAAAAGAGCTCATGGATTGTGGACTCTGGAGCAACATGTCATATGTGGCATGATATTGACAAGTTTATCAATATGAAAAAATTAGATAAAGCAGAGGATATAACCCTCGGTGATGGACACTCAATTAAAGCATTTGGGATAGGGACTGTTGATTTAAATATGAGAGTGTCTGACGAAAAACAACAAAGATGTAGTGTATTTGAGACACTATATGTTCCCAAGTTATCTTACAACTTGCTTAGTGTGTCTAAGGCTACCAGATCATGAAAATCGTTTACATTCACAGAGTCATGTTGTCATCTTCTGGATGAAAAACGGAATGTAGTAGCTACAGGTTCAAAAGTTGGTAACATGTACTACTTGAACTGTATTGATGAACAGGGAACAACCCATGCAGCAACTATATGCTTGAGTGGTGACACAAAGGAGGAGATTTGGCATCAATGTTTTGGTCATCTTGGAATGAAGAATTTCCAGAAGCTAGCAACAGATCAACTAGTAAATGGACTTGCCTATGATGTAACAAAAGACATAAAATTTTGTGAGCCATGTGTGGATGGAAAACATCACCATTCTTCATTTCCAATATCTGGCGGTAGGCGAACCACAAAACTGCTCAAAATTGTGTACAGTGATGTTTGTGGAAGATTAGAGGCAAAAATCACTCAGTGGAGCAGAATATTTTGTCACATTTATTGATGATAAATCAAGATATGTATGGATATACATTCTTAAAGACAAAAGCAAAATTTCTAAAAAATTCCTGGAGTGGAAATCCATGGTGGAGAAATCCAGTGGTGATAAAATCAAGACACTACGCTCTGATAATGGCGGTGAATACACTTCAAAAGAGTTTGAAGATTACTTAAAAAAGAATGAGTGCACTATTTCTAAAACAAAAGAGCAAAATGGAGTAGCTGAAAGAATGAATCGGACGTTGATGGAAACTGTACGAGCAATGTAGTCAGATTCGAAGCTGCCTAAGAAATTTTGGGCAGGTCCTATCGTCAGCTTCATATGTTTGAAACCAAAGCCCAACAACTGCCGTAAAAACAATGACAGCATATGAAGAATGGAAAGGCTACAAACCAAATGTTAATCATTTACGCATTTTTGAATGCAGTGCTTATGCTCATATACCAAAGGATGAAAGATCTAAAATGGATCCTAAAGCAAAGAAGAGCATCTTCCTTGGATATGACATTGGTGTTAAAGGGTATAGACTCTTTGATACAGACACATCAAAAGTCTTCCATACCAGAGATGTCATATTTAATGAAACAGCATCCATAAATGAACAGGGGACAGAATAAATTGAAAATCAACCTTTAGTGGAGGTTGAATGTGAAAACATTAGCAGTGATGATGATGAGAATTCACAAGAGGCCACAGAACCCTGAAGATCACCAAGGATTAGAAAATCTCCAGATCAGTATGGTGAATGGGTATACATTGCTCACAGGTTGGATGACCCATTAACAGTAAAAGAAGCACTTTTCAGTCCTGAGAAAAGGGAATAGATGAAAGCAATGGAAAGTGAAATAAATTCACTAATATGATAGTGGTGGAAACATGAAACAGCACAAAAGTCGACTTGTAGCTCAAGGTTTTTTTCAAAAACATAGAGTTGACTACGATGAGACCTTTTGTCCAGTTGTAAGGTTTGAATCAGTTCGAACTGTTATAGCATTGGCAGCTAAACATGATCTCAAACTACACCAGTTGGACATGACCATGGCATTTTTGAATGGTGAGTTAAATGAAGCTGCAAGGATTTGAAGTCAAAGGCAAAGAGCATCTTGTCTGTAAACTGAATTGAAACCTGTATGGTTTGAAACAGTCACCAAGATGTTGGAATGAAGCTCTTAACAGTCAGCTGAAGAAGATACATTTCAAACAGTTAGAAAATAATCCTTGTATCTACACACTAATTTCAGGAGGAGAGATCTTCATAGCAGTTATTTATGTTGATGATATTATTCTGGCGAGCAAGTCTTCGACACATATTCAAGAATTCGTTAAAAGCATCTCAGAAAGTTTTGACATCAAGGATATGGGAAAACTCCATTACTTCTTGGGTGTCAAAATTGCTTATCCAGGGTCAGGAAAGATCTGGATCAGACAACCAGCATATACAGCAGAAGTCTTGAAAAGATTTCAAATGGAAAATTCCAAACCTACAGCAACACCAATTGATACTGGTGCAAAGCTAACCAAAGCCACTGAGGACAGCAAGTTATTCAATCAAGAATTGTATCAGTCAGCAATCGGAAGTCTTCATATCTTTCAACAAGAACAAGACCTGATATTGCCTATGCTGTCAGTAATGTAGCCAGATTTTGTTCCAAGCCTACTATGGAATACTGGAAGTCCATTAAACACATCATGCATTATCTAAATAGTACACGGAACTATGGGTTGCTGTATGACAAGAAGAAGGTAACGGATTTCATTGGATATTCTGATGTAGGCTGGGGTGATGATTTGGATGACTGCAGGTAAACTTCAGGATACCTATTTAAATTGAGTGGAGCTGCTGTCAGTTGGAGAAGCAAAAAACAATCATGTGTGGCCTTATCTACAGCTGAAGCAGAATACATGGCATTGGCAAGTGCAGTACAAGAAGCTGTATGGATCCAACGTCTTCAAAATGATCTCAATGAAGCCTCATCACTCATATATGAGGATAACCAATCCACAATATGCATGGCGAAAAATCCACAATATCATGGACGAACAAAACATATTGACATTAAGTTCCATTATATCCATGAACAAGTTGAAAAGAAAGCTATTCAACTTGAATATTGTGAAAGCAAGAACATGGTTGCTGATACAATTTGTATAAAAAAAACAAATAATTAGAGAGAAATGTTTGGTTTGGTTTGTTGGGTTTTATGGCATATCAACCTTTGTAGGTTATTTAATGCCAAATCCAATTTTATGTAAATAATCAGTTGTATTTAAAACAATTCAGTTTAGCATGAGTACACAGTTTAATTGTCAAAAACATTTCTATTTCAAACTATTCAAGCAGTTATATATAACAATTCAGTTTAGTGTAAGTACAGTTTCAATGTCAAAAATAGTTCAATTTAAAACAATTCAGTTTAGCAAAAGCACGCAGTTTAAATGTAAGTACAGTTTAATTGTAAAAAAAATTTCTATTTTGAGCTATTCATTTTAGTCAATCAATTCTACTTTAGCTAATTCAGTTTAGTAAAAGTAGAGATTTTGTTTACACACAGTTACATATCAGAACAGTTCTATGTTAAACAATTAATTTTAGTGTAAATACAGTTTCAATGTCAAAAAACAGTTTTATTTGAAATGATTCAGTTTAGCAAAAGCATGCAGTTTAAATGTAAGCATGGTTCAATTGTCAAAAAACATTTCTATTTCAAGATATTCACTTTAGCATAAGTATGCCGTTAGTTCTATTCAACCCATAGATAGGGCCCTATCAGGTGCTACCACGCTGGGCCAGAGAGGACCTGGGAGCAATGGCAATGAAGGGGTGCTCCATATTCCCCAAGGCCCGAGCATTACTGGGACCTCACCATCAGATTGTCTAGTGTCATATCCAGGACACTTGTTGGGGAGGGGTCTTACCCCTCTGCAGAGGTGCAGTCGGTGTATTCTACAGCCCCAGCCGACTGGGCAAATAAGTCTCTGAAGTAACCTGCTATATAACGATAAAGATATCAATCAACAATAAATGATATATTCTAGTTACTACCAATTTTTCTCTCTTTTTTTCAGTTAAGATGAATTAAAAAAATAATTAAAAGTTATTGCTTAAGGTTGAATTTTTAGTTTTATTTGGAGGTGAGGTTAGGTTATTTGGTTTAATGGCAGATCAACTGATAGTAATTTAATGACAAATCCTGTTTATTGTCATATCCAGGACACTCGTTGGGGGGGTCAGTCAGTGTATTCTACAGCCCCAGCCAACTGGGCAAGTTTGGTTTGGTTTATTTGTTTAATGGTATATTAACGCCATATTCAGGATTACAATTATAACTAAATTTTCAATGTACCATGGCACTTTTTCCCTGTAATTATTTCTTTTTAACAATAACCATTTGTTTGCACCTAGTTACATAGTTTCAAAAAACTAATAATGATTTTAAGTAAACAACTGTAGCTTCAATTATTGGTTGGTTGGGTTTTATGGTTTATCAACCTTTGTAAGTTATTTAATGCCAAATCCTCTTTAGAGATATATATATATGACTTATAAACAAATACTTTGTAGGTAAAATTATTTTAAAATGAACCAGAGTTCATTTGTTTGTACACAGTTAAATGGTTTCAAATGCTGCTATGTACTTCTAATAGATCAATTTGTTATATATTGACCCTCGACCGAGCCGTCAATAAAGAGATGCACCTGTGTAAATTAGTGGAAGAACAGTGGAAGTAGGTGGACGTAAAACAATAATATAACCAGGGCACAGACAGCTTGAGTCAGTTGGAGACAAGATGCCGAATTGAGAGCCAGCAGCAGACAGAGAGCTTTGGGCCCACAGTGACCCATGGTTGAGCAACCCCAGCCAAGATGAGGAAGAAGTGCTGCTATGGTCAGAAGAACATTGGGTCAATATAGCAGTCTGTTCCCATCTCCAACTCATTTCTCACTCATAACCAACATCACCCTTCAAGAATAAAGTGTGAGAGATTATATTTTTATAAAGAAGTGTATTCGTTCATCATTATTGTTGATTACACTGGTTGACAAAAATAAATTTTGGGTCTGAGGCAAGAATGGGGATAGGTGTTTTTGTTAATTTTGGTGTGCTGAATTCAAATTTATAAATAGTTTTGCTCTATCACCTCTAGTTTTCTGGCTTTTAAATAGTCTCATTTTAGTATAAACAGAGAATATATGTGCACATTTCAAGAGTTGCAGCAGCTTATAATAGATAAAACAGGATAGATAAAGAACACTGATTGAATCAATATACTTGGATGATACAATTACACAATTCATAGTACTACAGACAGTCAAAAGTGTGTTTTTTTAGAAGATCTGGTGTATTTTGCCTCCGGGATGTCATGCAAGAGCATCTAGCAGAAGACTCCCATCATGCCGGGGTTCCACCTGCCTTGATAGTTGCTCTCCATCTTCATAATGTCTTGGTGGAATCTTTCTCCATGCTCATCACTCACTGCTCCAAGGTTTGGCGGGAAGAAGTTGAGGTGGGAATGGAGAAAATGAATCTTGAGTGACATTCGGCACCCCATATCCTTGTAAGACTTTAGCAACTTCTCAATACAGGCTTGGTAATCTGGTACGTGTGTGTTACCAAGGAAGCCACTACAGACTAACTTGAATGCTTCCCATGCTCTCAGTTCCTTTAAGTTAAGAAGCTCCTCAAAATCAGTATCCTTCAGCACTTTTCAGATCTGAGGTCTGATAAAGATGCCCTCTTTGAGCTTAGCAGCACTAAGACCTGGGAACACAGTAGACAAGTGTTGGAAGGCATTTTTGTGCAACGCCTTCATGAAATTCTTCATCAAACCAAGCTTGATGTGAAGAGGAGGAAGAAGCACCTTATTCATGTGATCCAGTGTGGCTCATTGCCTCTTGTTCCTGAATATGTAGACTCAATATCTTCCAAAGATATCGACTCGGCAGAATCCTCCCTTGAAGGCATTTCTTCATCTGATGAGGAAAGAAGATCCTTATTTACTGGAGGTGTGGGTACAGGAAGATCATCTGAATGGGGAACAGGTCTCATAGCAGATCGAAGGTTGGGATATTTGATCTTTTTCCTAGAAGATGCATTGAAACCAGTTATATTAGTTAAACAAAAATAACAATCATCTGCGTGGTTTCGCGGCTTTCTCCAAACCATTGGGACTGCAAAGTTGAAAGCTGCTTTCTTGCCATTAAACCATGCAGTTAGTCCATTGTAGCAGGGTTTACAACAGATGTGTGGAGCCCAAGACTTGTCCTGATCACCAATTTTACAGTCAAAATTGTGAAAGTAGGCAGTTCTGAGGAGGGAAGTGATGGTTCGACGCTGTGCCACTGTTGTGAAGTCCCCACACACGTAGCAGAAAGAATTGGCCTTGTTGAGGCATCCTCGACATTTTGATTTGCTTGAAGCCATTGGAGAATCTGAAAATATAACTAAGTAAAACTAAATGTACATTTGAAAATGTAATACTAATATTTAGTAACCCAAAAGATGTGTAACATGATAGTTGAGGGACACCAACCTCCTGCGCCGCCTGCGAGATAACCTCTTCCAATGACTGCCAGAGTGTGGATTGAGACCTGCTGCCTTAACTGTCAAAATCCGTCTTGATATATATATATAATGTAATGCTATCACTTACATTTAGTGCATAATAACTAAAAAATAAGCCATAAGTGTCACAATATTAGAATTAACCCTGAATTCATATATGCCTTTATGTACCGTAAATGCATAAAATGCACACTATGCATATCTAAAAAACTATAGGTGATGAGTAAAAACGGATTTCAAATTTGAATTCAGCACCCTCAAATTAGGTAAAAACGGGTATTTTTGTGCTTGCCTCAATTTCTTTGTAAACCAGTGTTGCTTCCGCTTATATTTGTATACGTATACATGCAGTTGTATTATGTAGTTGTATGTGGCTATACAACAAATTTAACTATCATTTGTTTGCCCACAGTTATATGGTTTCAAGTTATAGTAAATGATTAAATATTTCTATATGACCCATAGATCATATCCTGACATACTACCACTCCTGGTCAGAATGAACCTGAGAGTAATGGCAGTGAAATGGTGCTCTACATTCTCCAACACTCTAGACCTGGAGCCTCACCATTAAATGGTCTACTGTCATATCTTGGACACTTGTTGGGGGAGGGTTCTTATCCCTCTGCAGAGAAGTAGTCAGCATATCTTATAGCCTCAGCCAACTTGGCTGTATAGTTTCAAGTGACTATTCATAACACAAATCGGCCCGTTGTCTGGTGGGTAGAGTGTTCACCATTAGCCCAGGAAATTGGGGTTCAATCCAAGATTGAGTCATACCAAAAAATGGTACTTGATGCCTCTTGGCTTAACACTCAGCATTATAAGATACAAATCAAGCATAAAGTGGAGCAATCCAGCGAAAGTAGTAGTGCCCTCTCCTACACCTTGGTGTCATAGCTAATGAAAAAGTAAATAAACATTCTGTTACATTTCATTAAATTTTAAAGACTGAAATTTGTTCATTATTTTATTTGTTTGAAATTTGAAAACAATTTTTTATAAATTCATAATCAGAATTGCTTTAATTTTCATGTTTTTATTTTAATTTCAATTATTATTCTGTAAAGTTACAATATTGCAATTATTAAGTAATTATTATTTTTATACACGATACACCAACAAGTGAATTATGAATTAGAGAACAAACAAAAAATAATTGAATAAATAAACAAATTACAAGTAAATGATAAATAAAGGAATAAAATATAAGTTAGAAACAAATAAATTAAATATAAAAAAAGCAAATAAATTTGATACAAACAATAAAGAGATTTAAAATTCAAACAATACTTACTGAAAAATAGGTAACAGATAGAAAATTTTAAGACAGAAATTCATTCATAATTCTTTCAAATTTGAAAACAATTTTTAATAAATTATAATCAGCATTGTTTAAATTTGCTTGTTTTTATTTCAGTTTTAATAATCATTCTGTAAAGTTGAAATTCTATAATCATTAAGTGATTATTACTCAAATACAGGAACAACCGAATTATTAATTAGGGAACAAAAATAATTAAATAAACAGATAATAAATTACAAGTAAATGATGAACAAGTAAAACAATTAAATATGAATGATAAACAAATAATTTAAATACAAACAAGAAATAAATCAGATACAAACAAGAAATAAATTTAAAAATCAAATAATACTAGTGTAGTATCACCTCCCTTACTAAGGTCAGTAAATGGGGCAGTCAATACTAACTCAACAGAAATCTTGGTCCTTACTTCCACCTCGGCCAAGGAATGCTATCCCAGAATCCATCGCCTCTCACTCTTCTCTTCTCTCTCCTTTTCTCTCTCGCTTTCCCTCTCCCTCTGGCCAATCAGCGGAGATAGTAGCAGTTGCCAAAGACGACCCAAGAACAGAAGAGGAGGCAGTTGCTGAAGAGATTCCAAACACTAAACACACGTGTTGACCGCCGGACATTTTCTAGCCAACACGTGGCGTTGTATACGAAGAATAAAATTCCTCTTTTAAAGTTAATATTTGTACTTCTCATTTATTATCTCAAATAACATAACCCAAGTACATATATTACACTAGGAAAAATAGGCTACAGATACAAAAAATAGGCTACAGATACAAAATGTTTGATGTTTTCTTTTTTTGCTTAATTTGTTACGTCACGTGATATCCCACTGAGACGATGGAAGTGGGATGACTGCTGTTTGAATTAACAGTAACCTGACTTGGGTGACATCTAGTAGCCCTAACAAAATCGCCTGACCAGGGGGGGGGAGGTAGAAGCCAAATGATTGGCTGGGGCCCTAAAACGGAAGTGGCACCCTTCTCCCCATCGGCGAAAAAAATGAGAAGAAATGTTAGTTGTTTGGGCAGGGTTTGTAGGAGACAGAACCAAAAGCCAAGTACTCCGGGTGAAGAAGACGAAAAATATCTGCGAGACACGAAGAAGCCATTTTCTTCAAGCCAGTATTAAAAATAGCCTAAAGTCTATTAGCCCGTAAAAGAAGAAAGATTCTCCAGTGGAACCCCGTCGAAAAATAAGATAAGTCACTTTGGGGCTATTTATCCTTTATACCCAAATTTTATATACCACCCTCTCTCTCTCTCTCTCTCAATTTGAAGAAATGAAAGAACAGAAAAGAAGAAAGACATTTATGTCCATGGACTCTTCAATTCATTATACATATTTGACACTTTGAAAGTGTATCGCTTTGTATAGTAAAGGATTCATGTATTTTTATGTTACCACGTGGTCTAAGTTGTTCTTTGCTGTTCTGCTACGAATTTGTTGAGTCACATTTCCTTTTCAGCTTCTATTCGCCTTATGTTATCTTGCTTAGAATTGTCCTATTAATTCCTTTAAAATATCACACGGGAAGCCGAAGTTGCTGACTACTACAACATAATATTATTACGACTAAAACCTATAGGTCCATATCTTCCATTATCTGGAAAGCGGCCTGGTGGGTGTGTGGATAGTGTGAAATTTGGAACCCCTTGCCAGCGGCGGTCAGTCTAGCCCTAAATTAATCCCTCACGTAATATGCCAGTTCTTATATGCCTGAGAAAAAAGCTCTGAACGAGGACTTATTCTAGAAGGGATCAAGTGCCAACCTGCCCCGTCTTCACACGTGCAAAAATAAAGTCTCGTTTTGGGATTTTAGTCAATTTGCCGTCACAATTACTTGTAATATTTTCCCTAGAACAAAAATGATCTAAAAGAGCATTTGTAGAGGTCCAGACAAACATTCTTAGTATTTTTTTTCTATTGTGAGACCCACATCACAAGTGTCTGCACAAAAAAGAAGCTCATAATCTGCCAAAACATTCAACCCCCGATGCAGTTGCCAGCAGACTCCCAGAGGGTTAGAGACGAGATGTGGTAGGGAAGGCCACACCCGACCGAGGGGGACCTCGGAAACCCCTGATGCAGTTGCCAGCAGACTCCCAGAGGGTTAGAGACGAGATGTGGTAGGGAAGACCACACCAGACCGAGGGGGCCCTCGGAAAGCCCCGATGGAGTAGACCCCAACATCAGGAGAACAATAAAGACACAACATGACGGTTATAACAGTGGGGTCAAAATATGAAGTTTACGTTCGGTCTCCAGCATCCTCTCACATGCTAACCTTTCGAACCCTTGCAATAAAGTGAGAGGTGAATATTTTTCTAAAGAAGTCTTCTTGTGTCTTCCTTCCTGCATCTTAATTCTTATTGCGTCTTTCTTCCTTCATGCGTCTTAATTATGGTGTCGTTGTGATGCTGAATGAACGTGTAAATAACTATATAACACAGGAGAAAAGGAGGTCTTTCTATTTTAAGTGGTCACTGCTGAATGAAAGTTTCATTTTCGTGCTTGTAAGTGTTTTTTGGGCATGCGTTGATTTTGCTTTCTGTCAGAAACTTCTGGGAACTGCCACACCTCTGGACCTATTTTATTTCTGTTTTGACCTTTTTTTCCTAACTCCTACAGATTACAGTATTTATTTCTAAGCTGACAACCTTTATATGGTGTTTTTACATTCATTATTGTCCACCAAGTATATAATATGTCAATAAATTCTGCAAAATTAGGCAAACATTTATTTTCCTAAGGTCAACAGTACCTTAATAGTGTATTACTTAAAAATTTGCAGAACTAAAGTAACATTTTACCTTTCAAGATTAGCAGAAGAAAGTGCCTTTAAAGTTAATTTATAACAATATTTCAAAATCAACTGAGAATCCAAGGTACAAAGTAAGGCACTTTGGATCCTATCTAATTCATGATTTCCATTATGACAAAATTTGGGGAACAGCATGCATTTACTTGCATCTTTTTGACCAAATCAATCATTTCTAATGCATTTTAATATATGGACTGAGTTGAAGAGGAAGAAAAAGGGTTGAGACTTTGTAATTGGATGTGAATATACAATGGAAAGCTTTGGAGGACTGCAAAAGAAAAATATAGCTTTTTGTTTATAGCATTATTATCTGTTATGATTGATAATACTTGAAAGTCTATCTCCTCTAAACCAATTATTATACGTTTAACTATGTCAAATAGATTCTCAGCTTTAAAATATTTAGTTGGCATAACATGTACAACATCCTTATATTATGAGAATACACTGCTAAGCATAAAAGCAAAAACACTTGTTGTAGCTTCATTGCTGTTGTCAGATAAGTCAACAATATTACCACCCTTATAATCAATATAAGGTTTTAAGTGAATTTCATTAACAAGTAAAAATACTGTGGTGTCCTTCTACACTAGTAACTTGAATTTATTTTTAATATTCATAAGAAAATTGTTATCAGGTTGCTCAATCAAAGGATTCATATATATTGATAAGGTTAGTCTTTTAATGGTTGAATAGCTTGGTAAAATGATATTTTTACTGTCTCTTAACAATCTGTACCCTTTAGGGGAGCAGTTAGATAACAATGAAAAAAATATATCATCATTTCGGTTGGATAATCAAGCTTATTCTGTATCACTAAGTTTAGCTGTTCATATATAAATTTGATTGAATTAAAATGTTTGTTTGATTCTTCTTGCACCAATAGTAGAAATGACATTTTAATGTAAAAATCAGTTTTTGGAGGTTTGGTTTGCTATTTTTCTGTGTCTATTTTCTTCATGTTTTCTATCAGAATTTCAAGAGAATTTTGATCAGTTACATGTTTGGGAATATTATAGTTCCCAATTGTATTCATTTCCACATCTCTACAAAATACATGTACGGTAAACTAAGATTCAATCAGAGACAGATTGATTTTTGGATGTGGGGATTTGATGATGATGATGATGATGATGATGATGATGATGATGCAGGATATAATAAGTGTCTCTTGCTCCAGTAATTTCTATCAAGAAACTTTAATTTCCCTTCTAGATCATTAATATGAAATTTCTTCTGCTTTTTATATGCTAAGTCATCAGTAATACTTTAATTTAAAGCACTTTTACAGACAGAATTCTCCTAGAATCTGATGACTATTTAGAGGTGTTCAATAAAGATTAGTATGAAGGACAGTTTGAGAGAATTCTAGGGAGAGTACCATCATGAAGATATGCTTTTTGAAGTTTAACTGCAATTGTGACACGTTTTTTTTCATCAGAGGCAGACGATTCTTTCCTTATGTCTTCCAGTCAAAAGTGTAGTTTGCATACCTAAAAAGATTTTAAAAACCAAACCTATTTTAAATTCTTGTGAAAATCTAAGAAAATCAGTCAGCAAAAATCTACAATTTAAAACTCTAGAAAAAGTGAAGAGAGTGTTCTGATATTTTTAAGGAACATAATTCAACAAAAGATTATTAGTGATGAAGTTATGTACAAATAAAAAGAAAATTTTTAATGTTTATTCTTTTATTAAGTTAAAATAATAAATAAAAAATATTTTTTTATGAATAAAACAATTCTTAAAAATTGTTAGATTATTAGAATTGATTTTTATCCTTATAAAAATATTCTTTTATGAATTTATATAAAAAATTTCTTTAAAATTTCTTTTTAGCTTTTAAAAGATTTCACAACTTTCTTTTTAATGTGTAGTGAATTACAAAGATATGAAATCAATTTAATTAAAGTTTCATTAGTCACAAATAAAACAATTCTAAAACATTATTAGTATTAAATTAAATTATTTTTATGCCTACAAAAATATTCCTTTATGAATTTAACAATGAATTTCTATTGAAAATTTCTTGAAAGTTTTTTTTTTTAAAATGAGGTTTTATCTTTTAAAAACAATGTGTGTGATGAATATGTCTTAACTTTCTAGCTAGATTCATGTCTTAACTTTGTGTTGTGAATTACAAAGACATGAAATTAATTTATTCATTAAAGTTTCAATTAAATTTACTTATTTTTTAATACAAAAAAATATACTCACTCAGCTGAATTTAGTCGGTGAAAAATTATCTCTTTTGATTGTATGAATACAAACATCAGATAATTCTTTATCTTTAGGAAAAGAAAATACATGAAATTTAGGGCTGTTTTTTAAAAAACTCTCTGCAGTTTGATATAATACATCTATCAAGCATTGTTTTTGTTTATAAATTAATTCAACATTTAACAGAAAATATTGATAAATAATTTTAAAATACCACTGTAGGAAATCTCATACACAAACAACATCCTGTTGAAAGTTGGACTCAAGATGATGACATCACATTTTTTCCTCTGACAACTGGCTTAGCCTTCACTTTCAATGGTCTCAATAAGAATCCCCCCGTCCCAAAGAATGTCCTGAAATAACACTAAACAGTCTGATGGTGAGGTTCCAGTAATGCTGGAGCTTTGGGGAATGCAGTGTACCCCTTCATTGCCATAGCTCCCAAGTACACTCTGACCCAGAGTGATAACACTTGATAGGATCCTATCTATCGGTCAAATAGAACTGTTTGACATTTAAACTGAGTGCAAACAAATGACTTATACAAAATTGAATCGTTAGAAATAGAACTGTTTGGTCATTTAACTGTGTATCAACAAAATGTGTTTACAAATCATATATTTGATATATATGTAAAAACTAGATTTGGCTTTGAATAACCAACAATGGTTGATACACCATAAAACAAAACCATACCAAACCAAATATATATATATATATATAATGTATAAAGAGGATTTGGCATTGAATACCCTACATGAGTTGATATGCCATAAAACCAAACCAAATCATATATATTTAATATATATGTATATAAAGGATTTGGCAATAAATAACCTACAAGGGTTGATATGCCATAAAACCCAACCAAACCATATATTTAATATATATGTATATAAAGGATTTGGCATTAAATAACCTACAATGGTTGATATGCTATAAAACTAAACCAAACCAAATCACATATATTTAATATATATTTATAAAGAGGATTTAGAATTAAATAACTCACAATGGTTGATATGCCATCAAACCAAAGCATGTTCTTAACACAAATAATTTGCCTACTATAAAATAGTTTCAAGTATTCCTATCTAATATTGAAAATTCTATTTAATAATAATCATTTGTTTGTACCTAGTTCTGATTTTATGTATTCCTATCCAATAATTTTCAAACTGATCTATTTGACCTACACTTAAGACCCCAATAGGTACAATCACTCCTGGTCAGAGTGAACCTGGGAGTAATGGCAGTGAAGGTGTCCCTCATTTTCTCCACAACTCCAGAATTAGAGCCTCACTCTAAGACGCAATTTAGTGTCATATCTAGGACACCCCTTTTTTTTGAGGGGGAGGGGCTTACCCCTCAACAAGGGATACAGTTGGCATATTCTAAATCCTACCAACAAGATGGTAGACAAATAAACTGCAAGTTTAAAAAAAATTGATGGAAGATTGAAAATAAAGTTATAATTACAAACAAACATTTACAAATCAATCAAATTTTAGCTGGCCCAGTCAGCTGGGGCTGCTGAATACACTGACTGCATCTCTATAGAGAGGTAAGACTCCCCTAATGAGTGTCCTGGATATGACACTAAACAATTGGTGAGGCTCCAGTAATGCTCGAGCTTTGGGAAATGTGGAGTATCCCCTTCAATGACATTACTCCCAGGTCCACTCTGTCCTGGAGTGGTAACACCTGATAATGTCCTACTTATGGATTAAATAGAACTGTTTGACATTTAAACTGTGTACTTATGCTAACCTGAATTGTTAGAAAGAGAACTGATCCTTTAACAAATGACAGATGTTTAATTGAATTGTTAAGAGTTACATAGCAATATTTGAAAACATTAAACCGTGAGCAAACAAATAATAAAATAGATTATTCATATTAGATTGGAATAAGTGAAACCATTTAACTGCGTAAAAAAAAAAGAGCTCAGCTTTGTTTAAAAATGTTATCAACAAAATGATTTTAGAAATCATATATCTAATATATATGTATAAAAAGGATTTGGCATTAAATAACCAAAAATGGTTGACATGCCATAAAAGGAAATAAAACCAAACCAAATTTCAGCATTCAATCATCCATAAGGAGTTGATATGCTATTAAAAAAAAAAAAAACTAGACCAAACCCCATGATAGGTATAAATGTATTTACCCAACCTCTCCACGCCATTAGGAAGTTGTACAAGGTCATTTTTTAGCAGAGAGCAGTTAGTTTGAATTCCGAGTTTTCCTTTATCAAAACTGGTAGCCTAACCAAGGCTAAAGAACTTGGTCTGCCCTACTATTTACCTATAGTTGGAGAAGGGCATTTTGTTTTGGTTTTATGGCATATCAACCATTGTTGGTTATTTAATGTCAAATCCTGTTTCTACATATATATTAAATATATGATTTGAAAACATATTTTTTAGATACACACAGTTAAAAGATCCAACAATTCTATTTCTAATTATTCAATTTAGCATAAGTCAGCAAAGTTAAATGGTTCCAAGTATTGCTATATATCATAAACAATTCAATTAAACATAAGTCATTTGTTTACATACAGTTAAATAATCAAACAATTCACTTGAGTCATTTGTTTGCACTCAGTTTAAATGTCAAACAGTTCTATTTAACCTATAGATAGGACCCGATCAGGTGCTACCACTCCGGGCCAGAGTGGACCTGGGAGCATTGATAATGAAGGGGTACACTGCATTCTTCAAAGCTCCAGCTTTACTGGAGCCTCGCTATCAGATTGCTTAGTGTCATATCCAGGATACTTGTTGGGAGGGAGAAGTCTTACCCCTTTGGAGAGATGCAGTCAGTGTATTCTACAGACCCAGCCAACTGGCTCGGGTAAGGGAGAGGGCAAGAACAGATGGGTTCATGCCTTTCCAAATGTATTAACATGAAGTAAAACAAATAGCTTCATCCAGGATTCGAACTCAGGTCACTGATTCCATTTCCTACGACAGTGATCATCAGATGACAGAGAGGGGTACGAATGTGATATTTATCTCTGCCTCCCACCAGACAGGACTTGACACAAGGTCAATGACCCGAAGGTTGATTATAGTGGGGGTTTAGAGGAGGGGATGGTCAGGCTTGAGCCCTACTGGTCTGTGCTGGTCATTGGCCCACAGTGCAATGTGGGCCTGATGAGCCTAGCTGGTCTTGGACCCAAATCTGGGTCCAGGCACGTATGCCTGATTATAGCTTAAACTGAACTAAGAGGTCCAGTGCTATTCAAGGGGTCAAGGGTGTCAATGCTGCAGCTTGCTCACCAAAAGGTAGCCCGAGCCAACTGAAACCTGGGGGCCTTTCGGCCTCAAGTCTGCCATTGAGTATTGACACTCCAGGATGTGATCGGAATGAGAAGGGGTACGAATGTATTAATACAAGGGTCATTCAGTAAAGAAGGTGAAATATTGTTTACAGTTACACCCTTTTTAAGGATATCAATACTGATGGGTTCTTTCTTGTTTAAAAAAAAATTGAAAGTACTCATTTAAAATAGCTCACTGGGAAAATGGTTGTAGTAATGTTATAGAAAAAAATCTTTGGAAATGTGATACTTACATTGATAATCCAGTCAAGAATAAAGAAGGAGTTCTCGTGGCATGATGACTTAAGTGCTAGACTGCGAAGTGATTTCAAACTTCCGTCACGCTTTTCTGCTCACTTTTGGGAAAAGTATTTAATCCTCCCCTAACAATGGGTCAAATAATATCACCGCCGTTTTCTTACAAGGATGGCTTTGGCATTAAATAACTCACGAAGGTTGATATGCCATTAAACATAGAAACCAAACCAAAGAAAAGAATAAGTTTCAGTCATTGTTTTGCTTTAATTATGAACTTTTACGCGCATGAGAGAGAGAGAGAGAGAGAGATCTATTTTGAAATCATAATTGATTCTTTAAGAGACAGGGCAGTCTCCCATCTCAGAAAGAAAAGGAAAAAAATTACTTTCCAGTCCAGTGGCAATTTCATCATAGGTGGATGGATAATTGTAGGAAATTAATATGGCCGCTTTTTGAGATCGGACGTTGTTTATGTTTTCGAGTGCGTAAAATATTAATAAATAAAAAGACAATGAGTGAAATTGATTTGGATTGTGAATGCAATCATATTTCTATATGATTTTATTTAAACATCAGCTCAGACGTTTTTCCTGCAGGCTATTGTAAATAAGTATGAAACTGAATATAAGATTTATGGATTATCTCTCTAAATCAAATAACTGTGACAGTCTGTTCGTCTGGGTTCTGTATAAAAAACTTTTCAACAAAACAATCGCATGAGATAAGTCTCTGGTTTGGTTTGTTGCGTTTTATGGCATATCGACCTTTGTAGATTATTTAACGCCAAATCCATTTTTATTTAAAACAATTCAGTTTAGCATGAATACATAGTTTAATTGTCAAAAAGATTTCGATTTCAAACTATTCAAGCAGTTATATATAACAATTCAGTTTAGCGTAAGTACAGTTTTATTGTCAAAAACAGTTCAATTCCAAATAATTCAGTTTAGCATAAGCATACAGTTTAGTCAAGCAGTTCTAATTCAACTAATTCAATTTAGTATGAGTACAGATTTCGTTTACACTGAGTTAAATTTCAAAACAGTTTTATGTTAAACAATTCAGTTGAGAGTAAATACAGTTTCAATGTCAAAAAACAGTTCTATTTCAAATAATTCAATTTTGCATAAGCACACAGTTTAAATGTATGTACGGTTTAATTGTCAAAAACATTTCTATTTCAAGCTATTCAGTTTAATCAAACAATTCAGTTTAGCATGAGTATGCCGTTAGTTCTATTTAACCCATAGATAGGGCCCTATCAGGTGCTACCACACCGGGCCAGAGTGGATCTGGGAGCAATGGTAATAAAGGGGTACTCCGCATTCCCCAAAGCTCAAGCATTGCTGGAACCTCACCATCAGACTGTTTAGTATCATATCCAGAACACTTATTGAAAGGGGGCTCTTACCCCTCTGCAGAGGTGCAGTCGGTGTATTCTACAGCCCCAGCCGACTGGGCAAATAAGTCTCTGAAGTTACCTGTTATATAACGATAAAGATATCTATCAACAATAAATGATATATTCTAGTTACTACCAATTTTTCGCTCTTTTTTTCAGTTAAGATGAATTAAAAAAATAATTAAAAGTTATTGCTTAAGGTTGAATTTTTAGTTTTATTTGGAAGTGAGGTTAGGTTATTTAGTTCAGTGGCAGATCAATTGATAGTAATTTAATGACAAATCCTGTTTATTTAATAACATCTAGATTTAGCCTGTGATTGGAGAAAAGTCAGTCAAAATCTAATGCAAACTTAAGGTCCCCCAACCATTTTAAGCAGAACAGATATTGATACAGAATAATTTCCCTAATAATCAAAAAGAAAATTATATTTTCTATTAAATCATTGAAATAAAATCTCTCAAAATATTTTTTTTAAATCCAATATTCCCATTTAGAGTACTATTTTCTTCTAACGTCTTTCAATTGTTTTTCTTTATTCCATTCACACCTTTAGACTTTAGTCTTTTTATTTTATACAGAAAGTATATGCCAATTAAATAGCGCCACACACATGGGGCTAGTGTTTAAAGTTAAGTGACCAGAAAAAAATCTGCAATTTTCTTGATAAAATAACTAATGCATTATAAAATTCACTGATTAATGAATGAACACTGAAAATGTTATAAAAATCGGATAATTTGCTGTGTTTTTGTTGTTGTTGTTTTTTTTTTTCAATCGGGGGTAGTGATTTGTTTCCGAACGAAATGTCCATGTTGTTAGCATCAACAATCATTTTCTTCAAAACAGTCACCTTGGCATTCAATATATTTATTCTAGTGGGTTTTTCACCCTCTTTTGATAGGATAGAAAGTTGTGCCATTGTATTTCTTTAAATGTTATCTGCATCTTCAAATCTCTTGAGATCAATTTTCAGTTTAGGAAAAAAAAGTAGCCTGTAGCTAGGGGTGGGTGGTCTAGTGAGTATGAAGAATGATGCCCGCTTGTTATTTAAATAATTTCAACACATTTTTGATACCCCCCCCAATACATCAAAGTTTCATTGAAATCTGATAATTATTACGATCATATCATGTAATAAAATTAAATATTTTACTCCTTAGCCATTAAATGATTAAACTAGAAATAAGACAAATAAAAATTATAATCTAATTTCTAAGGATATTATTTTTCTGAAGTAATTTTATATCAATGGGAGTTTTGTCAAATGGGGTTTTAATCACCGAGTGTTTTTTTTTTTTTTACAGGGGACAAGTTTGGTGTATGACAGCAGGAAAAAAAATGTTGTCGCTAATATTGTATCAAATGGAAGAAAAATATCTTTTCAAAAAGACTGAGGCATTGTAGTATAAACAGATGAAGATTTGTTTTTAATAAAAAAAATATTTACTGAGATATAAAACAGTTAAGAAAAAATAAAATCAAACAAATTTTTGAATATTGTTTATATTTTTTTTGCAAACAATTCTTTGGATTATTAATAACTATATTAGAGGAAATTCCACGGGATATATGCATAATAATTGGGCAAATTTAAAATATAACATTCTATGACAAATTGTAATCGAAAAACAATTTCTATTTTTACAAAATAAAAACTGAATGGAAAAATTAAAGATTCCCTTTTGTAGGTAAACACATTTATCTTACTCTCAAACAACTTTTTAGATGGGTGGGTTGAATTTCAATGCAGCTAATATTACTATTGATAATAGCATCATTACTGTGGAGAATAATGAATTATCAACAAAGATATAAATAAAAATAAAATATAAGATTGCAAATGAATAACAATTTATTTTCAATTCTATTCTAATAATCTTTCTTTGATAAGTATCAATATAAGTAAGTAAGTAAAGTTAGCGACCATAGTCGAGGGTGACCCGAAGGCTCCCTTTTCGATAGCTACTACACCAAGGTGTAGGGGAGGGCGCTACTCCATTCCCAGGATTGCTCCACTTTTACCCTTGAACCGTACCTTATAATGCTGAGTGTTAAGCAAGGTGGTATCAAGTTCCATTTTTAAAGTCTTTGGTATGACTCGACCTGGGATTGAACCCAGGTCTCCCGGGCCATTGGCGAACACCCTAACCGCTGGGAAACAATGAAATCAATTTATAATTTTAAAAACGCAACATAATCTAATTTTTTAAATGGCTTCCGTAAAACGAATTAAAAAGCTCCAAAGTCACAAAAATAAGTTCAAAATTAAGCAGTATGTGATGCGAGGATGTGATTAGGTCCTGGATTGATTGATTTTGGATTATTTGTTTTTGTTTCAATATTTGGGGTTTTAAGAGCTTGTTCTTCATGAAAATTTTAGTTTATTATAAATTTTACGACAGTTACACACACACACTTAAAAAATAGCATTATTATTTAAATAAAGACGTTAACAAGTTACGTTGTTTTTTGTGATATTTCGTCTCATGTCGGTAAGTAAGAGGAAGCTACTCCAACTTGGTGAATTACAAAATATGTATTAAGACGTGTGCAACAGTTCTTAGAAAACTGTCCCACAAAAGAGACAAAATGTTTTTGTTTCATAAGAATGTGGGCGCAGAGAAATATTGAACAATTATCCAAGAGTATTTTCACAATGAAATAATTTTAAAATATATGTGTAGCAAAAGTTTCAATCGAAAAATCGAATAAAAAAAATTAAAGAAGAGAAAGATTGGGGTAGAATATATAAGGCAGTTAAGAAGGTTAATGACGATCCTATTATTTTTGTTTCACTTACTGAGTAGAAGTAGCTTCTCCCTATTTCTAGTTTGTTACCGATATAAACGAGATATTTCTTTTTACAAACGTTTTCTTGTCTTTCGATCAATTACTGCCTTGAAGAAATAAGGGTCGATTGTGTTGTTTTCATCGCCTTTACTTAGAATAACATTATTTTGGGAAACGAAAAACCTTATTCCAAATCTCAAAGCTTTTTCCAAATTGATATAAATCAATACGGTACTGTTATTCCTCATTCCGCTGATAACTCCTTTCTCACCGGGTTCCCCACTTGCAAAATGAATATGGGTTCGGCCCATAGTTTTCAAACCAGTACGTCTTATGTTCCTCCATGCCTGGTATGTAGTTCCATGGACCACACAAGGATATAAATTTGCATTTGTAATTGGTATGAGCTGAAGGTCTTCACACTCTATAGTGTGACCCTGGTTAGCCCTGATCATTAGATCGCCATGTCTGTCAGTTTGCAGATGGAATCTTTGTTTGTTATTATTTTGAACGATTCTGATAATATCTCTTTCTTTCACACGAATACGTTTTGTGATATCATAAACGTAAACAAACCCGGCACTGTTCATGAAGAGGTGCATCTTAAAAGCTCCATGACGCAGTATGTAAGTTAATTTTCTTGATATTTGATCATCTCTTATTTTTCTTTCCCGGTCGTAATGATGTGTATTGTTTGTCAGCGAACTACGACTATTGTTCGACATTTTTGTGCTGTGCGAAAAAAGAGAAATGGCAATAGTAAATTTGGAGGTCGGAGTTGTATCGAGTAAAAGTCGAAAACTATTTCTCAGCATTGTTTAATAATTGTTTTCCAAGAAAGCGGAAGAAAATTTCCGAGTTTCACTTTTAGTATTAAAATCATAATGCATATCACTGTTTCGAAATTTAATTAAAAAATAATTTATTTATCAAATAGTTTGTGTGTTTTAAATTTATTCTGTGATGGATTTAAAATTTTGAAAAGCTAAGAAAGAAAAAGATACAGTAAATAAATAATTTTGTAAACTCCGTATTTGTTTTACATAGGAAATAAGAGTTACCTTCCCTTGTGGAACTCTCCAACATTATTTAGTGTCACATGGCCAAAGGTGGAGAGAGAGCAGCTGGGCTTCTCTCTTGTCTTGAAACCTTACCATACACTTAGAATTGAATTGAATTTCATTAAAAAAAATGCCCGGTTCTTACGAAGCTGTACCAATTTTGGAGAAGTTTCCTCTACAAATCCAGATTGGGTCCATAGCATGTTACGGTAAGAATTTGATATTTATGGTGGATAAATAAATAAATGGTTTGGGATATATTGTTTTTTTTTGTTTGTTTTTTTTTCTTTCTAGGTGTACGACTAACCGAGGTTGGTCTGTTATCTATTCGTTTTAGTTTTGTAGTTTATGTTAATACATTTATTTACGTATCAAGTCGAAATCTACAATGTACTAACAGTAAAGGGAGCGAAAAGCTTTTCTATTGATTTTTTTTTTAATTTCCTTTAAAAGTCTGTTAACAACTGTAGTTTTTCTTTATCCAGTTTGTTTAGAAGAAAGCGTGATGGGTCCACATTTTTTTCACGTTTTTATATAATGTTGTTATTTATTAAGAATGACGTCTTTACCTGAACTCTGTTTCGTAAAAAAAAAAAAGGATACTTACAAATTTATTTTTTTAAGCATATGAATGAATCACAAAAACCATTTAGCTCCATTAGAATTACTCGATCATATTTGACACTTAAATTTGTCTCAAACAGCAGATAAATATTGGCTGTTTAACGTAATATTTACTTTTAGAATTTGAAATAAAAAAAGAAAAATATTATGAAATCATTTTCTTATTTTTTTTATTTACGATCTATATTTTCATATTATGGTTAATTATTGGCCATCTATTTCTCTCTGGGGATCTGTAAAAAAAAAGAAAAAAAAAAAAAAAGGGGGAACAGCTAGAAAAAGGTCTATTTGTTTATTTTACTTATCATGTGATATTAAGACTTATCGAATAATTGTAGATATACAAATATTTTTTCTATATTTACTTATCGTAGACTAATTTGTTGACTTCAACTTATTCACGAATATCTTTAATTTGAATGTTAGTTTTACTGTGTTTAAATAAAATGGGTGTGTTTTGTGTCCTTAGAACAAAGAAGAAAAACTATTTTATTTTATAGAATTTGTGGATTTACCTTTCTAATTGAAAACATGTTTCTTGTATCTTTTTACCATTGTTTTCCTTTAAACATAGGGTGGGGCAAAAGAAATAGGGACATCAGTAATATCTTACATCGACCCGTTGGGTTTCAATCGTAACAACGGCCCATGAAGACACTGATGCTTCTATTTAGGAAGGATTATAATTAATTAGCATTTCCTTGTTATCTATCTCTGCTAAATAGAGTATTTGGAAGATTTAGAAGAAATGACATTCAGTGTGAATGAAGATCACCCCCCCCCAATAATTTATTTGCAAATTGGACTGGAAATATTGCTTTATTCTCTAAATAGCACGCTTGCTCTAGTAAAAATTTCGCTATCATATAACGTTTTTGCAGTCTTATTGTTACAGACAAGAGACTCAATAAGACATCCTTATATATAAAGTTAATTAGGAATTTTATTTCATGGGTCGATTGATTTGATATCTTAAAATGAAAAATAGTTTTTATTTACGTTTTTTACTCTCCTACTACTTATGTTCCATCCTGCACCTCATATAAAGTATTTACTCAATATCTTTTCAGATACAACAAATCAACGGTATTTGTGTATAGAATAGCCCGACATTAATAACTTCCGTTATTTCTGCAGTTATATACAAAAAATTAGAAATGCAAGACTTGCATTCACTATTCAGATATATTTCTGTCATTCTGCTTTTTTTCTGAACAGCCCTCCCCTATACTGAACAGTTAAATTCGATAAGTATGTCTTCAATTAGCTACAATTAAATTATCGGCCAAATTTCTTTAGTTTTTTTCCCCTTCCAACCTTTGAAAATAAGTCGAGTTATGACTGATTCTAATTTTGGAATTTAATAGTAAAAGAAAATTACTGAAATTTACTTTTCTGGTTCGTGAAAAATGTATTATATTTGTAATCTTTTTATACTACGGCAGAAATAAGTTTTTTTTTTGTTGGGCTATTTTGTACAATTATCAAATCAAAATGATTCTACGATCCTCAATTATTCTCTTTTGTTTTTTTGCCCTAAAATTATTAATGCATTTATATTTTGTTTATTTTAAAATATTTGTTGTACTCAGCTGATAAAGTTTACGTTGTAGACTTTTTATCTTCTCTTCACTTCTCTTAGGAAGTGAAGAATTTTTTAAATGTATATTATCTCTAAAAAACAAACTGATATTTTTGGCATATATGCAGATTGTTAGTTCTCTTGGTTAAGGAAATTGTTAAAACTATTAAAAAGAAACGATCTTTCGTTTTATGTCGGTAAAGTTAAGAAATAAAAGTAAGCCATTTACATTTTGTAAATCCCTTGGGTGGAATCTATTAAGGTGTGTATTTGAGTTTCCCGAACTCTTCAATCCATAAAATGATTTTTTTCCCTTTTTTTTTTTTTTTTTTTTAAATGTATGGTGTGTGTAATACCCCTTTTTAAATATATAGTGTGTGTGTGTGCAAAAGTTTCCGCTACCACCCTAAACAAACCAGTTTTTCATTTCAGTTTTCGAATAGAGGATGATGGGAACTTATGTAGAGGACTCAATATTTTGTAATTTACCAAGAGGTAGATAGCTTTCTCGTATTTCTTTACTTTACCCACACAAAACGAAAAATCGCCTAAAATAAGTTGGGAGAAAGGAATATCACTTATTAATTTTTCTTATACTATTAAGAAAAAACATTTATCTTTTTTCTGTCCTGGAATGGAAACTTAATCTGACTTTATGATAGTAATATTTTTGTTATATCAATAATAGATATACTGTTCTTCGTTTAAATAAGAAATAAGTTTTGTTATGTAAGTTTTTTTTGTTTGTCTAAATTTTATCTTTGACTGTATTTACCAACGTTCGAAAGTTATCAATGTCTGGACTGATCTCTTGGTTGTAGCGTTGTTATGTAGGTGCCTTGAATGCTGTCTTCGGACGGTCGCTGCTACAGAAAAGCTGCTTGTTGGTGGTCGAAAGTGACACAGGTGATACGACGTCCAGATTTCCCAAAAATCGTTTCCACGTGTGTCACTTGTCTCGAAAAGCTATTGGTCAGAAGAGGTATCGTCTGTGAGATCAGCATATTCTTATACAGTCAATTGATACATCGTACACACACAAGCATGCTTACAGTCATATCCTGTAAAATGATCACCAAAGTTGAGCAATGTTTAGCCTAGTCAGTACTTAGATGGGTGACTTCTTTGGAATACCAGGTGCTGTAAGCTAAAAATTGGAGAAATTGAAAGATAACTCTGGTAGGCGAAACCTGTTATCATTTCTAAGGCTGGTCTGCCTAGATTTCCTCTTCTAAAATAAGGAGGCTGGTGATTAACTTCAAAGACAATACAGGACAAATGTAATTCGCCTGTGGTGGTCCATAATTTTGGTAACTTTGATGCCATCACACCTAACCTCGCAAAGTGAAGATGGTGTAGTCAAAAGAAGTGTCTCTCTTCTTGTTACCCTTAATTCATCAGTGTGGTTTCCTTTATTCAATAACTTTTTCTAACACATTTTATAACTGAGTTGGATGTTTTTGTCATTGCTATTGACAGACAACGAAAGTAAACAAGTATAATAGTATAAAAAAAAACAAAAACTGGATGACAAAGCAGAATTTTTCACTAAGAACACACCCATCTCAGATTCGTATTATTGAGATTTTGCCCAAGATTTCTAGAGGAGAGTCCCTGTGGCATAATGGCTAAAGTGCTGGACTGCGGCTATGAAATAAGCAAAATTGAACTCCAGTCACACTGTTGCATTCTCTTTCAGACTAATACCTTTGGGAAAGGTATAAACCTCTTGTTTCCCCAGCTATTGGTTAAATAGTATCACTGCTGCTGTTCTACAAGGATGGCTTTGGCATTAAACAAAGAAATCAAACCAAACATTTCTTTCGTTTATTTTTGGAGTTGCAGAGATTGATTTACATCCCTCTCCAAAAAATTATTTTATCTAGTTTACAAGGGAGATTCAGTTGTAGTTGTATATTTATAGTAAAATGGCCTCTGATTTTGATTGCAGTCTCAGATTTTTAGTATTCTCTTTGAAAAATGCAGCCTCCTCACATAACTAAGCAGGTGTAAAATAGATTAGTAAATTCAGGCACCAGGCTTAGTTGGCCATCATTTGGTATGTGGTGAATTTCTTGGATGGAACCAGCCCAAGCAACCCCAAGGTGAATGCTGTTACACACACACGCACACATCAGTGCAAAATAACAATATTCGCGTGATGTAATGTTTTGAGAGACAGAACTTGTTAAAATCTGACACAGTCGGGTACTGTTTTACATTTTACATTGTAAATTGAGCCCATTTATTAAAATTTAATAAAATAATTTTTTAGATAATCTGAATCTCTATAAAATAAAAATTTGGAAAAATTTCAATGACACATGTTAGATGGTGACATTTTTAGTTCAAAATGTAAGTGCAATTGAAGAAGCTTGAGATTGCAAAAAAGGAGTACATCGATATTTTATATCTTACCCTTCGAGGCTAGAGAGTCCAGTCTACCCTACTATTTTACCTATAGTTATATAGCGAAGAAATGGTGCTATGCTCTTTTTTAAGAGTATTAGTAAGAAGTGTATACAAAACAGCTTTTGCCAGAATTTAAATTCTACTCATTAATTCCATTCTCTGCACTGATTAACATAAAACACCTGCACTTGTATTACACCATTAAACTTTAATGAAAATCAAACAGTGATGGAGAATAAAATTGCAATACTCTTAATAGATGTTTCAATTAACTCAAGATTAATTAATTACAGATATCATAATTATTTATGTATAAGTAAAGTTGGCAACTGTAATCGAGGGCGACCCGAAGGCTCCCTTTTCAGTAGCTACTACACTGAAGTGTAGGGGAGGGCACCACTCCTTTCCCTGGATTGCTCCACTTTACCCTTGATACATACCTTATAATGCTGAGTGTTGAGCAAGGAGGTATCAAATACCGTTTTTAAAGTCTTTGGTATGAGTTGACTTGGGATTGAACCCTGGTCTCCTGGACCATTGGCAAACACTCTACCCACTAGGCCAATGAGCTGGTTATTTATGAATAATATGCACTAATAACTATGGACTAAGAAATTCTGTGGGGTGAAAAAAAAGTCTTGTTTACAATATGCCCTGACTTTTTAGAAGTTATCCAACTTTTCATCTGTTTTTACTGACTAAAAATAAGAATTTACATAACTTATGTTTTGAAACACAAAATTTTCATTTTGGACGAATTCATGGTGCATGTTCATTGCAAAAATGAAACAAACTTGCAGCTAAAATATGTTTACATTCAGAGAAACAAAATCATAAACAAACACACGTTTGAGTTAATATTTCTTTGTAACTGCATAAAACACATTAATTTAGATATTTCAGTCATTCCTGTCCTGAATATAGTTAAGGCATGTGACTGGAAAAAAGAGTTAATTATATAGTTATCATAGATAATATTTCCCCACTCTAATTTTTAGACTGAAAAAATAGTGCATCTTATACACAATTATTGTCATATAACTGTAAATGACGTCTTTTACAGATCATTAAAGTGTTCTGATTGACATTCAACTGAATTCAGTAGTGAGGCTCAAGTTGTAGAGCTCTGGGTAGTGTGAACTCACCACTTTATTGCCATTACTTCCAGGTCTACTGTGACCCAGAGCAGTAGTCCTATCTATAGTTCAAATAGATCTATTCAAAAATTATTAGTTTTAGATAGGAATACTTGAAACCAGATAACTTTTTATGCAAATGACTTAATAAACAGTAATAGTTACTTGCAAATTACTATTATTACATAAATACTTGAAATCATGTAACTCTATACAAATTATCTGTATTAAGAATAGTATTGGATAGGAATGCTTGAAACCATATTATTGGTGCAAACTATTTATATTAAGAATAGTTACTTGAAGCTGTAATGGTTTACAAATGATTATTATTATTATTATTTATTTATTTGATTAAAAAATGACTTCAGCTTTAAATGATCCAACAAAGGTTAAATAAACTCTAAAACCAACCAATAAGTCAATATGTTGGCAGTAGCTATGAATACACTAGTTGCATCCTCTTTCATAGGGGTAAAACCTCTCTACCCCAAAAAAGGAGTGTCCTGGATATGACGTCAAGCAGCATCTGGTGGTGAAGCTCTAGTTCTGAAGCTCTTCTCTCAGCTATGGGTAAAATAGTAGGGCAGACTAGGCTCTCTAGCTTTGATAGAGCAACCAATTTAGGAGAAGGAAAAACTATGAATTCAAAATTGGGAGCTCTCCATCTCTCTAAAGCAGTCCAACCTTGTTTTGCATCGACACTAATACCAAATTGTATTGTATCTTGCCTTTCCCATAGATAAACATTGGTGTCATGAAAATAAAAAGATGTAAAAAAAAAAAGAAAAGTGTCTATATAAGGGCTCAAAATTGACAAAATGAATGATAAAAACAAAGCACCAAAAAATGTTGAAAATGGTGTTAAAATAAAAAAAAAAAATTGAAAATGAACAAAATAATCAAATAATGATTAAAAAATGTCAAAAATACACAAAAAAATATTGTAAAATTGTCTTAAAAATAGATGAAAAAAATTAAAAAAACAGTTGAAAAATGAACAAAATTTGTCAATAAACATTGAAAAAAATCTGCAAAATTGTATTGTGAAGAAGGGAGACCTGCAACATAGACAATTTTCAGTCAACTATACAGCTTTGACTTGTGTCAGCATCCAAATGTCAATGAGATTTCACATGATGAATGTTATAACATGCTTTTTATTATGTAATTCAATTGATGAATAATAAAAATGAAAACAAAGAATAATTATCTAATTTTAATTAAATTTTCAGTACTTATTGATTTTTGAGTAGAGTATTTTTTTTCTTTTAGGAAACTTTGTGGAAATAAAAATTTAATAAAATGAAAAAGAAACTGAAATAATTAATCTTATTGAATGAGACATTAATAACATAAATTGTAGGCCAATTTGGCACACCTGAATCCTCAATCTGACAAACCTGGTCTTCTCAAGTATTCAAATTGTGATTCATTTTTCTCGGCTAATAATTGACTACATCTTGTTATTCCAAATAAATTATATGAAACATTTTAAATTTTGGACTCATTTTTTTCAGTTTTCATTAGTCTTATGAAGAACAAAGAACAGTTGACATGTGTTGTGGTGTGTGGAACCACCCCCACAAGAATAGACTGATTCAAGTCCATAAAGAAGCTTAGGAAGGACATAGTAATTGGATACTTACTGTATACTGTATTTCCTTACTTGTACATTTATTTCGTGAATAAATACATGTTATCTCGTGTGAATTATATTATTAAGATATAACATTGGATGGAAGGTACTAAAGGTGGATATGAATGTTAGCTGTAAGAAAAATGTGGGTCAGGTGAAATTTTCATTTTTCATTTTTTAAAC
Organism: Sepioteuthis lessoniana; assembly: GCA_963585895.1. Lineage (NCBI taxonomy): Eukaryota > Metazoa > Mollusca > Cephalopoda > Myopsida > Loliginidae > Sepioteuthis > Sepioteuthis lessoniana. The sequence continues at coordinate 17,480,368 of OY757940.1, read as the reverse complement.
TGTGAACAGATTTCTAGTTATGTAACTTTTATGCAGTAATGAATAAACAGTAATCAACTGAAAGTTTACCAAATCATTTATTTTTATCTAAAAAAAAATTTCTTTAAAGATATTTTTTAAAATATCCCCATTTCTCACCAATTAATATTTTTAGAAATTTTATAGACTTCTTAGAATTGAAATTTTAAAAAAAGATTAAATTTTTTCTCAAAATATTTTTTTAATTGAAAGCTTTTTTGTATTAAAAAATCAAACATTTTTCATTAAAGTTTTTGCTTTAAAAATCAAATTTGTTCATTAGCTAATGATAAATAAAATACAAATGTGTTCATATTTTTTTTTTTTTTTTTTCACCCCCCAGAGGATGTACTTTTAGTTGGTACAAAGCAAGGTCACCTTTTGCAGTATAAAATCAGTAAAGACAAAGATAAAGGTTGGTAACAATTTTTTCATTCTATGAAATTCTTGGTTTGATTTATTTAATGGTATATCAACTCCTTATACGTTAATGTCAAAACTTGATTCATTTGTAATCTATGGTTGCTAGTAACTAAGATAATATCTTGTAAACAATTGTAGCTGCAAGTAACCATATTTACCAACCCCTCCGCTCGGGCAGGATATGACACAAGGTCAATTTTTAAGTGGAGTTTAACAGGTTTGAATTCAGAGTTTTCCTTCTCTAAGACTAGTTGCCTTACCAAAGCTGAAGAACCCAGTCTGTCCTACTATTTACCCATAGCTGGAGGGAAAAGAATTGGATTTATACCTTTCTCAAGAGTATTAGTGCTATGTGAAAGGCTATCAGTCTCGTCCAGAATTTGAACTCGTGTCGCCGTGTCCATTTCCTATGACGATAACCATTACACTACGGGCACCTCCTTTTTTAATTGTAGCTGCAAGTAACTATCATTTGTACAAATAACTTTCATACAGTTAAATGAATTCAAGTATTCCTATATAATGTTAATAATTCTATTCTATATTAATGTTTGCAAATAGTTATCTGGTTCCACATATTTTTATACAGTACTAATTTTCATGCAAATCTATTTGATCCATAGATAGGATCCTAACAGATACTATTCTAGATCAAAGTGGGTCTGGGAGTAATGGCTATGAAGAAGTACTCAACATTCCCTACAGCTCTATAACTGGAGCCTCACCACCAAATGCAGTTTAGTTTTATTCGTGTCTGAATTTTATTTGAAATCATTTTCTCATATGTTCCTTGTCTATTATTTTTTGTTCCCAATGTTTTGATCTTGAACCCTCCAGCCTTTATTGTAGAATACACCGACTGCATCTCTACAGAGGGGTAAGACTCCCTCTCCAATGAGTGTCCTGTTTATGACTCTAAACAATCTAATGGTGAGGCTCTAGTCTTGGAGCTTTGGGAAATGTGGAGTACCCCCCCTTCATTGCTATTGCTCTCATGTTCACTCTGAGCCGGAGTGGTAGAACTGATAGTCCTATCTATGGGTCAAATAGAACTGTTTTATCATTTCATTGTGTGTAAACAAATGACTGATGTTTAATTGAATTTTTAGTGATACATAGCAATACTTGAACCATTTAACTGTGCAAATGAATGAAGAGTGTTTAATAGAACAATTAGTGTTAAATAGCAATACTTGTAACCATGTCACTGTGTGCAAACAAAAGATTAATAGTAAATAGAATTATTTGTATTTGATAGAAATACTTGAAACAATTTAACTGGATGCAAAAAAAAAAACATGAGTTCAGGCTCGTTTAAAAATGTTATCTACAAAATGTTTACAAATCATATATATTTTATATATATATATATATATATATATATATATATATATAAACAGGATTTGGCATTAGATAACCTATAAAGATTGATATGCCATAAAACCCAACCAACCAAACCTCTAACGTTCTGGTGTATTTATTGAGAGATCTGCAAAGAATTTTTACCATTATTGATTAATCATTTTATTTCAATCTTTTTTTTTTTTTTTTTTTGTAAATTAATACTTGAACACAGTTTATCACGATAAAAAGTGCTTTGATCTATGGGTATCTCAAAGTCAATTTATATCTGGGGTTTTTATTGTATATCCCTATTTCTCACCAAGTAATAAAATATGCAATACTAAGATATAAATAAAACTAACCTATACAGTAAAAAATGATTCATATAAAAATGAAAGAATAATTAAATTAATATTGATTGAATATCAAAATATCATGCTTCTCTCTCTTATGGGAACTCTGGTCGAGAGACTCTATGGAATAATGGTTAATGTACTGGATTGTGATGTTGTAGTTGGTGAGTTCCAACTCCAGTCATGTTATTATGTTTACTTTTAGACTAATTCCCTTGGAAAAGGTATAACCCCCCCCTTATCCTTCCAGCTATAGGTTAAATAGTACCACTACTGTCATTTTACAAAGTTGGCTTTAACATTAAATAACTTACAAAGGTTGATATGCCATTAAAACAAAGAAATGAAACCTCTCTCTTAGAATGTAAATATATTTTTGGTAATAAATCTATTTGTATTCTGATGACACTAGACCTCTAGCACAACATATCAATCTGATTTTCCAAACTATTTTTTCTTTCTCATTCTGTTGGTTTTCATACCAAACTTTACCTGCCCTGTCGTCTGGCTCCCTTAGCTGTGGGGTAAGGAACTTTACACTAGATTGACATTACATTACATTATAATTGACTTACAGTGTGATGAATCTTTGAAATTGAAATTTCAGCTTGAATCTACTGTTGAATTCTACAAGATATATTTATTGCCAAGCGGAAAATATAAAAAGATTTTGACTAATGCAAAACTGATGATGTTATTTGGAAGTACATATGCTTGTGAACAACTTTTTTCCAAAATTAAATATACTAAAAGTTATTTAAGAACAAGGTTTTATGACAACCACCTGGATGATGTTTTGCTGCTGTCATCGACAAATATTTCACTTGATGTGGAGAAGTTATCGCACAAAAAGCAGATACAAGTGTCTCATAAAATCCTTTATCATTTCTAACTGTACTTTGTAGCAAGGAAATTTTTTTTTTGTTTTTTGTGATAAAAGTTGTTTTCCTGTTATTCTTGCAGTAAAATAAGGAGTTATTGTTGTTGAATGTGTTTTCAGTTTTCCTTTTTTTTTTTTTTTTATCCTTCAGTAAAATTATTGGCTTTGTTCAAATAAAATTATATTGAATTCCTTGTTTAGCTTTAAACCTCCATTGTTTCCGGCAGTTCCACTTATCTACATCCTGTGTCTGTACAGAGCTGTTGTAGATAGGTTTTAGTTGGTTGTCCAAATTTAATTACATATGTAATAACATGGCCCTCCTTCTATGACACTGCATTGGTGTTTGGCCCTATCTCTCCAAAAGATTGCTGACCCCTGTTTTAGGGTTCTCATCTATGGGTCAAATAGATTAATTTGAAAATGATTGAGTACTTAAAATGATTTTGCCGTGTGCAAGTTATTTGTATTAAGAATAATTACTTGAAGCTATTATTCTCTAAAAATGATTATCATTATTTACTTGAAACCATACAATTGTTTGCAAAAAAGAAAAAAAAAAATTCCTACAAAAACTTTGGGTTGACATGCTGTAAGACTAATCAAACTTTTCTGTTGTAAGAATTTTTAGTACAAGATAAATCATGTAAAATATTTAATAGAAGTGATAGTTGAACCAAATAAAACAAACTTTACACAAACAGGACGACTCTTTAAAGGGAAAGTGCCTAATAGAAAACACTTTACCAGGCTACTTTAAAAACTAGTAGCACTGTAAAATGTGCATTGGTACTACGGAGAGACCATGGAAGCAAAGATATCACAACCTAAAAACCTCTTTTGCTTATTAGGATTATAGTAATAGTACTACACTATCCAAATATGGAAAAAAAAAAATGAAACTTGTACAATGGAAGTGAAATGGAGAATATCTAAGAGTGCCCATGTGCAATAAAGGTTTAAAGAAAAGGAAAATGTAGTGGGTTTTCCTGAATAGGATGAACTATTGAATAAGAACTCCAAGGTTATTTCCAAGTGCTGACAGAAAGCAAAATTCGTCTTTTGCCATTCATCACCAGAAAAACATTACTGAGATTGTCAAATTTTGATACCCAAAAAGGGAGTGTGAGTGATTGTATATAAATGTTGTTTTGGTGAGCAGGAATTTTTACTGTTGTCTGAGGATCAGTAACTAAGCAGGAAAGTTTTTCTCCTAATTGTTGGTAATTTAAAAAAGTACCCATTGTTACTGAAGCATATGCATATATATATATATATATATATATATATATATATATATATATATATATATATATATATATATATATATATATATAAAAGTCATCCACAGATTGTTTCGTTGTATCCCAAATCTTCAGTGTGGCTGGACATATGAGATTCTTGAAGCTGGGATTGAAACTCGGCTGACTTTTACACCAGCCAGAAATTCTACTGCACAGCCATGAGGAAATTGGTGCAAGTGAAGGGATTTTAAATACATATGTATCACTTTTGTTTTGTTTACATATATCTGCTTAATAGCTACTGAGAGCTCAATTCATTTGAAGATCCTTGCCTTACATGAGTGGCGATTGTTAATTCCCTCACTAGAGAGCTCAACTCCATGGAAATGGCAGGAGCATATATCATCATCCACAGACTGTTTCATTGTATCATAAATATATACGTGTGTGTGTGTGTGTGTATATATATATATATATATATATATATATACACACACGTGCGTGTGTGTATGTAGGATTAAAATTTTGGTTAAATGTATATGCATACAAAAAAAAATTCAATAACCCAAATCAATGGAATGAGCATTACTATATGAGACAAAAAGGGATCACCATGGATCCAAAAGCAGATTCAGTAAAGAGAAAACAAAAAAAAATTTAGTGGGCATGACATAGTTAGAAGGGAGAATAACAAAAGAGCAAAAAAGTTAGAAGGGTGCCTAAGAAATAAAAAGTTTTGTAAGAAAAGATATGACAAGATGGAGAGATGAGATGTTGGCATTTGCTGATAAGAGGTGGCAGAGGCTAGCATGATCAAGATCATAAATTGAAAGACCTTTTGTCTAGCATTGGATTCAAAATGGCTGCTGATATAACCATTAGTGGCCTGTATTGATGACATTATCAATCTTTGATTGAAGGCAACTGTCAGAGAAAAAATAAAACAATATTCAGGATTTTTTTTTGTTAACATGAGTTACCAGTGTAAATAAATGAAAAAAAAAAATGTAAAGGAAGAATGCTCATCATCATCAAAATTATCCATTTTGAATGTTGTCTTGCTTTTCCAGTAAACTTTAAACACCCAGGTGTTTAAAGTTGACTGAGAAATTTAGCAACCAGTTTCTTCATATAAATATAAACCAGCTTAACAATTTCCTGTGTGTAATATATATATATATATATATATAATGTGACTCTTGAGTGTAATTGTGTTCATTCAAATTAAAAACCTTAGATTTTATCATTTTTACAAATGTTATTTTGATCACGATTCTGTTAGGTTTAGTGTAAGTTGGTTCAAGTAGGAATACCAGAGTTTAACAAATTTAGAGCAAAATTAATCTGACTTGTAGAGATACCATCATATTTACCAACCCCTCTGCTCGGGCAGGATATAACACAAAGTCAATTTGTAAGCGGAGTTTAACAGGTTTGAATTCAGAGTATTCCTTCTCCTAGACTAGTTGCCTCACCAAGGCTGAAGAACCCAGTCTGTCCTACTATTTACCCATAGCTGGAGGGAGAATAATTGGATTCATACCTTTCCCAAGGGTATTAGTGCTATGTGTAATGCGATCAGTCTCGTCCAGGATTTGAACTTGTGTCGCCGTGTCCATTTCCTACAATGATAACCATTACATCACGGGCACCTGACTTGTACAGATATAATTCTTTGGAGAAAAGGTTTGAACTGAACCTCTGGGCTTCACTATATTGTTAAATAGCTGATACATTATGATCAAACTCCTGTCAAGGGTGCCCAATGTATATTTCAATAAGAGTTTCTGAGGAAGAAAATAAAAGGTAACAAGTGAAGAATCAAAAGGTATTTTTTTATGGGATGGAAACCAAAAGGAGGAGGAGTCAAATCAAATTTTCCTTAATTATATACACTCCTGCATATATATATATATATATATATATATATATATATATATATATATATATATATATATGATTTAAGTTTTAAAATACTCTATTTCTGTGATAGCATTGTTTTGAATTTGTATGATGTAATTAGTTCCAAAATTTATTAAAATTAACCTTCTTCTTACTATCTCAGTTTAATCCAACTATATGTTTATGCATCCAAGTATAAAAATGTTTTTTGCAATTTAAAATATTCTATTTCTGTTGATAGTGTTCTGTTTTAAATTTGTTTGATGTCATTAGAATTCCAAAAAATTTATTCATGTTAGCCTTCTTCTTACTATTCTGGTTTAATCCAACCATACATTTATGTATCCAAGTATAAAAATGTTTTTTGCAATTCAAAAAAAATTAAAAAAAAAACATTCTGTACATTTGCAAAAAATCCCCTGATGATGGATTGTGTAGGGTCTGAAAGTGCTTGGGGGAAAATTTCAGTAAATTCATCTACCTACTCTAACCTAAAATCAAAACACTTGTCAGGAAACTTGAAAGGATCCTAATAAAATTATATAGACAACATATCTTTATTATTTAATTAAACCTGCTTAAACAAAGGACTGCTACCCAACTACATGCACACACACACACACACACATGTATGTACAAACATGCATATATATATGTATAAACATACATACACACACACACATATATATATACATATATATATACACACACACAACCATTGCATTAAAATTGGAGTTCTGTGTTAACATTATAAATATTAGACTGAGATAGATTTATTGAAGGTTTGACTGTCAAAGTTAAACAATACAACAGTTGACAGGATTCCTTTGTTAATATGAGTTACTAGTGTAAACAAATAGATAAAAATGAAGAATGCTAGTCATTTCAGATTAGATAATTTAAAAAAAATTATCTCACTTCTTCATTAATTCCTCAGTGTCTTGACATTGTCAGCAATTCGAATCTTACATTCTTGAATTAATGATTTAATTTGGAAACGTAATGGCTGAACTCATGATCCTTGTCAAGGAAATTATGAATGCAAAAAAAATTATCATACTGTCATATGAAATAATGCCTGTCATCATTTGATGAATTGCCCAGTCAGCTTGGCTGTAAAATACACTGACTGCCCCTTTGCAGAGGGGTAAAGCCCCCCCCCCCAAAAAAAAACGAGTATCCTGGATATAACACTAAACAATCTGATGGTGAGGTTCCAGTATTGTTGGAGCTTTAGGGAATATGGAGTACCCCCTTCATTGCTATCGCTCCCAGATCCACTCTGAACCCCGAGTGGTTGAACCTGATAGGGTCCTATCTATGGGTTAAATAGAACTGAATTGTTTGAAATGGAACTGTTTTTGATATTGAAACTGTACTTATGCTAAACTGAATTGTTTAATATAGAAGTGTTTTGGCATTTAACTGTGTAAACAAAATCTATACTTATACTGAATTGGCTGAATTAGAACTATTTGACTAAACTGAATAGCTTGAAATAGAAATGTTTTTGACAAACTGTGTACTTATGCTAAAATGAATTGTTTGAAATAGAACTGTTACTTTGTGTAAAAATGGATTTGGCATTAAATAACCTACAAAGGTTAGTATGTTATAAAACCCAACCAATGAACCAACCAAGCATTTGATGAAGGCTAGCCCAATAAGCTGGGGCTGTAGAATATGTTGACTGTATGTCTGTCGAGGGGTATGACCCTTCCCTCCAACAAGTGTCCTGGATATGACACTAGACCATCTAATGGTGAGGTTCCAGTCCTGGAGCTTTGGGGGATTGTGGAATACCTATTCATTTCCATTACATCCAGGTCCACTCTGCTAGGGTCTTGTCTATAGGTCAAATAAAATTGTTTAATCATTTATTATATTTGGAACCATTTAACTGTGTGCAAACAAATGACTGTTAAATTGAATTGCTAGAAACTATTTAACTGCAAACAAATGAGCTCTGGGGTATTTAAGAAATAATGTTACTTAATCACTTAAAATCAATTGTATGGACAGGATTCAGCATTAAATAACCATCAAGGGTTGATATGCCATTAAACCAAATAATGAAACCTAATCTGATGAAGGCTTTGTTGAAAGTGCTGTTTTTTTTTTTTTTTTTTTTTTTTTTTTTTTTTTTTTTTTAACAAGCAGATTTAAAAATATATATAAAAATAAGCTGTACCAGTGGAAATTTAATGGAATATTCACATTATTATTGCTGTGATTTTAAACTATAAAATTCTAATATAAATCGTTGGATTCTATTATTTTAAAATCTGTTGGATTGATAACATATATACCTCATAAGAAAAGAAAGAAAAATCTTACAAGTCTAATCTGATCTAGAGTGATCGTACCTGTTAGAGTGTCATCAATCAGTCAAATAAATAATCAAAAATTATTTTTATTCAATCAGACTGTGTGCCAAAAAAAAAACCTCTCAGAAGAAATCCCTACACTAAAAATGTAAATATGAATCTGCAAGAAACATGATTCCCTAACCATTTAGGCATGAAATAACCCGAGATGGGTTGATATTATAATTTGTTTGATATGCCTCCTTGGGCATCTTCCCTTTTTACTATGCTCTCACATCAACCATAAAAACAAAAAGAAACTTTGCAAAGAATGTATAAAATATCAATACAATATCTATATGCAGATCAAATTCTATTAAGTAATTGATTTGATAGATCCCAAAAATGTCTTCTTAATTTCTTTTTCTTATCATTTATTTTTGAAATCATTAGTTTTGTGAAGTAAGCAGGTGAATATATTTCTTATTTTTTTTGAGAAAAATATTGTTAACTTTTTAAGTGGGTGATTCAATTGGCAAAAAGGTTAATAATGTCAATTTGCAAGAATGGCAAAGTTAATAATGACGCTGTCAAAACTGAAAATAATTATAAAACCTATCAACAAAACAATTGCTTAATAAAGAAAAAGAAAAGTTAAAAATCAGTAATAAAACATTCATTTTCAGTTTGATTTTTCTAATAACCTGATTGTTTTTAATGAATGATTTCCTTAATAAAATATGCAATTTAGCTAAGCCTATAAAGAAAAAAAGTAAATACCTTTGTCAAGTTATATAGCAGGCTACTCTATTTTAAAGCAACAAGAAATGTTTTTGGTGATACAATTTTATGATCTTCGGTCAAGACAATCCAAAAAACAAAACAAAACACAGCAGCTATATATATATATATATATATATATATATATATATATATATATATAAAATCCGAGGAAAAGACTAAGTAATAATCCAAGGGGTAGGAATATCCAGTTGAGTGCTCAATGCCAATGGTTATCGACTGTATAATTAATTTCAGATTAAAAATACATTGAAACTCGTGCTGAGTGAAAACATTTTTAAAAAAATTCAATTTTGTGGTTTTATTCCAAATTCATTTTGGGTCTATGGTGACTCTCTTCAGATGGCAAAAGGAATAGTTGTATAGTAGAAGTTTACAGCATTGTTTAGAATACAGGCACAAATTCAATGAATGAATAAATCCATTGTTAAACAAAACAAATTGTATAACTTAGATGATGATTATTATTATAACTGCTTGTGGTGTAATGGTTATCATAGAAAATGGACATGGGGATCCAGAGTTCAAATCCTGGATGAGGATGTCTGCATTTCATATAGCACCAATACCCTTTGGGGAAAGATATGTATCCAACTATTCTCCCTTTTGGATAAATAGTTGGGCAGACTGGGCTCTTTGATCTTGGTTTGGCAACTGATCTTGGGGAAGGAAAACTGAATTTTAAACCTGTTAAACTCCACTTAAAAATCGACATGGTGTCACATCTTGGTTGAGTGAATATATATATATACCCCCCCCCGATAATTTCAGAAATAAAAATTATAGATTTGCTCCAATTGCTTTGTCTGCTTTATTTACTGATTTGATTTGAAATTTGACATCTTTATCAGTTTCAGGGTGAAAGTGATATTTGTAATGACTGAACATTTTGTCATCACTGGTTGGCATATTTTGTTCGACAGAAGTGAAGCAGTTTTAATTTTTGCTAGAATAAATTCTTCTTTAAGAAAGAATGATCTATTTTTATTTTTCAAAAATTTTTTTGTATGTCTGTGTGACAATATGGAATAAAAATCCTATTTATTTTCAGCTGAGAACAAGTTTACAGTCAAGCTTGAAGGTTCAAATAAATCCTTTGCAAAGAAACCAATCACCCAGGTAAATATTTTAGGCTCTTCCCCCTGCCCCCCACATTATTAAACTTGTTAAAAATCTTTTGGAAGAGGTGAATTTATACTGGATTCAACGGAATGATCTCTCAGGTGTGAAACTAAATAATTAAACAAAAAAAAAAAATAAAAAAGCAACAATTTTATTTCAAGAAAAAACAATATTTGCTGTTTTGTTGATGTTATCACTTTGTTTTAAGGATTATATCTCCTAAATACTTGTCCTCACAAGCTATACTCTCTTGAAACCTCACCCTGAAGTTCTGGAGCTCTTTTTTAGTCATTATCTCTCATATTGTTGTGATTTTTTTTGAATAAAATCTTTCAGTTAACCTGTTGTCTGCTGCTTACATTTAAAGATTTGATCCTTCAAGTATCCCTTAAGGAAGTAATAATAGATTTGGTGAGTGATCCAGCCATCGGATGTTACTATATAGATGAATTTCAATCATAGCTGTATGCATGCCATGCTGTGATATCATGGCAGTCTTACTCATAGACATACTTCTCACTACTATAAACATATGTGTGGCAGTAATTTTAAATCTGAGAAATCATTTTGTCTGATCCTCTATGTATTCAAAGGGGTACTGAAAAGGTCTTAGCCCAACCAATAAGGCAATGGCTTTCTCACCCAAAGGTGAAAGAAATTTGATAAACAATATGCCAAGTATGTTGGACTGTAGGAGGAATATAGTTTAAAGATGGTATGGTTTATTCATGGCTCTTTTTTGTCCATGTGTTGGTTGGGTTGAGAACTTTTTAGTTTCCCTCGTATGAATTGGTCAACCTTTATGAAGTAAATTGTCAACACTATCTCTGTCACTGTGAGAAAATATTTAGAAATTTACTTTATGATGGAAATTTTGTTTTATTTTTATTTCTATTTACTTAAAAGCTGCCTTTGGCAGATATTAAACTTAATATTTAGCAAAGTTGGTTGGAGTTGTAGAATATGCTGACTACATCAATGAGTGTTCTGGATATAATACAAAGCCAATCTGGATGGTGATCCACCGGTCCTGGAGCTTTGGGGAATGTGGAGTACCAATTCATTGCCATTACTCCCAGGTCAACTTTGGCTCAGAGTGGTAGAACCAGTTAGGGTCCCATCTAGGAGTCAAATAAAAATATTTAACCATTTGTTTGTACTTGAAACCATTTGACTGTGTGCAAAAAAATGACTGTTAAATTGAATTATTAGTATTAGATAGCAATATTTGAAATTATCTAACGATGTGCAAACAAATGAGTTCTGGCTTGTTTGAAAATTGTTACCTATAAACTATTCATTTACAAATCATATATATTTAATATATATGTATAAACAGGATTTGGCATTAAATAAGGGTTGATATGCTGTAAAACACAACCAACCAAATTTTAATCGGATGCTATTCATAGAATTTATGTAATTATCAATTGCAAATAAAGAGAATTATTCTGTAAGTAACCTTTAATTGTTATCTCTCTTGAGATGTTACAATAGAGTGGGAGTATACACAGACACAATACCATTATTTGTTTAAGTTCTAACTTGGACTGGAAATTATTATTTATTTATTTTTTTTTTTTTTGTATCACTAAAAACAAAAGAATTTAGAGATCCATTGAATTCACCAAAAGAAATATGATGGTGCACTTTTGTACAGCGCCATATTAAGAGACTAATTTCAGAAGTGCTTTGTATATTGAAAAACTTACTAGAATAAGTGTGCTGAATTCTGAGGGAACTGTTTTGAAAAAAAAAACCATTCATTTTTCATTTCTATCTTGGTTGGCCCAGTCAACTGAGACTGCAGAATGCACTGACTGCAAGACTCCCCAAACGAGTGTCCTGGATATGATACTAAACAATCTGATGGTGAGGCTCCAGTAATGCTGAGTACTCCTTTATTGCCGTTGCTCCCAGGTCCACTCTGACCCAGAGCGGTAGCACCTGATGGGGTCCTATTTATGGGTTAGATAGAACTAAACAGTGTACTCATGCTAAACTGAATTGTTTAAAATAGAACTGTTTTTTCATTTAACTGTGTGTAAACAAAAACTGTACTTATGCTAAACTGAATTGTTTGAAGTAGAACTATTTATATTGTTGGAAAGTTATATAATCCAACTTAAAATATTTGTTAATTATTAACCAACGTAATACTTACCTTTTTTGTGTGAAGTTTTATGAGAAAAGTGAACATATAGCCAAGTCAAATTTATATTGCACATATTTAAGCACTTATACACATATATACATATATAGACCCAAATAAAAGCACAACTAAATTAATACTTAGCTTAGGTTCTTTGTTTTCTTTTTAAACAATAGTTGACTTCGAAGTTTCATTACTTTTTTGTGTGTAATGTTGGTTATTTGAAGCGATGTCATTCCATGGTGAAAAGTTTTTGTTAACTGTGACATTATTTGTCATACGTGTCTTTTAAACAACATCTGCTTATTTATAGTTATAAAATTAATATTTACACAAAGACAGCTTTTTATTCTCAACAAATAAAAAATGTCCTTTTAATTATTCTAAAAAATTAATACTTGTGAGAAGTTATATTTATTTTATTTATCTATTTAAATTTAAAATTATATTGAAGGAATATTTATTTCTAACATACTCCCCCATAAAGATTGCAATTTTATTTTATTGCAATTCATCTGCAGTAATTTATTTTGAGCAATTAATTATTTACTGTATTGCACCAACATTTATTTACTTATTTTATTGCAACAACATTTATTCATTTATTGTAACAACATTTATTTATTTATTTTTTTTTTTAAAGATAATCAATTTTTTCCTTCATCATTTGATGGAATTTTTCAGTGGCTTTGCATTTAGGTCTAACCGAGATGTTAGCTTTGGGTTGAACAAGAACCTTGTTTGTGCTATTTCTATCAATATTATTTACTGTTGGAGGTGGTCTATCCTCAGACCTTTTATTAGAACCATCCTTGACATCCACCCGGGAAGATACTATTTGAGAATCATTTTAGGGACAGGATATTTCCATTGAGTATAGGTTGGAAATTGAGTGTTACTCTATGGCTCCATTACCTTGCTTAAGTTTGACGGCTCTTATTTTATTGTCAAACCCTATTATATTTTCCAAGACCTTGCCCAACATCCAGAAGGGTCTAGATTTATTTATGGATTTGATTAATACTATATCCCCTACTTTTATTCTATTTTCCCATTTATTTTGGTAAATGTTCTTGCCATGTTCTCTTAGACTTAATAATTTTCATACCATAAGGTTTTAAAATTTGTTTATTCCAAGGTTTTATTCAATGAGTTTGGATCAGGTTGCTCTTGCCATACATCTTCCTCTTCAGATCTTAACATTAAAGAGGAATTTGCATGTATTTTTAAAAATGAGTTTGGTGTTATAAATTCAAGATTAGCAGAGCTTGATCTATAAGTTAAAGGTCTAGAATTTATAGCTAATTTAATATTGGATAAAGTTGTTGAAAGTTCAAAATAACTAAGTCTAGATCTTCCTATGGTCTTAAATAAACAATTTTTAAGAACTTTTATTAATCTTTCCCAAGCAGAGCCAACCCAAGCAGAATATAAAGGGATTCTGATGTGTCTTATATCTAACCTTTCCAATTCGTCCTGAAACTCCTTTGCCTGTAAAGAATTTTCAAGAATACTACCTCCCTTTATAAAAGTTTTAGCATTATCGCTATACAATATTTGAGGTAAGGTGTACATATTACAAAACCTTTGAAAGGCTAACACAAAATTTTGAGTTGACATATCAGGTAACAGTTCAAAGTGGACTGCTCTTATATTTAGACAAGTAAAAATCAAAACAAACATTTTAACTGTACTTCCACTTACTTCATCCTTGACCCCAGAATGAACCATGTAGTCTACTCCAACATGATTAAAAGGTCTTACTAAATTCATTTGATGCTGAGGCATATCTACTACTTTAGGATATTTATAAGCCAACGTATTATACTTTTTGCAGATTGTGCAATTATTTATTTCTGCTTTTACAACAGTTAAACCTCTGGGAATCCACACGCCTTGCTCATGCGAATAATTTAATGTTGTACCTGTTCCCATATGCTGCACTTTACTATGATAATGTTTCATAAATAAGGAGGTAAATTTATTTCCCTTGGGTAATAACACAGGATTATATACATCATAATTAAAATATAAACATTTATTTATCCTTCCTTTTGATCTCAAAATTCCATTGGAGTCTAGGAATAAATTTAAATTAGAGACCAAAGTAGGGATATTTGTATTACTTTTGTTTTGTAATTTTAAAAAGACTAATTTCCTTTGAGAAATTTTCTATTTGCGCTATCCATATCCAATACATTTTGGCCTTTTGTAATGAATTTCCATTCATTTTTTTACAAAACGGTTTAAATAGCATACTTGATACTTTCAATAATTTATCATAATTAGAATATTTATTAATATCTAGAATTCCAGTATTTACTTTAACTACTTGATTCAAGTTAACATTTACTTTACTCTTATGATCAGGGGGATATACTCATTAAAATGTATTTAGGTTAATCTTTAAATTCATTAGTAAGCCAACTTGGACCTTTTAACCACAAATTTCTATTTCGTAAATATTTATCATAAGATCTTCCTCTGGTTAACAGGTCAGCTGGATTTTGATTAGTATGCACATATTTAAACATTACTGGCATTTTAAATTCATCCTCAAGAGCTTTAATTCACCCGTTTAATTCAGATATTCTATTTTTCACAAATTTAGATTTTACTTTCCTTTCCTTTGTGATTAACCAATTTAAAACTACCTGAGCATCTACACAAACATTAATAAATTGAAATTGAATATTTTTATAAGTTTCAATTAATGTTAGAAGACATTTTAATGCCAATATTACTCCCATTAGCTCCAAAGTTG
Source organism: Sepioteuthis lessoniana (assembly GCA_963585895.1). NCBI lineage: Eukaryota > Metazoa > Mollusca > Cephalopoda > Myopsida > Loliginidae > Sepioteuthis > Sepioteuthis lessoniana. The sequence continues at coordinate 17,465,059 of OY757940.1, read as the reverse complement.
GTATTCACTATGTTCGTTTCTTTTCCTTAAAGGAGCCAATTTAGATTTAGCAAATAAAATGAACTTACTTTTTCATTTATGCATGCATACATTACAAGACCATAAGCTTCTGTAGAGCTGTCACAGAATATATGTAAACCATAGGATTCATTTTCATTTATTGCAATTCTTGGAAAAGACAACTCAGTCAACATTTCAAAATCTTTACTTATTACTTTCATCTCATCACTTATTTCTTTAGTCCCTTTTTGATCCTAATTCATATCTAATTTCCAAACTCTTATTAATAACCTACCTCTTATTGTGACAGGCAAAGTAAAATTTAGAGGATCATATACTTTTGAAATTTGTGATAGCACTTGACGTTTTGTATTTGCTTCATCCAACGAAAAAGGTACTAAGCTTAAACTATCTTTCTTAATATTATATCTATATCCCAACACTTTTTCATCTGGACAGTCATGTTCTACTAATCCACCTTCGGCCTTCATTAGATTTCTTAATTCATCTGAATGGGAGTTCCATGACCTCAATATGAAGCCACCTTCCAGCATTCTTTCATAACAATTTTTATATAAATCCTTCATTTCTCTCATATCATTGCCAGTAACTATTAAATTGTCAACATAAAAGTTATTACCCAATATTTCACTGCATTTATCTTTTGGGTAAGACTTAACATGATGTTTCATTACATAATTAAGTATCAATGGTGATGCTGTATACTCAAACACTATAGTTTTATACCTATAACAAACAAGCTTGTTTTCTCTCTTCCAGAAAAAACAAAACCTATTTTTATCATATTCACTGGCTAATTTTATCATCAAGAAAGCCTGTTTAATGTCACTGAGCATTACATATTTATTAGTTCTTGGATAAGGTAACAATTTTAATATGGAACCCGTCAAATCTATGCCTGTATACGCTGCTTCATTAATTGAAGGCAATTCTTTATTTGTTTTTTATTTGTTACCAGCTCTGCTGTTCTTATTACAGGCCTATGTGGAATCCAAGTATAATTATTATAATTAGAGGGATGAACTTTTATTTCTTCAATGATTCCATCTTTGAGTTGGTTATCAAATATTTCCTCATATTTTTTAATTAATCCTTTCTTATTAAAAAATTCCACTGTTCGATCCAAAACTTTAAGTGCTATAAAATGATTAGAAGGCACATTTTCAATTCTATCCGAATACCAAGGCAAATGTACATAATAATGTCCATCTATTAATTGAATTCCTTCTTCAAATTTACTAATTTGTTGATTATCAAAGGAAATAAGTTCTTGATTATTAGTTTTTATTCCCATTGATTCAAAACTAAAGAGATTTTCTAGTCTATTATCTACCTCACTATCAGACAAAATATGTCCTAATAGATTAAAATATGACTTAAGGGGATCCATAATCAAATTTACTATAGCCTTAGTTTTTTGCTTGTATTATTTTGCTGAACTGATTTCAATTGTGAATCAAACAAATACTTTCTTTCAGCTGAACTGAGAAAATTTAAAACATTTACGACAGGAGCTACTTTATCATCTATAATGGAGTTAAATCCACCCCCAATCTTATTTATGGAGAACGAAAAATATTGTATTATATCTATACCCACCAACATATTCAACTCAATATTCTCATGGTCTTTATTTAAATAAAATGAACTATCAACTAAACTTACATTTTGAGATTTTAATTTGTTGATTACTGTATTCATTCCAGGTATTTTATCGTTTATATTCATATTTTCATCTACCAATAAAGGAACAAAAACTAGTCTATCCTTTAATTTGATTCCTGTAGACATTTGTTTAAACATTTTACTTTGTTTTCCTATATAAATATGTACTTCTTGTTCAAATGAGTACAATTCATCATAATTTGGACATAAGTCTTGAGCAGCTTCTTTTGAAATAAAAGATCTCTGGCTACCACAATCTATAAGACATCTAACTTTTCTTTGTCTTTTACTATTTTTTTATTTCAAAGTCATTGTTGGTAGCAAATTACATATGTCTATATTCCTTAAAGCATAACATAAGTTGGTTTGAAAACTACCTGATTTTGAACCATTATTTTGTTTTGGACATAAAGGAGTTATGTGCTTTTTTTTTTCCATAAGAGACAGGGAAATTTTAACTTGTCTTTTTTTCCATAACATTCTGATTCATTGTGACCTGACCCAGCACATCTAGTACATAAGGATAATTCCAAGATTTTATCTAATTTTGCTTCATAATTAGGATAGGTTTCACACTTTCCCATGGTGTGTCCTTCTGAAGCACATAGTTTGCACAGCATTTTAGTACCTTTACTAATGGTTCCTACTTCAAAATTTTGTGTCGTAGGTACTTTACTTTTTGCTTTTTATTTCAAATCTATGTTTATTATCATTGCCACTTGAAATTTTCTTATCCTTTATATTTTTTCTGCCAGACACAGTTCTAATTAAGGTTTTCAAAACCTTGTTATAGCTGTTAAATATCTGCTCTAAACTGGGATAATTATTATTAATTTTATTTATTAATTCCTTTACTACTATTTTAGGTAGTTTATTCATTATCATGTGACTAATTAAAATATTTCCAGAAGAACCTTCTTGAAAAAAATTAACATATTGTTGCAACTCGTATAAATAGGACTTAATTTCAGACAAATGATATTTAATATTTAAGAATTCTGGATCATATTCTTTGCTAGGCATAGCTTTCAATATGTTCTTTAGAGTTTTGTCAATTATAAATTCTTTGTCCAAAAATTCTTCCTTTAATAAATTTAAGGCCACCTTATAATTTGAATCAGTTAGGGACGAATGATTTACTTGCTTTAAAGCATAATCCCTTAAATATCCAATTAAATATAATAGCTTAACGGATTCTGATAAATGTTTCTTTGAATCAATAACATTATTAAATTGATTTAAAAAATTATGAAAAGCAAATTTATCTTTCTCTTTTCCATCAAAAGTGCCACAAGTTAAAGGAGGTAGTTTTCCATCACTTAATATTTCATTAATCAGTATAACTGCAGATGCTTTAGTATTTTCACTAGTTAAATGATCTTCATATGTGTCTATGATTATCAAATTATTTATATTATATTCAGCCTGACTGTCTAATTCTAGATTATAGCTTTCTTCGTCTTTGATATTATAATTGGTATTTTGCATAAAAATGTTAATTACTTCATTCCAATTATTAACCCTCAACGACTCTTCATCAATAACTTTTATTTGTTTTTGACACAAGGAAGAAGTAAGAGTCCCATTGCCATGCATTTGTTTTAAATAATTTAAATACATGGTTATTTTCCTTTTATGAGTGGCCCTACTTTGCTTCAAAGTGAGTAGCCCTTCTTTTATTTGTTCTGAAGTTAATTCATCAGCCTTATTTTCCCCATAAAGTTTAGAGAAAACGCCTTCAATATTAATTTCTTCCGTTAAAGTCATTTTAATAATTAAATTTATATAACAGTAGCACACGTGTATAGTTTCACCTTCTTTTATTTTTATATAAGTTTTATTTCAGTGTTGTTTTTATAAGTTTTATTAATACTTACATTACTATACAAACATTAGCAAAAATATTCATTTAGGAATAAAATTATTCTTTGAAAATATATACTTGTGAGAAGTTATATTTATTTAAATTTTGTAATTTTGTTTTATATTGCCAAATTATATTGAAGGAATATTTATTCCTAACTATATGTTTAAAAATGGATTTGGCATTTAATAATCTACTATGGTTGATATGCCATAAAACCAAACCAAACCAAATTATATATATTTGATATATATGTGTAAAGAGGATTTGGCATTAAATAACCTACAGTGGTTGATATGCCATAAAACCCAACCAAACCAAATCATATATATTTAATATATATGTATAAAGAGGAATTGGCATTGAATAACCTACAATGATTGATATGCCATAAAACCAAACCAAACCAAATTATATATTTAATATATATGTATAAAGAGGATCTGGCATTAAATAACCTACAATGGTTGATATGCCATAAAACCAAACCAAATTATGTATATTTGATATATATGTATAAAGAGGATTTGGCATTAAATAACCTACAATGGTTGATATGCCATAAAAACCAAACCAATCTATCTTTGCTAACTACAGCTTCAGTATTGATACTTTTTTGAAAACACTCCATAAGTTGAAAATTCAACTCAAATTTTCTTTAGTCTCTTGAGTTTTAATATAGTTATCATGGAAAAAATCCTGCTAAATTGGATTGTTATAAAATGCATTATTTTTATTTTTTGTTATTCAGCTTGCTGCTATCACAGATGAAGAGTATATTCTAGTGAGCTTATCTGGTAAGTATTATTTTCCTTGTCTCCCCAACTGATGCAAGGTTATTTGTTTTGTTGTGTGTGTGTTTTTTTGGTTTAAGCCAAGACCCTTTCTGTGTTGGTGGGGCTTAAAAATATACCAACTGTATCCCTTGCAGAGGAGTAACACCCCCACAAAAAGAGGTGTCTTGGTATGACATTAAATTGCAACTGATCATGAGGTTACAGTTCTTGACATCTGAAGAACTTCTTCATTGCCATTACTCTCTGCTCTGTCTGACTGTTGAGGGGTAAAATCTCCCCAATGAGGACACCTGTTGGTTGTGGGTGGCGACCCATGGTGCTTTAGGACAGGATCCTGGTGACTGAGCAGTTTGTGACCTGGTTACCAAAGTGGTTAAATGACAAGCAACACTCCACTTTGGCTCTTGCTAGGCTAGATGTGTTATATTTTGACTTTCGACCCGGCCCAAAAATACTATTCCAAGGTAATACACCGGAAGGAAGTGACACATTCCAACGGCCAGTAATTGAAAGAGAACGTGTGGGCGGATTAAGGCTTATGATATGGGACAAGGTGAAGGTCCCATTGTGCCATTACAGTCATGCACCGGAAGAGAGTAACCTCTGAACTGCATGACAGTTATTTCCGCTTGATGATGATTAAACATCCGATTCAAAGATCCAGTAGGCGATCGTGTGGGCGTTGAGTTATTATTTAACTCAGTTGAGTTTGGGGTGCCAAAGCAGTTGCCAGCAGACTTCCAGACAGTAGAGACCAGATGTGGTAGGGAAGGCCACACCCGACCGAGGGGGCTCTCGGAACCCCCCGATAGAGTGAGCCCTAGGCCCCCGGTTGAACATCAAGAGAACAAAAAAGACACAACGTGACGGTCATAACAGTGGGGTCAAAATATGAAGTTTATGTTCAGTCTCCAGCACCCTCTCACATGCAAACCCTTTCGAACCCTTTCAATAAATAGAGAGGTAAAATATTGTTAAAGAAGTCTTCCTGCTTCCTTTCTTCTATGCGTCGTTTATTCATGCGTCTGTCTTTATTATTGAGCCGTTATGATACGGCACATGACTATACAACAGATGGATGGTCAAAGAGGCCCAATCTGATCAATCAAAAATAAAACCCAAGTGAAAAATCACAAATACTAAAGTACCCTTATGCAGAAAATGACTCGGATAATGTCTCAGATCAGACCCTCTTTCCTAAATTCATTGTACTGTAGTCAACAGAAGATAACCCTATCACTAAGTTGTCCCCCTTTATTATTAAAAACACACTCAGCTCCATGATCTAAATCCATTCAAAAACTAACAAAGAAAACTTATGTGGTGCATTCAATAAGTTTCCAGACTTTTTTGTACAGGCATTTAAAATTGTTGTAGACTCTTGAAAATTCCGTATGTTATTGCTGTACATCTTATGAGATGACTGACCAATTTTTATGATTTCAGGTTCAAATGAACAGCTACAACAGCAATTGGAATACACCCTACTAAAGCCTGATTATCACAGCTGGTGAATTTCAAAAATGCAATCTGGATGTGAGGACACTTTAGAAGAATGATATGCAATAAAATTCTGTGTGTAAACTTGGAAAAAATGCCACAGGACCATCTTGCATGAATCGAGCATCAGTTTTTGAGTGGCATAAGAGATTAAAAGGAAGGCAGGGAGTCTGTGAGGGATGATGAGAGGTGTGAGAGGAGTAAGGAAGTCAATACACCACAGTTAATTGGTCAAAGGGTTAGGGTTAGTATGTTGAGGTTTTAAGGGAGTTCAGGAAGAGATTCCGTCGGAAGAGTCCAGCACTCTTCAAATCGGATCAGTGGCATTTCCACCAGGACAATGCACCAGTCCACACCTCCATCCTTGTCACAGACTATTTGACCAAGATGGACATCAAAACAGTTCCTCTCTCTCCCTCTAGTCCAGACCTTGCTCCCTGTGACTTTTGGTTATTTCCTAAGCTCAGAGGCTGTCATTATGAGACAATTGAGGAAATGAAAGAAGCTGTGACAAAGGTCATTGATACGCTCACACAAGAGGACTTCCATGGGGCTTTCCAGAAGTTGTTCGAACAGTACAACAAGTGCATTTCAGTCAGAGGGGATTACTTTGAAGGGGACTAGAGTTTCATATGTATACTATCAATAAAAGTGCCCATACGAAAAAAGTCTGTAAACTTATTTAATAATCCTTGTATTTAGGCCTTCTACTACAACAGAAATACTTTTATAATCTAAAAATAAAACCCTACCCTCACAACTTCCTGAATTTGTTTTAGGGCATAGTGAGAAGTCTGTATCTCTCCCTCTTCACCCTAGATGAGATAAAAACCAGCCTTTGCAAACAAGGTGTTACTAACACCCGAAGAATCTCCATCAAGAAAAATAACAAAACAATCCAAAGAAATACATATATTCTCAGTTTCAATGCCTCTAAACCCTCTACTCAAATAAAAATCGGATATACAATAACTAAAGTTAAAATATACACCCCGAACCCCCTCAGATGTCACAACTACCAAAGATTTGTGAACTACAGAAAAAAAATACCTCCTGACCTCCAGTATGTAAAAGATGTAGAAAAAGTGGAACAGTCCACATTGACTGTGAATAACCATGGAACTGTACAAACTAGACAAAACCATACAGCTTATTCAAAAGCGTGTGAAGTATGGAAAAAAGAACATTATAAATAAAACACACAAAAGATAACTCGTACCTCCAAGGACTTGCTACCATTTACCACTAGGGACTCCATATCACCTTAGGAGCCTTTACAAATTTCTCCATTAAAAAGTTTATACATAGAAGCTAACAAACTCCCTCTCTCCTTTTAGAAGACATAAACTTGCACTATACTATACTAAACTCATCTCATGCCTCCAAAACCCTGCCTATAACTGAATCAAGGAAAACTTGTTTGAAAATAAAGCAAACGCCATCAAACCTCTTAATCTAAGAATCCAAAACCTTCTCAATGAAATCAAAATCAATTCTAGAATTATCCAAAACCAAAACACATTCCACCACTTTTCAAGAAAAATTCCTTAACATCCAAAATGACTTCCCAGATCATTACCATATTTATACAGATGGGTCTAAATAGGAAATGAAAGTTGGTTGTGCTGCCATCTTCCAAAACCAAGAACAGCTAAAATGTCTCCCAAATGAATCGGCAGTAGATGTCACAGCTATTGACCTAACCATGAACATTAACCACAAATCCTCCAAATTTATTGTCTACTCAGACTCCAAATCAATCCTTTTAGCATGATAAGACAAAGATACATTAACTCCTCTCATTATAAAACCCCTAAACAAAATAAACACCCTTTCCAAAAATAATAGCATCATTCTCATCTGGATACCAAGCCACATTGGTATACATGGAAATGAAAGGGTAGATAAAGCTGCACAAAATAAACTCCTGATAGACATTTTTAATACAAAAATCCCATACACTGATCTAAAAACCAACGTTTAACAAATTCATACATGACAAATGGCAAAAATCATGGGACAATCAAATACAAAATAAGCTCCACCAGAAACAAGATACCTTTGGTGAGTGGCCAGCAGGTTACAGAAGAAACAGAAAAGAAGTGATACTTTCCAGGCTTTGCATTGGCCACACCCACATCACCCACTCAAATCTTGTAAAAAGGGAAGACACTCCAACATGCTCAATATGCAAAGTACCCCTCACAGTTAAACACATTCTCTTAAACTGTGAGTTTCAGATAAACTCACCCAAAATACTACTAGACAAGCAACCTAAAGGATCTTTTCAAAAACACCGAACCAGAGAACATCTTGAGTTTTCTAAAGAAAAAGACCAACCTTTTCACTGAAATCTGACAAAATCAACATTTTCACTAAAATCTAACCAAATACAATCAAATACTATTATACAAACCCATAGCCTAAATCCTAAAATCCATATAGAAGACAAAACTAATCTTATCTTTTTGGCATTGATGTAGCTTTAAACAAAACCTATTAGTGTCAAATAGAGTTGTTTTCTAATTATTATTATTATTACATAAGAATGCATGAAACTGTACAACTGTGTGTAAATTATTTGTGTTAGATAGAAATACTTGAGATAACTGTACATACAAATGATTTTAGACAAAAAGAGTAATTTAAAAAAATGCAATGAAACATTGAAAATAGTTATGATTACAAATAAAGATTCACAAATGAATCAAATTTCGGCACTAAATAAACTTTTAAGAAGTTGATATCCTGTTAAACAAATAAACGAAAACAAACCCTTCTTTCAGACTAGTGGGTAGTGTCAAAAGTAGATTAGTTCCATTAACATTATTCTTTAGAGGGGGTTTAGGCATCAGGTGAGAATTTAGCTAAACTCTTTATCTATTTCATCCAGCTTAGTGCCAGGTAAGTATATCTGCTGCATATAATTTACCTTGTCTCTTAGGTATTGGCAGGATTCAGCACAAGGTTTTTTTTTTTTTTAATATATGAGAAATATCTATCAAACTATATTAATAGAATAGTAAAGATTTGTAGTGTTAAAACCTTTTAGTTATAATACATTGATTCATATATGTAGTGACTTAATAAACACCCTTTTTCTCTTTAATATAAACCTTTTATTTTATTTATATTTTATCAATATTTCTCTTGTATTTCTTGTTTTTAGACAATGTCATTAGTGTTCATGACTTGTCCACATTTGGTCTGCTGACAACTATTTCTCGTACAAAAGGAGCCACACTTTTTTCAGTGGAAGTCAAGGTAAAAATGCATTTCTGTTTTAGTCCACATTGATATGTAACTGTATCTATATCAATTGATCTGCTGATTTATGTTTTGTGTATAACACTTTTCACAGTCGGCTGGGGCTGTAGAATACACCGATTGCTTCTCTGCAGAGTGGTAAGACCCCCCTCCCAACGAGTGTCCTGGATATGACACTAAACAATCTGATGGTGAGGTTCCAGCAATGCTGGAGCTTTGGGGAATGCGGAGTACCCCTTCATTGCCATTGCTCCCAGGTCCACTCTGGCCCGGAGTGGTAGCACCTGATAGGGCCCTATCTATGGGTTAAATAGAACTAACAGCATACTTATGCTAAATTGAATTGTTTGACTGAATAGCTTGAAATAGAAATGTTTTTGACAATTAAACCGTACTTACATTTAAACTGTGTGCTTATGCTTAACTGAATTATTTCAAATAGAACTGTTTTTCGACATTAAAACTGTATTTACACTTAACTGAATTGTTACATATAACTGCTTGAATAGTTTGAAATGGAAATGTTTTTGACAATTAAACTGTGTACTTATGCTAAACTGAATTGTTTTAAATAGAATTGATTATTTACATAAAAATGGATTTGGCATTAAATAACCTACAAAGGTTGATATGCTTTAAAACCCACCAAACCAAACAGATTGCATGAATACTGATCCTTTGAAGAGTTATTATAGATTGACACTTTGATCCAAGGCAGAGTGTACAAATACTTTGATCCTGGAATTACTGATTCATATATATTGTATTTGATGGGTATTATGCTAATTGTACATATTGTTTTATTACTGACAGAATAGCATCATTTATTATTTCATTTTTTTTGTTACCAACTACTGAGAGGTAAGATATTAAACTGCACCCGGTGGTGAGGCTCCAATTCTGGAGCTCTGGAGAGTGCACAGTACCTCTTCATTGCCATTACTCTTAGATATATTCTTTATACACTAATGCAGCATAAAATAGAAGTAGCATTTCATTACTATATTTTTTTTGGGGGGGTGTCCTTGTGGTGTAATGGGTAAAGCAATAGACTGCGGAATTGTAGCAAGCGAGTTTGAACTCCAGTCGCACTATTATGTTCACTTTCAGACAAATACTCTTGGGAAAGGTATGAACCCCCTTATCCTCCCAGCTATGAGTCAAATAGTACCACTACTGTTCTTCTAGAAGGATGACTTTGGCATTAAATAACCAATAAAAGTTGATATATCATTAAAACAAAGAAACCAAACCAAGCTATATTTTCCCATAATGTTACATTTGTATGAAAACTTTATATAGCAACTATTTTAGGACATTATATTTTCCTTATTTATCTATTTGTATTTTTTTTTAAAGAAAATTGATGACAGTATATACCAAACACAACTCAGGTTATGTGTGGCTGTCAAAAAGAAAATTCAGGTGAGTTTTGACAATATTTCTTTTTTTTTTTCTACTTCAGTTTCTGATAATTGATGCATTGTAATTTCTTCAAAATAGAGAATTTTTTTCTTTTTCTTATGTATTTAAGTTTGCTATATTTTCATTTTAGTAAAGTTGTCTCCCTTTAGTCGAGGGCGACATGAAGGCTCCTTTTCAATAGCTACTACACCGAGGTGTAGGGGAGGGTGCTACTCCTTTCCCTGGATTGCTCCACTTTACCCTTGATACGTACCTTATATTGCTGAGTGTTAAGCAAGGTGGTATCAAGTACCATTTTTAAAGTCTTTGGTATGACGCGACCTGGGACTGAACCCAGGTCTCCTGGACCATTGGTGAACACTCTACTCACTCATTGGCCTAGTGGGGTGGGTAGAGTGTTTGCCAATGGTTCGGGAGACCTGGGTTCAGTCCCAGGTCGCGTCATACTAAAGACTTTAAAAATGGCACTTGATACCACCTTGCTTAATACTCAGCAATATAAGGTATGTATCAAGGGTAAAGTGGAGCAATTAAGGGAAAGGAGTAGCGCCCTCCCCTACACCTCGGTGTAGTAGCTATTGAAAAGGGAGCCTTCTGGTCATCCTCGACTACAGTTGCCAACTTTACTTACTTTTATATTTTCATTTTAGAGAAGTTGGTGCCTCTTTTAATTAAATTGGCACCAAGTGAGGTGGCCATAAGTTTGGTTTCAGTTTACCAAATAAGTGTGATGCATAATTGAACACTGATTCTCTGTCTGATTTTATAACATCTGATCAATTTATAATAGAATATAAAGTGGAACTGACTTTATGTCCACATACAGTTTTGTGTTTAGGTTTGTTTTGTTTGAAAATGACTTTCATTTGGGGATGGGAGTGATTTAAAAAAAAATGATTTATTTTTAAAAGTAGAATTGAGTAGCCATAAAATCGGGGCTCAGCTTACTGCTGACATAATGCATGATTGGACATTGACATTGTGTCCGATTTTAGGTTACCTGATTTACTATGTAAATTCAATTCAAACTGGACCCTGATTTTATGTACATTTACAAGTTCACTAGAAAATATATTTTTTTTCCGAATGCTAAATGGATAATGTGTTTGAAAATGATTGTCATTTCTTTGTGTGTATATATATATATATATATATATATATATATATATAGTTTTTTTTTCTTTATTTTTAAGAAGAATTAACTACAAGAGTAGGACTGAGTGAAATAGCCATGACATTAGGATTCAGTTTATTATTTATGTATAATGCATAATTGTACACTGAGTTTGTGTTCAATTTCATAGACATCTAATGCTCAATTTACATCATAAATTGAATTCAGACTTTATGTTCAATTTGAAATATAAATTTTAGGGATACTAATAGATATGCTCACTTAATGGTGTTTCACTGTCATTTATATAAATTCTTTTAGTTTGTCTTTTGTGATTGTCTTAATTTCTCTTTTGTAAAATGGTTAAAACTTGACTAATTTTTCATCTTTGCTTTGTTACAGTTGTATTACTGGAAAAATCGAGAATTTCGGGAGATGCAAGTGAGTAGAATCAGTTATCTTTCCTTTCTTTTTTTTTTTTTTTTTAATCAAGGCTCATAGTTTCTGATCAGATATTTTGGCTTATAGATGATAGAGTACAAAGAATTGAACCATTTTTGGTTGAACCAAAAATATATATTTGGCTGGAAATAATCCAGTAGTAAGCACCTACCCCTTCATCTAGAAAGTTAAAAGTCAGGTTTTATTAAAGAAGGCTGGGATAATTTTGGCCATTGTTCACCTAGGAGGATGACTTTCATGGTGATGGAAGTGGGTAAATCCTACAAGAGATTCCCATTAGCATATCTGTCTAGATTATAGGATTACTCAAACCACTTCACCTTGGCTTTCATGTTGGCTGGAGGTTTGAATTGAAGTAAGAACAATACAAAACATCATCTTTGAGATTTTGGTTAAAAAGATTTATAATGAATAAGAAAAGGCCTATACAAGTATAATTCAAGCCTCCAGTATATTAACGCCCTGTCGGCTGGGGCTGTAGAATACGCCGACTGCACCTCTGCAGAGGGGTAACCCCCCCCCCCAATGAGGCCACCTGTTGGCCATGGGCGGCAACCCGTAAGGCGTTAGGACAGATCCCTGGTGGTTGAGCAGTCATTGATCCGGCGACAGTGGTCAATGGCTTGCAACACACCACTTTGGCCCTTACTTGGTCTGACGGGCGGTCGGATTGGGCCCGATCCGATCAATCGGCTGGTCATGTCAAGCCCTAGCACCTATATATGTTATCCTGACCGTATTTTTAAATCTGCACTTGCAGCAAGTTCCCAACCCTTACCTGTTAGTTGCTAGAAGGCGGTGGCTAAGGGTCAATTGTGTTGAGAATAGGAATTTGACCAGCCCTGAGAAATTGGCAACGGCTCGGAAGCCTACCCTCAACTCGAGTATACTGGTCGCGTATCCCCCGTCTCAACCAAGGCGAATGGGTTACCCCCTTGGTTTATTCACAACACAAGTTTGACTCCGTGGTGGGTGGAGGAGCGCAGGGCCAGTGAAAAATATACAGCAAATATGGCGTCTTCAAACAAAAAAACTAAACGGAACCTCTCAGAATCAGACTCGGAGAATGAGGCAGCAGACTTCCCCAGATTCATTGTTATTGAATCTTTGGAGGAGGTATGCTTAGCCAAATTCTCACCTTTCCTTATAGAAAAAGTGATATCGACAAGAGCTAGTCAGAAAACTGTTAAGAAAACAAGGAATGGTAACTTGCTTGTTGAGGTAGACAGCCGGAGACAGGCAGAAAACATATTAAAGATAAAAATGTTTCATACAACCAAATGCAGAGCGTATCCGCATGAGAAACTGAACACTTCCAAGGGAGTTATCAGGAGTAGAGAGTTGGCATTGGCTACGGAAGATGAGATAGCATCAGCCCTGGGAAAACAGGGAGTTACAAATATAAAGAGAATATCCATTAAAAAAGGTGAAGAATGAATCCAAACCAACACTTACATCCTAACATTTAATAAGCCCCACACTCCAAAAGAGGTGAAGATCGGCTATTGTCTTGAGAAAGTTGAGCAGTATGTCCCAGCTCCCCTGAGGTGCTTCAAATGTCAGAAATTTGGACACCACAGGGAAGCCTGTAGAGGACGACAGACATGCTCCAAATGCGGTGAAAAGGACCCGGACCATGCAGAAGAAGATTGTTTAAAAGAAACACGATGTGCAAACTGCCAACAAGATCATCCGGCTTACGCAAGAACTTGTACTGTTTACCAAAAAGAAAAAGAAATTATTGAGGTCAAACACAAGAGGAATGTTTCCTTCCTGGAAGCTAGGAGAATTGTAGGGAGCTATATGGGAGAAAGCAGCTATGCCTCTGTTGCACGGAGGGCGGATAGAACCAATGACGACACCAAATATAGAACACTTGTGGAGAAATTGCTCAAACTGGAAGCCAATGATTGGTCAAAGTTTCAGGAGCACCTGAAAAAACTACATTCCGATGAATTTTACCAAACACCAGCTCAGCAACAAGTTGCGAATGGGTGTTACGTTCCGCCCTCTGATCAAACAAACGACAACACGGAATTTGTATATAACAGTATATATTTATTTTCTCGACGGACGCTTGTGTGAAGTAGGAGCAGTCAGGAGAGGAATTAAGATCGTTCGTCGATGAGGCTTGAACTTTTCGATGTCAGGAGACGAAGGCCGAGACAATGCACACTGCGTGACGACGAGAGAGGTTTCGTGAACAGCGGGATCCTTTTTTCTCTATCTTCTTCTGTTCAATTCGTCGGCCTTATATTACCTTCAAACTCCCACGCAGAGATAAAGACACGCCTCTACACCTCTGCAATCTTCCCGATCTCAGGCGATTGGGATGTGTTACTTCCGCTCATTTGGAATGGCCTGTGTGATCGTCGTCGAGCGGAAATAACTGTCATGCAGTTCACAGGTCACTCTCTTCCGGGGCATCATTGAAGTGGGACCTTCACCTTGTCCCATATTATCAGCCGAGCACACCTGCGCGCTTTCTTTCGATTATTGGCCATTGGGATGTGTCACATCTGCTGTCTTTGGAATTGCAGGTGTGATCATCATCGAGCGGAAATAACTATCATGCAGTTCATAGGTCAATCTCTTCCGGCGCATCACTTTTTTTACGGCACAGTGAGAATTTTTACCTTGTCTCATATTGTGAGCCAAGCTGTATTTTACACGGGGAGAGATCCAATGTCGTAGTTCAAACAAAAACACACGTAGGATCTATCACTCCAACACGAACTACTCCTAAAAGTGCAAAATCTCCATCAAAACAGCCGTTACATAAATCACCAATACGTCCACCAAAAAGCATTAAAGATAGACTAAAAAACCTGTCTCCCAAAAGACCTGAACAACTGAAACAAAAACCACAACTCCCCATTAGCCAAACTATGAAAATACAAATGAACACCAAAGTGAATAAGGAAAAACCAGGAAGTACATTCAAAATACCGTCAACAACAAAGTCGCCTATAACAACCAAACCATCCAATTCTCAACCACCAACAAAACCTCTATAAAGGACGTATAGTATAGAGAGTATGGATAGCGACACAGACCACCTAGTTGCCAGCCTTAATCTTGAAGAAATAATCAAAAACTACAATACTTAAAACCACTTAACTGTCGGCAAACTTATAAGCTCAACCACTTTTTTGAATTGTTAATCTCTAACATATCATACATATCCATTCAAATGTGTGCGAACGAATGACTGATGTTAAATTCTTATTGTTACATGGAAACTCTTGTAATAATTTAACTGTGTGCAAATAAATGAGGAAAAGTAAATGGAATGATTTATGCTGCCTGCATATTTATGCCAAAGGAGAATTGCTTCCTTATGCTAAACTGAATTATTTGAAATAGAACTGTTTTTGACATTGTACTTATACTAAACTGAATTGTTATATAACCGCTTGAATAAATTGAATTGTTCGAAATAGAAATGTTTTTGACAACCTGTACTCGTGTTAAACTGAATTGTTTGAAATAGAACATATTAGTTACATAAAAATGGATTTGGCGTTAAATAACCTACAAAGGTTGCTATGCCATAAAACCCAATAAACCAAACCAATCCAGTATATTACAAATGTATTATATATGAAATAGCCTTATTCTATCAGTAATGGTAAAAAGAATTGATCATTGAAATAAGAAAGGGTCTATGCAAGTAAATTTCAAGCTTTCAGCATATTACAAATGTATTATGTATCAGTAATGTTTGCATTAATTAATGACCACTAAAATCCTTTCCTTCTTTATTTCAATGGATTTTGATAGTAAAATTATTAGCAATGCCTTCATATTATTCATATAATAACATTATACAATCAGTAGCAATTATCCAGGCAATGAGTCTCCTCTCTCTATTTCACTGATGTTGTTTAATGGAAGAGCAAGTATCGACACAACTTGGCAGGTGTTGCCAGAATGAGCTCTGCATAAAGACAAGAACATGGCTAAAGTAGATGAACTGATACTACACACTTATTTGAGGTGCCTATGGTGTAATGGTTATCATCATAGGAAATGGACACGGCGACACAAGTTCAAATCCTGGATGAGACTGATGGCATTTCACATAGCACTAATACCCTTAGGAAAGGTATGAATCCAATTCTTCTCCCTCCAGCTATGGGTAAATGGTAGGGCAGACTGGGTTCTTCAGCCTTGGTGAGTCAACTAGTCTAGGAGAAGGAAAACTCTGAATTCAAACCTGTTAAACTCCGCTTAAAAATTGACCTTATGTCATATCCTGCCCGAATGGAGGGGTTGGTAAATATGGCTACTACACACTTATACCAGCCCAAAATTTTGGAGTTTTCAATCCTGCACATATCAAAAAATTGTTGTTTTTTTTTTTTTTAAATTTTTTTTTTTTTTTTTTCTTACATTGCAGGCTGATTTATCTCTGTATGACACGCCCCGAGCCATAACATGGTGTAATGATTCCATTTTTGTTGGCTTCAAGAGAGATTATTTTGTTATAAAAGTAAGTTGCTCTTGCATTTTTTAAAATAGTATTTTTCTTTATCTTAACTTTGGTTACTTTTTTATTTAATCCCAACACACTTGATTCGTTACCTCTACAGCAGTTTATTGGAAATAAGAAATGATAATCTCATAGAAACCATATCAGAAATGACATCAACATATTGGAAGCAACAATAACTGCTCAACTCTTTGTTGTTCTTTCCAATAAACTGATGTTCTTCACTGTTAAACAAATAACAATCTTTGTGCATTGTGATTTGAAAAAAAAAAAACCCCCTAAAAACAAAACAACTGAAATTAGTCCTTAGAATTTTGAGCCTCCCACAACTGTTAGCTTTGCTACCCCTGGGTTCTTGACTGAAAAATAGCTTAATATGTTAAAGAACAGATTCTCACATTTTACATTTTACATTATTTTTCAAGCCAGGAGCCCAAACTGTAACACTATTAAAGAACAGATTACAATATTTTGTAGTGATATACAAATGCAGATTTCTCAACTGGAATTTAGTCCATCTCTGCGTATGTGTGTATGTGTATATATATATATATATATATATACATCAAATGCCCAACTTTTTCAAAAATTTCAAAGGATTAATTTGTCCATAATTTAGTTTTATTCCATTTGTATAAATAAGCTTTCATGCAAAAAAATTGTGAAATTTTGCTTACTTTTAGTATGGCCACCTTGTCATTTTATGTTTATTATATTATGCCGTATATAATTTTTTTGTCATATTTAGGAGGATATAAGAAAAACTAAATAGAAATTTGTAATTGGTTTGTTTTATGAATTTTTTAGATAAATGCAAGTAGTTTATAAGTTTATAAAATTGATGAATAGTTGATGCATAGTTACATTTTAAATGTAATGAAAAACATGGATTTCTACTAAAATTATTTATAATTTATATACATTATTATGAGTA
Organism: Sepioteuthis lessoniana; assembly: GCA_963585895.1. NCBI lineage: Eukaryota > Metazoa > Mollusca > Cephalopoda > Myopsida > Loliginidae > Sepioteuthis > Sepioteuthis lessoniana. The sequence goes on along the minus strand of OY757940.1, from coordinate 17,447,515 downwards.
GGTAAAGCTGTAATTATTTCTTAGAAAAATGTGAACAAAGATATCACTATATAGCTAAACAATAAAACATTATATTATACCTATTTTGCCAAAAATTATATCCTGAAAAAATGATTTTTTGATATAAATTTCTATGTTGAGCGATATTTATATTGAAGTGCAATGTAGTTGTATAAGGCAAAACCAAAATAATTCTTTTTGGAAATATATATTTATTTCATATAACAAACAAAATGAAATTGGGGGCAGACCACATTTTTAATGTCAAGGCATTTGATGCACCCTAAAATATACATATACTTTTAGGTAGTGGCACAAATACTGGCTGGTCAGTTATGAATAAAATGAAGAAAAATATTAGTGAAAATTACTAATAATGAGTTTTATATAATTATAAGATAGTAGCTATTATTTTGTCTAATTCTTTTTATTTTATTAGATTCTCTAAGCTTATCTTATTATTTTGCCAAAGACAAAATTATTGCCAATGCCTTTCCTTCGTCAAAAATCTGAAAATAAATTAAAAAGATAAAGATATGTGTAGCATATCCAGATATGGATATGCTGAAAAGTACATAGAATGTTCATAACATATATACATAGAACATAGGAGTCCCAAAACACGAAAAACACGTAACGACTTCTTAGTTCAGGTACAAAACTTTTTATTACCTTTGAGTTTAAAGGTTCTTCGACATAAGGAGAGAGATACACATTCTTTCTATTCTGGCTTTTCCATCTGCCTCCCTATCTCGTGCGGTGCCTGTAGCATGCAAATTCGTCTCGCCTCAGTGAGCCCCGAAATTCGACCCTTCCCGTTCGGAGTCTAGCTCTGAACTCAACTGACTTTTTTCAAAATCCCCAAAATACTCTGCGCACGCTTCTGGTGCATGACGTCATTCGCACACTCTAGCCCCGTTTCCCATCTGGGCTATTGTGACATCTCTGAGTGATACATCCGCTCCGTGCGTGCGTGAACACCTGCGTTAATGTTGCACCTAAGTAACCCATGCACTGAGTCAAAAGGTTTTCACCCTAACTAAACCCAAAGGCATAATTGAAATCCCTCGGCCATTATATTAGATATGGACTAGCTGATGTACCAGTTTATGCTGAGTAAGAGGTCAAGACTCAGATTGCAGCTTGTTATAATAGTAATAAAATGATACCTTATCTAAAAATGAACAGACATGGTGAGTCTTAACGATGAATATCAGAAATACATTCTAGTTATTTTTCTTAACAATGTCAACTTGACAACTTTCATTTTCAATTTAAAATTACACCAAATAGTTACAAACCGTAAAAAATAAATCGATATAATAGAAAAAAGAATGACTAATTATGTATGATGCCAGTATTGTTTATTTTAGTTTCATGGGGAAATATTTTTATTTCACTATTTTATTTATATTTGACTTCTCTAGAAAATTAATTTTTCAGAACTTTCAAGATTTTAGTTAGGCTGTAAAGCCACAAATTTCTTGTACCAAGGTGTGAAACAAAAGAAAAGTATGAATAATGTAGAAGAAAAGATAATATGGCCTGTCGGACAAAATGAGCACATTTATGCTTGGCATACAAAATGAGTGGTATGCTTGAGAGAGAAAAAAGAAACATGGCTGCCCTAACACCTCAATTTAAAATAAAACAGTCTTCAGCAAGGAGAATTTTTCGAGAGTGGAGTATGCAAATTTTTTTTAAAGTGAATATACCAGCCTAGCATAAAAACACCATGTGCGTGAGAAAGGAAGGGAAGGCAACCGAGTGAAGATATTATTCTTGTTGGTGAGAGAACACAATTGAGTGAAGACATTATTCCTGTTAGTGGAGAAATAAAGATTGGGGTATGAGCTCAGGTAAAAAATCATACATAACAGTAGTAATCATAATGATGTAAGAACATTAAGTTTATAAGTCCCAAAAATTCATTCTGAATTGTCCAGCAGGACACCTAGTGTAACAATTATAGTTATAAGTGTTGGTTCCCTAAGGTTCTAAAGAGACAATCATCTGAAGGTTCCAGGTTCAATCCTGACTGCAGGTGAGTAATAATGCAGGAATATTTAACACTTGTACTTGGTTAACGGCATCAGAGCAAGTGACCCCTGTGGATTAAATAAAGGACATAGTTTGATGTTCCATGTAGGCTCCCAAGTTTGACAAGAAACACCTGAAGAACATATCAGCCGAAACACTGTGAATATAACAATTAAGACAATGGTCCAAAATCCCTGAACATAGTCCACCTTGTGGTCTACACACTTCTTTCGTTGGTGTTGCAGTTCTTGGATCCTATTGATCTAAAAAAAATCATCAAAATAGATATGACATCATCATGTGAACTTTTCAGTTCACCCTTGTAAGTTAGGATATCATAGACAGTCAACAGCACTTGGTGACTGATAATTTCTTGCCTATGCTATCATCCAGTGATGGCATAGGTGAGAAACTGACAGTCACCAAGGACCGCTAACTCTGTCTACACTATCCTAACTTAGATACATATCCTCTATCACTGATGTTGAGTGCTCTTTATTTATAAATAGAACAAATAATATATATACATATATACACACACACACACACACATAAGTATGATTAGAATTTTGGTATTATATAGATATTTGAATAATGTTATTATCTCTGGGTGCTTCTATAAAAATTTTTATTTTTCTATATGAACATCTATGTATTCATACACTTGTTTGTAATTAGATTTCTTCTTCATATTTACCATTTGCCTGTCTTATACTTTTAGTTATAATTATACTTGTTGTGTTAACTGCTTTTGTGTCATTAAATGCTTTAACAAAATCTAAGTGGATAGGTAGCAAGAGTAATTCCTGTGAGTATTTTTTTTTTTTTTTTTAGTACTCAGATAATCTTAATGTTGATAGTATTCTCCATTGCCAATTTTCATGCAGTCCAGAATTATGTTGAATGTACATTTTTTTAATGATTTTGACAAAAATGCTAAGCACTTTTAACACTCTGGATTCTCCCAATATTTAAAGATTGGTATTCACAGAGGGAAGGAGAGGATGCAGACCTGACAGTTGTGTAAGATTTGGTTTTCCTTTTAAGTACATATGGAAACTATTTATTTATTCTACATGCCTTGGGGTCAATAAGAGATCAAGGATTCCATGAAAGGGTCAATAGTCTAAAAAGTTTATTAACTCTTGATGTCCAAAATAAAAATAAAGAAAATAATTTATTTTATTTTTTTTCAGATAAATGATGGCAAACTGAAAGAACTTTTCTCTTTAGGGAGTAAACAGGGTGATCCTTTGGTTTCCAAATTAACTGATAGTCAGGTAATTCTGAGCAGAGACGAGATGTCCATCTTTATGGATGAAGAGGGTTTACCGAGCCAAAAGTATCCACTTCAGTGGACAGACATTCCAGTTGCTGTGGGTAAGTTTTCCTTCATTATAGTTAAAAATTTAAAGTTTATTTTATTGAAGATAACAGACAACTTTACTTAATTGTGTTTGATGAGAAAAATAAGTGGAAAAGTGGATTACATACGGATTCAAAAATAATATTTTGTCTTTATTTCAAAAAGGCTTCATCAAGGTTGACCAGCATAGGAGGAAATAGGTAATTAAAAATAAGAAGAGGTTGGGAGTCATTAGAAGGAGAGTCAGAAAAGAAAGAGATAGACATATATCAGAGTAGTGGCAGCAGTGGTTACTGGCTTTGACTATGATTCATTTTTGGAACATCTGGACCATGGCTAAGTGGACAGGGGGAGGCTACAACAACCATCAAGACTATCAAATTTCATCTAAGACTTGACCAACAGAAATGGAATATCTAAATGAAAAAATAAAAAAATTGTTCAGAAGTATGGAAGTGTCAAAGGAAATAAATGTCTTAGCTTTTGTTGTAAAAATTTTTTTTGTACTTCTATATCTTTTTATTTTTTATGTTTCTGTTTTCATATTTGGTGTTTTAGCATTGGATCAAAATTATGTCCAAAGTTCATAGTATTCCTAAGTGTATAGATTTTGAATATTTCAACTCTTATCAGTTATTGTGAAAAAAATAAAAATAGTGAAGTCCAATATTTTCATATTGATTATAATTTATTTATAGAATTAAAAAAAAATTTTCATGGAATATTGTGACACATTTTAGAGGTGTCATTTATGTTTCAAGGGTCAAATGCATTTTCAAATCTTAAGTTATTTTGTTGATTGTTTTAATTTAAATATTTTTACAGTTTATTTTAAAGGAAGTTTACTATTTTCTACATGCATGTGTGCACACACATACACATCTATATCTATCTATCTATATCTATATAGAGAGAGAGAAAGAAAGAAAGAAAGAGTATTGTCAACTGTCATCAGACTTTGTGAAGAAAGATATAATGAAAATATCCAATATTTACAACATGTAGAGAATGTTGAGAATTTAAAACTATAAATTGTCACATGTTGGTGACATAATTTCTGTTGGTTGTTTTTAAATAAATATAATTTTAAGAATCTGTTTTTTTTTTTGTTTTTTTTTTTTGTTGTTTTGTTTTTTTTTTTTTTTTTTTTAACAATTTAGATTCATACATATTTCTTATTTCATAAGGTTTTGTATTCAAAAGAAAGCAGTATTTTAAAATTGAACCCCCACCCCAAAATACCCCCCAAAAACCTTGATTGTCATAATTTTTAGGTAGGGGTTCCAAACTTTTGCAAGATACTGTCTGCTTTTAACACTACACATAGTTTATTAACCGGACATTGGCATAATGGTTAGAGTGTTCACTAATGGCCTGGCAGACCTAGGTTCAATCCCAGGTCGAGTGATACCAAAGACTCAAAAAATGGTACTTGATGCCTCCTTGCTTAACACTCAGCATTATAAGGTACAGGTCAGGAGTAAAGTGGAGCAATCCAGGGAAGAGAGTAGCACTCTCCCTTACACTTCGGTATAGTAGCTATCGAAAAAGGAGCCATCGGGTCACCCTCGACTATGGTCAACAACTTTACTCACTTTTTTACTTATATATTATAATATGAAGGTAGCAGGAAAAAATATAATCCAAATAGGTGAATATATCATGATGTGAAGTCGACGTTAACGTTTCGGTTATAATAACCATCGTCAGGACTTGGATATAAAATAGTTCACAATATAGATGGGTGATTGTTGAGATGACAGGAGCAAATGAGAAATATACAACGAAAAGATAGATAAACATGCACATAGCGTTCAAAATTCAAAAGTCATCAGAACGTGTTTGGCACGTGGAAAAATATTAGAAAATGTAGGATTTTTCAAAGAAATGAGACAAAACCTCCCGTTTATTGAGAAATACGCAACAAATATTTGTTGTATTTTTTAATTTTGAACGCTATGTGCTATGTACACTCCTGACAATTTTTTGTAAAAAGGCATTTTTATTACCAATCTCTACAGCAATGAAATCCTGCTGCCAAAAATATGAATATGTAGCAATCCAAAAATATAGTCATTTACTAAGCTTTACTTAGTTTGGCACAAGACCAGAATTATTGAGCACTTATAGAAAATTCATTACCAATAGTCTGTTAGACAAACTTATAAATCATTAAACTGCACAAGGTTTTTAGTACAGCTCTTATGTATGGTGTTTAATTTTTGGTTTGCAGAGTTTCAATGTTATGGATTTTTGTAATAATATTTAATAATATCCATTTTGATTATATAATCAAAGTTCAGCTAGAAATAATAAAATCACAGAAGAAAATTAAATTAAAAAGTTGGTAGGTTTATAGTCATTTATGAGCAATTGTGTGTGTGTGTATGCATACATACATACATATATATATATATATAGTCAGAAAAAAATCTACTTAGGTTTTACTTAACTGGATCATCAGGACAATTCTGACTTAGGTCAGGTAGATTTTTTTCTGACTCTGTAGTTATGTGTATTGAGCACTCTTACATTGAACTTAAGGAATTCTATCGGTGTTTCTTCTTTTGACTAGGTGTGCATTATTGGTTGATTATTTTCAAGTAGTACATGCGTTTTTAATCGCTTCATTTTTTTATGGAATTTTTTCCTGGATATCAGTTTGTGTAATATTTTTTAATTTATAAATTGTATCGTCTGGGGTTTTTCACACTATCAGAATTATAGAATAGTAATGAATTAAATATATATATATATATATATATATATATATATATATATATATATAATAAGTCAAATGATGTAATTTAAACATCAAATGCTGATTCGCCAGTTAAACGGCCAACTTTTTCTTACGATACATTTTTTTCCCCTAGGTTTTTGTATTTCACATTTCTAAACATCCATCGTCAACTTAAAATTATTAATATCATCCCTCATGGTCCTGATGATGGTTCAGTAGAACCAAAACACTATAGTGTCGACTCGTTAATAAATCATTCCTTCCACTTGGATCGTTGTTATCAGTTTTTCTACATACATATAAAGTAGAAAAACAGAATAATCCAAATTAGATGAATTTATTGTGATGTAAAGCCAACGTTAAATGTTTTGGCTTTAATAACCTTCATCAGGACTTTGATATCATGAGAATTGTTCACACAGTGATGGATACTTGTCAAGATGATAGGAGCTAATAAAATCTGTACAATGAAAAGATACAAACATGCATATAGCGTTCCCAATTCACAAGTATTAAGTACATGTTTGGCATGTGGAATGATATATATTATATTTATATTTTCTAAAATATGCTGAAATTAATTAATTGCCGAACAAAAAAATGGGAATTAATTTTTAAATATAGACATATTAACAAACTTCTGTGTCACGACATGATTGATTTCAAAATATATTTTGATAGTATTTGGACTGTTCAAATATCAAAGCAATAATTTTTGTGTTTGTGTATCACTTGCATAAACATTATGCCATCTGACAAAATCCTCGGACATTAAATACAGTTTATGAACCATTTTGTCTGATGATTATGTGATCCACATGAAACTTTAACCAACTCAGCAAGTATATAATTTAGATATTTTAAGTTTTAGATTTGCTTGGCTAGAATAGTATTGAGCAATGTTTTATGTGCTTTCATATTTTTACTGATCTTTTGAATAATACATATATATATATTTGTCTAATATTGGGGTTAGTTGTCTAATTGAGGATATATTTTATGCACTTTCTCATTTGTATTTAATCTTTTACCTAATAATAATTATATATATATATATATATATATATATATATATATATATATATATATGTGTGTGTGGTTTATTTGTCTAATTAAGGGTGTATTTTATGCACTTTCTTATTTGTATTTAATCATTTTTTATAATAATAATATTATTTATATGTATATAGTTTGTCTAATATTAGAGTTAGTTGTCTAATTGAGGATGTATTTTAGATTACTCATTACTGGAAAATGATGACTATCCCAACTACAGTGAACCGGTCATTTGGTCGGACATCCCTCTTGGTATTGGTATGTGCATCCTTGAATCTCTGCCATGCAAACAGTTTCTACTTTTTTTTATGTTTATAATTAACATTGTTCAAGTAATTTACTAATTAAGGAATAGAATTATTCTGTCCCATAATATTTGTTACATTTGCATATATGTATTTCCTATTCGAAATGGGGAGAGTATCCATAGTGTAGTGGCTATTGTGTTGAACTGCAACATCATAGTAAGTGAGTTCAAACTCTAGTCATACTTTTACCTTTACTTCTGGGGGTGTCCTCGTGGTGTAATGGTTAAAGCGATGAACTGCGGAATCGTAGTACGCGAGTTCGTACTCCAATCGCGCTATTACGTTCACTTTCGGGCAAATACCCTTGGGAAAGGTATGAACCCCCTTATTCTCCCTCCAGCTATGGATAAATAGTAGGACGGACTAGGTTCTTCAGCCTTGGTGAGGCAACTAGTCTAGGAGAAGGAAAACTCTGAATTCAAACCTGTTAAACTCCGCTTAAAAATTGACCTTGTGTCATATCCTGCCCGAGCGGAGGGGTTGGTAAATAGTACCTTTACTTTTGGGAAAGGTATGAATCCCCTTATCCTCACAGCTGTGGGTTCAATAGTACCACTATTGTTCTTTTAGAAGGATGGCTTTGGAATTAAATAACCCACAAAGATTGATATGCCATTAAACAAAGAAACCAATCCAACCCAAACCATATTTGAAATGATTATTATGGGACAGAGGTGATTCTAATTAATAAAATTAATTATTCACTAATAAAAATTTTAATTTTGAGTGACTATCTAAAAAAAAAATTTTTCTCATCTCTGGATTTCCATATTATTTTTTTTTCTTTGAAATAAAAATTAACTTTTTTAAGAGGAAGAGATTTTTGAGATCTTACATTTTTTAAAAAAAATTAAGAAATAAAAAAAACTACCTCTTTGTTTATGAATATTTTTGACTCGTATAATCCTTTATCATCTTAATTCTAGTTACTTTTTATTGCAACTGACTTTGGATGGTGCTTCTACAACAGCAAGGAATGGTATGTATTGGAAACAGGATTAAATAAACTCCCAATGAGACTCGAATTCATCTCTCCCCTTTTTTTTTGTTCAGGAAAGTATTATTATTATTATTCATGAATTAGGTGAACTAATTGGTATCGAGGATCAAGTCTTCCTGAGGCAAAAGATGATGAGAGCTAAAGTCTCACTGGGAATTTATTCTGTATTCTTGTTTCCAATGTGTGTTGTTGTTGTTATAGAAATGATGAGCTAAGTGAGTTTAAATAAAAAAAGCTAGAATTAGAAAGATGAAGAATAACTTATCAAAATTATTAATGAGTGACATGTCTTTATCTATAAAGATAGGAAAACTCATAAATAAAGAAAAATAGACTGGTTCTTGTCAAAATCTACTTGTAAGTTCTTGAATTAAGCATATCTCATGTTGATGATATTTATGATGGGAAGATATTAGGAAAGTTAATTACAATTCTTAAAGCAGATATCACTTGTATTAAGTTGAAGAAAGGAAGTCTAAATGAGAAAGAAGAAAAATAAAGCCTCCTTTGATCATTTATATAATTGTGAGAAAGCTTGTGTTTCCTGTTGATTCAGAGAGCTGTTCTGGCAGCAACAAATTCAAGTTGGTTGCTTTCCTGACATATCAACTTGGGGTTATTTTATGTTGTCAGTCTTTTTTTTTTTGTAATTATATGGTTTGAATAACAATTTCTATTTGATAATAATGGTTTTAAATATTCTTCTCTAACACTAATAATTTCTACACAATTTTATTGTTTCAAGTAACTATTCCTATTCAATAGTAATTTGTTTGCACATAGTTATATGGTTTCAAATATTTTAAGCAACTATATGTTTCAAGTAATGAATAATGATCCTCTGTAAACAATTATTGCTTCTAGTAATTATTCTTAATATAAATAATTTGCACACAAGAATACTTGAAACTATGTAACTATTTAATACTAGTAATTTTCAAACAGATCTATTTAACCCATACATGGGACCTTAATAGGTATTACTAACCTAGGTCAAAGTGGACCTGGGAGTTATGGCAATGAAGAGCTAAACTCTTATTATCAGATACAGTTTAGTGTCATAACCAGGACACCATTTTGGCGGGGGTGATCTTACTACTGCATAGGGAATCCAGTCTGTGTATTCTGGGCTTCTACTCCTGACAGAGCAGGAACAAGTTCTGATAGGTTCAACCAAACTAGACAGGTCATTGGGTAAGAGCCAGATAAGATTTGATCACTGTATGAGAGGAGTTATGGCCCTTGTATGTATTTAGCCATAAAGAAGCTGATATACTGAACCTTGAATTTGTGTCCAGCCCAAATAGATTTATCTAAGAAATTTGGATAAATTAGGACTATAATTTTTTTATTTGTTCAATAAAAAAAAAATTCAAGAAAGAAGCAAGAAATGTTTTTCTAAAGAATAGTCCATCTATTTTATTAACATTTTAATGTCCACTCAAAAGGAGCTGATTTCTGACTATGACACTATGTTGCATCTGGTGGTAAGGTTCCACTTCTGCAGCTCTGGGAAATGTGGAGTCACCTCTTTGTTGTCATTACTCCCAGGTTCACTTGAGCCTGTATAAGTAGTACTTATTAGATCCAATCTATTCGTTAAATAGATCTGTTTGAAAATAATTTCTATTTGATAGGAATACTTGAAGCAATATAACTGTGTGCAAATTTGCATTAATGATTGTTACTTTAAACTCTAATTGTTTACAAAGGATTATTCATAGATATTTGAAACCATTTAATTGCTTGAAATATTTAGTACATTATAGTTGTGTACAGGAGTAATAAAAACCATATAACTTTTCGAATTATTTGTATTGAGAATAGTTGCTTGAATCTTAAAAGGGGGTTTCTAAAAACCTAAAAATACATGTTGACCCTGTAGTACTCTAAGAAGTGCTATAGAGTAGACATGTATTTTTGGGGTTTTAGAAAGTCCCTTTTAAGAGTTTTGATAATTTCCTTACAAGATGCAAGGAGTTTTTTTCTCTATGAAATACGGTTTAGAAATTCAGAGATGATTTGCTGGAATTGCTTACAAAGTATCATTAATTACTTGAAACAAATTGCTTACAAAAAAAACCCCAAATTGCTTACAAAAAAAAAAGACTTAGACATTAAATAACTTAAAGGTTGGTTGGTTTTATGGCATATTAAATGCCATAAAAACCACTAACATAATGTTTGACCTACCTACCTACCTACGCTTGCAATGACCTGAGGAAGTGACGATTAGTTGTCATAGATATATTGGTCTCCTTATGAAAAAAGAAAAAAGTTTAGCTCTCTTTTGACTCGGTAGGGTTTCAGTTGTTGTCTTTCTGTGAGTGTCCCCATCTTTGGGGGCATGGCTCTCTTTACCAGTGACACACAGCAAAAAATATCACTATATTAGGAATTCTAATTTACCAAGATATTTAACATGACACAACATGCTATTTTACCATACATTGTAAAACCACTTGAGGATATTGGCAATGAAACCTCACCTTCTAAAATATATTTGATCACCAGTAAAAAATAAATGTATTAGATGAAAAAAAACAAACTTTTCAGTAGTCAATGCAGTAAACTTTTTAAAAATTTGGTTTGGTTGGGTTTTATGGCATATCAACCGTTGTAGGTTATTTAACGCCAAATCCATTTTTATGTAAATAATCAGTTCCATTTAAAACAATTCAGTTTAGCATGAGTACACAGTTTAATTGTCAAAAAAAAATTCTATTTCAAACTATTCAAGCAGTTATATGTAACAATTCAGTTTAGTGTAAGTACAGTTTCAATGTCAAAAACGGTTCAATTTCAAATAATTCAGTTTAGCATAAGCACACAGTTTAAATGTAAGTACGGTTTAATTGTGAAAAACATTTCTATTTCAAGCTATTCAGTTTACTCAAACAATTCAATTTAGCATTAGTATGCTGTTCTATTTAACCCATAGATAGGGCTCTATCAGGTGCTACCACGCCGAGCTAGAGTAGACCTGGGAGCGATGGCAATGAAGGGGTACTCCGCATTCCCCAAAGCTCCATCACTGCTGGAACCTCACCATCAGATTGTTTAGTGTCATATCTAGGACATTCGTTGGGGGGTGGGTGTTTTACCCCTCTGCAGAGGTGCAGTCAGTGTATTCTACAGCCCTAGCCGACTGGGCAGTTAAAAATTGAGCTTTTTCCCTCAATCTGAACTTTGAGGACATTTACATCGATTATATTTTAAAAAATATTTTTGACCTATCTGTCCATTGAAACATATTGGACAAAGGCATGAATTTAGCCCTCTTTAAATTTAATATAAGTTTATATTCATCTGTTCATGAGCCTTCCTCACAGAAGACTGACCCTCTGTATAAGTAACACAATGTTGAAAGCTTTTATAGATTACAGATAAAATCAAAGGACAATTGCCAAGTAGGTGATGAATTTTGTTTTATTTCTATTAAAAACATAGTTTCATATACACACATCTTTTCTTTTTGTATCTTTCTTGTTTGGTTACACATTAATAAAGTTATTCTAAGAATTGTCTTTTGGATTTCTTTTTGAATGGAATGTAATATTGAATTGTGAAATTTTAGATTTGTTTGGAAATTATAAACATGACCTTCAACAATTCCCCAACCCCAATATTACTTGTGTTGTATAATGGCTTCCCCTATCCATCACTCCTTGAGCAGAAGTGTGTAAGCATTTGATAGACAGCTAAAGGTTAGAGAGCATTTTCAATTGAAGCAAGGGATGAGAAAGTTTGTATTTTGAGTTTTAGGCATTGGATTACTGGAGTACTACAAAGCAAATGTGCTTTTTTAGATTTTAGAAGTTTACGTTTTGATATTTTCTTCTTCTCCATGAAAGATGGTTTAGAAATTCATGGAGATGACCAGCTGGAATTATTAAAACAAATAAATGTGGGAGTCAACTGAAAATGTTTTTGTTCATTTCTTTGATTGTTGGGGATCAAGTGACAACTTCTTCATCAACACAACCTTTGCTTTGACAACCTTTTTGAGGGACTCACATTACATTGCTATGGAAAGTTGGAGTGGTAAAGACCAATGTGACTTTAGCTGCTCAACAAATACAATGGATGTGAGGTAAAGTTCTGTATTTAAACAAGTGTTAGAAATGAGAATGAATCTATTAAGAACACCCTCAGTGGATTGTTGAGCTGGGTGACTGTTGTTCATTAAGTCTGGGGTGGGGATACTCCTGCAGAAACATTCTGGTTATGACATTAAACTGTATCCAGTGGTGAGTCTCAAGTTCTGGAGCGCTGGGAAGTATTGGGTACTCTTTCATTGCTATTAATTTCAGGTCCACTCTGACCTGTTGTGGTACTATCTGTTTAGGTCTCAGCTAGGGGTCAAATAGATTTGATGGAAAATTATTAGTATTGGATAGGAATATGTGACACCATATAACTGTAAACAAATGATTTTTATTGTTAAATAGAATTATTAATGCTAGATAAGAATACTTGAAACCATATAACTATGTGCAAATTATTTAAATTGAGAATATGTGAAACCATATTGTGTAAATAATTTCTGTTAAGTTACTTGTTTACTAAGGATTATTATTGTTATTAGTTACTTGAAACCATATAATTATTTGCAAATTGTTGGTGTTAGAGAGGAATACTTGAAACCATATAACTACAAATAAATATCAAATATGAATAGTTACTTTAAACTGAATAATTATAATTTATGATGTATAAAATCTATGTATAAATTATTAGTATTAGATAGAAATACTTGAAACCATATAAAAATATGCAAACAAATCATTATAGACAAAAACAAGTGCAATTTAAAAAAAAAATACAATGGAACATTGAAAATGTAGTTCTTACTATCAAACATTTACAAATGAGTAGAATTTCAGCATTAAATAACCCATAAGGAGTTGATGTGGCATTAAACAAATAAACCATCAAGTAGAAATGAGGGAGTGTGTGAGTATAAAGGGGTTATGTTGTAAGAATTTAACCACAAAAATTATTTCACATATTCTAAAAGATTTTCTGTTTATTATCTTTTTTCTTCGGCTTCTACCAGAGAAAGAGATCAAGAAAACAATCCCCCCCTTTTTTTTTAAAGAGAGGTTGCACCTTAGAGTTGAGGAAGGCTGGAGAATGTAGTGGCCTAAACATTGTGAGAACAACAAAAAGGTTGTGAATTCAAATTTCTTTGGTGACTTATTCTTTATTTCTCAGTCAGCATTGATTATTCAATAACTGTCAAATGGTTGCATGAGACTTTGGATAAACAGCAGCAGAAACTAAGATGAAAGATTGATAAAGAATTTATAATAATTTTTGTATTATTTGAAAATAATTTTTTTTTGAGACTATGGATCTGCAAAAGGTTGTATGGAAGACCAGCTGTTGCCTATGCAGCTAGTCTCCTCTTTTCACTATACTTATATTATCCAAGGGAAAGGCTAAGTTATATAACTTGGCATTGTAAGTGTTACCCAGGAGTTACCAAAATGTGATTGAAAATAATGTTGGATTGCCTTAAAGACTCCAGCTCCTGGTTTTGAACTCAGTTTTTTCTTCTTCTAGATTAGTTGCTCTATCAAGGTTAGAAAGCCCAGTCTGCTTTACTATTTTACCCATAGCAAGGAGAAGAGGTGGTACCTTTCCTGAGGGTATTAGCAAAAAGTGAAATACAAACTGCTTTGTCTGGAATTTGAACTTGGCATGTCAGGTCCATTTTCTTTGACAATAACCCTCATACTTCCTAGTATAAAATACAAATCTTGTGATTGAATTACGCTGACATAAGTGACAGCTTTGTATCAAAAGAGATATCCTAGCACAGCCACATTTCACAGATACCTCACCAAGGTATTATGAATAGGAGAGAGAGGCATTTGTTAAGTTGGTGTGAGTGTAGGGTGGAGAGGGAGTAAAAATGGTTTATGTTGCAAGAATTATCACTCCAAAATTTCACATTACATTGACTGTGGGGTTAGGGAATGATATCTTCATCTGGATCAGACCTTCTCTACACCACTCCTCACCCAAGTGACAGTGCAGACCTTACAAAAGAGTTGTAGTTAAAGTTTTACTGTCTCATAGCACTTGGTGCTCTGGATCAACTTAACTACCTATGATTCTAGAACCTTGTGTACTATTTGTATAGCCTTTATTTATGAACCTGTATATCTTTTGGTTTGTTTAATGGGATATCAATTTCTTATGGGCTATTTAATACCAAAATCTAATTCATTTGTAAATGTTTGATCATAATCATAACTATTTATATTTGGTTTGGTTTATTTTTTTAATGACATATCAACTCCTTACAGGTTATCTAAAACTGAAATTTGATTCATTTGTAAATATTTGATTATAATCATAACTATTTGTATTTTCAACTTTCTATTGCAATCTTGTTTTTTTTTTTTTTTTAAATCACATTTTTTTGTCTATAATTATCAAAGATTTGAAGAGAAGAGTTGGATTCATGCCTTTCCCAAATGAAATGCAACCAGCCTAGTCTAAAAATTGAACTTACTTTGCTGAGTATATTTTCTCTAACACTAACCTTTTTATGCTATGTGCATCTATATTTTAGAATTAATTATTGATATTTTCTATTAATAAATTAGCAATTGCTCGCAGAGTTGTATGTATCTTATGAACAGCCAAAGGGTTGAACTCTGGGAATTTGAAATAAGTCTGTATTGGGAACAGATCTTGAGATGGAACATTTGACTGCTGAGGTTTTTAGGCATTGCCATAGATCTCTATTGAAAGATAACAAGTTAATAAATTCGAATAAGATTATAGAATGAAAAGAAAATGTTTCTTATCTTAAAAAAATTAGGGATGAAAGTGAGGAATAAAAAAAAAAGAATTATTTCTCTATGATTTTAAAATTAACTATTAAAGCTATTTTAGTTGTGAATGTCTAAATGGTTTGACCTGAGCACCTGAAAGTCTACAATCATAATTTGATAATGAACATAGGATAGTAGGTGTTGGCCTCTAAAGTTTCTTGAAGTTGCTATAGGTCAATTCAGACTCAAAGTGGCTATCTCTAGCCAAGTGGAAAGAAATAGAAGCATAATAGTTTAGACTAGCAAACCTTCACAAGTGAGTTTGAGTCTCATTGGGTGCCCCATTCATTCAGCCTTGTGTCACATTGAAGCAAAGAGCTTCGTAAATTTCATGATAGTTATTTTTGTTGAGAATGGATAGTGTGAACATGACAGTTTTAAAGGAATTTGTATTCTTAATTGTTTCTCCTTAACAAATGTGGTGTTTACTAATAAATGGAAAATGAAGGCATGAACTCTAAGAATCTGTATACATTGGATTTTTCTTTTGAGTTTTTCTTTTTTTTCCTTTGTAAGTTTTTTTTTTTTTTTGAGTTTTTGAGTTCTTTTTTTTGTGAGGTTTTTTCCTTTTTTGTGAATTTTTCTTTTGAGTTTTTTTTTTTTTAACAAAAAACCAGTAAACTCTCAAATTATAAAAATAAAATGTATTAATGATGGTATTAATTTCAAAATTTTGACAAATTAGATTTATTGATTGAAAAAACAAATTTCATTTTATTTGTCTAAACTTCTGAGATGAAGCTTGATAATCGATATTACTTTGAATAGTCGGACTATTGATCTCCTCTTTGTTATACTCACAATGTTTTGGACGATATATCCTTCAAAGGACATATCGGCCAAAACATTGTGAGTATAACAAAGATGAGGTCAACAGTCCAAATATTCTAAGTAATAACAATTTTATATTACTTACTTTAAAAGGGTTATAATTTTTAGGGAACAAGGTTGAACTGAACCTTTGGGCTTAAAACAACCTATATTGTTAAAGACTTACAATATGAGTATATTAAAAGTATCAACTATTATCAAGACTGCCAAATTGATATTTCAATAAGAGTTGTAAGAAGACTGAAAGAGGAGGAAAAAATAAAAATTATGAAATGGAGAATCAAAACGTTTTCAAACTCTTAGTGAAATAGAAATATAGGAGTTTAAATATACTCTTACTTCATCAGCTAAGTAAATATTTAACTATAATTTTAAGCCCAAATGTTCAGCTTTAACCTTGATCCTCAAAAATTAAATTCCTTAAAGTAAGGGTAAGATCAAATTCATTCACTCAGTCAGTATCTGTATTTTGTTAAAATATGGTATCTTTACTGAAACCAGTTCATGCTAAATTTAACATTGTCCTGTGATCAAAATGGCTTATTTATGGGGTCTATAAAAGATGACCCCCCCCAAAAAAAAACCCAGCTTTCACTGCTGCCTCAGTGCATACATTTTTGAAATGACTGCTTTGTGGGTAGCCTGTCATTGTTCCATGAGTTTTAAATCTACATATTAAGCTCTTTATCATGTTTGTACTTGGAGTATTCTCCACATTGAAATGTGTAACACTATTTTCTTTGTTGAAATTGTAAATCTATCAGTTGAATATTAAAATTCTGTTATCTCAGTTTATTCTTTCACCTTGTAACTTGCCTTTTTCTATTCCCTAAGATGACTTACAATATCTAACAAATAATATAAAAAGAATTGAATTAAAAATAAAACAGTTATGACTTTTTAAAATGTGACAATCTTTTGTAAACCATCCTGTATTTAAGATTTTTAATTTATATTTAGGCAACCAGGATGTATTTTATGTATACAGGTAACTGTTAATCTGGTTTATTTTTATTTGAAGAAATTGGTTGATAGATTTTGCCTTTAATTTCTTTCTTCCCCACCAGTCAAGAGTGGGAAGGAATAATTAACTTTCTACATACTTTTTCTTTTCTTTTAAAGAAAAAATATTTCCTTTCTCTGCATTATTATTATAACAAAATTGAGTTGCATCAGTTTAACAACCAAAATGACAGTTGTAACACGAGAAAATAAAACTGCTCAATTCAAAAAATATCATAGAGAAAATACCTTAGTAAAGTTGGCAACCTTAGTCAAGAGTGACCTGAAAGTCCTCTTTTCAATAGCTACTACACCAAGGTGTAGGGGAGGGCACTACTCCATTCCCTGGATTGCTCCACTTTACCCTTGATCCTTACCTTATAGTGCAGAGTGCTCAGGAAGGAAGCATCAAGTATCATTTTTTTGAGTCTTTGGTATGACTCGACCTCGGATTGAACTCTGGTCTCTGGAACCATTGACAAAGACTGTACTCATTAGGTCAATATGAGACTGATTATAACTCTGCAAGAGGGAATCTTTGCTAATTACAACTTGATCTCATCTCAGAATTCCTTGTGGTATATTGGCTAATCTGCTGGATTATGACATCATAGGGAGTTCAAACTCCAACCAAATTATTACTTTCACTTTGACTAATTCCCCTGGGAAAGCTATGACTCCACCTTACCCTCTCGCTATAGGTTAAATGGTACCACTACTGTTCTTCTACAAGGATGGTTTTGGCATTAAATAACCCACAAAGGTTGATATGCCATTAAACAAAGAAATCAAACCAACCCCTCTCAGTGGGTTTCAAATATTGGGGGGTGAAATTCATTTATACTGAATTTCACTAAAATTTACTTGATCTATCCTGGGTTCAGTTCTCACTTGTGCTGATTATGATATCAATTTATGATTCATAATTTTTGAAACTTTTCTTCTTTTACTTAAATCTAATAAGATGAACATTTCTTTTGGGATTTTCTGGCTAATAAAGTTCAAGCCATTCAATTCACCCAAAGATGTTCTCATGTTCTGGGTAATGTGGAGTACCCTTTCATTGCCAGTACTATCAGGTCCATTCTAATCTGGAGTGGTAATACCTGTTAGACTCCTATCTATCAGTCAAATAGAGTTATTTGAAATTTATTTGTATTAGATAAGAATACTTGAAACCATATAACTGTGTGCAAATTGTTAGCATTAAGAATAGTTACTTTGAAAGTAATTGTTCACTTAAAATGATTCTTATCAATTATTTGAAACCATATAACTATGCACATATAAATAATTATCATTTGATAAGAATTGTTACTTGAAACAATTATATGTATTAGATTAGAATACTTGAAACCATATGTGTATAAATTATAAGTATTAAAGAGAAATACTTGAAAATATACAACTCTGTGCAAATTATTTGTATTAGATTGGAATACTTGATAGCATATAACTGTACAAAATATCAATGTACGGTGTATGTAATTCCCTAACCTTTTAAGCATGAAATAATCCCAGACAGGTTGCCATGTCATTCTAAACGAGCACGCAATAATGATTTTGTATAATTCAGCACATATTATCCATATAGCTGTAACTAATTTTTAATATAAATTTTAATCATAGAAAAGCATAACCACAGGATTTTAAACAAATGAGTTTATGCAAATAACCCAAGTTATAACTGTAAACAGAATAAGAGTTCTTTGAAAGGAAAGTATTTTTATTAAAGATTCAGTCTACCAGGTTACTGTAAGAAGTGAAAATGACCTTGGATCAATGTAATGTACATGAAAGATTCAATAACCATGAATCTTCATTTAAGACCAGAAGATACTTGAGAGATAACATGCCTTGACTCAAAAAGTGTGTCCTGGTGGTGATGCTCAAGTTCTGGAGTAGTCTTTCATTGCCACTACCCTCAGGCCCACTCTGACTGGGAGTGGTAGTATCTGTTAGGGTCTCATCTATAGGTCAAATAGATTTTTGAAAATCTAATAATGTTAGATAGTAATACTTGATACTATTTAATCATATGTAAACAAATGATTATTATTAGATAGGAGTAGTTAATTGAAACCATATAATTGTGCATAGATTATTCATATTAGGTAGGAAAACTTGGAAAAAATGGCAGTTTGTAAATTATTTGTATTAGATAGGAATCAATATCATCATGTCGTGCTGCAGGCATAGATATCCCTGACCCTCTCTCGCCACTTCTCTCTATCGTTCATCGCCTCTGGTAGGTCTTCAGGGCCACATCCCGTATCCTCACATAGCTGCTGAACGTATGTTCGAGCTGGTCGTCCTGCTTTTGCCCGGCCATATGTGGGGGGTCCATAGGAGTACATCACTTATTAGCTCGTCCCTGCTTCTCCAGCAGTGACCTGCATGTCTGGTTCGTCTAACTTGGGTAGTTTTCGTGATGGGAGGCAGGTGGCCATACAGTTGGCATCTTGTGGGGTGTTGCCACCAGGACTTGTTCAATATTGCTTGCAACATTCTTGTGTAATTACCGTCTAGCTTCTTCTCCAGCCGTTTAGTTAGTGTCCAATTTCGTGATGGGAGGCAAGTGGCCGTATAGTTGGTCTTATAGTTGGTCTTGTGGGGTGTTGCCACCAGGACTTGTTCAATATTGCTCGCAACATTCTTGTGTAATTGCCGTCTAGCTTCTTCTCCTGCTGTTTAGTTAGCATCTAAGTAGTGCATCCATACAGCAGTATCGATATGATCACTGCCTGGAAGAAACTGCGTTTCATTTTATCGGTCAGGTCTGATTTCCATATGATCGATAGCCTATCAATAGCTGTCCATGCCTTCATTAGCCGCATGTCGATGTCCTTTTCTGTTGATGAGACGCTGCTTCCTAGGTAAGTGAATTTGTCCAGTAGTTTAAGAGGGGTTCCATCTAGTGTGGTGATGTCGCCTGTTTGATTATAGCACATATATTCCGTTTTGTGTGTATTGACATGGAGGCCAATGCCTGTGGCGGCTCGTTACTTAATACCATAAAACTGTACAAAGGATTATACACAAGTACAATTGAAAAAAAATGCAGGGAAATATTGAAAATATAAATAGTTTGGCCTAATGAGTAGAATGTTTGCCAATGGCCCGGGAGAGTGGGGTTCAATCTAAGGTCGAGTCATACCAAAGACTCAAAAAATGGTACTTGATTCCGCCTTGCTTAACACTCAGCATTATAAGGTAAGGATCAAGGGTAAAGTGGAGCAACCCTGGGAATGGAGTAGCACCCTCCACTACACCTCAGTGTAGTAGCTATTGAAAAGGGAGCATTTGGGTCACCCTTGACTGAGGTCACCAACTGGGGCTATAGAATGCACCGACTGCATCTGTACATCTGTTTGGAGGTGTTTCTGCGAGCAATCTTGAACAAGTCCTGGCGGCAACACCCCACAAGATACCAACTGTACGGCCACCTGCCTCCTATCATGAAAACTATTCAAGTTAGACGAACCAGACATGCAGGACACTGCTAGAGAAGCAGGGACGAACTCATAAGTGATGTACTCTTATGGACCCCCACACATGGCTGTGCAAAAGCAGGACGACCAGCATGAACATACATTTAGCAACTATGTGAGGATACAGGATGTTGTCCAGAAGACCTGCCTGAGGCGATGAACGATAGGGAAAAGTGGTGAGAGAGGGTCAGGGATATCCGTGCTACCAGCATGACATGATGATGATGATTTCAAGACTGAATCTTATGATTAGTCTATGTATGTACGGGAGTTGTGACTTTCTCAGGGCATTTAAAATCAAAATATAATGTGAATAAAAAGATAACTTTCTTTATATAAAATATTCAGAGGAAATGAGAGAAAATTCTAATTTTTTTCTCCATTTGAAAATAACTTTCAGATGATACATTATGACATTGCAGTCTAACGCTGCCTTGAAAATAGTTGAAAACTGAAATATTAAACATAATATAAATAAATGCATGCTCTGAATATTTTGACTTTTTATATTTTTATACTTGCATAACTTCAGATTTATTTCCATTTTTCTCTTATTTATCTATCTATATATATATATATATAAAGTAAGTTTGGAATGAAATCTGGTTGAATGAGAAAGAAAAGTTTTTAAAATCAGATTGATATGTTTTTCTAGAAGCCTAGCATCATTAGAATAAAACTGGTTTAATTACTAAAATTCAATCTAAATTCCAAGGGAGAGATGCATAGTAATTCATGTAAAGTGTCTGGACATATTTGAAATGGGAATTTATGAATTAATGTATATACAATGCTTGAAAACCTATATAAGAAATTTAAGTTAATGATCGAATGAACATCGTAGTGATTTGAAAATAAACAACACACTTAATGCAATTGTACACCATTGAAACATTTCAAAGTATGATTTTGATATGGAAAATAAAAAAAATGAACACTATTCTAATAAAAAGGAAACCTAATTAATCGTTGCAATAATTTGATTGGACCCAGCCCAGTTGGTTGAAACTGTAGAATACATTGTATTTCTGCAGAGGAGTAAACCCCCTCCTCAATGAGTGTCTTGGACCTGACACTAAGCCTCCTGATGGTGAGGCTCCAGCCCTGGAGCTTTGGGGAATGTGGAGTAGCCCTTCATTTCCATTACTTCTAGGTCTACTCTGATTGAGTGTTAGTACTTGATCAGGTCCCATCTATGGGTTAAATAAAACAGTTGGACTATTTGATTGTGTCTAAAGAAATGACTGATGTTGAATTATTAGTGTTACATGATAATACTTGGAACCAATTAACATTGTACAAATGAATAATTAATATTGAATAGAATTATTAGTATTGAATACTTGAAACCATTTAACTATGTACAAATAAGACCATTTGTATGAGCAATACTTGAAACCATTTAACTATGTGCAAACAAATTAGCTTTGGCTTGTTTAAAAATATTACCTGCAAACTCTATACAAATAATATATTTAATATATGTATATACAGGATTTAGCATTAAGTTATTTAATGCCAAATCCTATTTATAAATATATTAATATACAAAAGTTGATATGCCATAAAAAATAAAAGAAAATTGATTGGACTGTATTTTAAGAAGAAAAAAACTCTAAAGAAATGTATATATGAATGTATAATGAACACAATTTCTTAAACTCTTGGCATAAAATAACCCTAGACAGGTTGACATGCTGTTAAAATCACTCAAGCCAAACAAGTACTACTACTTCAGATCAGAGTAGACCTGGGAGTAATAGCAATGAAGGTGTACTCCATGCTCTCCAGATCTCCAGCTGAAGACTTACCATCAGTCATACTCGGGACATCCTATTTTTAGGGGTGATGTTTTACCTCCTCTGCAGGGGTGGGGCACAGCATATTCTAAGCCCTGCTGACAGGGCAAGTAATTAGTTTTGGACTTAAAAATAAAAATGACAAAGTAGGTGGTAGCTCTCTGAAACTAGTTGACTAGTTCACCTACCTTGGAAGCAGTGTCTCATCAACCGAAAAAGACATCGACAGCTATCGATAGGCTATTGGTCATATTGAAGTCAGACCTGACCAATAAAATGAAACGCAGTTTCTTCCAAGCAGTGGTCGTGTCGATACTGCTATATGGATGCACTACATGGATGCTAACTAAACGGATGGAGAATAAGCTTGATGGCAACTGCACAAGAATGCTGCGAGGAATTTTGTACAAGTCCTGGAGGCAACACCCCACAAAGCAGCAGCTGTACGGCCACCTACCTCCCTTTAGGAAAACTATCAAAGTTAGACGAACCAGACATGCAGGACAAGCAGGGACGAGCTCATAAGTGATGTTCTCCTATGGACCCCCGCACATGACCGAGCTAAAGCAGGGCGATCAGCGCGAACCTACATACTGCAGCTCTGTGAGGATACGGGATATAGCCCTGAGGACTTGCCAAAAGCGATGAATGATAGGGAGGAGTGGCGAGAGAGGGTCAGGGATATCCGTGCTAGTGGCATGACATGACGATGATGATTTATAGCAAGTTATCTGCAATTTACACATTCTCAATATCAATTTTCATTATCTTTAAAGTTTAAATTTTTCCTCAAACACCAACTAAATGCAAAGAACATCAATTTATGATTTTTTTTAGCCTTGTGATGAAGCAGAACATGAAGGTAAACTCTGAATGCTCAGACTAGTGCCCTCATCTTGCTTATTATAATTGCAATGGCACAAGTCTGAGTACATCAGTATGTAATGATAAGTTCTCATTTTTTTCCTTTTTTTTAATCGTAAAAAGTTAATAATATATCACAATATTGAACCATCTCGCCTTCTTCAGGGGTTTATTGTTGATAACTTTCTTTGAGTGTCAGGATTGAGTAAAGCAGTGAAATTCTCTGAAAGTTACTAAAGGATGGCCAGAGAGTACATTAAAAACTTGTGGCTATAATAATGAAGCTATCTGCCAAAATTAGTATAGAATACATATTTGGCCATTTAACAAACAAATGTTAAAAATCTTTTCAAGTTATTTCATTATTTCAAACAATGTATATGTTAGTCTTTGCTGTCAGTTTATAAATTTACTTTGAACACTTACAAATAGTTGTTGTTATAGAATTTCACATAAGAGATTTACCAATTATAACTTGAGTTATGAAATAAATATTGTCAGAAAAATTTTATGGCATTTTATTGAGAAATATTTTGAAATTTAAGTGACACTTAAAAAATTTATTGATTTTAAACCAGGCCGCTAATGTAATGTAATGTGACATCGTAGTTAGCTAATTTGATCTCTAGTTATGCTATTACATACACTTTTAGACTAATGCCCTTTTATCCCCCCACCCACTGTAGGTTAAATAGTATCACTGCTCCTCTTCTACAAGTATGGCTTTGGCATTAAATAACCCATGAAGATTGATATGACATTAAACAAAGAAACCAAACCAAACTGTTTGGCTGTCTTTAAAGGAATGACAATTTTTTTCCAATTATCTAAGATGACCTGTGTCTTTTTGAGTTCCTGTCATAATATTGATCCATGATGATAAGAATACATCATAGTAAGATTGCTATGATGTATTTTTATTTTGCTAGATTACACTTATATACATACTAATGTAATGATAAATTTTAGTAATATATAGATGGATTTTCTATTGATATGTACATTGGTCTATAAAAAAGACTGAACTAAAAAACATGTGAAGTTTGGAAAATGTTTGGTTCAATTGTGTATCATTCTTTTATCAGCTCATCCCAAAAAAATGACTATAAACAAAACACCTTTGTAATTTGCTGGGGTTGTAGAATACATTGACTATCTCTTTTTAGAGGGATAAGACCACCCTCCATCCAGTGAATGTCTTGATATAGCATTAAACCATCTGTTGGTGAGGTTTCAGTCCTGTGGAGTACCTACTTCATTGCCATTACTCCCAGGTCCACTCTGACCCAGAATGGTGCCTTTTAAGGTCCCATCTATGGATCAAATAAAACTATTTAATCATTTACTATACTTGCAACCATTTAACTTTGCCCAGTCGGTGAGGGCTGTAGAATACATTAGCTGCTTCTCTACAGAGGAGTAAGATTCCTCCAATGAGTGTCCTGGATATGACACTAAACAATCTGATGGTGAGGCTCCAGTAATACTGGAGCTTTGGGGAATGCAGAGTACCTTTTCATTGCTATTGCTCCCAGGTCCACTCTGGCCCAGAGTGGTAGCACTTGATAGGGTCCTATCTATGGATCAAATTGAACTAAACTGTGTACTTATGCAAAACTGAATTGTTTGAAATAGAATTGCTCTGACATTTAACTGTGTGTAAACAAAAACTATACTTATACTAAATAGAATTATTTGAAATAGAACTGTTTATATATATATATATATATATAGCATTAATAACCTACAATGGTTCATATGCCATAAAGCCTAACCTAACCTAACCTAATCAAACCAAACAAAAAACTCAAAATGACTTGATCCGGCATTAAATAACTGAAAAGGGTTGATATGCCATAAAACAACCAACTATTTAACTATGTGCAAATGAAACTATTAGTGTTAGATAGCAATACTTGAAACCATTTAAGTGTGTACAACCAAATGAGCCTGGGTTCGTGTAAAAATTATTACCTACAAACTATTTGTTTACAAATCATATATATTTAATATGCATAAACAGGATTTTGCATAAAATAACCTACAGGGATTGATATGCCATAAAACACAACCAATCACCGAGAACTATTCAATCATTCACAACACTTAAACCATTTAACTGTGTGCAAACAAATGATTGATATTAAATTGAATTATCAATATTAGATAGCAATACTTGAAACAATTTAACTGTGGGAAAACAAATGAGTTCATTTAAAAAAATGTCACCTATCAATTATTCACTTAAAAATCACGTATAAACAAGATTTGCCATTAAATACCCATCAAGAGTTTTTTACCATTCAGGGTTTCAGACTATTGTCTTCATCTTTATTGTTATATTCAGAACATTTTGACTGATATGTCCTTCGGACTTCTTCAGGTGTTTCTTGTTGAACTCAGGAGCCAACACGGAATTTCAAACTGCGTCCTTTTTTTATTCCATGGAGGTTGCTTGTTCTGATTCTGCTTACCATAACCGGGTACAAATGTTATGTATTGAGTTATGGTTAAGGGAATCAGAGCAAGTGACTCCCATGGAATAAAAAAAGTACGCGGTTTGAAATTCCGTGTTGGCTCCTGAGTTC
Organism: Sepioteuthis lessoniana; assembly: GCA_963585895.1. Taxonomy (NCBI): domain Eukaryota; kingdom Metazoa; phylum Mollusca; class Cephalopoda; order Myopsida; family Loliginidae; genus Sepioteuthis; species Sepioteuthis lessoniana. The sequence goes on along the minus strand of OY757940.1, from coordinate 17,421,576 downwards.
AACAAGAAACACCTGAAGAAGGCTGAAGAACATATCGGTTGAAACATTGTGAATATAACAATAAAGATGAAGACACTCATTCGAAAACCCTGAATGATAAAAATTATCAAACTTCGTCTCAGAAATTCTGACAACCATCAAGAGTTCATATGCCATTAAACCAAATAACCTGTATGATTTATTTTTTAAGTTTTGGCTTAGTTAATGATGGCCATTGAATTGATTGATGAAAATTATATATAAGTAATGTTAGTTATAACAACCATAGTATTTTCTTTACTAGACTTTCTAATTTGTCAATTTTTATATCTTTCAGTCCATGATCCACCGTATATCATTGCTGTCCTCCCCAAATATGTAGAGGTACGGACAATACAACCTCGCCTGTTGATCCAGAGTATTGAACTAGCCAAGCCCAAATATATCTGCATTGGAAGGTGAGTACGCATTGCCTAATCCAGATCTAATGTTTTAATGACAATTTCATTCATTTTATCCTTTTGGTTCTTTGTTTAATGGCATATCAACCTTCTTGGGTTTTTTAATGCCAAATCCATCCTTCTAGAAGAACAGTAGTGGTACTATTTAACCCATAGCTTGGAGGATAAAGGGGTTTGTACCTTTCCCAAGGGTATTTGTCCAAAAGTTTACAAAACTAGTTATCAGGACAAAATGAAATTGCTGTTAATGGCTAATTCCAGTTCTGAGTTGAATTTTATTTTGTCCTATATTCTTAAATTTCATTCTTTCCTGGGGTTGTATGTATATAGGGGCATCATCTGTTATTTTGTACATTAGTCTCTGTTCCCAACATGTGGGTAATGTATTTATGCCTGCTCAGTTTCAGGTGTGTGATATTTTGATTACCATGCAACTCCTTTGCAGGTTTTGTCCAATGACACTGTTTCTTCCTCACCTGATGGAAAACATAGATTTGACCATGGCCATCCAACTATTTGAGGTCAAAAACATTTTTTTAAAATTTCATATCAAAGTTTTTATCTCACTCTGTTTGAGCAGAATTGGCATATTTTGTGATGACCTCCAGTTGCTTTGATATTAAAATTACATCCTTTGTGTGTAACATATTGACCTTTGACTCGGCCGAGCTGTCAAATAAGAAATGCACCTGTGTAAATAACAGGTGCGTCCGGTCGAAGATATCAGGGGATAACCTAGACTGTGGATGGGTTGAATTGAGTGCAGATGCAATGCTCACTGAAGCAGGTGGGTGTCAAACAATTATATAACCCAGTGCTACAGGAAGTTTGAGTTAGTTGGAGATCAGAGTTTGGAGTCGGTTGTTGCAGTTTGAGGAGTGAGAACCAGGTCCCAGCAGAGGCTGGGCCCTCAGGGCCCCGGCTGAGCAGCCCAAGAGAACAAGAAAGAAATGCTGCTATAGCCAGAAGAGCTGGGGTTCAATATGTTGCAGTCTTTGTTTAGTCTCCAGCTCACCTTTCCCACAATAACCCTTTCGTATAAAGTGTGAGAGGTATATTTTTCTGAAGAACTGTGTTTCGTTCGTCATTATTGTGTTGACTATGTTTCTGCATGCATATGAGTATGTTATATGTGTAGAAACTAAAGTTCATATCAATATTGTTACAGATGATGATGGTGATTGTCTGGTGGTTGGGAGCAAAAAATCACCACCACCACCACCAGCAGCAGCAGCAGTTCTTAAACAGGACTCTTGCTATTTATTCTCTTTGAGGTTATTAGAAAACTGAAATGCAAGAATCACTTGTAATCATATTTTATGTTTGCTTGATTGTCATCTCTTCCCTGCTGATGCTCTGGTTTTCTTCAGTCTAATCATCATCATCATCATATCGTGCTGGCAGCACGGATATCCCTGACCCTCTCTCGCCACTCCTCCCTATCGTTCATCGCCCTAGGTGGGTCTTCAGGACAACATCCTGTATCCTCACATAGCTGCTGAATGTACGTTCGAGCTGGTCGTCCTGCTTTTGCGCAGCCATGTGTGGGGATCCATAAGAGTACATCTCTTATGAATTCATCTCTGCTTGCTCTAAATGCAATTTCAATCCTGAAAATGTATCATATTTTATATTTACTTGATCGTCATCTCTTCCCTGCTGACGCTCTAGCCTTTTTCAGTCTGACTTCACCTTCCTTTGCCCAGTCGGCTGGGGCTGTAGAATATACTGACTGCACCTCTGCAGAGGAGTAAGACCCACCCCAATCTGTATCCTGGATGTGACATTAAGCAATCTGATGGTGAGGCTCCAGTGATGCTGGAGCTTTGGGGAATGTGGAGCACCCCTTCATTGCCATTGCTCCCAGGTCCACTCTGGCCTGGAATGATAGCACCTGATAGGGTCCTATCTATGGGTTAAATAGAACTAACTGCATACTTATGCTGAACTGAATTGTTTGAATTAGAACTGTTGGACTTAACTGAATTGCTTGAAATAGAAATGTTTTTGACAAATAAACTGTGTACTTACATTTAAATTGCATGCTTATGCTAAACTAAATTGTTTGAAATAGAACTGTTTTTGACTTTGAAACTCTACTTACACTAAACTGAATTGTTTAATATAGAACTGTTTTGACATTTAACTGTGTTTAATCAAAATCTGTACTTATACTAAACTGAATTAGCAGAATTAGAACTGTTTGACTAAACTGAATAGCTTGAAATAGAAACTTTTTGACAATTAAACTGTGTACTCAAGCTAAACTGAATTGTTTGAAATAGAACTGATTATTTGCATAAAAATGGATTTGGTGTTAAATAACCTACGAAGGTTGATAGGCCATAAAACCCAACCAACCAACTTCCCCTTTCTATTCTTTGAGAATTCGTTGCTCTATTTCCATTTTAAGCTCCCTGCTCTAAATGCAATTTCAATTCTAAAAATGTATCATATTCTGTGTTTGCTTGATTGTTATCTCTTCTCTGCTGATGTTCTGGTCTTTTTCGAATTGTAGTCTGACTGCCTCTTTCTACTCTTTCAGTAGTTTTTATTAAAATAATGGGAGAGGAGAAAATATATACGAAAAAAAAAAAGACTCAACCATTCTATCAGTGTTCTTTTTTGAAAAACTATCACGTGATGGTGAAGGCAATGATATTTAAAATGTGTCAAATTTTGAGGAGATATGATGGATTGAAAGATGATAAAAGCATTGTTAGAATTTTTGAGGAAAAGAAAGCAAGCAAAACAAAGAGATGATATATGATTGAATTGGGTATAAATCTTATTAGTATGGACTGCATGTATAATGTTACATCTATTTATCAATTATTAAGTAATACAATCATGTTATATATGTATGTATTTTTTTTTTTTTTTTTTTTTTTTTAGTGGACTTGTCTACGTTGCATCTAATAACCATTGCTGGAGGTTAACAAAATTGCCAATTTCTGAACAAGTTAATGATCTCGTCCGAATGAAAGAATTTGAACTGGCTTTGCGGCTTGTGGTAAGTAGGTCTTTTATTTGCTTATATTGGGTTCAGCCATAAATAAATTTCCATTTTTTAAAAGCAAGTCAGAACCATGCATTTCAAGCTTCTAATTTTTTAAATGAAATTGAGAATTACCTGATTAAAGAATGCTTTCATCAGTCATTCTTATTTCAGTAGTGAAAGAATGTGCATTATTATTTAATCTATGATCTCATTCCTCTAAAATGGAGTAACTGAAAGGACATATTTGACATGTAATGTTGTGTGGGAGTTTAAGAATAACAAAAATGCTACTGAAGCAGCTAAAAAATTTGCAGTATTTATAGCCAAGGTATCATTACTGACCACTAGGAGTGGAACTGGTTTTCAAAATTTTATTCTGGTGATACGTCATTGAAAGATGAACCTAGACCAGAACATTGAAAGATGAACCTAGACCAGAACACTTATCAGACCTCGATCAAGATGCTTTAAGAGAATTAGTGGAATGCAATCTGTGCAAATGTACTCTAGAATTAGCACTTGACTTTGACACATCCCAATCCATATTCTACTGCCATTTGAACAAAGATAGAAAAAGTGAGTGAGATGGGTGTTTGGGTTCCTCATACTCTTAGTGAGAAGAATGAGAAAGATCGCATATTCATAGCGACAAGTCTTCTTTCAAGGCAGAGAAATGACATTTCTCCAGAATATTAATACCGGTGATGAAAAATAGTTTTTTTATGGTAATATTCAATTCAAAAGATAGTGGATTGACAAGGATGAATCTCTTCGGCCTACCCCAAAAGTAGAGCTTCATGGAAGAAAAGTTATGTTGTGTGTTTCTATGATGGGATTACTGTGGTATTATTCATTTTGTATTTTTAAATTGCAATCAGACACTCAGTGCAGATTTATACTCTTAACGACTGTAACGTGTGCATGAAAATCTTCTAAGAAAATACCCTATAATTATCAATAGGAGAAATGTTGTGCTTCTCCATGATAATGCAAAGTCACATTCAGCAAGAATCAAGCGGGAAAAATATTGGATTTTAGTGAGCGATTTCCATCTTATAGGTTATTAAATGATAGATTAAAACGTTACATTTTCAGCTGTTTCAGCCAGGAGCCCAGGGTTGGGGTAGGTGTTAATGGTTGTCAATGGAAATTCATTTTCAACAAGTGATAATTAGAAATGACGCTAAAAGAAAGTCTACACAGCAGTATATGAAGAAAGGTCCATTATGGTATCCTATCAACATCAAAACTTTGATATACATTTCAAGTTAGTCACTAAAAGTTACAAATAAGATAAGATCTCTTGATACAACCTATCTATTAGTAGGAATTGGTAGCATGTATTCAAAAGAAGCAAGGTAAGCATTGCTTACCCAATCAAGACTATTTTGTATAAAATTAAAATATCTGTATTAATTTTAATCTATTATTTCAATTGTATCATAAAACATTAAAGAAATTCAATGGATTTATTCCTATTCTAATGAATATTTGAATCTTGTAAAAAGACGTTTGCCATTGAAAATCTACTTTTGATTGACACAATTCAATTTGCCATCATCTCTTTCCATAATAAAATGGTATAACATTTCCTAACAAAATATGGAGTGAATTTGGGTCATAATTTTAGTCAAGGAGTACACATAACATTGACCTTTGAAAATCTGTACTTCTGATAGACAAAATTCAATTTGTAGTCATCTCTTTCCATGATAAAATGATATAACATTTCTTAATAAAATATGGAGTGAATTTGGGTCGTAATTTTAGTCAAGGAGCACAGAAAATATTCAACTGTTCCTGATTTGGTAAAAAAAAATTCTGACATTTTTCAAGATTTTTTGTTCGTGGTAAATATGTACTTTTTTTAGAATGGTTTCAGTTGAATCCATTATTTATTATCATTCTTGAAAGATGTTATGAACAGAAATGATTCAAAGATGAAATTATTATAATTCAGTGCTATAGACTTTTGAAATAAGAATTGTTTAATTTTGTTTGGAAAGTTATACTTAGGTGTTAATTGTAAATAGAAAGACTTGAAAAAATTCAACTGCCATTTCAGACGTCTTGTGATGCATTTAATTTAATCTTTAATTGCTGTTAATTATTTTTAATTCTACTTGTAAGATAATAAGAATTATTTGCTTAACACAGTATATTTTTTCAGGACACTCCACTGACTGGGAGTGTATGTATTTACCAACCTCTCTGCATGAGCAGGATGTGACACAAGGTCAATTTTTAAACAGAGTTTAACAGGTTTGCATTCAGAGTTTTCATTTTCCTTGCCTGGTTGCTATGCCAAGGTTAAAGAGCCCAGTCTACCCTATTATTTGCCCCTTTTGCAAGGATTTTAGCACTACAGGAAATGATAACTGCCTCATCCAGGATTTGAACTTGGGTTGCCGTGTCCATTTCCAATGACGATAACCATTGCACCACATGCACCACCTGATTAGGAGTGTATGATTAGTTCTAGTATCAAAAACTAAACATAGTCCATTCCTATATATATATATATATATATATATATATATATATATATATATATAAGAAAAAACAAAAACCGGTCACATTAGGATTATAAATTTATTTCCATCCTGTTATGGGTTTTGATATAAATCAAAAACACCAAAGAAAACTAACAGGACTTCTTCAGATCTTATGGATAATATAATTCAGAATAGACACAGGAAAGAATTGGAATTACTCCCAACTCCGGTTTAACTGGACCGAATAATACTAATATATATATATATATATATATAGTTCATATCTATCACAGAGTGTTCATATGTATATATCTATCCTAATATATTCTTTTCTATTTATCCATTCCAGTCTGTTCATGTCTATCGATTTACATTCTGTTTGTATCTATCTATCCCATTCGGTTCATATCTATGTATTTAATCCAGTCTGTTGATATCTATCTATCTATCTTTGTTCATATCTATCTATCTATCCATCTCTCTCAGTCTGTTGATATCTATCCACCTACCTATCTATTTTAGTTGGTTTATATCCATCTATCTATATATATCTACCTATCTATCTTGGTCTGTTGATATCTATCTATTTACCTATCTATCTCAGTCTGTTCATATTTATCAATCAATCTATCTCAGTCTGTTCATAACTATTTTTTACCCCAGTCTGTTCATATCCATCAATCAATCTGTCCTAGTCTGTTGATATCTATCTAATCTATGCCACTCTGTTAATATCTATTTCATCTATGACAGTCTGTTGATATCTATCTATCATTGCTGATCTATTAATATCTATGACATCCAATGGTTAACAAGCTAGGTGAGTGAATTTGATTCTGACAAGATGCTCTATTCTTCTTACCTTGTGTCAACTACTCCACTATAGTCAGGATATAACACAAAGTCAATTTTTACACTGAGTACAGCTGGTTTGAATATTTACCCATAGCTGAGGGAAAAAGATAGTTTCATACCTTTCCCAAGTGCCTTAACACAAAAGTGAATTATTATTACACATCACATCCATTCTTGAGTTGTCAAGATTTTATAAGAGTTCACCCTCACCCCGGATAGATTTATTTGCAAATTAAAAGTTTTTCCTTGCTGTTCAAATGTATAGCTTTTTGTTTTCATTACCTGAAGTTCAGAAAACTCTATCCAATTCTAGAGATAATCTCCCCTAAGGCTCAATGGAGTAGGATCTGAGGCATTCCAACAAGGGAAATGATAACAGAATTAAACAATTTTATCTCTATTCACACATATACAAGGGTCACAACAATAAATTCAACTTGGGGTCTTGTTAACCATTGGATGTCATAGATATTAATAGACCAGCAATGATTGATAGATATCAACAGACTGTCATAGATGAAATAGATGCCAACAGACTGTCATAGATGAAATAGATACCAACAGACTGGCATAGATGAAATAGATATCAACAGACTAGCATAAATTAAATAGATATCAACAGACTGGCATAGATTAAATAGATATCAACAGACTGGAACAGATGAAATAAAGTATTTTTCTATCATCACCCCTTCTTATAAGTGGGGGTGATGATAGAAAAATACTTATCTGTCAATAAAATGTTCTGATGAAACATTTCATAAGCCAAAATGAAGTAAAACAAAGGAGCAATTACCATTAATTCTTATTGGAAAATTTTTTTGACCATTTCCAAAACAAAAATGATCAAGTGAGATTTTTCATTATGTTAGGAATATGGAGTACCCCTTCATTACCATTACTCCTTGGTCCACTCTGACCCAAAGTGGTTGTACCAATTAGGGCCCCATCTATGAGTCAAATAGAACTTCTCAATTATTTTAATAGGGATTATTATTAATATCAAATAGAATTATTAATGTTGAATAACAATACTTAAAACCATTTAACTGTGTGCAAACAAGTGAGCTCTAACCTATTTAAAGATAAAGTTGCCTATAAACTATTAACTTAAAAATAATATATATATATATATATATATATATATATATAAAACAGGATTTGGCATCAAATAACCATTTAGAGTTGATTTGCGATTAAATCAAATAGCCTAATCTGTATTGAGGGTGTCCTCGTGGTGTAATGGTTAAAGCGATAGACTGCGGGATTGAAGTAAGCGAGTTCGTACTCCAGTTGCGTTATCATGTTCACTTTCGGATAAATAACCTTGGAAAAGGTATGAACCCCCTTATCCTCCCAGCTATGGGTTAAATAGTACCACTACTGTACTTCTAGAAGAACAGCTTGGGCATTAAATAACCAACAAAGGTTGATATGCCATTAAACAACCAAACCAAACCAAACCAAACCAAACCTCATCTGTATTGTTATTGCAATGATTGCAGAAAAGTTTAACTTGAAAGGGCATATAAGATAGCCTTTCAGAAGGATATGTGAAACTTAAACCGTTGATCACAATGTATTTCAAACCACAACTGTTGACAAACTTTGATTTCCTGTATTGTGGCAAACAGAAACAGAATATTATAGGTGTGGGAATACTCAAAAAATTTTCTTATATAAATTGAAAGCATTTGTTTTTTCCTTTGATGACATTTTGGATAGCAATAGAAACTTGCACTAAAACATGGGATTGTCAGTGGTCAAGAATTAATGTAAGCATTATTGGTTAAATAGGGCCTGTGGTGTAATGGTTATCGTCGCAGGAATTGGACACAGCGACACGAGTTCAAATCCTGGACTGATTGCATTTCACATAGCACTAATACCCTTCAGAAAGGTATGAATCCAATTATTCTCCTTCCAGCTATGGGTAAATAGTAGGACAGACTAGGTTCTTCAGCTTTGGTGAGGCAACTAGTCTAGGAGAAGGAAAACTCCGAATTCAAACCTGTTAAACTCCGCTTAAAAAAATTGACCTTGTGGAGGGGTTGGGTAAATATGAATAATAGGGCTTTTCTTATGTATAATGTAAATGCATTACTTGAATTTTACTAGAGATGAAACCTCACAAAAAAAGAAGTGGTCAGTGGTTTAGAATTAATGCAAACATTACTTATAGAATTGGTTGGTTGTTGTTATATACTGTACCTATGAACATTAATGGGTATGTCCCATTCCTTACAAATATGTTGGACACGATTGTGAGGTGGGTGAATATGCTGACTAAGTAGTTCACCACTAGCAGTGGGTTACCTTCTTCATGCTGCTGGCAAGTATTGTATTTTGTTAATGTTATAAAGATTTCCATTTCATTTCCAACCTCTATTTTGGTTATTTCTCATTCAGTAATCTTTTGTTAGGTTAAAACAGTTGGTTTACAGCATGTCAAACCTTGTTGGGTTATTTGATGCCAAGTGTTTTTTTTTTGTTGCTAACGATTATGTGGGAGTCTCCGTTGTGTAATGGCTAACATGCTGAACTGTGGCATCATAGTAAGCAAGTTTGAACTCCAGTTGTGCTATTATGTTCACTTACAAAATAATACCTTTGGGAAAGGCATGAACTCTCTTATCCCTGTAGCTATGGGTTAAAGAGCTATTCTTCTGCAAGGATGGCTTTGGCATTGAATAACCCACGAAAGTCAATATGCCATTTGACAAAGAAACCAAACCAAACCAAATATATTTATGATTCAAAGTAATTAATAATTCTCTCTAAACAATTATAGCTTCAATTAACTATCAAAATAATTTGCCCACAGTTATATGGTATCAAGTATTCCTATTACCAATAATTTTCAAATAGATCTATTTGACCCATAGAGGGAACTCTAACAAGTACTTCCACTCCAAGTCTAAGTGGACTTGGGAGTAATGAAAATGAAAGGGTACTTTTCACTCCTTAAAGCTCCAAGACTGGAGCCTCACCAGATAAAGTCTGGTGTCATACCTTGGAAAATTATAGAACTTTAGTATTGTGTGTATAAAGTAAGCTCATTGTTACTTTCCTTTAGAAATCCTTTAAAAATTATGAAAGAAGGAACTGTCAGTGGTCAGGAATTAATGCAAATAGTTTAAAATGACCTGATCAACTGATTGTGTTTCTCTCACCCTTCTCCTGAGAGTGTTTTTTTAAATTTTTTTTCAAAGTGGAAGACCCCAAGCATATTTGAGCTGATAGTTGAGAATTAATGTATCCTGGGTACAAAATTAAATTGTATTCAGCAGTGGAGCTTCACTTCTGGTGCTCTGGGAGAGTGTAAGTATCTTTTCATAGCCATTACTCCCAGGCCTACTCTGACCTGGAGTGGTAGTGCTAATTAGTGTCCCCTCTATAGTTCAAATAGATTTGCAAATTATTTGTATTAAAAATGCTTGAGGTTATAATTGTTTTACTGAGGATTATCATTATTTAGTAATACTTTAAATCATATAATTGTGTATAAATTATTAGTTTTTGATAAGAATAAGTAAAGTTGGCGGCCTTAATCGTGGGTGGCCTGAAGGCTCCCTTTTCAATAGCTACTACACAGAGGTGTTAGGGAGGGTGCTGCTCCATTCCCTGGATTGCTCCACTTCACTCTTGACCCTTACCTTATAATGCTGAGTGTTAAGCAAAGCAACATCAAGTACCATTTTTTGAGTTTTTGGTATGACTCGACCAGGGATTGAACCCTGGTCTTCCGGACCATTGGTGAACACTCTACTCATTCGCCAATGGAATACTTTATATAAAAAATGGCAATATAAAAACATGCGATGGAATATTAAAAATATTATGATTACAATCAAACATTTTCAAATGAATCAAATTTTGGTATTAGATAGCCCATTAGGTGTTGATATGTCATGAAACAAACCAAACAAAACCATTAAGAATTAATTCGAGAATTATTGACAGAATAGAATTGTGTATTTGACTAACCATGTATCTCTTTTAATCTTTTCTTTAAAATATTTTTTTTAAGAAAACAAAGAATTGGAATTGATTGTTAGAATTTTTTCTCAGACTTGTTTATCAATATTTTGATAGGATGAGAATATGGACACAGAATCTGAATCAGAAAAACTACAGCGCATGCAAAAGATCAAGAACCGACACGCCTTACATTTGTTTTGTCAGCACCAGTTTGAAGCATCGATGAAACTCTTCATGACATTAGACACTGGTTTGTATCATTTTGCTTTTTATTAGTTTAGAAGCAGATCCTTTTTGTGTGAAATATTTTTACTTATGGACATTCACCATATAGCTGACCATATGAAAAAACAGGGATTCGATTTTGTCCCTCCCACCAATTATGTGGCCCAGTCAGCTGGAGCTGCAGAATATACTGATTGAATCTTTGCAGAGTAGTAAGACTCCCCCAACAAGTGTCCTGAATATGACACTAAACAATCTGATGGTGTGGCTCCAGAAATGCTGGAGCTTTGGAGAATGCAGTGTACCCCTTTATTGCCATCGCTCCCAGGTCCACTCTGGCCCGGAGTGGTAGCACCTGATAGGGTCTTATCTATGGGTCAAATAGAACTAAACTGTGTATTTATGCAAAACTGAATTGTTTGAAATAGAACTGTTTATATGTATGAAAATGGATTTGGCATTAAATAACCTACAGTGGTTGATATGCCAGAAAACCAAACCAAACTAATCATAAAGTCAAAAATATTTTCGTATTTCATATCAAAGTTTCTATTTCACTCCAGAAATGGCATATTTTATTATCTGAATGACCTTTATTATGCATATACATTTGAAATACGGATAGCGAGTACTCTCTGAAACTCTCGACATTTAATATGACATTGTATGCCTGTTTTATTTTTACTGGTCTATAGAAAAGTATTGTAAGAACTGATTTGTATCTGATTAGTACATTACATCACTAGCTTGTGGGGTGTATTTCTAAATTTAGAACAAGATTGAAACTTCAATTTCAATAACAAAGCAAGATGGCAGAAGGTAATTTCTTTGATGTGCACTTTGGCAATTCTGATTTTGATGGCAAATTTGAAGGGTTTGACCTTGGAAACATTGCTCCATCATGATATTGAGTTGAGTGACTGTTTGTGCTATGACATGAAAATGTTTGTTTGTATGTGAATGAAGGTCGATCTGAACACAATAAATAGTGGATATGGATTTTAAAAAAATGTTATTATTTGTTTACGTAACTTGGCTATTTTAATTTGAGTCAATTTTGATAAATTAATTCACTATTTGTATGTTATTGTGCAAAAATTCAATCAGCACAGTGGGGGTGGAGGTTAAAGGTCAACTATGCATGGTCTATATTAGAGTGTGAAGTTAAGTCAGTATCCATGTAAAATATTTTAACAAGAGATTTTTTATAGTTTTGCAAGATTCTATGGATAAAGAAATATAAACATAACAAATACACAATAAAAGTGTTTTAAACAAAGAAACATTTATATTATTTTCTGAGAACCTTTTTTACACAATATTTCTTGTTTTTTTCTCTCCTAATATAATTTTTCTGCCATATAGTTGGCCATGTGAAAAGCAAAGATTTGACCTTGTCCATCCAACAATTTGATGAAAAACATTTTTTAAAAAATTTATATCAAAGTTTCTATCTTACTCTATTCGGCCAGACAGCCCAATTGGCTGGGGCTGTAGAATAGCAAACTGCATCTCTGCTGAGGAGTAAGACTCTTCCTCAACAAGTGTCCTGGATATAACACTAAACCATCTGATGGTGAGGCTCCAGTCCTGAAGTTTTGGAGAGTGTAGAGTATCCCTTCATTGTCATTACTCCCAGGTCCACTCTAACCCAGAGTACTAGTACCTGTTAGTCTTATCTATGGGTCAAATAGAACTATTTAATCATCTACTATACTTGAAACCATTTAACTGTGTGCAAACAAATGATTTGTTAAATTGAATTATTAGTATTATATAACAAGACTTGGAACCATTTAACTGTGTGTAAATAAAACTATTACTGTTAGCAATACTTGAAACCATTTAACTGTGTGCAAACAAATGAATTTTAGCTTGTTTCAAAATGTTCCTTACAAACTATATGTTTATAAGTCATATACATATAATATATATATATATATATAAAAAAGAGGATTTGGCATTAAGTAACCTATATAGGTTGATATGCCATAAAACCCAATCAACCAACCATCTGTTTAGCCAGAATTGATATATTTTGTTATCTTATGACCTCCAGTCGCTTTGATATTAAAATTACATCCTTTGTGTAGAAGCTAAAGTTTATGTCGATATTGTTACAGATGATGATGGTGATTGTCTGGTGGTTGGGAGCAAAAATCACCAGCAGCAGCAGCAGTTCTTAAACAGGACTTTTGCTATTTATTCTCTTTGAGGTTATTAGAAAACTGAAATGCAAGAATCACTTGTAATTATATTTTATGTTTGCTTGATTGTCATCTCTTCCCTGCTGATGCTCTGGTTTTCTTCAGTCTAATATCCCCTTCCTAATTCTTTGAGGACTTGTTGCTCTATTCCCATTTCAAGCTCCTTGCTCTAAATGCTATTTCAATTTTGAAAATGTATCACAGCAAAACAGTAAACAAAGAAAATTCTATTTATTTTTTTAACTTTACCTTACATTTACTTTTTTTTTTCTTGTATTTAGCTATTTCATTTTTTAATCAGTTGGGTAATGAGTTCACCTCTTGCTACATTATGACACACTCAAATCGTATACTGATATTTAAAAAAAAAAAAACTCTTTTATCAAACATTGCTTTTTTGTGTCAGTTTTATTTTTCACTTTAACTTTTTTTCCCCCAAGTGAAATAAAATAGAATTTAGATAAAAATGATTTAAAAAAATTTTTCCTTATTTGGTTTTTAAAGTTTGAATAAAACTTTTTGATACAATTTCCAGTTAGGTATTCCACGTATAAGTCTGTCATTGTCTTATTGCTGTTATGAAATTTCCAAAGTCCTCATTTATGTGCTTTGTAATAATCTTATTTTTCAGATCCTTGTCATGTGATTGGTCTCTTTCCTAACCTGCTACCATCAGATTATCATAAAGACCTCACCTACCCAGACACGATCCCTGAACTAGATGGAGGAGAATTGGAAACAGCCTTATTAGCCCTCATTGATTACCTTAATGAAGTATGTTGTATTTTTTATCATTATTATAAATATTATTAGCAGTACTGACCTATATTACATATAGATTGTAAGGTGGTCATTATCAAAAAATAAAGAATATAGAGTCATTTAATAAGAAATTTTGGATAATTGTTTGTATATAAGGTATATTTTGTTTAGTGTTTTGTTTCCAGTGGCTTTGCATTCTCATTTATTCTCAAAACCCTTAAAAATTAATAAATATTCAATTGTATTATTTTCCAAATTTGGAAGGTAATAAATAGCCTAAATTAAAAAAAAATGCTGGTTTCTAAAATTATTTTAGGCTGGTCAATTGTTGAGATGAAATGAATACCCCCATTGTGGCTTGACACCTGGTTGTGACAGTGATAGAGAGTCTAAATCCATAAAAGGAGAGATTATCTCTTCCATAGCACTTACCAAGAAAGTGGATAAGCGTTGTGAGACAGGGCATCTCCTTTTACAGAAAAGGGAACAATAAAAAATACAGGGTGAGAGACAGATCCCACCTAAAAACACATTTGAACCATATCTATTATAGTTTTTCCAGGTATGTCTAACAATTCTTGAAAATTTGGTTGAAGTTTGACTCAAAATGGCTGTATGAATGGATTAATATTATTTACTCCTTGTGAGTTTTTCACACCAGTAAAATATTCTAGCTGATCTTAAAAGTGCAGGGGTCTGGATGGTTTCAAGTCTTCCTCTTATCTCCAGTTCTCTTTTCCAGGCTTTTCAAGACTGTTCCCTGCACTCCAACTACAATTGGTATCTCTGTCACCTTGATGTTTTACAGCTTTTTTAGCTCTGCAGCTAGATCCAAGTAGTTGTCTATCATTTCATTTTCTTTCACTTTTACTCTGGGATTTGCTGGAATGGCAAAATCCCCTAAATGATAAATTCTTTTCTTCTTATTAATTAACATTAAGTTTGGCCTTCTGGTTGGGATTGGGTGGTCTGTTTGTATCTCAAGTCCCAGAGATTTTGATGTATTGCATTTTCTAAGACAGATTCTGGTTTATGCATTTACCATTTGTCAGAATGATCAAATTTTAGTCCTTTGCACAGTTCCCAGTCCTACTCAGTCATGCCTACTCTTGTATTCCTTTTCTGCGAGTTTGCTGCATTTTCTTATGTGTTTAACTGTTTTATTACTGTTTATTATTATTATTCCTAATATTTTGCCAACCCCTGGTATTTTGAAAAATAAAATTGGATCACTCTACCCTTCCCAAAAATAATGAAATCTAAGGAGAAAGTTAACCCTTTTCAGACAGTCATATTGCTAGAGGTAGGAGAGGACGGATCCTTTTTATGTGATTGACCCCTTCCTAAACCTGTTGCTAGGATAAAGACCCACTCATCCAGCCGCCTCATCTGCTAGGCACCTTTTCAACAGCATTTTTTAAAATTCTTTCTTAGAAATAAAACAAAATATGACTGAAGTAAAGAAAAAAAAAAGATTCTGTTTTGTATTCAGTCTTCTGTGATAAATTAATATCTTTTGGCATCTGGGATATCAAAACAAACTGTGCAATCATAGCTGTTAATGTCCTCTTCAAAAGAAAAATAACTCAAGTAGATTAAATGTTGAGCATAAATGACTGTACAAGAGTGAAGTGTTATTTCAGATTGCAATTCAAATTGTTAGTGTTTATTGTATAAACAAGGATTTATAATTACAATAAACTCCTCACTGATTTAAAAAAAAGAAAGAAATTGAATCTCCTCATTTTTTAAAACTCTATTCATTCTCCTAAAAATGAAAATGGTGCCACTAATCTTTTTGCTCTCATCAACAATCCATTGGAATTTAATCTTTTTCATGTCACTAGTCATAATTCCAGATATATGTAAGCGTATGATATCACTATTATTGAAAGGTAAAATTTAGGTACCTCCTCATGTTTTTGTCTTTCCGCTTTATTGGTGGGGCTTAGAAAACTCTGCAGAAGAGTGCTTCAGAAGGGTTATCCTGGATAGGACACATCTGGTGGTGCTCTGAGAAGTATGGAGTCACCTCTTCATAGCCATTACTCCCTGGTTTACTCTGACCTGGAGCAGTAATGGCTCTTAGGGTCCAATAGATCAACAGTGTGAACAAATCATTATAGACAAATTAAAAAAAAAAAAAAAATGTAATGAAACATTGAAAATGTGGTTATGTTAAAAATCAATAGCTGAATCAAATTTTGGCATTAACTAACCCATTAGGAGTTGATATACCATTAAAGAAATAAACCAAATTTACTTATAATTAGGATTACACTCAAACATTTACAAATGAATCTAATTTTGACATTAACCCATAAAGAGTTGATGTACCCTTAAACAAATGAACCAAACCAACTATTGACTATTAATGTAAATGTGTTTACAAGACACCTAAAACTGAGGTTAATTTCATTTCCACAATTTTTGTAGCTGAAAACTTGCTCTGTTCTTTTACTCCCTGTATCTGTTTCAGTGGAAATGAATAGGAAACATTTTTATTTTTTGAGCATCTGTTGTCAAAAATATTGACAAAATTTGTGTATTAAATATTATTATTCAATTCTATTTTCTGTGCCACCAACTCTGCACCACTGTGCATATATTACCTTTTCTGTAATTTACCCAATTACTATGGGTTTAATTAGTAAAGCAGCCTTGGTTGGCATCTCGTCTAGAAGAAGCTTGATTTAGAATTCAAACTTCTACTGACTTTTGATCATTTTTTGGAGTAAATATTGAGGACAGGTTCAGTGCTAGAGTTGATAAGACAGTTTTAAGCTTCTTTCAATTTTTTTCTAGCATTTGATGTCACTCTTACTGCTGCCATTCTTGTAACAAGACTAGAAATGTGTGAATGAGCCTAAATTCATTTCTTTCAAAATATTTTTGTGAAAGAAATTTGTATTCATTTCATACTAATGGTCTCTTAGGAAAGGCATAAATCCATCTCTTCTTGCCAGGATTAAATAGCAGATCAAAATGAGCTATCTAGCCTTGGTTGGCTATCAGTCTAGGAGAATGACTAATCTGGAACCAGAGTTTCTAAAGCAATCTGAGTGTGATGCAGTCTTCAACCTAGGTTAGGTCTTGCAACAACATTCAAGTTAAACTTTATTAGCTCTTGATTTTCCATTGGACACTATTGGTATTGTGGAGATGGGAGACTTGCTGCATGGGCGACTAAAAGGTGCAGTGAATATGGAGGATGATGAACTTGCAAAATTCTGTATTTTGCTAAAAATTGCTGATCATAAATATGGAGAATTGACACTGACTCTGCAAAGTCTAGACTGCTGTTTAGGCGTTTATATATTTTAGTCCATAAAACAATTCAAACAACAAAACATTATTAAAAATTTGTTTTTATTCAGATAAAGAAATTAGGCTTCTTGTTTCTTAGCACTCTTCCACGTGGTGATGGCCCAGTTGGTTGGGGTTATAGAATACACCAACTACATCTTCATAGAGGAGTATGAGTCTCCCAACAAATGTTCTGGATATGACACTAAACAATCTGATGGTGAGGCTTCAGTAATGCTCGAGCTTTGGGGAATGTGGAGTACTCCTTCATTGCCATTGCTCTCAGGTTCATTCTGGTCGGGAGTGGGAGCACCTGATAGGGTCCTATCTATGGATCAAATAGAACTAAACTGTTATCATACTAAACTGAATTGTTTAAAATTTACTGTTTTTCCATTTAATTGTATAAGCAAAAAACTGTGTACTTATGCTAAACTGAATCATTTGAAAAAGAACTGTTTTGACATTTAACTGTTTGTAAATAAAACTGTACTTATACTAAACTGAGTTGTTTGAAACTTTTATCAAAATTAGTTGTCTAAATTTCTGAGATGAAGCTTGATGATTATTATCATTAAGGGTTTTCAAACTATTGTCTTCATCTTTATTGTTATTTCCATAACGTTTTGGCCGATATGTCCTCTGGCCTTCTTCAGGTGTTTGTCGAACTCGGGAACCTTCACGGAACTTTGAACTACATCCTTTATTAAATCCACAGGGGTCGCTTGTTCTAATTCCGTTAGCCATAACTGGGTACAAGTGTTAAGTATTCCTGTATTGTTACTTGCCTGCAGTCAGGATTGAACCTGCAACCTTAGAAGCTTAGGGAACCAACGCCTATAACTGTTATGCTATGTGTCCTGCTGGACAATTCGGCATTAAATGACCTGAAATGGGTTGATATGCTGTAAAACGAAACTCCCAACAAAACCACATGGTGAGCACTAAAATGTCTTGCTGTGAGATGAGCACCATCTTGTATTTCACAACTCTCTAGTGGTGGTAGGGGTGTACATAGATACAGCTGGTGAGAAAAGAAATATTTTGAGTTAATGTGATGTCACCATATATATATAAACGTATACCAATAAGTTTTGATGTTATAACTACTTGAAATCAAAAAGTATTCTTGGACATACATAAAATAAACAGGCTTTCATTTCATCTTCAATGCACGGGAGTTTTTCTCTTTCTTGTACAGTCCAATCATTTGGAGCTGTATAATACATTGACTGTAACTCTACAGAGGATTGCCCAGTCGGTCCTGGATATGACACTAAACAATCTGATGGTGAGGTTCCAGCAATGCTGGAGCTTTGGGGAATGCGGAGTAGCCCTTCATTGCCATTGCTCCCAGGTCCACTCTGGCCCGGAGTGGTAGCACCTGATAAGGGTCCTATCTATGGGCTAAATAGAACAAAACCGTGCTTCTTTCACTATACTAATTTTTGCATTTAAACTGCGTATTTATGCTAAACTGAATTGTTTAAAATAGAACTGTTTTGACATTGGAACTGCGTACTAGTGCTAAACTGAATTGCTCGAAATAGAACTGTTTTTGACGTCTAAACTGTGTACTTATGCTGAACTGAATTATCTGAAATAAAACTGTCTGACATTTAAATCTGTGTATTGCCGAATCAGCTGGGGCTGTAGAATACACTGACTGCACCTCTGCAGAGGGGTAAGACCCCCCTAACGAGTGTCCTGGATATGACACTAAACAATCTGATGGTGAGGTTCCAGCAGTGCTGGAGCTTTGGGGAATGCGGAGTAGCCCTTCATTGCCATCGCTCCCAGGTCCACTCTGGCCCGGAGTGGTAGCACCTGATAGGGCCCTATCTATGGGTTAAATAGAACTAACAGCATACTTATGCTCAATTGAATTGTTTGAGTAAACTGAATAGCTTGAAATAGAAATGTTTTTGACAATTAAACCGTACTTACACTTAAATTGCGTGCTTATGCTTAACTGAATTATTTGAAATAGAACTGTTTTTCGACATTAAAACTGTATCTACACTTAATTGAATTGTTACATATAACTGCTTGAATAGTTTGAAATGGAAATGTTTTTGACAATTAAACTGTGTACTTATGCTAAACTTAACTGTTTTCAATAGAAAAGATTATTTACATAAAAATGGATTTGGCATTAAATAACCTACAAAGGTTGATATGCCATAAAACCAAACAAACCAAACCATCTACAGAGGAGGTAAGACTCCTTCAACGAGTATCCTGATTATGACATTAAACAATCTAATGGTTAGGCACCAGTAATGCTAGACTTTGGGGAATGGAGAGTACCTCTTCATTGCCATTGCTTCCAGGTCCACTCTTACTTGGAGTGGTAGCACCTGATAGGTCCTATCTAATGGAACTGTTTGACTATTAAACTGTGCTTGCAAATGACTTATGTTAAATTGAATTGCTTGAAATAGAACTGTTTGGCTATTTAAATTGAGTGCAAACAAATGACTAATGCTAAATTGAATTGTTAGTGATACATAGCAATACTTGGAACCTTGACTTATGCTAAATTGAATATTTAGAAATAGAACTGTTTGATTATTTAACTGTGTTTAAACAAGTGACTGGTGTTTAATTGAATTGTTAGTTATACATAGCAATACTTGGAACCATTTAACAGTGCAAAAAAATGAGCTCAGGCTTGTTTAAAAACGTTATCAATAAAATATGTTTACAAATCATGTATATTTGGTATATATAGATATTGTATAAAGAGGATTTGGCATTCAAAAACCTAAATTGGTTGATATACGATAAAACCAAACCAATCTTATACTAATATGAGTCAGTGGAAAAGCAGATTAAAATAAGTAAAAGTTTTTTTTTTGTTCTTGAAGGATACTCTTCCGTAATAGAAAATCTAAAATGTATCAAGAGGTAATTCTTCATGTTTAATTTTTAACCCATCCATCATCACTGGATATAGATTCCATTTTTTTTCACATAATTTTAAATGAATGCCTGATTAAATTTTTATAAAATAGTTTTGAGGCAAATCATAAACTTGTTTCATGATAGAAAATAAGTTTGTTCCAAATTTATCAAATATTTTACAACAGCTGGACTTGTTTATTTTTTGCTATTGTACGGTATATGGATTATAGTTACCTTACGTAAAAAAAAAACAAGAGTTACTTACCCTTGGTGCTGTTACCCTTGGTGCTGGTTGTATAAAAGTAATCTCCCCCTTTTGTTAATTTAGAATTTTTTATGTCTATACAGTGTTTTACTTTTTTCATTATGGCCATTTAATGGGAATAGAATGTAAACCTTCACTTTGCTAAAGGCATAAATTTCTTTTTCTTTCATTAATATTTAGCCAATATTTTATTTTACTTTTTCTTTCATTAATATTTAGCCAATATTTTATTTTACTCTGGAAAATAAAACATTGATTTAATTTTTAGATTTAATTGAAATAAAACAATTAGTTCTTTGTGACAAAACTCACTATTTTTTTCTATCACTAATATTGCTAAGTATTTTTTCTGATTCTGTTCAAAATCTACTAAATTGTCAGTGCATTACATTTAGAATCCTGTGTCTGCTATTCCTTTTGTGTCAACTATTTTTAACTTTTGTCATTTGGATATCCAAAAGTATATTCATGATGATGTCCTAGTAACAATCAAATCCTTATATAGTGTATAGTTTTTTTCTGTGCACCAGTGTGCCATGGCACACATTTTGGGAACCACTATTTCAGGCCAAATCTGCATCTTTTTGTACACATTAAATTTTATGCAATTTGGAATTAGCTTTTCTATTATTTTCCTCAGAAAGGTTATCGCATAAAGAATCATTCAGGAAACGAAATCACAACAAGTGCCATTGGAGACATGAATCGAACGATCACCTCAAAACAGCAAATTGCACAAATTATTGACACAACTCTGCTTAAATGTTACCTTGAGGTAAGTCACTTGTTATCATTCTTGCCATTGTTTTTCAAATCTCTTTATACTATCAGTTTTGTGTTTGCTTTTTTTTTGTAAGCATTATCATTGCAAAATTGTCTTTCAAATGCAGCAATACTGAACTGCAAAAGAAAAAAACCCAAAAAACTACTGAAAATCATAAAGTTGTTAGTACCGTCAATTTGAAGGTTACTTTTCCAATTGTAGGTAATAGTAGATTTTGTTATTTTTGATTATTGATACTTCAGCAGTCCCAAGGGGTGCTTGTAAATGTAAGTGGGCTTTAGTCATACTAGGTTATTTAATACTAAATCCAATTTTTTATATGATTTTAAATAACTAATAGTAACAATTATAATTTGTAAAAAATTATACTAAGGTGAGTCAGAAGTTTTTAAATATTTTGGTAGTATTTGCTATGAGAGTGGGCTGAAAAGTTATAGGCTGATGACATATCTGCTGTTGATGACTCTTTCTACCAATTGGGTCCAAACACTGCACAGCCCAGTCAGAATATGATGACTGCATCTATGCAGATAGGTAAGAACCCCTCCTCCCCAACAACGAGTGTCCTAGATATGCTACTAAGCCACCTGATGGTGAGGCTCCAGTCCTGGAGCTTTGGAGAATATGAAGTATCCCTTCATTGCCATTAGTCCCAGGTCCACTCTGACCCAGAGAGCTAGTATCTGTTAGGGTCCTCTCTGGGTCAAGTAGAACAATCTATCATTTACTATACTTGAAACAATTTAACTGTGTGCAAACAAATGATTTGTTAAATTGAATTATTAGTATTATATAACAAGACTTGGAACCATTTAACTGTGTGCAAATAAAACTTACTGTTAGCAATACTTGAAACAATTTAACTGCGTGCAAACAAATGAGCTCTGGCTTGTTTAAAAATATTACCTACAAACTAATTGTCTACAAATCATTTTTGCCCAGTCAGCGGGGGTTGTAGAATACACCGACTACTTTTCTGCAGAGTGTCCTGGATATGACACTAAACAATCTGATGGTGAGGTTCCAGTAATGCTGGAGCTTTGGGGAATGCAGAGTACCCCTTTATTGGCATTGCTCCCAGGTCCACACTGACCTGGAGTGGTAGCATCTGATAAGGGTCCTATCTATGGGTTAAATAGAACTAAACTGTACTTCCTTCACAATACTGATTTTTGCATTTAAACTGCGTATTTATGCTAAACTGAATTATTTAAAATAGAACTGTTTTGACAGTTAAACTGCGTAATTATGCTAAACTGAATTGCTCAAAATAGAACTGTTTTGACATCTAAATGTCAAAATCTAACTTATGCTAAACTGAATCTTCTGAAATAAAACTATTTTGACATTTAACTCTGTGTATTGCCCAGCCGGCTGGGGCTGTAGAATACACTGACTGCATCTCTGCAGAGGGGTAAAACCCCCTCAATGAGTGTCCAGGATATGACACTAAACAATCTGATAGTGAGGTTCCAGTGATGCTGGGGCTCTAACTGCATCAGCGTGGATATGGCAATCCCATAGAGTGATCACAATCTGACAAAGTCTGGTGTCGTTTTGAGATACTGCTGGGGCACTCTCGGCTAGTGGTAATGATGCTTCAGCCCCGAAACCATGCCTGGACCCAGAGTCATCATCTGATGATGAAGGCTTTGTTGGGAGCAATGATGTTGTACAAACATCGGTTATTGTATGATACCTACTCTGTGTGTATGTGTGTGTGTATATATATATATATATATGTGTATGTGTGTATGTATATATATATATATATATATATATATGTTGGCCAACCGTAGTCGAGGGTGACCTGAAAGCTTCCTTTTCAATAGTTACTACACTGAGGTGTAAGAGAAGGTGCTACATCTTTCCCTTGATTCAAATCTTATAATGCTGAGTGTTTAGCAAGGACACATCAAGTACCATTTCTGAGTCTTTGGTATGACTTGACATAGGATTGAAACTCTGATTTCCCAGACCATTGGTGAACACTTTAACCATTAAGCCAGTAGGTTGGTTAACATTGGTTGGAATCTATCTCTCTCTCTCTCTCTCTCTATATATATATATATATATATATATATATATATATATATTCCAACCAATATTATCTTTACAGAATTATTACTTGCATGTCAACTGCCAACTTATTCTTGTCTCAAATTTGTAGTCTTTACAATTCTACCAAGATACTAGTACAGGGTGTCTCAAAATAGATGCAACCCATTTATATGATTTTATTACTAAGTTAAGGGCAATGATGATCATTTGGAACCCGTCCTGTAAAAAAAGGCATCCTTTGTGCTAGAGACATCAAATCAATGTTTTTTTAATTGTTATTATATCAGCTTTCAGGACATGCAATCTTTTTTTTGAGTTTCTTGTCTTGTCTTAATCATATTAATGGGTTGCTGCATCTATTTTGAGACAATTTTGAATGATTTTGTCTCCAGATAAGTAATGATGCAAAATATTTTTTCCTCTCTTCTCCAAGGCATTGTGATTGAGGATTAATAGTTGTTATAGTATATTATTTTCAAATCTGAAACAAAAAAAGAACACAAAATTATCATTAGTAGAGTTATTAGCAGTCACATGGATTTCATGTATATTGAGACAACCTATATATTTCGTATTTCATGTCTTTAATTCTCAGAAGATTAAATGTCATTTCTCTTTGAGAAATATTTGTGCTTCAATATAATTGTACTTCAATATATGCTATTTTAAATCTCTTGACAGACTAATGATGCCCTTGTTGCGTCATTTCTTCGAAGAGTGGATAACCAGTGTCACATTGAGGTCAGTGCTCGAATATTAAAAAGTAAAGATAAAATCCCGGAACTGATAATTTTATATCAAAGCAAAGGATTGCATTCGAAAGGTGAGGAAAATAATGACAGTAATCTTGTTCATTTATAGTTGTTATGTTTGCTTATGAATTACTTATAATAAATTCTATTTAATTCATTTGTATGATGTTTTATTTTAGTAATTGATAGACATTGCAAAATAACTCCATGTGGGAACACAGCATAACCTTTAATAATTGAAATTAATACATAAATAAACAAAATATACGTTAGAAATAAATAGTGATATATTTAGTATTTGATATGCTTTTATATATTACTATCATTATGTGGGGGGGCGTCCTTGTGGTGTAAATGGTTAAAACGATGAACTTTGGAATTATAGTATGCAAGTTCGAAGTCCAGTCGCACTATTACATTCACTTTCGGACAAATACCCTTGGGAAAGGTATGAACCCTTTTATCCTCCCAGCTATGGGTTAAATAGTAACACTACTGTTCTTCTAGATATCTGGCTTTGGCATTAAATAACCTACAAAGGTTGATATGCCATTAAAACGAAGAAACCAAACCTATCATTATGTTACTAATGATACTACTGATATACTATTAGCAGTTCTTGTTTTTTATAAAAGTGGTCATTTGTTGTATACAACCTAATTAAAGGGGAATAATATATATATAGTCATCCACAGACAGACTGTTTCGTTCTATCAGAACTCTTCAGTGTAGCTAGACATGCAGGACACTCGAAGCCGGGATCGAAACCCGTCCAACTTTACGTTAGACTGTGTTACAGACCACTCGTCCACCAAGCGGACCACTTTGGCAAAGGGAATTTTAAGGTATTTTTATTTTTAGAAACAGCAGCAGCAGCAGATTTTGTTTACATTTTTTATACCCTATCGGCTACCAGAGTGCTCAATTCTTTCGAAGAGCTTTGCATTACGCTAGCGGCTGCCGGCAATTCCTTCGCCAGAGAGCTCAACCCCCATGGGGGAGCATATATTGTCATCCACAGACAGACTGTTTCTATAAACCAAAAACTTTACTCTATTTATTACACTGTTTGTAACAAGGCGTTCTCCATTTCTTTTTTTACTCCTCTCTCTCAGTTTATCTCTTTCATTTCTTTTTTTACTCCTCTCTCTCTCTTCCATTTCTTTTTTTACTCCTCTCTCTCTCTCTCTCAGTTTATCTCTTCCATTTCTTTTTTTACTCCTCTCTCTCTCTCTCTCTTAGTTTATCTCTTCCATTTCTTTTTTTACTCCTCTCTCTCTCTCTCAGTTTATCTCTTCCATTTCTTTTTTACTCCTTCTCTCTCTCTCTCTCAGTTTATCTCTTCCATTTCTTTTTTACTCCTTTCTCTCTCTCTCTCTCTCTCTCTCCGTTTATCTCTTCCATTTCTTTTTTTACTCCTCTCTCTCTCCCTCTCTCAGTTTATCTCTTCCATTTCTTTTTTTACTCCTCTCTCTCCCTCTCTCAGTTTATCTCTTCCATTTCTTTTATACTCCTCTCTCTCTCTCCCTCTCTCAGTTTATCCCTTCCATTTCTTTTTTTACTCCTCTCTCTCTCAGTTTATCTCTTCCATTTCTTTTTTTACTCCTCTCTCTCTCTCTCTCTCTCTCTCTTCCCTTTCTTTTTTTACTCCTCTCCCTCTCTCTGTTTATCTCTTCCATTTCTTTTTTTACTCCTCTCTCTCTCTCTCTCTCTCTCTCTTAGTTTATCTCTTCCATTTCTTTTTTTACTCCTCTCTCTCTCTCTCTCAGTTTATCTCTTCCATTTCTTTTTTTACTCCTCTCTCTCTCTCTCTCTCAGTTTATCTCTTCCATTTCTTTTTTTACTCCTCTCTCTCTCTCTCTCTCTCTCTCTCTCTCAGTTTATCTCTTCCATTTCTTTTTTTACTCCTCTCTCTCAGTTTATCTCTTCCATTTCTTTTTTTACTCCTCTCTCTCTCTCTCTCAGTTTATCTCTTCCATTTCTTTTTTACTCCTTTCTCTCTCTCTCTCTCTTAGTTTATCTCTTCCATTTCTTTTTTTACTCCTCTCTCTCTCTCTCTCTCTCTCTTAGTTTATCTCTTCCATTTCTTTTTTTACTCCTCTCTCTCTCTCTCAGTTTATCTCTTCCATTTCTTTTTTTACTCCTCTCTCTCTCTCTCTCAGTTTATCTCTTCCATTTCTTTTTTTACTCCTCTCTCTCTCTCAGTTTATCTCTTTCATTTCTTTTTTTACTCCTCTCTCTCTCTCTCAGTTTATCTCTTCCATTTCTTTTTTTACTCCTCTCTCTCTCTCTCAGTTTATCTCTTCCATTTCTTTTTTTACTCCTCTCTCTCTCTCAGTTTATCTCTTCCATTTCTTTTTTTACTCCCCCCCCTCTCTCTCTCAGTTTATCTCTTCCATTTCTTTTTTACTCCTTTCTCTCTCTCTCTCTCTCTCTCTCAGTTTATCTCTTCCATTTCTTTTTTACTCCTTTCTCTCTCTCTCTCTCTCTCTCAGTTTATCTCTTCCATTTCTTTTTTTACTCCTTTCTCTCTCAGTTTATCTCTTCCATTTCTTTTTTACTCCTTTCTCTCTCAGTTTATCTCTTCCATTTCTTTTTTTACTCCTCTCTCTCTCAGTTTATCTCTTCCATTTCTTTTTTACTCCTTTCTCTCTCTCTCTCTCTCTCTCTCTCTCAGTTTATCTCTTTCATTTCTTTTTTTACTCCTCTCTCTCTCTCTCAGTTTATCTCTTCCATTTCTTTTTTACTCCTTTCTCTCTCTCTCTCTCTCTCTCTCTTAGTTTATCTCTTCCATTTCTTTTTTACTCCTCTCTCTCTCTCAGTTTATCTCTTCCATTTCTCTCTTTACTCCTCACTCTCTCTCAGTTTATCTCTTCCATTTCTTTTTTTACTCCTCTCTCTCTCTCTTTCTCTCTCAGTTTATCTCATCCATTTCTTTTTTACTCCTCTCTCTCTCTCAGTTTATCTCTTCCATTTCTTTTTTTACTCCTCTCTCTCTCTCTCAGTTTATCTCTTCCATTTCTTTTTTACTCCTCTCTCTCTCTCTCTCTCTCTTTTTACTCCTCTCTCTCTCTCAGTTTATCTCTTCCATTTCTTTTTTACTCCTCTCTCTCTCTCTCTCTCTCTTAGTTTATCTCTTCCATTTCTTTTTTACTTCTTTCTCTCTCTCTCTCTCTCTCTCTCTCTCTCTCAGTTTATCTCTTCCATTTCTTTTTTACTCCTTTCTCTCTCTCTCTCTCTCAGTTTATCTCTTCCATTTCTTTTTTACTCCTCTCTCTCTCTCTCAGTTTATCTCTTCCATTTCTTTTTTTACTCCTCTCTCTCTCTCAGTTTATCTCTTCCATTTCTTTCTCTATCTTCTCTTCCTTTTCCCCTTTAAATAAAGTAGCATTATCAAAACATTTAAGAAGTCTGAATCCTCAAATATGTGATTCACTTTATATTTGACTAAATAAAGTAAAAATGAGAAGCAGATACAAGAAATATACATATAAAGTTTATCCTTTACGCTCAGAATCATTTATCCCTTTCAGGGGTGCATTATCCTTACTTGAAAGTATTCTTCCACCCAAATCCCCAAGTAACAAAAACTTACAAAAGGAAACCAGAAACTAAAAAAATAACACCAAAGCAATATACAACAGTAGATGGTATAGCATTTCTAGATTACGGTTTTAATATATTAAGGTGCCCTACTAAATTATTTGGCTTATTTAGGTGAAAAAGAGAATTATATATATATATATATATATATATATATATATATATATATATATATAAAACCATCCAAGATATCTAATATGTCTATTAACAATTTAGTTAATAATTTTTACACTTTTGTCTAAGAAGTTCACAAAAAAAATTAAATGAAATTCCCAGGTCCATAAAAATATTGTTTATATTAATGATTCTTGGAATTTCATTTAATCTTTTTTATTTACAAATAAAATAACACATATTTCTTAATTTGGTTCTAGCAAATAATAGCTTTACTTAAAGAGAACATACCTTGAGCTAGTCACAGATCATTTGTTCCTTCAGTTAATTTTAGTTCAATCCTATATGTCATAATTGTTGATAAAAAGAAGAAACCTGTCATAATCTCCACCCAAATACCTTATTCAATCTCTTGGGCAATACAAGAAGAAAATTAATGTTTCTGATATTGGTACTTTATCTGGTTCCTTTCAAGAATGCTTAGTGCAAAAGATCAAATAGTGTCTGTGTTTTCTGTTTAGACTATTGATATTCAAAAAGTCTTTGATACAATTGAAAAAAAACATTATTGACCAATTTATCATCAATCAATTTGTCAATGGTGTGTTACTCAGTTGAAGAGACTGAAAAATGAATATTTTAAATCGTGCATTTGTACACCTGTTCAAAAAATGCCAATATTTGGTAAATTCTTTGACCTGTTTACTAAAACTTTTCTTGTTCCCCAATGATACCTACATTAGAAAAATAATGTCTAAAAAAGCTTGACTTCAGGTTACTCTTACCATACTTTTAACCTGGATTAAAAGTTATCACAGATGAAAATAGGTGGGACTTCACTCGTAAATTGATCCTTCAGTTTCTCAGAAATTTGACCAAAAAGTACATATATAATGGTTTATGTCAATAAACTATGATTTCCAGAAATTTTAGTTAATAGTGACCAACTAGCAAATAGTACCCCCTCCCTTTGTGGACTTCTAAGCTTTTATTCACATAATCAAAAGTTTACTCCCCACCCAGGTCTATATGAACCACAATTCAGAAGAAAATTTTAAAAAAATGTGATCCACCCCATTAATTTCTCTCTCATCATTTTTTATTCTTAAGCTGAAAAAAAATTCTTCCATGTAATTTTTTTTTTACCAAGTTTAAAGGTAGATATTCAGATAAATTAATTTTGACTTCAATTTAAAAAAAAATATAGAGCAATATTTGAGAAATAGAAGAAATTGAATGTAAAATTAAATTTTACTTAATGGACGAATTTTAGGCTTATTTTATTCATAATTTTCTAACTATCAAAATCAAGAACAAGTTTAAGAACAAATTTTTATGTTTTAGATTATGCCTTTCAAAAAAGGGTTAAAAATTGATCATATCTAAAGTCATAAATAAAATAGAAAAGAATAACAACATAATTTGTTTAGTTTTTAGAAATAAAAATAATTTTTTAAAAATGTATTTCATCAACATTTACTAAATTGATGGTTAAGGAGAAGATGTGGTATATCATAATATTTATGATGAAGTAAAAGATAATTATAAATACATAATTTTTGTCTCACATGTTTTAACAATCACCCAGTTTCTTAGTGATAGTAAGATTTTACTGCTCAAATTGAGTTTTACATTAATTTGATGGCTTTTTTTTTTACTAGATTGTCCATCTTGATCAGTTGCTGAGAACTCTAAAACTTTATATAATTCACATAGCATGAAAGGCTGCATGTTTGCAGTCTCACAATTTGTATAAATAACCTTTTATGAATTATTGCTTACCAGAACTTCTATTTATTTTGTCACATTATGATTATTTAAAAAATGGTTTAATTTAGAATCTCATTTTTGGTTAAATACAACACTTTTATAGAGTAAAGTTGGCGACTGTAGTTGAGGGTGACTTGAAGGCTCCTTTTTCAATTGCTACTACACTGAGGTATAGGGGAGGGTGCTACTCCTTTCCCTGGATTGCTCCACTTTACCCTTGATACGTACCTTATAATGCTGAATGTTAAGCAAAGAGGTATCAAGTACCATTTTTCAAGTCTTTGGTATGACTTGACCTGGGATTGAACCCCTGAATTGACACATCATTTTATCTAGGTGGGGGTCTGCAGCTTAGCAGCCTCTATGCCATATTTGCCACTATGTGTGTGTACATGTGTGCATTTATGTGTGTGTGTGTGTGTGTATATATATATATATATATATATATATATATACACACATACACACACATGACTTGCATATTAGATAGGAATACATGACACAACTTCGCACCATGTTAAAAAAAGATATTCTTAGATGTTTTTTTAAAGACATTTCATTCCTTGTTAATTTCTGTCTTCAGTCTTGCTACTTTTTGAACACATTTTGTATCTATTCATAATTTGATAAATTGTAAACAATTGCATGGAGATATTTTATAGAAATAATCAAATAAATTCATTTAATTTTTAGTTAGGTATTCCAGTTATATGTAAATTGCAATTTTTTAAAAATTAAAAAAAAACAACATTTTTTAACAGCGTTGGGGTTGTTGATGAACCAAGCCACTCGACCATCATCTACTCTTTATGGCCTTGAACGAATCATAGAATATCTTCAACATTTGGGTAAGGATTTATTTACCTTTGACTAGCAAGATCAACTGATATTACACTGAAGGGATGTGTTTTTTATTTGTTACAAAATTTTTAAACAGCTTCTACTCATTTTGCATTGTTGTAAATTTAGTGCCATGCTAGTTGAGGGTGTCTGCATGGTGTGATGGTTGAATTGCTGGACCGTGGAATCTTAAGTGAGTTTGAACTCCAGTTGTGCTA
The DNA here is from genome assembly GCA_963585895.1 of Sepioteuthis lessoniana. NCBI lineage: Eukaryota > Metazoa > Mollusca > Cephalopoda > Myopsida > Loliginidae > Sepioteuthis > Sepioteuthis lessoniana. The sequence continues at coordinate 17,390,990 of OY757940.1, read as the reverse complement.
TTACATTCACTTTTAGACAAATACCCTTAGGAAAAGTATGAACCTCTTATCTCCCCAGCTATGGGTTCAATAGTACCACTACTGTTCTTCTAGAAGGATGGATTTGGCATTAAATAACCTACAAAGGTTGATATGCAATTAAACAAAGAAACCAAACCTACTACTAGTTGTGACATGTTACTACTACTAGTGACAAGTCACATGGCATGCTGCTACTACTAGTAGTAGAAGTCATAGTAGTCTAGTGACATGCTACCACTAGTAGCAGTTGCAAATTATGATTTCTTATTAACCTGTCTAAATTTCTGAGATGAAGCTTGATGAGTTTTATCATTAAGGGTTTTTGGACTATTGTCTTCATCTTTATTGTTATTTCCACTTAATTGTTATTGTGGAAATAACAATAAAGATGAAGACAATAGTCCGAAAACCCTTATTAACCTATTATAATATTAGATTTATCTCTGTTGTAAATGAATTATTGGGAAAATGGTGCATTTTCGAAGTATTTCGATAGAAATTATCCCTTGATCTGCCCTCATTGAAGAGGAAATTGCTTTCTAGACAATTTGGCTACTAGAAGTTGAGTTATAGTGGGTACCTCTTGGATATCTTCACTTGGAAAATTTTCAGATCTTACACATACCACAACAATCATCCCCTTTGTATTATTTTATCTTCATACATGTAAGTAAAAATTTTGTGTATGCTTTTATAAGAAATCCATTAAAAAAAAATAACTGCAAAATTCTGAAATGTCTTTTCATTTACATTTTGTTCATTCAGCAACAAGACAAAAAAAAACTCTAATTTGATTTAGATTTTATTAAGATCCACTTCTAAGTAAACATGAAGGTAGAAGAAATATATGATAGATCATTGTTTACTATTATTAATGATATTATTCCCTTCACCCAGGCTCTTCTTATAAATTTTACTATGTGTTTTGTCAGTGTTAATATCATTGTTTTCAATTTTCTCTTTCAGGTCCAAACTATGTAAGCTTAATCTTTGAATATGCAGAAAATGTAATCCAGAAAGATCCTATTGATGGACTTAGAGTGAGTCAGTTTTAATATTGTCTTATTGTTTAATGCTGTCTGTTCATCATATACAGTATCACCCCATAAATAAGTGGCCTCGTATGAAAGTGGACATAACCTAATCACCCATAAATCAGTGTCCTTGTGTGTAAGTAGACATAACCTAATCGCCCACAAATGAGTGGCCTTGTGTGAAAGTAGACATAGCTTAATCACCGATAAATGATTGGCCTTGTGTGAAAGCGGACATAGCCTAATCACCCACAAATGAGTGGCCTTGTGTGAAAGCAGACATAGCCTAATCACCCACAAATGAGTGGCCTTGTGTGAAAATGGACATAGCCTAATTGCCCATAAATGAGTGGTCTTGTGTGAAAGTGGACATAGCTTAATCACCCATAAATCAGTGTCCTTGTGTGTAAGTGGACATAACCTAATCACCCACAAATGAGTGGCCTTGTGTGTAAGTGGACATAGCCTAATCGCCCATAAGTGAGTGGCCTTGTGTAGAAGTGGATATGGCATAATCCCTCAAAAATAAACGGCCCCGTGTGAAGCTGGATATAACATAAAATTTCACCTATAAATGTAGCCATGTGTGAAACTGGATGTAGCAGAATATCACCCATAAATTAGTGGCAATAGATTAATATTTTTCTTATTAAATACTTTGTTTTATTATTTTCCAGATTTTCATTGAAGATTTACCCGAAGTGGAATCTTTACCACGAGATAAAGTCCTTGAGTTTTTGGACAAAAATTTTGAAGGCAATGTGACGATACCTTATCTTGTAAGTTTAAAAAAATTCTTTTTTTGAAGTAAATGGAATAGTTCTTTTGAGGAAGATTGAAGGGAAAATTGAAAATTGCAAGGACAGTCTTGATGTGGTTAAGACACTTGAAACCTGGCAAAATTATGTAATCAACATGTTTAAAGATATTTACCATCTTATTTTTAATTTGAAGTAAATACACAAATGACTAGTATTTTCTTATCCTGATCAATGACGTTCTTCACAACTCTTCTGGCTCCACCCTGTTCAGGGCATAAGAAACTGTCAATAAGATATGGACATAACACTGCTTTACTCAGGGACAATGCAATAGTTCAAGAAAACTAGGTTGTCATCTACTACAAGAAAATTTTGGACAACATTTAATGTTTGCTTGATGAATATAAACATAGATGTCGCAAACTCTGCCCCATAGTTTCATTAGGGATCATGACTAAACCTTCTTCCCTTGTACTAATACATTGGTATCATGACTAAACCTTCTTCCCTTGTACTACTACATTGGTATCATGACTAAACCTTCTTCCCTTGTACTACTACATTGGTATCATGACTAAACCTTCTACCCTTGTACTACTACATTGGTATCATGACTAAACCTTCTTCCCTTGTACTACTACATTGATATCATGACTAAACGTTTTACCCTTGTACTACTACATTGGTATCATGACTAAACCTTCTACCCTTGTACTACTACATTGGTATCATGACTAAACCTTCTTCCCTTGTACTACTACATTGGTATCATGACTAAACCTTCTTCCCTTGTACTACTACATTAGTATCATGACTAAACCTTCTTCCCTTGTACTACTACATTAGTATCATGACTAAACCTTCTTCCCTTGTACTACTACATTAGTGTCATGACTAAACCTTCTTCCCTTGTACTACTACATTAGTATCATGACTAAACTTTCTTCCCTTGTACTACTATTTTGATATCATGACTAAACGTTTTACCCTTGTACTACTACATTGGTATCATGACTAAACCTTCTTCCCTTGTACTACTACATTGGTATCATGACTAAACCTTCTACCTTTGTACTACTACATTGGTATCATGACTAAACCTTCTTCCCTTGTACTAATACATTGGTATCATGACTAAACGTTTTACCCTTGTACTACTACATTGGTATCATGACTAAACCTTCTACCCTTGTACTACTACATTGGTATCATGACTAAACCTTCTTCCCTTGTACTACTACATTGGTATCATGACTAAACCTTCTTCCCTTGTACTAATACATTGGTATCATGACTAAACGTTTTACCCTTATACTAATACATTGGTATCATGACTAAACCTTCTACCCTTGTACTACTACATTGGTATCATGACTAAACCTTCTTCCCTTGTACTACTACATTGATATCATGACTAAACGTTTTACCCTTGTACTACTACATTGGTATCATGACTAAACCTTCTACCCTTGTACTACTACATTGGTATCATGACTAAACCTTCTACCTTTGTACGACTACATTGGTATCATGACTAAACCTTCTTCCCTTGTACTAATACATTGGTATCATGACTAAACGTTTTACCCTTGTACTACTACATTGGTATCATGACTAAACCTTCTACCCTTGTACTACTACATTGGTATCATGACTAAACCTTCTTCCCTTGTACTACTACATTGGTATCATGACTAAACCTTCTTCCCTTGTACTAATACATTGGTATCATGACTAAACGTTTTACCCTTATACTAATACATTGGTATCATGACTAAACCTTCTACCCTTGTACTACTACATTGGTATCATGACTAAACCTTCTTCCCTTGTACTACTACATTGATATCATGACTAAACGTTTTACCCTTGTACTACTACATTGGTATCATGACTAAACCTTCTTCCCTTGTACTACTACATTGGTATCATGACTAAACCTTCTTCCCTTGTACTACTACATTAGTATCATGACTAAACCTTCTTCCCTTGTACTACTATTTTGATATCATGACTAAACGTTTTACCCTTGTACTACTACATTGGTATCATGACTAAACCTTCTTCCCTTGTACTACTACATTGGTATCATGACTAAACCTTCTTCCCTTGTACTAATACATTGGTATCATGACTAAACGTTTTACCCTTGTACTACTACATTGGTATCATGACTAAACCTTCTACCCTTGTACTACTACATTGGTATCATGACTAAACCTTCTTCCCTTGTACTACTACATTGGTATCATGACTAAACCTTCTTCCCTTGTACTACTATTTTGATATCATGACTAAACGTTTTACCCTTGTACTACTACATTGGTATCATGACTAAACCTTCTACCCTTGTACTACTACATTGGTATCATGACTAAACCTTCTTCCCTTGTACTAATACATTGGTATCATGACTAAACGTTTTACCCTTGTACTACTACATTGGTATCATGACTAAACCTTCTACCCTTGTACTACTACATTGGTATCATGACTAATCCTTCTTCCCTTGTACTAATACATTGGTATCATGACTAAACGTTTTACCCTTGTACTAATACATTGGTATCACGACTAAACGTTTTACCCTTGTACTACTACATTGGTATCATGACTAAACCTTCTACCCTTGTACTACTACATTGGTATCATGACTAAACGTTTTACCCTTGTACTACTACATTGGTATCATGACTAAACCTTCTACCCTTGTACTACTACATTGGTATCATGACTAAACCTTCTTCCCTTGTACTAATACATTGGTATCATGACTAAACGTTTTACCCTTGTACTAATACATTGGTATCATGACTAAACGTTTTACCCTTGTACTAATACATTGGTATCACGACTAAACGTTTTACCCTTGTACTACTACATTGGTATCATGACTAAACCTTCTACCCTTGTACTACTACATTGGTATCATGACTAAACCTTCTTCCCTTGTACTACTACATTGGTATCATGACTAAACCTTCTTCCCTTGTACTAGTACATTGGTATCATGACTAAACCTTCTTCCCTTGTACTACTAAGTCAGTAACATGACTAAGCATTCTACTCTTGTACTACTTAGTTGGTATCCAGCTTGATAATGACTGTCCCCAAATTGCTGTTTCATTGGGGCTTGAACTGGTTTTCTCTTACAATTGGAGCCAATGAGGTTGCATTGAAGGAACAGCAAGAAACTGGATGGCATAATGATTTTCTATTCCATGCTAAAATATAGAGATACCTTCTCCAGATTTAGTTTGATTAAATTGGCAACAGAGTCACGGCATCATTGGCAGTCAGGCTGAAGATTGTAAACTGGCTAGGTACTGATTGCTTTTGGATAGGTTTAATTTTTATATCTATTGTGGTTTAGATATTCAGTGTCCCAGGTCCTTAAACAGTTTTTTTACTCTGCTAGATTTGTTCAAGGATTGCTGACCATAGAAAAAAGCCTTAAGAAATTGTGTGGCTTTTTCAAAGAATTTCCTTTGCTATTCTTTTTGCTGAGATTGTGGATAGGAAATGACTGCTGTTCCCTCATACCCCATTCAAATAAGATTAAAATATTTAAATTATTGGAATATTTTTTCCAGGTAAAAAGAATATCCTATTAGTTATAATCACATTAGGTTTTTTTTTTCAGTCCACTGCAGGACTTGAACCTTCCCCAATGTATGTAAAATATGTCAAGTAAGGGGTGGGGCTTTATCTTGCCACGTTGATAGGGAGTTTGAATTTAGTTTCTTTTTCCTAGATTAGTTGCTCTTTCAAAGCTAATGAGCCCAGTACTACCTTACTAATTACCCACAACTGAGAGGAGAAGAAATATATGTATTATCATGAGACAGCCTTGTTCAGGATTTGGAATTGGATTGCCAATTCCATTTTCTTTACTGATAACAATCATGCCACTCTTGCTTACTTAAAATATTTCCATTTTTTTGACCGAAAAATGAACAAAATCAACTATTAAAAAAAAATTTAAGTGCGAACGCTCCATGAATTAACGCAGTTATCTCCCTTACAATGTAGATTCTGTTTTGGGGAATAAATTTATTTGTATTCTGATGACACTAGACCTCTAGTGAAACATGTCAATCTGATTTTCTAAACTTTTTCTTTATCACTTTTGTAGTTTTATTGAAAATGAGTTCCTTTTCAAACATTTTCTTTTTCACAAAAGGTAGCTTAGATGACAAAAAAGAAATTCTGAACTTAAATTTTTCTGATTTAAATTTTTTTTACTTCATTCAGGAACATGTCATCACTCATTGGAAAGAGACCAACACAGACTTTCACAACCGACTTGTCAATTTGTATAGAGAAAAAGTCCAAGTGCTCATGCCAGAATATATCAGTGAACTTCCAGAATGTGAGTTGGCTTCTGCTTTTACAAGCGACAACCTAGATGACCCTTGAACCCATTGGGTTCTTGTTGTACAAGTGATTGATGATGATATTGATGTTTCTATTTAGAAAGTAGTGAAAAATTCTAATTAGCATTTCATTGTTATAATGAGAATTAAGATGATTAAAAAATGATGATTGGTGTGAATGATAATCCCACAAAATTATCAATTATTTACAAATTAGATTGGAAAATGCTTTATTCTCTAAATTAATGCATCTTAAGTGTATTGCTCTTATAAAAATCTCACTGTATCATTTTTGCTGGATTATGGTTTTGTGCATACACACACTTGTGGAGTCCCCATGGTGTAATGGCTAAAGTAGTGGACTGCAACCTTGAAGTGAGTGAGTTCAAACTCCAGTTGTGCTGTTACATTCACTTTTAGATTAATACTCTTAGGAAAGGCATGAACCCCTTTATCCTTCCAGGTTATGGGTTGAATAGTATTGCTTCTGTTCTTCTACAAGGATTGCTTTAGCATTAAATGACCCATAGAGGTTGATGTACCATTAAGCAAAGAAACCAAACCATGCATACACATGTACGTTATTATGAGAGTAATTTGTGAGGTAAATCTTCAAGCAATCATTTTCTAAAAAAGTACAGTATGCCCTGAAATCAAAACCGACTTGGTATAAAATTTGAAATGTTAAAATCTGCAAATGAAATACTGTTGCTAAATGTTACATGTAGCCTGAGTGCTACAATCTCAGCTGGCAGAAATGAAGTGAAGATTATGTTCAGGTTTTTTAAAGAAAAATATCTGCTTACCCATCAGTCAAAATTCATATAATTGCATAAAGAATAGTGTAGAAAGACTTAGTTTGATAATCACATAGATGAAAAACTGACAGTCTACAAGAGCCATTGACTCTGTGTCTACAATCTCCTTAGAGATATGCACTCTATCACCAATATTGAGAATTCTTTATCTATGAATATAGTAAACTACATTATCAATATGTAAAAGTAGAATTTTGATAGTCATAGATTTTGATGCATATTTTTTTCCAACCTCAATTTTTAGTTGTCTTTTATTGCAATTACCAGATTGGAAATAAATGATAGTCTCTTGGTTAGATGCAAACTTACATCCTCTTTTGTCTCCAGGAAACTTGGGTGCCATTAGTGGAGTAATTGTTAGGGAGCTGTTTTTGTCAACCATTACTAGTGATTCTGATTTTAATTAGTTGTCCCCAGATCTGTCGGTCTGGCTTAGAATATACTGACTGCATTCCCTGTGGATTTCCCAACTTCTATACATAAAACTTCTCTGCATAAAATGACTCCAGACAGGTTGATATGTTGTTAAAATCAATCAAAAAATTATTCTGTAGTCTTTTATGTTTTCAAGCAAACAAATAATTATAGATAAAAAGTGAAATTAAAATAATGCAATGCAACATAGAAAATATTTATGATTATAAACATTTAGAAAATGAAGCAAATTTTGGCATTAAGTACCTCACAAGGATATGCTATTAATAAAATGAATAAACCTTTTGTGACATTTATTTCTGAAGTAGTTTAATGTTAAATTTTGATTGAATAATACTGTCAACAGGTTTCAAGTTTTAGAACAAGCTTATTGAATTGGACTCATACTAATTATGTTTATACCAAAAGTTCAGCAAAAAGGATCATATTTGAATTTATTCTAAAAAAAAGTGAGACACCTCTACAATATGTATTAAAAGTACCAATTTCTAATCAAAAGCTTATTTAATGCCAGAATGGATACTAAAATCTTTTTTTCTCTCTCTCAGCGGAAAGCCCTAAAAGAGCTGGTGATGAACCTGGTAAATTGGGTGAATATCGAAAGAAACTAATCAAATTTTTGGAAACTTCACAGAGTTACACACCTGAGAGATTGTTATCTTATTTTCCACTTGACGGTAAGTAAAAATTTTAGTAAAAAATATGATTCATATGATATATACAGGGTCCGGAAGCAAGATATGGAATAATTTTTAAATGTTTTTTTTTAAAGTCTGATTTGGCCAAATTTTGAAAAATTTGATAAATCTAAATTTTCATGATTGGCTCTATTATTCAAGCACTTTTTCATTAAAATTCAGCCCAATATGAGTGACCAAGAAAAGAAACAACAAAGAATCTATGATTTGCTTAAAACCAAGCTGAAAAAAATTTCTGAAATAATTGGAGTTTATTTATGGCCTCCATCAAGCCCAGACCATAACCCCTTTGATTACATTATATGGGGCATTTTAGAAAACAAAACAAATGCAACTTTCCATCCAAATATAGGTTCACTTAAGACTGCTATTGAATAAAATGTCTGAAGAATTTATTTTAAAAGCATGCAAATCATTTCAAAGACATATTGACACAATTGGCAAAAAATGGTGACCATATTGAGTAAATTTACTGTTTTACGCCTATCTTCTTATTTCATTGTTTATTTTTTGGAATTAAAGTTAATGGTGTTTTATAATTGTTATTTATTATTATACTAGAATATTCCTAATTTTGCTTCTGCACTCTGTGTGTGTGTGTGTGTATATATATATATATATATATATATATATATATATATATATATGTAAACTAAAATAATTATTTACCTCACAAATCCTTTGTAACTGGTACTATTAAAAAACACAGATTCATGAAACTGTCACTAACAGTAGTCAAAAGGATTGTGAGGTTATTGATCATTTTAGGTTTTATACTGCTCTGCTTGCTGACATCTGAGCACTTTTTATCCAATGTTTTTATTGAAATGATTTTTGCATATCATTTTTTTCTTTGTTAGATAAACATATGTTACCTATTAGGGATCTCATTATTACAGCAGGTGTATACAGTTAAACAAATAATCCATATCATTGCTTGTCAAAAAATAAAGTATCGACTTTGGCTTTAAATAACTGAACATGGGTTGACATGCCATAAAATCAACCGACTTAATCTAACCATAATATAGCTGCCCATGTGAAAGTCATTGTTCTGATTTTGTATGAGTATAATTACAAACATTGAACTACTTCAAAGAAATTAAAATAAAAATATTTCATTTTAAAACTGTTTTGATAATTTTTTTTAATTTTCATGTCTTTTAGATGAAATAACATGAAGGGGTACAAAATTGATATAGAATATTTTCACAAAAAAGCTGAACTTATGGCAGGACTGATCTGCTGCCTGTCAAGTCTTACTGGATAACAGATTTTTCCCCATATTGTGTTTGTTATTTAAAAAAAAAAAGGTGGCTGTTAGTTTTTGTCAAAACTGTAGAAGCCACTGGACTGATCCATAAAGGAAAGATAAATATCTCCCCCACAAAAGTAACAACCCTTTCATCCCTATTAAGGAATTCTTCCCTTTCTGTTTTATTATCTTTTAAATTCTGCTGACCTCTCTAACTTGTTTAACTACCCCTATATTCTTATACAATCTTATCCATATGCATATATACATACCCATACTGATACCCTGGCACCCGGGGAAGTCGCTGTGGCATCTAGATACTTTGGTTGGTTGGTTGTTTGGGTTTCATGGCATATCAACCTTTGTGGGTTATTTAATGCCAAATCCATTTTATGTAAATGATCAGTTTTATTTAAAACAATTCAGTTTAGCATGAGTACACAGTTTTATTGTCAAAAACATTTCTATTTCAAACTATTCAAGCAGTTATATATAACAATTCAGTTTAGTGTAAGTACAGTTTCAATGACAAAAACAGTTCAATTTCAAATAATTCAGTTTAGGTTTGTTGGGTTTTATGGCATATCAACCTTTGTAGGTTATTTAACACCAAATCCATTTTTATGTAAATAATCAGTTCTATTTCAAACTATTCAGTTTATTCAAGCAGTTATATATAGCAATTCAGTTTAGTGTAAGTACAGTTTCAATGTCAAAAACAGTTCATTTTCAAATAATTCAGTTTAGCATAAGCACGCAGTTTAAATGTAAGTACAGTTTAATTATCAAAAACATTTCTATTTTGAGCTATTCATTTTAGTCAAGCACTTTTAATTCAGCTAAGTATTAGTACAGATTTTATTTACACAGTTAAATGTCAAAACAGTTCTATGGTAAGCAATTCAGTTGAGTGTAAATACAGTTTCAATGTTAAAAAACAGTTCTCTTTCAAATAATTCAGTTTAGCATAAGCATGCAGTTTAAATGTAAGTACAGTTTAATTGTCAAAAACATTTCTATTTCAAGCTATTCAGTTTAGCATAAGTATGCCGTTAGTTCTATTTAATCCATAGATAGGGCCCTATCAGGTGCTACCACACCGGGCCAGAGTGGACCTGGAAGCAATGGCAATAAAGGGGTGCTCCTCATTCCCCAAAGCTCCACTGGAACCTCACCATCAGATTGTTTAGTGTCATATCCAGGACACTCGTTGGGGGTGGGTCTTACCCCTCTGCAGAGAAGCAGTCGGTGTATTCTACAACCCCAGCTGACTGGGCAATCTAGATACTTTAAATATATGCCTTAATACACTTAGCCCGTGAGGGTATCATCAGTGATGTTTTGCTTGGTTCCAACATCATACTCCCCTCCTCCTGTAGACCCTATCAGAGATGATCAGTTTCTAATACACTCCACCGTTCACGCAACATAGGAAAAAAAAAAAAAAAGAAATTGAATTGGCTTTTTATTTATTTGGACGATTTTTGACCGCTCATCCGCACATAATGTATTTTACTGTGACTATATAGTAAAGTAAAGTTGGCGACTATAGTTGAGGGCAATCAGAAGGCTCCCTTTTCACTAGCTACTACACTGAGGTGTAGGGGAGGGTGCCACTCTTTTCCCTGGATTGCTCCACTTTACCCTTGATACATACCTTATATTGCTGAGTGTTAAGAAAGGAGGTATCAAGTACCATTTTTAAAGTCTTTGATATGACTCGACCTGGGATTGAACCCACCCATTGGCGAACACTCTACCCATGAGGCCAATGAACCAGTATCTTTAGACTTTTTTGTAAATGAATTCAAACTTGAGTTGCTCTACTGCGTTCACTTTTAGACTAATACCCTTGGGGTGTCATGAACTCCCTTATCCACCCCAGTTATAAGTTAATTAGTATCACCTCTGTTCTTCTACAAGGACAGCTTTGGCATTAAATAACCCATGACGGTTGATATGCCATTAAATAATGAAATCAAATCAAAACACTTGCACCCACATGTATTTACATACATATATGCTATGCTTAAACGTATACATACTTACACAGATACACTTGCATCTATATTTACACACCTAGTTGGCTGGGGCTGTAGAACACACCAAGTGCATCTCTGCAGAGGGGTAAGACCCCCCCCCACTCCCCAACAAGTTTCCTGGATATGACATTAAACAATTTGAAGTGAAGCTCTTGTAATGCTGGAACTTTGGAGAATGTAGAGTACCCTTTTATTGCCATTACTCTCAAGTCCACTCAGACCCGGAATGGTTGCACAACCGATAGGGCTCTATCTATGGATCAAATAGATCTGTTTGACATTTAAACTGTGTGCAAACAAATGAATTATGCTAAATTGAATTGTTTGAAATCCAACTGTTTGATCATTTAACTGTGTGTAAACAAATGACTTATGTTTAATTAAATTGTTTGTGATACATATCAATACTTGGAACTATTTAATTTTGTTAACTTATGCTAAATTGAGCTGTTAAAAGATAGAACTGTTTGATCATTTAACTGTATGTATCTACAAAATGTATTTAGAAATCATATATTTAATATATATGTAAAAACAAGATTTGGCATTAAATGACCAACAATGGTTGATATGCCACCAAACCAAAATACGTAGGGACAGAAAAGCTTATAGTGTCACATTATACTGGTGTGAAATTTATAGTACTTTTAGGGTAATATCAAGTTGTGACAACTAATTTGAAATAGGTTCTAAGAAAGGTTAATAAAATTTATTTGGGAGTATCTATTACTTGTGTATTTGGTGGTAATATTCTTTTTTTTTTTTTTTTTTTTTTTTTTTGAGTATAGGTGGGGTGTACAGGGAAAACAGGGTAAGGGGAAAAATTGTGCATCAGTTAGAATATTTAATTATAATATTAAAAAAAAATCAATCGTAGGATTGTAAAAAAAAAAACGATGATGCAAAAACATTAATTGTGGTAAATGTGTAGCAGGTATGTACAAACAGTATAGCAGATATTTTGATCCTTGATATAAAAAATGTTCATGTTAGATATGTTCTCATTATCTATATAAGAAAAAGAAAAAAACGAGTAAATTTAAAAAAAAGATTTTTTAGATGAAGCAATGTTTATTATTTTTATTAATTTTGACTTGTAATGTTTACCTCCTGGGTATGACACTAAACTGCATCTGATGGTGAGGTTCCACTTCTTGAGCTTTGAATAGAGTGAAGTCAGCTCTTCATTGCCATCATTCTCAAGTCCACTCTGATCAAAGTAGTAATTCTTGTTAGAGTCCCATTTATGGGCCAAATAGTTTGAAAATTATTCATATTTGAGAATACAATATAACTGGAAATTATTTGCATTAAGAATTGTTATTTGAATCAATAATTGTCTAAAAAAGATTATTATTAGTTACTTGAAACTAGATTACTTGCAACAGAGACTAATATTGGCATTAAATAACCCAATAAGAGTTGACATGATGTACAACTAAGCGACCAATCTTGTATTTTTCTTTTATCTTTAAAAATTTTATCTGCTTTTTCTTTTAATCCCAACGTGCTCAAGTCATTATTTCTAAACCTTGAGGGTAGAAAAAACTAAGATTATTCCCAAAGCAAAAGAAGACCAGGATTATTCATGAAGGCAAGAAAAGACCAGGAATATTCACAAAGGCAAGAAAAGACCAGGATTATTCACAAAGGCAAGAAAAGATCAGGATTATTCACAAAGGCAAGAGAAGACCAGGATTATTCACAAAGGCAAGAGAAGACCAGGATTATTCACAAAGGCAAGAGAAGACCTGGATTATTCACAAAGGCAAGAAAAGACCAGGATTATTCACAAAGGCAAGAAAAGACCAGGATTATTCACAAAGGCAAGAGAAGACCAGGATTATTCACGAAGGCAAGAAAAGACCAGGATTATTCACGAAGGCAAGAAAAGACCAGGATTATTCACGAAGGCAAGAAAAGACCAGGATTATTCACGAAGGCAAGAAAAGACCAGGATTATTCACGAAGGCAAGAAAAGATCAGGATTATTCACGAAGGCAAGAGAAGACCAGGATTATTCACAAAGGCAAGAGAAGACCAGGATTATTCACAAAGGCAAGAAAAGACCAGGATTATTCACAAAGGCAAGAAAAGACCAGGATTATTCACAAAGGCAAGAAAAGACCAGGATTATTCACAAAGGCAAGAGAAGACCAGGATTATTCACAAAGGCAAGAGAAGACCAGGATTATTCACAAAGGCAAGAAAAGACCTGGATTATTCACAAAGGCAAGAAAAGACCAGGATTATTCACAAAGGCAAGAAAAGACCAGGATTATTCACAAAGGCAAGAGAAGACCTGGATTATTCACAAAGGCAAGAAAAGACCAGGATTATTCACAAAGGCAAGAAAAGACCAGGATTATTCACGAAGGCAAGAAAAGACCAGAATTATTCACAAAGGCAAGAGAAAACCAGAATTATTCACAAAGGCAAGAAAAGACCAGGATTATTCACAAAGGCAAGAGAAGACCAGGATTATTCACGAAGGCAAGAGAAAACCAGGATTATTCACAAAGGCAAGAAAAGACCAGGATTATTCACAAAGGCAAGAAAAGACCAGGATTATTCACAAAGGCAAGAAAAGACCAGGATTATTCACAAAGGCAAGAGAAGACCAGGATTATTCACAAAGGCAAGAGAAGACCAGGATTATTCACAAAGGCAAGAAAAGACCAGGATTATTCACGAAGGCAAGAAAAGACCAGGATTATTCACAAAGGCAAGAGAAGACCATGATTATTCACAAAGGCAAGAGAAGACCATGATTATTCACAAAGGCAAGAGAAGACCATGATTATTCACAAAGGCAAGAAAAGACCAGGATTATTCACAAAGGCAAGAGAAAACCAGGATTATTCCTGAAGATTAAAGAAGATGTTTGAATCTCACTGAAAGCTTTTTTTATTTTATGATTTGCCATGTTAGCACAATTGTGAATTGTGATAAGAAGCAACTAAAATTAAGATGCAGAAAATAATTGTCAAAATTAATGATAATTATTTTTTAATTGATTTTCTTTTTAAACTATTTTTTGAAATTTTATTTTAAAGAATGTTAAACATCTATTCTTTTAAAATTATTACCTTATTTAATTTTAAATTTCTTTGTGTTATCCCAATTTATTATCATCATGGTTTGGCAATGTGAATGAAGATTAAGGAGAAAGTGGTACCTGTTGACTACTGGCGAATTTGTGGTTGATAAGGCCAATGTTGAAAAGGCAGGTATATCTGCATTGGCTACAGCTAAAAGTCTGGTCAGGGTTTGATGACATAGTGTTGTAGTTCTTCCTCCTGCACCTTTTGCCTTTCAGGGTGGCTCTGCAGCTGCTTTTGAAGGAGACATAGCTGACGGTTCTTAGCTAGAGTGAACCATCAGTGATGGTCAGTTTATATATATATATATATATATATATATATATATAATTGATTTATTCTACACAGTGCAAAATGTAATGTTGGGATAAAAAGTAACCAAAAAATTTTAAAAAGTGAAAAGAAAAACTAAACTGATAAAAAAGTAACAATATAGAAATATAAAAAGAAGAAAAACTAGTAAAAAATGAATAATGGAAACACTTTTTATTCATTATTATTTTTTTGATAAAGTATTATCTACTATTAATAATTTTGACTTGTATTTTATTTAATCTCTTAAGTTGCTTTTTTTTTTATCACAACTCGTTTTGTTGATGTTTTTTCCGAACATGCTGTTGTAAAAATACAGACCCTCTCTCTGGTAACAAGACTGCACCATGCCACACAAGCGGGAGTACCCAGTCTTGACTGTCAGAAAATTTCTGTAACCATATTACTTCTAACATATAGTTGCCTAACTTCTCAGATTGCAATCCCCTTGATTATTATTTGAGAAGTGTGGTTGACTGAGAGACCAGAATAACTTTGTATACACCAAAAATGAACTGAAGGCAGGGATAACAACAACATTTACCAATTTATACATGGAGATCATAGGAAAAGGCTTGCTGGAGATTCTGAAGTTATCAGGAGGCTGTGGTTGAAGCCAGTGGCAATTTATTTGAATAAATTTAATTTATATTATTTCAAGATATTTTGATGTACATTTGGTAGATATATCTGATAAGGTGATCATGCAGTCAGCTGGGTCTGTAGAATACATTGATTGCACCTCTTTTCAACAAGTACCCTGGGTATGACATTAAACTATCTGATGGTAAGGCTTGAGTCTTGAAGCGGTTGGGAATGTGGAGTACTGCTTCATTGCCATTACTCCCAGGTCCACTCTCGCCTAGAGCAGTAGTACCTTGGTCAAGTCGAACTACTCTCATTTACTATACTTGAAACCATTTAACTATGTGCAAACAAATGATTAATATTAAATTAGATAGGAATATTAGGTGAATTGAAATATTAATGTTAAATAGTAATGCTTGAAACTATTTAACTGTGTGCAAACAAATAATCTCTAGCTCGTTTCAAGATAACGTACCGATAAATTATCTGCTTTCAAATCATGTATGTATATATGCATGTGTATAAATATCATTTTGCATTAAATAACCTATAAAGAGTGGTATGCCATGGAACACAACCAAACCAGATAAAGTGAGAATTCATTTTTGCATAATTTAGACAACATTTTACCCATTGCACCTTGTAACGACTTGAGTTGTTATAAAAAACAACTAAGATGAAATTAATGATGAAACTAGGAATTAAAATGCCTGAAATTTTATTTATTTAAAATTTTTTTGTTTTCACAGACTTCTATGAAGAGCGTGCTATTCTCCTCGGTCGACTTGGACGGCATGAGCAAGCATTGGCTATTTATGTCCACGTTTTGGAAGACCAACGTTTAGCAGAAGAGTATGTATTTCAATAAAGAAATTATTTTATATTTTAGCTGATTTTTAGTAGATTATTATTTTGGTTGAATACAGTAGATCATCTCCCTTGAGTTAGCCTTAAACAGGCTGAATCAAAGGAGATAATATCAAATTACGTTCCATTTCGATTTCTTTTTGATAATTGTAAAATTGGTAAATATTTTTTAAAGTAGAAAAAGAGAAATATTTACCTAAAAATTAAAGGCTGTAAATATATAAAAATTTCTCCAGGTGTTTTTAGCATCTAAATGATTTAGAAATTTCATAAATATTTATAAACTGACTTATTATTTCTACAATTTTATTACAAAGCACACTTTTCATACACAAATTGATTCATTCAATTTCTCACCATATTTCAGCATTTGTCCAGTGCTATATAATCGAGAAGTGTTGAAGTGCTATTTCAGTACAATGGTTAAAATATTTGGCACTTTAGACAAGTTGCTGTCCTGTTGATAGAAATTTAAAAAACAATTTTTTTGCTAATAATTTTTACTGCTTTCCATTTAGAAGAACTTCATCTACTTTGTTGAATTTGAAATTGATTGATTTTATATGGAATTAAACTGTTTACTGTATAAATAAGTAAGTAAAGTTGGCGACCTTAGTCAAGGGTGACCCAAAGACTCACTTTTCAATAGCTACTACACCGAGGTGTAGAGGAGGGCACTACTCCTTTCTCTGGTTTGCTCCACTTTACCCTTTATCCTAACCTTATAATGCTGAGTGCTAAGTAAGGTGGCATCAAGTGCCATTTTTTGAGTCTTTGGTATGACTCAACCTAGAATTGAACTCCGGTCTCTCTGGCCATTGGCGAACACTCTACTCATTAGGCCAATGAATTACCATCATCAACTTAAGGATAATCAAAAAGGACAGAAATGTACTCGTGTACATCTATTTTAGAATTGACAAAGTCAGAGACCATTTTGCTATTGTATTTATGTAGTTGACAAAAACCACTCCTCACTTAACACACCCAGAATGTGTGTGTGCGTGTGTTTATCTATCTATCTATCTATCTATATATATATATATATATATATAATGAATTGATATCTAAGTGTAGAGCTCTTTCTTCTGTGTCATTTACTTCCTGACTAATTTTATAATTTATTTTCCTATATTTGAATTGCTCCAATTTCTTAAAATATTTTATTTGTGTCACATGAACCAACATCACGTCTTGTAAAAAATACCTCACACCATAAAAATGGTTGACGAACACTTTTTCTGTCTGATTTACTTAATTACTTTACATAATTTGAATATTTTCAGTTTTAAAACTGCTCTGCCATAGTAGCATTGGGCACTTTTTTTTTCATGCAATTTTCTTTCATTTGTATTTCTTTTCTTATTATATTATATATAAAAGATTTACTAAAAAATTAGGGAATTTAAAAAAGATAGTGCTCAGTACTTTAATAAGGAAGAACTAGTTGAAAACCTAAAATGTTAAGAAATATTTTCCATATTAATTATTACCGATTGTAAGTTTCATACATTTGGATCAAACAATCATCAGATATAGATTTTTTAAAATTGTTTTTCAGCTTTTATATTCATTTGTTGGGTGGGGTAGCATGGCAGTAAAGGAAAGAGAAAGAAACATTTTTTTCCTTTCTAATCCGCCCCCTTCTCCCTTCCTTTTTCTTTTCTTCAACCATTTTTAATTTTTTTATTTTTATACCCTGTTTTTTTTTTTTTTAAATTCAGCAATTATGAATATTCATTCAAAAACAAAAGATTTTCCAATACCAAAATCAGTAAATATTGTTTTTGTAATTTTTTTACAGATATTGTATTAACCATTATGATGATAATAAAGAAGGAAGTAAAGATGTAAGTACAACTCTGCTGGTTTTCATTTCATATAATAATAGTTTATGGCTCAGAGAATATACTTAAACTCAAGTAAATGTCATAATTGTAAAGATTGAGGATCCTGATTAACTATTTCCACCCCTGTTCTGGAATTGTCCGGAAAAACAATTTCAAACTGAAATCAAAATGCTTTTTTTTTTTTTTTTACTTTGTTATCATGAGTTGTTAGTAGCATAATAAAAACACCATATCAATATTTAGGAAATAATATCTTTTTTAGTCTTTTTAATCTTGAAATTGTAATAAAAAAAGAAGAAATAAAGTTCACTTCTTTTAAGTCTATTTATCTACAAATCTTCTGTGATTGTTTTTATCAACTTTTGAGCTGAGCTTACAGCTACTGATTGCTATCTTTCTTTTGATTTTTTTTTTTTTCACAAGTCTTAATATAATAAGTAAAATGGTTTGAAATAGGTCCCTCCCTCTCTTTTATGTAAGGATTCAAATAAAGTTCGCTTTCTTTATTTGTCTACAGATCTTCTGAGATTGTCTTTAACTGGTTATGAGTTGAGCTGAACTTAGAGATATTGATTGCTAACTTTCTTTGGAATGTTTTTTTTCTTTTTAAAATCTTAATACAAGAAAAATGGTTTGAATTAGATCTCTCCCTCTCTTTAGTGAAAGGATTCAAATTGGATTATTATTGGTATAAAAATTTAGTTGAAAAAAAGTGAAGAAGTTTACAATATTTTCCCTAGTTCATTAATGTGATGATTTTATTATCATGCCAAGTTTAGTTTTTTTGCATCTTTCTGCTAAAAAAAAGTTTAAGTGCCACAAACTTTTTAGCAGTTTCATTTAGCTCTGAAATTTAGGCCATTACTTGTTACTCTTCTGGTAACTAACTGATTGACTCTTTTCAAAAATCTTCAACTCATATGTTTGACCATCTCATGCACTTACTGTGAGACTTCTTGTGATTGACTTTTTATTATCGATCAAACAACTGAGCACTAAAGTCACTGGCAGTGGAAGAGGCATCTATATTACACTAAGGAGCCATTTTTTTCTGCCCTCAGCTATTGGTGAATAATTAGGTAAACTGGACTCTTTAACCTTGTTGGTAGACAAGTTCAGGCAAAGGAAAATCTTAGGGGTATAAAAACCTACGAGCTATGGAAATTGCAGTATTCTTTCTGATGAGATGTGGCTATGACCTGTACGGTCATAGCCACATCCAGAAAGATGTCTGCAGGATCAGCTGCTGTGTCTGTCCAATTGTGAATATGCTTGTTTTGTAGCATTCCTCAAAGTTTAACTTAAAACCCTATTGGCAAGGTTTAGATTATATGGGCTGTATCTCCTACAGAAGACTAAGACACCCCGTCCCCAGTTCCCATCAAAATTGGGTGTCCTGGGTATGACACTAAACTGCATTCGATAATGACACTCCAGTTCTGGAGCTCTGGGGAGCATGGAATCATTCTTTTGTTGTCATTATTCATAGGTTCACTCTGACCTGGAGTGGTAGTATCTGTTCAAGTCCTATCTATGGGTCAAATAGATCTGTTTGAAAAGGATTAGTATTTAATAAGAATACATGAAACCATATAACTGTGTGCAGGCAAATTATTATTAAACAGAATTATTAGTGTTTGGAAGACTTGAAACCCACAGATTATTATTAGTTTCTTGTAATCATATAATTGGTGCTAGATAAGAATACTTGAAACCATATAATTATGTATAAATTATTTATAATTAGAATATTTACTTGAAGCTATTATTGATTACTACGATTATTATTAATTACTTAAAATCATATAATTGCTTGCAAATTATTGGTGTTAGATAAGAATACTTGAAACCATATAACTATGTGCAAACAAATGGTAATATTTAATTTAGACCATATAATTGTGTATGAATTAGTAGTATTAGATAAGAAATGCTGTCAGCTGGGCAGGTTGGGTACAGTAGAATATGTCGATTGCATTTTTAAGAGGGGTAATACTCCCTCCAGTGAGTGACCTGAATATGATACTTAACAATCTGATGCTGAGGGTCAAGTTCTGGAGCTCTGGGAAATACTCTGACCTGGAGTGGTAGCACTTGATGGGTCCCATAGAACTGTTTGACATTTAAACTCTTTACAAACAAATGGCTTATTTTAAATTGAATTGTTATTGATACATAGCAATACTTGGGACCATTTAACTGTGTGCAAATGAATGATTAATGTTGAACAGAATCATTAGTATTAAATAGCAATACTTGTAACTACTTCACTGTGTGCAAACAAAGGAATAATATTGAATAGAATTATTAGTGTTAGATAGGAATAATTAAAACTATTTAACTGTATAGAAACAATAGCAATACTAGTGTGCAAACAAATTAATTCCAACTCATTTAAAAATGAAATTACCTACAAACTATTTCCTTTACAAAACATATATGTATATCTATTTAAATGTGTGCAAACAAATGATTAATAGTAAACAGAATTATTTGTGTTAGGAATACTTGAAACCATTTAACTGTGTGCAAAAAAAGATGAGCTCAGACTCATTTGAAAATGTTGTCAACAAAATGTTGATTGTGATATGCCATAAAACCCAACCAAACCAAATCATATGATTTGGTTTGGTTGGGTTTTATGGCATATTAATCCTTGCAGGTTATTTAATGCCAAATCCTGTTTACATATATGTATCAAATATATATGATTTGTAAACTCATTTTGTTGATAACATTTTCAAATGAGCCTGAGCTTATTTTTTTTCCCATGCAGTTAAATGGTTTCAAGTATTTCTAAGGTCTCTCAGATTTTTCATGAAAAGTAATGATTTATTTTCAAAGATTAGTTAGAAACCTATCATTGAAAGTATTGCCTATTGGTAGCCCCTACTTTTTCCTATTTTTCTAGTAGCATTTGAATTCCATGTGGGAAAAACGTCTTTTGAGAGTAACCACAAGTCGACTCATTTTTCGCCCTGTCAGCTGGGGCTGTAGAATACGCTGACTGCACCTCTGCAGAGGGGTAAAACCCCCCCAACGAGGCTACCTGTTGGCCGTGGGTGGCGACCCGTGATGCTTAAGGACGGGATCCTGGTGGTTGAGCAGTACTTGGCCTGAAAATCGAGTGGTCAAGTCTCTTGCAACACACCACTTTGGCCCTTACTGGGCTAGACGGGCGGTCGGAGAGGCCCGATCCGATCAATCGGCTGGTCATGACAGTACTCTCTTAGATTTTTTTTTTTTTTTTTTTTTTTTTTTTTTTAAAAATCTAAATGAGGACGATGGCTGTAGGGTCAATCATGCTGTGGAAAGACTCGTAGTCCTTTCTGTCCCTGGGGAAGTAGTTATCTTGGGAACGAAAACCCAGGGACAAAAAATTAATTCGTCTATCACCAGCATGAGTATACTGAACATGTAGCCCTGGTGTTGCTAGGCGAATGGGTTTCCCCCTAGGCACATCCCCATATGGGGCTCCGAGGTGGGTGGGGAGCATGTTCAGTGAAACTCATCCAACACTTTTATGGCTTCTATTAAAACAAAAACCCAAGCAAAAAGACCCCATATTGAATGTGATTCAGACAATGATGAGCCATATCCAAGGTTCATCATTCTAGAATCAAAAGAAAAACTACCGCTAACAAAAATATCCCCCTTCATCATAGAAAAATGTATTTCAGCTCTAATATCACCCAAAACCGTAAAAAACTTGAAAAATGGAACCATCCTTATAGAGGTGACAGGAAAAAAACAAGCTGAAATGATATTAAAGCAAAAAAAAATCCACAACATAGATATAAAAGCTTACCCCCATGAGAGATTAAACACCTCTAAAGGGGTGATAAGAAATGGAGAGCTATCATTATGCTCAATAATGGAAATTAAAAATGAACTAAAAAAACAAAATGTAATAGACGTCAAAAGAATAACAATCAAAAAACAAAATGAAATAATTGAAACCAATACCTACATTCTAACCTTTAATAACCCAAAACCCCCTTTAGAAATAAAAATAGGCTATACAGTGGTTAAAGTTGAGACATATATCCCAAATCCCAGAAGATGTCATAACTGCCAGAAATATGGACACTTGAAGCAGCACTGCACAAGAAAACAAGTGTGTGTCAAATGTGGAGAGCAGGAACCAAACCACATAGAGGAATCCTGCAAAAACAGCCTAAACTGTAACAATTGCAAAGGGAATCATAGAGCAGACTCAAAGTACTGCAAAATCTGGGAAAGGGAAAAGGAAATTATCAAAATGAAAATCACCAAAAACATTACCTTCCCTGAAGCAAGAAGACTCATAGAAAATCCCTTTAACAAATTAACTTTCTCTCAGGTAACCAGGACTCCCTCAAACCAAGTAGAAAACGAAGCAAAAACACAAATAAAAACAACAAAAATAGAAGAAGAATTAACAAATTTAATAAACGACCTACATGAACTAATCAAAACCCTTAAAACCATTATACCCAATGTACAACTAACTCCAACTGACAAATCAAAAAACATCCCTTCAACCCCTAGCCAAAAAAATGAAATGCTAACAATCAAAAACAGAAACCGATCAACCTCAAGAACCAGAGAAAAAGAAGAAAAACAAAAACCTACTCAACACACCCCTTCAAAAACCAAAAATAAATCCAGAAACATAGAAAGTATGGAAACCGAAATGGACTCGACACCTAAAATCGAAAATACAAAAATTAAATAGTACACCCTAAACCCAAGACACACACTGCATAAATAGTCATGGCCAAATACCAAAATACCCACAAGATAATCCAATGGAACTGTCGTGGCTACAAGGCAAATTACAACGAACTCCAGCTGTTAATAACTGAACAAAATCCTACCATTATATGTCTCCAAGAAACATTCAAAAAAAGCAATGATAAAACAAACATGAAAAATTATGAGCAATATGACTATATACATGACACGGGACTAAGAGCTTCGGGTGGTGTATCAATCCTAATAAGGAAAAACATTCCCCAAAGCAAAATCAACATCAGCACCCCCCTACAAGCAGTAGCAATTTCAGCAACTTTACACAAAACCACCGCCATCTGCTCTATATACATTCCACCTCAAGACCCTATAAACGAAGAACAGCTAAATAACTTAATAAATCAACTCCCTAAGCCATATATATTAATGGGAGATTTCAATAGCCACAACATTTTATGGGGAAGCAGGACAACGAACAAAAGAGGTCAGACCCTTGAAAAAATCATTAATAACAACAACCTATGCCTCCACAATCGGAAAGCTCAAACCCACCTAAGCTCATCCTCAGGTACATTCTCTGCTATAGATCTAACACTCAGCGATCCAGCCACCTTTATAGAATATAACTGGAGGGTACATGAAGATTCCTGCGGCAGTGACCACTTTCCAATCATAATAGAAAACACTAAAACAGGAAAATCAGACCCACAAACAGTCTCAAAAACCCCACGATGGAACTTCAAAAAAGCAAACTGGCAAGCCTACAAAAAACTATGCCTTGACACCCTAATCCCAGAAACAAATACAAACCAAGAAGAACCTATAATACATTTCACAAATACCCTAATTAATATAGCAAACAAAACCATACCTAAAACTACAACATCCCCAAAACATAACAATCCCTGGTTTACAGAGGAGTGCAAAACTACGATCAGAGAACGCCAAAGAATCCTCAGGAAATTTAAAACCAACCCTTCATCAGAAAATCTAGACAAATATAGACAACAAAGAGCTAAAACTAGACGCACAATTAAAGAAGCTAAAAGGTCCTCCTGGAGAAACTTCACTGCAAAAATAAACTCAAGTACTAATCCCAAAACAATTTGGAACTTTGTAAAGAAAATATCAAATAAAACTGTCCACACTCCTATAAATCATCTCTCCCAAGGAAGCACAAAAGCATTGAATGAAAAACAAATAGCTAATCTGATGGCAGAAAACTTTGCCCAAGCATCATCTACCAAAAAATATTCCAACAAATTTAACTCCATCAGAATCAAAGAAGAAAAGAACAAAATAAAGTTCACCTCTGACAATACTAAATGCTACAACCAACTTTTCACCCTAGATGAACTCCAAAATTCATTATCCAAATCCAACAACTCAGCTGCTGGTCCAGATGAAATCCACTACACATTTCTTAAAGAATTACCCTCAATTTCCCAGAAATATCTCCTAAACATATATAACAATATCTGGATCTCAGGCAATATCCCTACTTTATGGAAGCAAGCTACAATCATCCCCATCCTCAAAAAACAAAAAGACCCAACAAATCCCACTAGCTATAGGCCCATAGCCCTAACTAGTTGTGCATGCAAAACTTTAGAAAGGATGATAAACCAAAGACTAATATGGTTTCTTGAATCAAATAAACTGCTCTCAAACCTACAAGCAGGCTTCAGAACAAAAAGAAGCACAATGGACCAGGTGGTTCATATAGAAACCCTAATCAGAGAAACATGCATAAAAAAGGAACACCTGGTGGCAGTCTTTTTTGACCTTGAAAAGGCCTATGACACAACGTGGCCATACGGAATTCTCAAAGACCTTAAAAACTTTGGGTTACAAGGTAGACTTCCCATCTTCATCCAAAACTTTCTTGAAGACCGATCTTTCAGGACACTGATTGGCAGCACATACTCTGATTCGAAGCCACAAGAGGTGGGAGTTCCTCAGGGCAGTATTTTATCAGTATCCCTATTTATAATAAAAATAAACAGTATAACATCCTGCCTCCCTCCAGAAATCAAAGGGTCATTATATGTAGATGACTTCCTCATCTGCTATAATTCAAAAAACATGACAACCATAGAAAGGAAAGTACAACAATGCATAAATAAAATCGAAAAATGGACCACAGAAAATGGATTTACAATTTCAAATAGTAAAACAAAATGTGTACACTTCTGTCAAATCCACAAGATGCACAACCACCCTAAACTTACATTAAATAACACTGAAATACCCATAACAGATGAACATAAATTCCTTGGCATTATCTTTGACTCTAAATTATCCTTTATCCCACATATAAAAAAGCTAAGAATAAAATGCAATCAAGCCATGCAACTATTGAGAGCCATAGCCCACACAGACTGGGGTGCTGATAGAAAGACACTTATCAAGCTATATAGATCTCTAATAAGATCAAAACTTGACTATGGCTGCTTCATATACGGAGCAGCCAGAAAATCCTACTTACAACGACTGGAAACAATACACCACCAAGGACTTCGCCTTACTTTAGGAGCCTTTAATACTTCCCCAAAGGAAAGTCTATACATAGAAGCAAACGAACCCCCTCTCTATTTAAGAAGACAAAAATTAGCACTACAGTACTACATCAAACTCATCTCCTGTCCACAAAATCCTGCTTATGACTATACCGCCAAAACAAAATATGAAAACCTGTATCAAAATAACCCCCAAAAAATCAGACCTTTTAGCTTAAGAATAAGTGACCTCCTCAACGAAATCAAAATCAACACTAAAATAGTACACCATACCATACTCTCCAAAACGGCACCATGGACCATAAGGCAACCAACTATAAACTTAGAACTGGCTAAGTTACCCAAAATAAAAACACACCCCATCACTTATCAAGAGAAACTCATAAAAATACAAAATAAGTTCCCAGATCACTATCACATCTATACAGACGGATCCAAACAAGGAAAAAAAGTAGGCTGTGCTGCTATTTCTCAAAAAAAAGAAACCCTAAAACGCCTACCTAATGAAGCTTCAATTTACAGTGCAGAAACCACAGCCATTGATCTAGCTATGAATATCATAGCAGATCATAAAGCTTCCAAATTTATCATATACACAGACTCCAAATCAGTCCTGCTAGCACTACAGAACAGAGATACATCATCCCCCTTGATTACAAAGCTCTTAAACAAACTAAACTCCCTCTCTAAAAATAATAGCATCATATTCACCTGGATACCAAGTCACATTGGCATCCAAGGAAATGAAAAAGCAGACAAAGCTGCAAAAAAAGCTCTTCAAATTGATATGTGCAAATCAAAAATCCCATATACAGATCTAAAACCAACCATAAAGAAATTTATATCAGACAAATGGCAGAAATCATGGGACAATCAGACCCAAAACAAACTCCATGAAATACAAGAAGCTATCGGAGAGTGGCCAACAGGCTACAGAAGTAACAGAAGAGAAGAAGTAATACTTGCCAGATTGCGTATTGGGCACACCCACATTACTCATTCACACCTGTTAAAAGGGGAGGATGCCCCAGTGTGCCCATCATGCAAAGTACAACTCACAACCAAACATATCCTTCTAAATTGTAACAACCTTAAACATATCCGCACTAAATACTATCAAGCAAGAAACCTGAGGGACATCTTTAAGAATACAAACCCTGAAAACATTTTTGATTTTCTAAAAAAAAGCAACTTTTTCAGTAAGATATAACCAAACATCTCTATAGAACTGCTATTTTAATGACTGAAATTAAAAATAACCTTTTTGGCATTAAATGACCCACAGGGGTTGATATGCCGTTAAACAAAACTCAAACTCGACTCATTTTTTTGCATCTTCATAAGGATGAAAGTGTTGCTCAGCCAGGTCATGTGCCATTAATCAGAACAAGTGATAGCTGGATGGGACCATGTCTGGTGAATACAGTAGGTCTAGTAGAACTTCCCATTTAAGCATTTCCAAGTAGGTTTTCATCTGTTTTGCAACATGTAGCCTAGCATTGTCATGTTGCAAAATCACTTTGTCATGTCTTTACTCCTATAGTGGTCATTTTTTTTTCCAATGCTCAGCTCAGCTCAAACGTGTTAGTTGTACTTGATAGCGATCTCCCATGATGGTTTTGGTCGGTTTGAGCAGCTCATGATAAACTACACCCAGCTGATCCCACCAAATGCAGAGCAGAAGCTTCAAACCATGGCTTTGCTGCCAATGTTGATGTATGGCCAGACTTACCCCACAATCTTCTCTGCTTAGGGTTATCGTAGTTGGTCGGTTGGTTTTTATGGCATATCAACCTTTGTAGGTTATTTAATGCTAAATCCTTTTTTATGCAAATAGTTCTATTTCAAACAATTCAGTTTAGCATGAGTACACAGTTTAATCGTCAAATAAATTTCTATTTCAAGCTATTTGGTTTATTCAAACAGTTCTAATTCAGTTTAGTATAAGTATAGATTTTGTTTACGCACAGTTAAATGTCAAAAACAGTTCCATTTCAAACAATTCAGTTTAACATTAGTATGCAGTTCTATTTAACCCATAGGTAGGGCTCTATCAGGTGCTACCATTACAGGCCAGAGTGGACCTGGGAGCAATGGCAATGAAGGGATGCTCTGCATTCCCCAAATCTCCAACATCACTGGAACCTCACCATTAGATTGTTTAGTGTCATATCCTGGACTCTCATTGGGGAGGGGGGTTTATGCCTCTGGAGAGGTGTAGTCGTTGTATTCTACAGCTCCAGCTGACTGGTGAAGGTTATCGTAGTGTATCCACTTTCCTTTTTTGCTGTTAAAGCAGTTGTTCACACATGACAAGACGCAGTTCAACATCTCTGGGCTTCCACTCTGACTGAAGTGATAATACCAGTTTGGGTTCCATCTATTTGTTAAATAGATTCGTTTAAACTTGCTTAGTATTAGAAAGGAATATTTGATACCATATAATTGTACAAATTGTTTGTATTAAGAATGATTACTTTAAGTTGTTTACTGATTATTATCAATTACTTGAAACCATATAACTGTGTGCAAACAATTGATTGTTATTAAATAGAAATAATTACTTGAAACCATATAACTGTGTACAAACAATTGATTGTTATTAAATAGAAATAATTACTTGAAACCATATAACTGTGTACAAACAATTGATTGTTATTAAATAGAAATAATTACTTGAAACCATATAACTGTGTACAAACCACTGATTATTATTAAATAGAAATAATTACTTGAAACCATATAACTGTGTGCAAACAATTGATTGTTATTAGATAGAAATAATTACTTGAAACCATATAACTGTGTGCAAACAATGGATTGTTATTAAATAGAAATAATTACTTGAAACCATATATAAATATATAAATTATTGGTATTAGAGAAGAATACTTGGAACTCTGCAACTGTATGTAAGTTGTTTGTTGGATAGAAATATTTGATAACTGTATTCAAAAAACTCTTTAGAAACAGTGACACAAAAACTGTAAATATGAATGTACAATGAACATGATTTCTTAACTTCTAGTTATAAAATAACCCTAGATAGGTTGAGATAGTATTAAAATCAATCAATTTATCAAAAACTTAACTTATCTGTGGCACAAAGCAGGAAATATGGAGCACTCAGTAGAAAAAGAATTCACTGCTAGCCTAGCTTGTTAACAATTATATCACAGGAGGTGCTACTCTTTCAAGTAATTGCCCAGTCGGCTGGGGCTGTAGAATACATTGACTACACCTCTGTAGAGGGGGTAGGACCCCCCTCCAAGTGTCCTGGATATGACACTAAACAATCTGATGGTGAGGTTCCAGTGATGCTGGAGCTTTAGAAAATAATGAGCACCTCTTCATTACCATCACTCCCTAGTCCACTCTGACCTGGAGTGGTAGCAACTGATAGTGTACTATCTATGGGTTAAATAGGACTAAACTGCATACTTATGCTAAACAGAATTGTTTGAATTAACTAAATAGCTTGAAATAAAAATGTTTTTGACAATTAAACTGTGTACTCATGGTAAACTGAATTGTTTGAAATAAAACTGATTATTTGTATAAAAGTGGATTTGGCATTAAATAACCTACAAAAGTCGATATGCCATAAGACCCAAGCAATCAATCTTTTAAGTAATGTAACTCTATTATTTTTCATTGTGTTCCTTAAATTGGCTTCCCATAATTTTCTGGGACAGTCCAGACTGAACTGAGACTAATGGCAAACCTATTAAATTGTAAAATGTAACCTAACATTGATATATCAAATCACTTTATTAAAAAAACTATTGATAAAAAAAGATATGTATATTTATTTATTTGAGGAACCAAATTTAAAATCAATTAAAAAAGCAAAAGAATTCATCGAAATTTGATATTCTAGGCAAATATTTAAAATTATATCAAAGTTCAACACAGTTTTGATGTATGTCAACAAATGAAAATGAATTCATTAAAAAAAATATTTTTACATCAAGTCAGGGTTCTTATGTTGATTTTAATATTTCCTGTTTTTTTTTAAAAAAAATTTTTGTCTTCTTGGAGTCCATGCCTTTTCCTTAAAAACCAGGACATTCCTGAACAATTCAAAGACAACCAGTTTTCTTATTTCTGAACTGGACAGGCTAACTTCATCCAAGGACTGTCCCAAGAAAACCTAAACAAATAATAGTAAATCTACTCTTAAATGTAAATTTTAAATTGAAAGAAATAGTTTTGCTATTATTACAAACAGCTTAGATCCAAATCTTGAATAATTTCAGTATGGCACGAAACGGCATCTGGTGATGAGACTCCAAATCTAGAATTCAGGGGTGTGTTGAGTTAACCATTTGTTGCCATTACTCTGACCTGGATTGGTAGTACCCTTTAGGGTCCCATAGATATGTTTGAAAATGATTAGTATTGGATAAGAATACTTGATATCATATAATTGTATGCAAACAAATGATTATTACTACTAAATAGAAATATTTATTTGATACCTTATAATTGTATATGAATTATTAGTATTAGATAGAAATTATTGAAAATTATTATTTTTGATAGGAAAACTTGAAACTATATAACTGTGTGCAAATTATTAGTATTAGATCGGAGTACTTAAAACTATATAACTGTGTGCAAATTATTAGTATTAGATCGGAGTACTTGAAACTATATAACTGTGTGCAAATTATTAGTATTAGATCGGAGTACTTGAAACTATATAACTGTGTGCAAATTATTAGTATTAGAATACTTGAAAGCATATAAATGAGTGGAAATTATTAGTATTAAATAGGAATATTTGAAATGATATAACTGTGTGCAAATTATTAGTATTAGATAGGAATACTTGAAACTATATAACTGTGTAACCCGCCATTGGCCTAATGAGTAGAGTGTTTGCCAATGGACCAGGAGACTGGGATTCAATGCCAGGTCAATTCATACCAAAGACTCAAAAAATGTTACTTGATACCGCCTTGCTTAACACTCGGCACCATAAGGTAAGGATCAAGGGTAAAATGGAGCAGTCCAGGGAATGGAGTAGCGCTCTCCCCTACACCTCAGTGTAGTAGCTATTGAAAAGAGAGCCTTCAGGTTACCCTCGACTAAGGTTGCCAACTTTTTTTATATAACTATGTGAAAATAATTAGAATTAGATAGGAATACTTGAAACTATATAACTATGTGGAAATTATTAGTATTAGATAGGAATACTTGAAACTATATAACTGTGTCCAAATTATTAGTCTCGTCCAGGATTTGAACTTGTGTCACCGTGTTCATTTCCTGCGACAATAACCATTACACCATGCGCACCGCCATATTGTATTATTAATATTATTATTATTTGTTTGTTATGAATCTTTGTACTGAAATATACAATATTAATACATGATTGATTGTTTGGTTTTATGGCATATTAACCCTTTTTCAGGTTATTTAATGCCAACTTCAGTTGATTTGGTCATCAGTTTTGTTGTTCTAAGTTGTTTAATATTAGTTTTACTGTTTGCATCATGTATATATACATAAATGAAATGTTGAAGATTTAAATTCTTTTATATAGACCTACAGCTCTTAAAAATGTTAGTATTTTGTCTACTTTAACATATTCAAATAGTTCTTTCATGTTGTTTACCATGTAAATATATTGCCTTTTTAGTGTAAAGTCAATATCAATAGGTGTTTTACTGAATATAGAGCATGACATCCCACACCCCATGGTGGTTGTTCTGGTTTGAGTAGATATGAGTGGGTGATGTCTGTGTGTCCAATATGTAGATGGGATAGAATAATCTCTTCCCTGCAGGACTTTCTGTATCCCTCATTCCATTTTCCTATTCAGCTTTTATAGACTGGAGTTTGTTAATACAGGTCAAATTCTGTTAAGTAATTCATCTGAGAATTCAAAAAAATGACCTTAATTTTTTTTTTTTTTACCATTATTTCTGAAATCATCCAATTCAGTTTTAGAATTTTTGCATTATTGGAGTTTTTGAC
This sequence comes from Sepioteuthis lessoniana, assembly GCA_963585895.1. Taxonomy (NCBI): domain Eukaryota; kingdom Metazoa; phylum Mollusca; class Cephalopoda; order Myopsida; family Loliginidae; genus Sepioteuthis; species Sepioteuthis lessoniana. The sequence continues at coordinate 17,359,591 of OY757940.1, read as the reverse complement.
CTGATTAGGCAATTTGTTCCAAAAATATATTCCTCTGTTTGTAAAAAAAATCCTATTGGTTGATAGATTTAGTTTTTGAAATCTGCCTTGACAGTATATTTTCAGTTCAAAGATAAATATTAAAAGAAATGTCTACCATAATTAGAAATTCCATTAATTATTTCAAAAGTTTCAATGAGATCTCCTTTCATTTTTCTTTCTAGTTAATCCTAATTTCTCTAATCTCTCCTTACAACTAATCTTTTACTCTTTTTATCAATTTTGTTATTCTTCTGAGTTGGGTGAGGTTTTGGGGTGGGTCATATGTTTATATATTTTACACGTCAGCAAATTTTAAAAAAAATCTGATAAATGATAAATTTTAAATGAGATTTTTTTTTTTGACTTTGAAGACTCTTTTATCTTTTATTTTCTCATTTATTTGCATAAATGTGGAAAAATGAATTGCCTTGTAATGGTATCTTGTCATTAAAAAACAAATGATGACTTATTTTCAAAGGATAAAGCTTAGTAAAGAAATTTCCAAGATTTTTTTTTCACCAAAAATTAGAAATCACTGACTTGGGGTAAAACTATTTCTAAAAAAAATAATTATCTCATATATCCACAGCAGTGGTGAGAATGAATAATACAGTTCAAAAGTAATTAGTTACTTGAAATCATAGAACTGCTTAAAAAAATTTGAATAGTCAGTTATTTTGTTTCTTTAAAAAAAAAAGGGGAAGTTGTTTCTTTTCATAATTAAAAGAATTATTTTAACTTGTGTAGTGTGTCTAAAAGAAAGAATTGAACTTAAAATAAAAAAGCAAAAAAAAGAAAAGCAAGAAAAACCCAACTTAAGGCAACTTCAAAATAGTCACCTTCCACTGTTTGCAGTATTTTTTTTCAATTTTAGTGTTCTGTATTTTTTAAATATGTATGCTTATTCTATCTTATATGAATTTTTGACAATGCATAAAACAACTCTTATCAGCATCCCTTTTGTTCTCAGAGCTAAAATCCATTCTTAAATATCCTATGGTTAACCATATCTTGTTAATTTCAAATGATAGAAATGATAAAAGAAATTTTTGTACAAAACCTGCATACTCTTCTTTTAAACAGTTTTTAAGAATATATTCCGCAACGGAAAAAAAAAAAAAAAATACTAGGAAGAGGATGTCAATAGGGTAGGGAACTATTTTCAAGGCAAAATGCCATATTAGGTTGTGGGTGAAGCAATACATTTGTTTTAGGAAAGGTTTGGCTTTTAAATTCTAATTCTAGTAAATCTCATTTGCAATGAATTTTTATAATAAAAATCATTCTCAATTCATTTTAATTTAAAAAAAAAAATAGTAAAAATCATTTCCAATGTATTTTGTTAGTAAAAATAGTCCTGTTAAAAATAAATGGAAAAAAAGGCAAATCAAACAATTGAAGTTTTTGGAGGTAAACAATGTCTTTCAAATCCTTATTTTTGAAATATTTGGTCTTCAGTTTTAAGTGCTTCTTGATATCAATAGAAAATTATTCCTATCCCAGATTTTGTTGATTTGAAACGGTTTAAGAAGTCAAGGCCACCCAAGCGCTTGCAAAATGGAGCTTCCAGTTTAATATAATTAAATTTGACTTATATTAAAAGGATACTTTTTAAAACCTTTTGATTGCATCAAATCACGGAGTATAACAAAACATTTATAGATTTGTTTCTAATACTGCAAAACTTCTTTATTTTTACAATGGATGTTTATTGTTTTTGGTCTTGTTTGATATTTTAAAGATTTTTTTTTAATAAGTATCTGATTAGCTCAGTTGATTTTAATCTTCATAAAAATTAAAATATTTAGTAGTAACCATCTCCTAGAAATTGTATAAACTGTTTAATTTGATGTTTAAAATATAATTTTTAGTGTGTATTGTTTTTCATCTGACCCAAAAGTGAAAGACTTAGAGCCATGAAATATGTATATGATTCTACATATCATCTGCAAGTTAAACTTATCATTACTTTAGTTTTAGGTTAGATTTTCTGCAAGAAGCAATATCACTACATCTTGGTGATGAAAAGGGAGCCTTCGGGTCACCCTCAACTATGATGGCCAACTTTACTTTTTACTTATTTTTAGTAGATGACTATAACCTCATGGAATTTGTCTCTTTAAAAATAGTCATCTATGTTTCCATTTATGGAAGTCAGTTTGAAGGAGTCTGTGTAGGTTTTGGTGGACATTTTCTTCTCAACAACTTCTTGGGTGGGATTTCAGTTTCGGGAACAGAATGACCCCTGGAGCTAAATCTAGAGAGTGAAATAGCTTTGGAGCCTAGTCAGTGGGGGGTGTAACTTGCATCTCTGCAGAGGGGTAAAACCCCTGTCTCAGCAAGTGTCCTGGATACAGCACGATCTGATGGTGAGGCTCCAGTCCTGGAGCTTTAGAGAATGTGGAGTATCCTTCATTGTCATCATTCCCAGGTTCACTCTCACCTTGAGTGTTAGGGTCTCATCTATGGGTCAAATAGAACTAATGTTCTGAGTATGACACTAAACTGCATCTGATGGTGAGGCTCCTGTCCTGGACTTTGGGGAATGTAATGTACCCCTTTATTGTCTTTACACCCAGGTCCACTTTGACTTGGAGTGGTAGTACCTGTTAGGGTCCCATTTATAGGTTAAATAGAATTATGTGTTAAATAACAATACTAGAAACAATTTAACTGTGTGCAAACAATAGTTTTAAGTTAGTCAACTGTAGTCAAGGACGACCCGAGGCTCCCTTTTCAATAGCTATTACACTGAGGTGTGAGAGAGGGCACTACTCCTTTCCCTGGATTGTTCTGCTTACCCTTGATCCATACCTTATAATGCCAAGTGTTGAGATCAAGTACCATTTTTTGAGTCTCTCAGGTCATTGGTGAACACTCAAACCATTATACCAATGGGCTGGTAAACCATTTAACTGTGTACAAACAAACAAATGATTAATATTGAATAAAATCATTGGTGTTTGATAATAATACTCAAAACTATTAAACTGTATGTAAAGAAATGAACTCGAGCTTGTTTAAAAGTGTTACCTACAAACTATTCACCTACAAATATCTTCTTCTTTGTCCATCATTATCAATGAGGACCATCTGATCGACCTTATGATTGAAGAAGGCATCAGAGTGCACAGATGGCTAATGAGACCAATCTCTGTGTGGAAGAGTTTTGGGCTTCTAAATTTCCTGTGCACCTCAGTTACTGTTTTTCTTCTGGTTTCATTGACTTTCGCTCCACATTTGACAACTTCATGCCACTTCTCTCTGTCCTGCGCCAGATATTCCAGGCAATTAGGGGTCATACCGAAAGATTTCATAGAGACCTTCAGTGTATCTTTCAAGTGCTTTTTCTGGTCTCTTTGCAAGCGCTTGCTCTGAGACATTTCGCCATAGAACAGTTTTTTCAGGAAGCGGTGATCTTTCATGCAGACAACATGACCGGCCCAATGAAGCTGTGATTGCATCAAGTGGGTGTAGATGCTGGGAAGAAGAGCCCGAGTTAAAACTTTGGTGTTGGGGGATGTTTTTTTTGCTATGTGATGCCAAGAATCTTACTCAGACAGGTCGTGTGAAAGTGGTTTAGCTTCTTTATATGCTGTTAATAAGTTGTCCATGTTTCACAGCCATAAAAGGGGGTGCTAAGAATACCTTGATTTTGGTTGCCTCTGAGATGCCTCTCTGATTCCACACATTCCTGTTGAGTCGGCCAAAGGCTGCACTCACTTTTGCAAGTCTCGTGTTCACCTCTTCATTCATGTTGATACACTTAGAGAGGGTGCTGCTGAGGTAGGTGAACTTTTCTACCATCTTTAGTTGTTGTCCCTTGATAGTGGTGTTGGGCACAACATATGGTTTTCCAGGCGCTGGCCGGTGCATCACTTCTCTCTTTTTTGTGTTGATGATTAGGCCAAACTTGTCACAGGCCACTGAGAACTTGTCCACACTGTTTTGCGTGTTGGCTTTGGTAGTAGTGTTCAGTGCACAGTAGTTGGTGAATAGAAACTTGTTGACAATATCAATCTTCATCATGGACTTTGCTTGAAACTTTCTGAGGTTGAAGACAGAGCCGTCAGTGTGCTATTGAATGTTGATTCCATTATCCGAGTCACTAAATGCATCAAACAGCATTGCAGAAAACATGATACTGAAAAGGGTGGGGGGCCAGGACACATCCCTACTTAACCTCATTGTCTTGCACCCTTGCCTTGTATGTATGCCGTCATGAAATTGTCTGATGATGGGGATGAATTTTTCGGGGCAGCCATATTTTGCCATGATTCTCTAAAGGCCGTCTCTGCTGACCATGTCAAATGCCTCGGTCAGATCAACGTAAGTCGAGTAGACGTCAGTGTTCTGTTCCTGATACTTCTCTTGCAGCTGTGTTGCAGCAAACACCATGTCAATAGTCCCACGTTCCTTACGGAAGTTGCATTGACTCTCCGGTAAGATTCCAAGTTTGAAATGGTTGTTGAGGTGATTCAGAAGGACTCTGGCTAAGATCTTGCCCGAAATTGAAAGTAAAGAGATTCTGTGGTGATTATCACATGCCTTTTGGTTCCCTTTCCATTTGTAAATATGGATGATGGAGGCATCTTTGAAGTCCTGCGGTAGTTATTCTTTCATCCATATCAGCTGAATGAGGGTCAGAAGTTTACCCATCAGTGTTAATCCACCCTCCTTTCCACAGGAATTGAGTCAGATCTGGGTGCTTTACCGCTGGATAGTTGATGGATAGTGATCTGAACTTCTCCCAGGGTTGGAGCGACTTGTTCAATGGCCTTGTTGTTGATAGAAGATGCCCTGTTTAGTACAACATTGAAATGCTCAGCCCACCTCTCCAAGATCTTGTTCTTCTCTGATATGAGCTTGATTCCATCTGCACTTAGAAGTGGAGATGAGCTGGCACTGGTGGGACTGTAGACCTCCTTCAGACTGCCATAAAAGTTGTTCATGTCATTCAAATATAATATACATATATATATATATAAATTGGCATTAAATAGCCCACAATGGTTGATGTGCCATAAAACACAACCAAAACAAACCTAAAATGGCTGGAATATGGGAGTTGTTTGCTTTGTCAAAAATTCTCAATCTGTTAGTCATTTGTTGATGTAGTAGGTCATCCAAATTTGAGATTGTCTTTGGTGGATGTTCTTCATGATTTTGAACACTGGTACCACTTGAAATGTTGCATTTGAAAAAGAAGAATTTCAATATAAGAAATATTGCATAGTAGATTAAATAGAAAAATGTTTTTAATGGATTCCCATAAGTTAATTTAAGTCTTCTTTAGTTTGATGGATATAGCAGATTTTACAAACACCCTCCTTATAACATTGTTTAATTTGTAGAACATGAAATATAGGTATGTGTATAAATCTCTGTAGACACAGTATTGCTTGGTGGCTGTTCGTTTCAATGCCTATGTAATCATCAGACTAGAAGGTTCTCATGTGGTGGATATTCCTTTATATACTGTTGTGTAGAGCATGATGGGAAGGGTAATTTACTTTGTGAAGCATTCTGGTAAGAGTGGTCTAGTTTATACTCATTTCTGTTTACATATATATATATATTTTTTTTTTTTCCTTCCAATGTTGGTATTTACATGGTTATATTTTATCAATTTATTCACTCTATTATATTTGATTTATAATTTTCTTGTGTTTTTATTTATTATCATTACCACCATCACTATTATTTTATTATTCATTCGTTTTTTCATTTTGTTATTTAATTATATATATGTATATATTGAAGTATGTGTAGTTAGGTTGCAGTTGTTCATTTAAGCATGTTTCATTAAATAATGAAGACAAATTTTGTGTGTATAATTTATTTAAGATCCTTTCAAGTTTTCTGATAAGTGTCTTAGTTTCAGTTTGGATGATGATGATGGCCTATGAAGGGTCCGAAAGCGCTCAGGACAATTTTGGGAAATTAAGACACTTATCAGAAAACTTGAAAGGATAAAATAAATTATACAGACAAAATTTGTCTTCATTATTTAATGAAACATGCTTATATATATATATATATATATATATATATAACCTAAACTGTACATGCTAAAAAAGTTCATAAATGAAGTCAAATGTTGTTAATAAAAGTTTTGTTTTATAGGAAAATATCACTCAATTAAAGAATTAGGCTTACAGTGTATAGTAAAATAGTGTTTGGCATGATCTATCTCAGCTTACTCTTTGAAAGGGTTAAGATAACCTTTGGCCTGTAGGATACAGGGTAAATTTTTGAGATTTAATTCAGGATGAGACTAGCATGTTTGATGCCAGGAATTACAGTACTTTAAAAGTTACTTGACTGAAAGTTTTCAGTTTCCATAATACTTAAATTATACTTTTTGGTATTTAAGGTATGTCAAGCTTATTTTGTTTGTTATTCATTTATGTTAAGCTGAATATTAGCTTTGAGTAAGAGTTTTACTAGATGGGCAAGTCATAAGTGGTTGCTACTTGTGGTAAATGATATTTAAATAGAGGAAATGTGAACATAACACACTGTGGAAAATAAAAAAAAGTAATTTGTCTTAGAATGAGGTCATTTCATTGCTTTAATCAATGCGACTTTGAGAAAATATTATTTAGGTTAAATTTGTGCTAAAAAATGAAAGATTTTTTAATTCGTGGCTTTACCATTCTGTTGACAAGGCTTAAAATCTGCTGTCTTCATCCTTTGCTGAGAAGTAAGACCCCCTTCTTTCCCTCAAAAAAAAGGTGGGGTAACTTGGGTTTGATATTAGACTGGCTTCAGTTTTGGAGCTCTGTGGAGAGTAGAGTAATCCTTCATTCTCATTACTCCCAGGCCCACCTTGATCTATTTGAAAATGATAGGAATATTGGATAGGAATATTTGTATGCTAAACAAAGGATTATTATTAAATAGAATTCTGAATGGGATTATTTGAAACCATTTGACGGTAAATTATTTGTATTTATGTAATATACTAGCTTAGCTGGCGACAGAGTGCCCAGGATGAACTTAGCAAATTCAATGCGGTCGCAAGATAAGATCAACAAATTACCGGATAAAAAAACAAAAATGGAAGTATGTAAGTTCCGATAACCAGCCATAATCAGAAAATATGTGAGGTGAAGAGGATATCCATATTTCCGCATGGGACTTGAAAAGACAATATAAGGTCTGTAATTTTGGACTGAAGGCAGAGATCCGCTGGTCTCTCAAGCAAAGGGGGAGATCTGCTGGTCACTCAAGCAAACCTGTCAGCTCCCCCATGTGTGTTCTCTGGCCGTCGCTCTAATTTACACAAAGGGTCAAAGCTGCCACAGAAGAAAGATATGCGCGAACTCTCTCTGACTGTATTCCTACTTCACACAAACGTCGCCGTCAAAGAATAAGCATATAAATGATATTTTTATATATCTATGAGTCCTTCATTGTTTAGCGGTATGGTATGCAACATTTAGAAGAGTTACTTGAAGATGTAATCGGTTACTCAGGATTATTTTTATTATTTACTTCAAACCTCATATATGCTTGCTCATTGTTAGCATTAGATAGGAATACTTGAAACCATATAACTGTGCAAACAAATTATCATTAAATAGGAATAGTTACCTGAAACCCTACAATTATATATAAATTATTAATATTAGATAGGAATACTTGAAATCATATAATTGTGTGCAAACATTATTAAATAGGAATAGTTACCTAAAACCTTGCAATTGTATATAAATTATTAGTATTTGATAGGAATACTTGAAACCATATAACTGTGCTAACAGATTATTATCAAATAGAAATAGTTACTTGAAACCCTACAATTGTACATAAATTATTAGTATTAAATTGGAATACTTCATACCATGTGTGAGTGAACAAATGATTATTATTATAGACAAATTAAAGAAGAAAGTGTGATTTAAAAAAGGAAAATATTGCAATGAGACTCTGAAAATATAGTTATGATTATAATCAAACATTCATGATTGAATTAAATATTGCAATTAACCCATAAGGGGTTGATGTGCGATTAAACAAATGAACTAAAATTTCATTTTCAACCACTGTATAAGTTGGTGCTCTAAGTTTAACTTTTAAGGTACATGCCTTTTTCTTTTTTAAAAGGACAATAGTATTAAACTATTTGTTACTGGTTGGAGTTGTTAGACACTGCAAATACTATAAAAAAATTTGTGAAAATTCATTTACTAACAGAAATTGTTGCTATTATTATCATTATTATTATAATGTAGAGGCACCTTATGGTGTAATGGTTAACAAGCTACACAAGCAAAATGTTAATGGTTTGATTCTCAGTGGTTGCTCTGCGTTTCTTGCATTGTGCTACATTTAAACTTAGTTTAGCGACGGATTTTACTACAGAAAAAGCATTGAAAATCGAGAAGGGATTGTCAGGGGTCAGGAATTAATGTAAACATTATTGATAGAATAGGGCTATTTATAATATAAATATATCAATGATTTTATTATAGAAATGCATCGTCAGTGGTCAGGAATTAATGCATTTGGCATATAATGATTCAAGCTGCTGATAGTATTATCCACATCCTTCTACAGGGATGAGGCTAGCAGAAGGCATTTTATATATATATATGAGCTGATGGTTGAATTAAAATTGAACCTCTTACTTCACTATTTTATTTGGGATACATTAATGCTGTCAACTATCTAAAGTTAATTTGCAATATGAGATGTGATAGTCCACAAAATACAGACAGAAGTTATTAGCTAAGTGGTTATTATCATTGTTGTAAGGAGCTTGGATGGTAAATATTTTGGAGGTCTCCATTGAGGAATTTGGGGAAGGTATGGAATAATAGGCACTCCTTTTCTCTTAGGGGTGGGATTAAGTTGGGGTTTATTAATAACCAGTGTAAGTTCTGGTAAATAATGAATTGGAATTTAACTTTGACCCAAATAAAGACTTATCCTCAAAACAATGTTAGTACTAGGGTAGATTGATAAGAAATTAGAAATAAGAGTGGAGTTAGGTGGAATGGGAGAAGGGTCAGATAGGGAGTTTGCTAGAATGTTTTTCTCTCATATCCAATCCTGTTTTCTTGATGGGGGCTTAGAATATGCAATCTTCATGACTATCCCCCTACCAAAAAGGAAGGTATCCTGGATACTTAATTGGCATCTGTTGCTCTATTACTGGAGCGATGGGGAGTGTAGAGTACCTCTTTGTTGCCATTACTCTCTGACTAGTAGTGGTAGTATCTGTTTGGGTCCCATCTGTTTGTTGTGGGGGGTAAGAAAAAAACATGTAGCAGTTCCCAGAAGCCTCTGATAGAAAGCAAAAAGAGTGCATGCTTAAAGAAAGGTGCTTCTGAGCGCTAAAGAGAAATTCTCTCAGTTAAGCAATAACCCCTTCCAAGTGGATGGGCCAATTCCTCTCCTGTTGCTGGTGGGGAGAGAACATGTGTTCTGTTGAGTCACCACTTATTGACCTGCTGGCTCTCCCAGCAGCAGCAACCTTCACTGGACATACCAACTTGATAAACTTCCAATTTTTACTGCTGAAAACATACCTTACGGAATTCATCTACTGGACATAACTATAAACTTCAAACTTTTATCTCCAAAAATGACATACATTTCAGTGCCTTGTCTGGGAGATGCAACTGTTTCCACTGGTTTCATGAAGAATTTCCTTGCCTACAGAATAGTCATTAAACCCTGAAATAAAGTTTTTGAATTGAAAGTTATCTTTGTCTCTTTCCTTCCTGCCTTCTGTAATTCTCTTGCAGCCTTCTGCAGATAAAGATGCCAACAAGTTAAATGGGATATGAAGAACAACAAAAGAGTCAGATACTTAAACTCAAAATCACCTCAACAACAATGTAAAAAGTAAAGTTGGCCACCATAATCGAGGGTAACCAGAAGGTTCCTTTTTCTATAGCTACTACTAGGTGTAGGGTAGAGGGCTACTCCTTTCCCTGGATTGCTCCACTTTACCCTTGATACATACCTTATATCATTGAGTGTTAAGCAAGGAGGTATCAAGTACCATTTTTAAAGTCTTTGGTATGACTCAACCTGGGATTGAACCCAGGTCTCTTGGACCACTGGTGAACACTCTACCCACTGGGATAACAATGTAATGAAAATAAATAATCAAAACAAATCTTATCAGCCCCATAGAGTTAAATAGATCCGTTTGAAAATTATTACTATTGCAAAGGAATGCTTGAAGATAAATAACTGTGTACCATCAAATGATTAATATTATCATCAAATATAAATTGTTACTTAAACTATATGATCCTATTTACCCAACCCCTCCGCTCAGGCTGGATATGACACAAGGTCAATTTTTAAGTGGAGTTTAACAGGTTTGAATTCAGAGTTTTCCTTCTCCTAGACTAGTTGCCTCACCAAGACTGAAGAACCTAGTCAGTCCTACTATTTACCCAGCTGGAGGAAGAATAATTGGATTCATACCTTTCCCAAGGGTATTAGTGCTATGTGAAATGCAATCAGTCTCGTCCAGGATTTGAATTCATGTCACCGTGTCCATTTCCTACAACGATAACCATTACACCACAGGCACTTAAACTATATTATTGTGTACAAATTATTAGTATTAGACAGGAATACTTGAAATTATATAATGTGTATAAACAAATTAATATTGACAAATAAAAGTGTGATTTAAAAAAAAATGATTGCGACAGAAGGTTGAAAATGTTAGTCATGATTAGAATCATTTACAAATAAATAAAATATCTGCATTAAATAACCTATTAGGGGTTGATATGCTGTTAAATAAGTCAAATCTCATCTCTGTTTAACTCTATAATTATGTGTGTGTGTGCATTAGAATGTATATAAATTGATGTGTATACACTCATGAAATTTGTGTATGTATTTGATATATATATATTTTTTTCATCATACAACATGTGAAAGCACATGCGATACCCTAGCTTCATCAGCCGCCAACCAGGGTGATAACACAGTTTCGGTAGCTCAAGGCGGAGCTACCGAAACTGTGTTATAAAATTTGTGTATGTATTTGATATATATTAATAGATTTCAACTTTTATCTGAAAAAAAAAAGAATGAAATCTGATGAGAAAAAAATATTTTAAATAATATTGCAACACTTTAGTAACCAAAAATATAATTTACATTCATATTTTTGTTATAGAGTTTTAATACTGTATACTTTGGTCAAAAATAATACCTAATAATACCTTTGCTTTTATGTTTTATTAGAAATAATAAAATCTTGCTATCTTTGATATAAATTAATTAGTTGAGGGGTGTATTTATTTATTGTTGATACTGTTTTTCGTTATTAAACATATTTTCTCATAATTTAATCACTATTGACTTTTGAAATAACTTTCTGTAGCAGTTAGGAGTGTTCCTTTTGTGTGTGTATGTTTTTTTTTTCTTTTCATTTGTTTTAAGACTAAAAGATCAAGGCCAAACATCTGAAAATCTGAGTCAGATATTTGTGTGTGTGGGATATTCTCAATCTGTTGCTTGAAAAATGAGGTCTTACATTTTAAACAACTTCCCTGGATTTTGTCATTAACATATTAACTATTTTTAATTAAGCCCTTGTGTATTTGTTAACAAAGAATAAAAAAAAGACTTTGTTGTGTGTTAAATTGTTTCATTTCTATAATTAAAAAAAAGCGTTGATATAAATAATGAGTGGTAAAATTTTATGAAACATAAATGACGACAATTCTGTTGGTACTAAAAGATTAGTACAGTATGAAATCATCAAGTCACGCTAACAGCACAGATTTCCCTGACTCTCTCTCTCTCCAACCATCCCTATCATCTATCACTCCCAGTAGGTCTTCCAAACAACATCTAGTATTTGCATAGAACTGATTTGAATAAGTTCTTCCTAGTAGGCCAACACTGGCACGTCTATGTGTAGGGGTCCATCGAAGAACCCCACTTATGAGTTAGCCTTACTTTTCTAGTAGTGTCCCACGTCTTGCTCGTCTTACTTGGATGGTTTTTGAGATGGGAGGTAAGTGGCCATACAGCTGGTGTTTTGTGGAGTGTTGCTTCCAGGATTTGACTCAAACAATATGATATAAAAAAAATACTGATAGCTGGAGAATTTCCCATTTTTAAGGTAAGACATTTTCAATTTTTTGATTGATATCATAAATTAGAAATGACTGTCTTTCTTTAAAAATAAACATTTTATTTACCTGAATATATGTATTAAAAAAAAAAAGGCGACACTTATAGTGTAATGGTTATTATCATAGGAAATAAACTTGGTGAACTGAGTTCAAATCCTAAATGAGGCTGTTTGCCTTTCGCATAGTGCTAATATCTTTAGGAAATGTATTAGTCCAACTATTCCCTCCAACTGTGGGCAAATAGTAGGGCAGACTGGGCTTTTAAACCTTGGTATAGCAACTGGTTGTAGAAAAGGAAAACTCTGATTTCAAACCTGTTAAACTCTGCTGAAAAATTAACCTTGTGTCACATTTTGCTAGTGGTTGAGGGGTTAGCTAAATACATACATAAAAAAAAAATTATCTGGATTATTTCTTCAGCCTTGGTGAGGCAACTAGTCTAGGAGAAGGAAAACTCTGAATTCAAACCTGTTAAACTCCGCTTAAAAATTGACCATGTGTCATATCCAGCCCGAGTGGAGGGGGTTGGGTAAATAGGATCAGGATTATTTCCCTGAAGCAGTAAAGATGGAAAGTGTATGCTCATCAACCAAATAACAGTAACAAGATGAATACTTTTTTTATGGAGGGAGGAAGTTCCTGTTGTCAGGTGGCTAACCTGTAACATCATTGGAAGCAGATTCAAACTCCAGTTGCACTATTACGTTCACTTTTGAACTAATGCCCTTGGGAAAGATATGAATCCCTTTATGTCCTTAGCTATAAGTTAAATAGTATCATTGGTGTTCTTCAGCCAAGATGAGTTTTGAACCCATGAAGATTGATATGCCCATATAAACAATGAAACCAAACCAATAACTTTTTATGTCAATATCAACAATCTTAACTGCATTTTGTTCTCCATTCAGAAAAAAATATAAAGATGGTGCATAATTTTTCAACCGGCTCATTGGCCAAGTGGGCAGAGTGTTTGCCAATGGTCCGGGAGACCAGGGTTCAATCCTATGTCGAGTCATACCAAAGACTTAAAAAAAAAAAAGGTACTTGATACTTCCTTGTTTAACACTCAGCATTATAAGGTAAGGATCAAGAGTAAAGTGGAGTAATCCAGGGAGAGGAGTAGTGCCCTCCCCTACACCTTGGTGTAGTAGCTATTGGAAAGGGAGCCTTCGGGTCGCCCTTGACTAAGGTCGCCAACTTTACTTACTTTACATAATTTTTGTTTGTTACTTGTATTTTTAACAGGAATGGATAAACATATCTACATTATTGTTTTATTGTATCTCCTTGTTATTTGTAATTTTTAGTATTTTTAACTTGGATAAAAACAGGAATAAATAAATAAAAGAATAAAGGCAATCAAGTTAAAAAATAACTCTAAGAATTATTCTGATTTTAGTAATATAATGTTCGATAACAACATTTGGATTTGAGCCTAATTGTTTAATGTAGATTTTATGTTTATTTTATTTAATATAGATTTGGTTTATTATTCTATAATAATCGATGCATAATACATTATCTTTATATAATTCATCAAATAACCATTTGTCTTTACTCCTAAGGTTCTGCCATTTTTGGACCGATATCAGTCAAACTTTTAGTTTGAATTATTAGTCATTCCTGGAACTTTATTTAGAGATCTGGCTCTGATATATTTTTTTTCTTATTCAGGATCTGGCTCTGATATTTTTTTTCTTAAACAGGATGTGTTTGTCACCCTTTTTCTGTCTTACTATCCTTCTCAATGTAAACGGTTTTCTGTCCCACATATTCCTATTAGTCTCAGTGACAAACCATTTTTCTTTGGCAACCAACAAAAATAGTTTCCTGTCTGTTTTGGAATGATTGCCAAACAAAGTATTGAACAAACTCACTCCCATATTCTTGTCTTTTGAAAAAGGGATTTCTCACATGAGAGGTTGCAAATTCTTTGGAATTTTAGAAACTCAATTTTTATAGGCAAATTGTTCTTCAGTCAATTGCTTTTATTACAAGGTCATAGTTGTTAGAGCATAGGACCTGGTGAAGATGGGGGGGTGTCCTCGTGGTGTAATGGTTAAAGCAATGGACTGCGGAATCATAGTAAGCTAGTTTGTACTCCAGTCGCGCTATTTTGTTCACTTTCGGGCAAATACTTTTGGGAAAGGTATGGACCCCCTTATCCTCCCAGCTATGGGTTAAGTAGTATCACTACTGTTCTTCTAGGAAAATGGCTTTGGCATTAAATAACCTACAAAGGTTGATATGCCATTAAACAAAGAAACCAAACCAAACCAAACTTGGTGAAGATTGAACTTATAATGCTATTGTAATGGTTTGTTAAATTAACTAGAAAATCACTACCTATTGGTGATGTATCCTAATCCTATTTACCAACCCCTCCGCTCGGGCAGGATATGACACAAGGTCAATTTTTAAGCGGAGTTTAACAGGTTTGAATTCAGAGTTTTCCTTCTCCTAGACTAGTTGCTTCACCAAGGCTGAAGAACCTAGTCTGTCCTACTATTTACCCATAGCTGGAGGGAGAATAATTGGAGTCATACCTTTCCTGAGGGTATTAGTGCTATGTGAAATGCAATCATTCTTGTCCAGTATTTGAACTTGTGTCGCCGTGTCCATTTCCTACAGTGATAACCATTATACCATGGGCACCTCAAAAATGGTGATGTATCCTAATCATTTAAAGATATGATCAAAGTTTGGCACAAGACTGCTAGTGGAGAGTGTCTCATCTCTCATTTTAATTGCTAAAAAATCAAACTATCAAAGTTTGAAGTTGAAAAGCCATTAAGAAAATTGTTAATTATAGAATGCTACAATTGTTTTCACATATTCAGCATGTGAAGACAATCAAGTTTCCATGAGCTTGGAACAAAATAAATGGCTATTTGTATTTGCATAGTGATATTAAATTGGTGGATCAAATGAAGTCATTTATTTTGTTCCAACCTGCTATCATTATTTTCATTCTCAATACGTTAATTTTAAGTGTGAATAATTATCATTTTTTTAAATCTATTTATCAACTTTGTTATTTAAAAACAAATTAAGGAGAATGTTTTGTGCTTTTTAACTATCACTGCAAATAAATGAATACACACCTAGCACAGGGGAGGAATGGATTTGTGCCTTTCACCAAGGTGTTAGTTATAAGTGTATATCAAAGGTGACATAATGCATATTGTCGAAGAAAATGGACAGGACAACTTGTTCAGTTTCTGTCAGCATTTCATTTTTGTGCTAATCCCCTTGAGAAAGGTATATTTCCATTTCTTCTTCCTTCAGCTGAGGGTAAAATAGTAGGGCAGACTGTGTTCTTTAGCTGTCGCAAGGTAGCCAGTCTAGGAGAAGGAAAACTCTTAATTCAAACCAGCTGTCATCTGCTTTCAAAATCGATCTTTTTTCATGTCCTACCTATAGTTGAGGGGTTAAGTAAATACATAAATTGTAGGGCAGATTCGTCTCCCTAACCTTGGTAAGGTGTAAAAGGGAAAAGTCTGAATTCAAACCAGTTGTCATCTGCTTTCAAAAACTGATCTGTTTTCACATCCTACCTGTAGTTGAGGAGTTAGGTAAATACATAAATAGTAGGGCAGGTTGGTCTCTCTTACTTTGGTAAGATGTTAAAGGGAAAAGTCTAAATTCAAACCAGCTGTCATCCGCTTTCAAAATTGATCTGTTTTCATGTCTCTCTAACCGTGGTAAGGTGTAGAAGAAGGGAAAAGTCTGAATTCAAAACATGAGCTATGTTTTTCAAAAAATCTTATGACATACAGGTATACTATTCTTCTGCTATCAACTCATCCAAAAAGTGTGGCTGGTTCTAGATGCAAACCTTCACCACTATAAACAAATCACCTGTGTTGGTAATTTGCTAAGTTTTCTCTTAGTTAATTATTTTCATTGATGCCAATTGATGAACATTGTTTATTTAATGCAACAGTATCTTTTATAAATTGAAAATGACACATTTACCAATGAAGACAGAGAGAGAGAGAGATTGGGGGGGTGCAATATATGTACAGTATGAATAGCTATGGTAGTTTTATGGTCAATGCTTATGGATAAACATTATCTTTGGAGAATCTGGGGTACCATTCTTCTACTATCAACTCATCCAAAAAAGCATGGCTGGTTCTAGACATAAACCCTCACCACTATAAACAAATCATCTGTGTAGTTGATTTGGTAAGTTTCAGCTTAATTCAATGGTCATCATTGATCTATGAATGGATATCATATTACTAATTCAATGTAAATACAAATTTTCTTGTGTAGAATTTGAAATCATTTCTTTCATTCCATTTTCTCTGCTGTAAACTGTTACATCAGCTTCATCTTTGAAATTTATGTATATATGCAAATAAAGTGGTCAGACAGTTAAATTTGAATAATAGGGTAGGGTAAGTTTACTTGGGATTTCGGGATGAAACTCCATATATGAGATTATTAATAGGAAATGGTGTGGGTGGGGGTTGATTTTTTTTTTTTTGTTTTATTATTAGATGGACTATTCATATTTTATGTTTCATATATTTTAGGTAAATTTTATTGTTAGATTAATTATTTTCCTCATTTATGTTTTTCTTAGTTCACATGTTTAGGCTGCATACTTGTCACCTTTCTTGAGGTGTTTTGATTCTGGAATCATCAATGTCAACCATCCATTGTGAAATTCTATACTAATGTGTTTGTACTGATCTGCAATCCAACATTGTGTTTGACTTTTAAAAAGAAGTTAGCCACTGGTTTGGGTGAAAACCATGGAAGTTATGGGTCATGTCCATAAAGAAAAAAAACTTGAATTTTTCTTAGTTGTTTTTTTATTAGAAGTTCTCAGATGTTGTTTAATTCTTGACTGGATTTCTTATGTGTGTGTTTTCCTTCAACCATTTTATTTGTCTGTGCATTTCCCTGTTTATTATACAAACTTCATTCTCTATCTGTTTGTGGTTGTCTATATTGGATTTTAAAGTGTTTCCTCATATCATATTTTTCTGTGTTCCTCTGTCCTTGTTTTTTGGGGTGGCTGCATTTTCCTTTGTCAACTACAACTGTAAGGGAAGTAATCAAAGCAAATTTTGGTAGCATTGTGTTGTACTGTAATGGTTAGCAAGCTAGACAAGCAAACCTTCCCAAGTGAGTTTGTGTCTCATTGGATGCCCCATTCATATGGCTTTGTGCTGCATCTGAGCAAAATGTTTAGTAAATTACTACTGTTGTTTTGTTTCGATGTGATAATTTGTGAATTTGTAAGTACATAGTTTTGTTTTTGTTAACGGAACTATTTCCTTAAACTGTTTTTTTTTTTTTTTTTTTTAATCAAAAATAATTTTTTCTTAATTTTTCTTTAATTAAAAAAAAATTCGAAAAACAAAAAAATATTTTGTTCCTGTAGCCTCTGGTTTTCTTCACATGGTATACAATTAAAGAAAAAAAAAAAAGATAAATGAAGAAAATGGTCCAATTAACAAAAAATACGACTAACAAAACCCATCCAGTGTTCTGTTTGTGGAGTCCTAGAATATGCATTTACTGAAGAGAGGTAAGATCCACCCAAAAAGGAGTGTTTTGCTTATGCGTCTGATGGTGAGGCTCCAGTTTTAAAGCTGTGAGGAGTGTGGAGTCACTTCTTTATTACTATTACTCTCAGATCCTTCCTGACTGGAGTGATAGTACATATTAGGTCCAGAGTGGTAGTACCTGATAAGGTCCTATCTATGCATCAAATAGAACTGTTTGACATTTAAACTAAGTACAAACAAATGACTTATACTAAATTGAATTGTTTGAAATAGAACTATTTGATTATTTAACTGTGTGTAAACAAATGATGGATATTTATTTGAATTGTTAGTATTAAATAACAATACTTTATTTAACTGTATACAAACAAATGATTAATAGTGGATAGAATTATTCATATTAGATAGAAAATGAGTGACACCATTTAACTGTGTGAAAAAAAAAAAATGAGTTCAGACTCGTTTAAGAATGCTATCGACAAAATGTGTATAGAAATCATATATATTCAATATATATGTATAAAGAGGATTTGGCATTAAATAACCTACAATGGTTGATATGCCATAAAACCCAACCCAACCCAACCCAACCAAATCATATATATTTTTTTCCATAGTCGAGGGTGACCCGAAGGCTCCCTTTTCGATAGCTACTACACCAAGGTGTAGGGGAGGGCGCTACTCCATTCCCAGGATTGCTCCACTTTACCCTTGAACCGTACCTTATAATGCTGAGTGTTAAGCAAGGTGGTATCAAGTACCATTTTTAAAGTCTTTGGTATGACTCGACCTGGGGAGGATTTGGCATTAAATAACTGACAATGGTTGATATGCCATTAAACCCAACCAAACTAAATCATATATATTTAATATATATGTATAAAGAGGATTTGGCATTAAATAACCTACAATGGTTGATATGTCATAAAACCAAACCAAACAAAATCATGTATGTTTAATATATATGTATAAAGAGGATTTGGCATTAAATAACCTACAATGGTTGATATGCCATAAAACCCAACCAAACCAAATTATATATATTTGATATTTATATGTGTAAAAAGGATTTGGCATTAAATAACTGACAATGGTTGATATGCCATAAAACCAAACCAAACCAAATCATATATATTTAATATATATGTATAAAGAGGATTTGGCATTTAATAACCTACAAAAGTTGATATGCCATAAAACCCAACCAAGCAGGTCTTGATACATGTAATATTCACAGAACTTATTGCTAACTATTTGTACCTCTTTATGCTTGTTATATTTTTTGGTGTTGATAATTTCTTGAAACCAGATAATGAAACAATCCTTACATTGTGTGAGAATAAAATGAAACTGGTTCTCAGAAAATGTGGCTGACTTCCAGGTACTCCATTAGCGTATATGATTTGTGTGTATAGCACATGTTGCAGACCTCAGTAAATTCTCAGAAAACCACATTCAACAAACATGTGACTCACCTATGGAATGTGGATGGATAGATATACCCATGCAATGTCTCCTGCACTTTGTACATTCTATGCCAGGTCATATAGCCACTATTATTCAAGCCAAGGGAGGAGTTACATGTTGCTTGATAGCTGTCTCTAATTTTTTGAACCAGAAAAGTCAGATGAAAAAAAAAATCTTCATCTAAGAAAGTCAGATAACTTAAGACCAAATTACTATTATTAATCATACAAAAAAAATTGTCCAGATTAATAATAATGACAATACTTAATCTAAGAAATTCAGACAGTTTAAGATTCTTACTCCAAGGTGTAAAATCAGAAAAAGTCAAATGAAAGAAAAACTTCATTGAAGAAAGTCAGACAACTTAAGATTTATGTCTACTACTAGTCATAAAATAAAATAATAAAAAATTAGTCAAAATGAAAATGTTTCAATACAACTGAAAATTTCTTTCCCATTTTATAAATGTATTTGCTTTTATATCTTGTTGCTTTAAGAAAAATCTTTTGTTCACCTGTAAAATTTAACTAAAACTGAAATTTGTATTAATTTTCTCTTGATTTTGTTTTTGTATAAATATTAAAATACCAAAACTCAAACTGTTCTAACTGGACATTTCTGTTCATTTAGTGTCTGTTTGCTGTCATTGGGTTTTCAGGCTGTCTGCCACACTCTTTTAAAAATTCTAGTACAGGTCATTTTGACCCACCAGGGACATTGTGTGTGTGTGTGTGTGTGTGTGTGTGTCTCCAGGTGTTGGGGTGGAGGGCACCATACTATTATTGATCAGTGTCTTCAATGATAAAAATGACTTTGTTTGGAGAGCAGGGTGTGGGAGAAGAAATAGTAAAAGAAGAGTTAGAGGCAACCTTGTTTTTTTTTTGTTTTTTTTTTAAATTTGTTGTAGATATTAACAAGAAACCTTTTTTTCTATATTATTTGCCTTTTTCTGAGCTTTGAAAATTTTCTGATTGTGTTTTCTGTAAAATGTTTCAGTAACAACAGTTTCCAATGCGTAAATCTGAAAATGAAGATGTATGCATAACATCACGCCTACATGTGTGTGTGTAAAGTCTGACACAAGGCCAAAAGAATATTACAATAACAATCGTCTGTAATACTACTTTACAAATTAGGACTCAATGTGAAGGCATCCATGTACACACACAAACATACATGTATATATATATATATATATATATATATATATATATGTAATACCTAAAAGAGCCAGAAACTGCTTATCCAAGTTAGTTTCTGACTCTTTTAGGTATTCTTGTTTTGCTCTACTTAGCGTATTGACCATTTTTATGTATTGGCTTCGATAACTCTGTCTTTTCTTTTGGTTAAACATTGTGGTACTAGTTGATTATTTTCAAGTAGTACAGATGTTTTAGTCTTTTTTTTTATATAATTTTTTTCCAGATATTGGTTTGTATTATATTTTTTTATTTACAAATTGCTTTATCTGTTTTTTTTCCATGCTGCCAGAGTTAAAGAAATAGTTATAAAAATAATACACACACACACAAACTATATAGTACCTGTGCTTCACTGTGACATTATTTTTTTTTCCAAGATAGTCATGGTTAAATTATGCTGAAAGCACTGAAGTTAAGCTGCAATGAGTCCGTTCAGTCCAGAAATGGGTGACCACTTAAGAACAACAGGTACTGTAAGTGACCTGAAGCCTGTGTAAGACTCATCTTTGCATTATATAACCCCACAAGAGTTGACATGCTATAAAGCCTAACTACTTCATTTTTTTCCAAGATTTCAATTTGTAATCATGCAAAAAACAAAAGAGAAAACAAAAAATGACCCAGATTGATTTTGGTTTCAAACTTTTGTATACAAATATCCTGAACCAGAGTTATGCTATAAAAATGAATATATATATCATCATTATCATCTTGTCGTGCCACCAACATGGATATCCCTGACCCTCTCTCGCTACCCCTCCCTATCGTTCATCACTTCTGGCAGGTCCTCAGGGCTACATCCTGTATCCTCACAGAACTGCTGTATATAGGTTCTAGCTGGTCGCCCTGCTTTTGCTCGGCCATGTGAGGGGGTCCATAGGAGTACATCACTTATGAGCTCATCTCTGCTTCTCCAGCAGTGTCCTGCATGTCTGGTTCGTTTAACTTTGATAGTTTTCGTGATGAGTGGTAGGTGGCCGTACAGCTGCTGCTTTGTGGGGTGTTGTCTCCAGGACTCGTTCAAGCTTTGACCGATAGCCTATTGGTAGCTGTCCATGCCTTTGTTAGTCGTGTGTCGATGTCTGTCCCGGTTGATGAGACACTGCTTACCTAGGTAGGTGAACTTGTCAACTAGTTTCAGAGAGCTACCGTTTAGTGTGGAGATGTCGCCTAGTTTTGTGGATGTTTAATTTTGCTTTTATTATAATCATCACAAAGCAATCTTTTTTATTTTGTGTCTGTTTATTTGCATATGTCTGTATAAAAGGAGGAGTATTTTTCAAAAGCCATAAAAAAGCCTAAACATTAATGTATTTTACAAATTTCACTTCTTCATTAAAACTTAATAAAATGAAGATAACTTTTTGGTTTTGTTATAAAAGTTATATGCAAAATTATTGCCTATATATATATGAAAATAAAATAATGAACTTAAAAATGAGTTAGACATGGCAATTATTATTTTTTAAAACCTGCTTTTAAAATCACAGTGCAACTTAGATATCTCGTTTGTTTGTTCATATATGTATTTACCAACCCCTTCAACATGAACAAGATATGATGCTAGGTTAATTTTTAAGCAGTTTAATAGGTTTGAATTCAGTTTTCCTTCTCATAGACTGGTTGCCATACCAGGGTAAAAAAAACCTAGTCTGTCCTACTATTTTACCCATAGTTGGAAGGAAAGTAGTTTAATGCATACATTTCCCAAAGATATTAGTGCTATGTGAAATGCGAATAGCATACCCTGGGTTTTGAACTCTATTCATTGTGTTCATTTTCTACAACTGTAACTTTTGTTTATACATATAATACATGTTTTAGGAGGTATTTGTGGTGTAATGGATACTGTCGTAGGAAATGGACATGGCAACATGAGTTCAAATCCTGTTTATGATTCACATTGCCATAATACTTTTGAGAAAGGTATGTATCTAATCATTCTTTCTCCAGCTATGGGTAAATAGTAGGGTAGACTAGGTTCTTCAACCTTGGGGTTGCAACCAGTCTAGGAGAAGGAAAACTGAATTCAAATCTGTTATATCTCTGCTTCAAATTGACCTTGCGTCGCATCCAGCTTGTTCAGAGGGATAGGTAAATATATTCATATAATACATGTTGCTCATTGATTATGTGGATTTACAGTTTAACATTAAGTGGGGCATTTTGGTTTTAGCAGGATTGCACATAAAAATACAATCAGGAAATTTACATACATGTACATAGACATTTTTACATCCACATTTATACATATCTCTGCACACACACAAATGTATGCATGTATCTCTCTCTCTCTCTCTCTATATATATATATATATACCAACATGTGCAAACACTCACACATCTATATCTACTAGTGTATGTATACACATATATACCTGCACATGCATATACACATCTACATGTTAGCCCATTTGGTTGGGGCTGTAGAATACCTTGACTGCATCTTTACAGAAGAGTAAGGAGCCCCTCTCCCCCAATGAGTGTCCTGAATGTAAGAATAAACAATCTGATGGTGAGGCTCCAGTAATGCTGGAGCTTTGGGGAATGTGGAGTACCTCTTCACTGCCATTGCTCATAAGTCCACTCTGACCCTGAATGGTAGCACTTGATAGGGTCATATCTATGGGTCAAATAGAACTGTTTGACATTTAAAGTGAGTGCAAAAATGATGACTTATGTTAAACTGAATAGCTTGAAATATAACTGTTTGATCATTTTACTGTGTCAACAAATGACTGATATTTAATTGCATTTTTAGTGATACGTAAGAATACTTGGAACCATTTATTTGTGTGCAAATGAATGAGTAATGTTGAATAGAATAATTAGTGTTAAATAGCAATACTTGAAACTCTATAACTGTGTACATAAATTCAAATAATGGTATTAAGTAACAATACTTGGAAATATTTGACAGTATGCAAATGAATGAATAGTGTTGAATAGATGAAATAGTGTTAAATAGCAATACTTGTTCCCACTTCACTGTCAGCAAACAAATGAGTAATACTGAATAAAATTATTAGTGTTAGATAGCAATGATTGAAACCATTTAACTGTGAAGAAACAATAGCAGCACTTGTGTGCAAACAAATTAGTTCTAACTCATTTAAAAATAAAATTACTGACAAACTAATCTCTTACATATCATATATATCTATTTAAATGTGTGCAAACAAATGACTGATGTTAAATTGTTACTGTTAAATAGAAATACTTGAAACCATATAACTGTGTGCAAAAAAATGAGCTCAGGCTCATTTAAAAATGTTATCAACAAAATGTATTTACAAATCACATAATATACATACATAAACAGGATTTGGTATTTTTGTATACATGCATATATCAACAGATACACTTACGCTAACGTATATATATTTACACACACACACACACACACACACACATCTCTATATCTACATTCAGACACATAGCCCTCCTCATATATATATATATATATATATGCCCATGGTGTAATGGTTATCATCGTAGGAAATGGACATGGCGACATGAGTTCAAATCCTGGACGAGACTGATTGCATTTCACATAGCACTAATACCCTTGGGAAAGGTATGAATCCAATTATTCTCCCTCCAGCTATGAGTAAATAGTAGGACAGACTGGGTTCTTCAGTCTTGATGAGGCAACTAGTCTAGAAGAAGGAAAACTCTGAATTCAAATCTGTTAAACTCTGCTTAAAAATTGACCTTGTGTCATATCTTGCCCGAGCAGAGGGGTTGGTAAATGCCCACAGATGAATATACACATTAAAGTAGATGTAAAATGAAAATAGATTTTAATTAAAAAAATAAAGGCATAATATATTAAATTGATTTGTTCCCTGCACGAACATTTCTGTCCTATGTCAATGTATAAATATTATGTTTAAAACTGCGATATTAAAATTAATGTAATGATTATTTTGAATTGATCAACACGAGACACTCACACACACACACACACACATATATGTGTGCACACACATTTCCTGGTTGTATTTTTATGTGCTCTATGCTAGACTTACCAAAAATTGTTTTATTATTATTATTATTATTCACTGAATTTAAAACCAAATTTTGATTTGGATTTATGGTTTCTTTTTAATATCAAATAAAGTCAAAAATTGATGCTAGAAATCAATTTTTGTTATTTTGAATAAAAATGATTTTCTTGTGATTTTTAAATTCTATTCTTAAAAATCATGTACATAATACCCCTATTCTAACATTATTGTCTGACCACTGATAATCCCTTTTTTCTTGATTTTCAATTTATTTATATTAAATTTGAAATACATTTATACATAAGTTCATATATATATATATACACACATGCATACAAAGGACAACTTAGGTTTGCCTGGCAGACTTTTCCATGAAAATATTCAAGATAGGTATTTGCATATTAAATACTAGCTGTACTACCCAAGCTTCATTGTGGCATCTTTTGGCAAGATAGTTTCACTTTTTACTCATTTGAAAAAAAAGGGAGAAAAAATATAACCTACCTTGATTGATTTTGGTTTCATGCTTTTGAATACAAGTACCCCTTCCCTGTTCAATAGAATCTGAGTGATTTTATATGAAAATGAAGACCATTACTGTATATTTCTGTGTTGGTATTTATGCTTTTCATTTTATTATTGTCATCACCAAACAATTTGTTCTTAATTTCTTAATTCACATCTTTTTATTTGTGTACATCTTGTTTTTGTTTTTTTTGTTTTTAATAAACCCTCATCAAGGTGTTTATAGCAGATGTTAAATGTTTCATCGGAAAAATATTTTCAAATGAAAAAAATGAAACTAAATTTCATTTCAAAATATTTTTCCAATGAACCATTTAAAATCTGCTATAAACACCTTGATGATGGTTTATTAGGAAAAAAAAATACTTCTGAATATGTTGTTTTTTTTTTTTTCTTCATTTTTTTATATTTATATACCATCAGATTTATTTCCATTTTTCTCTAATATTTATACATCATTGGTGACTCTTGGTCATAAACTTTACTTGACTGCAGTTTTTTTCAACATAACTTACTATATAAAAATTTTAGCAACTACTTTTTTTTCCCGAATTACACTTAATCAAATTTGTGTCTGTACAGGTTTGCACAACTGATACTTGACCGCTGACCATTCTACAAAAACCAGAATGATATTTTCTCTTTATCTGTTGTATTCTCCAAAATAACTGTATTTTATTCAGGTTAAGTGCCTGTCTCAGTCACCACTAGAATCTTTGATGTTAACCGCTCAGTGTCTGTGTCAGCAGAACAGATCAGACCCACAGACACATATAAGCATACTGAGAACTTAGTTGGAACTTGAACCTTTTTAAGCTTGATGTTGTATTATTAAATTTCCTCTTCATATAATATAATAAACTGAAACAATTATTTACTTAAAATTTAACTGTCAAGTTGAAACTAAAATATATTTTTGAAAAACTAGGAGTAAAGCATATTTGAGATTTTGAAAGATTATATTATTTCAGTCAGAAATCTATTCATTTGAGTCATTTTATTAGATGGATTTAGTTTGTTTTTTGGGACTGATTTTCATGCTAGCCATGTTTTATTTTGTGGTGGGGGACACTTGGCAGTTAACTTTTTTTTTTTCAGTTGGGAATGCAAGTTGATGTTACAAATCAATTACAACTTGTCAGTCCATGCAATCATCAAACAATGGTGATCTTTATTTTGAGTTTTATTCTCTTTCACATTGGGTACGTTAGGTCGACAACAGGAACACTGTATACTGTGGTAGTACGTTTTTATTGATAAAATTTCCAGGTTCACACAAAGTGGTAGTACCTGTTAGGATGCCATCTATGGATCAAATAAATCTGTTTGAAAATTATTTGTATTGCGTAATTGTGTAAAAACAAAGAATTATGATTATTAAATAGAAATAGTTACTTGAAACCATATTATTTCTTTATAAATTATATGAATACTTGATATCGTATATACATTCTCTTTCACATTGGGTACATTGGGTTGACAAACAGGTACACTTTGTACCATGGTAGCGGCTCTTGTGATCCTAGTTCTTTTCAATTGATTTATTTATCTCAGATTGAGATTTACGCCGTTATTGACTTAGACATCCAATTTTAGTGATCAATTTGCATTCTCTTAATACTTGCAGAATTGCATCTGCAGCATTATCATATAGTCATGGACAGTCTAAATTTATTATTTTAGCAGGTTGATGATCTTATTCTCCCCTCATTTGGGGTCATCTTGGGGGCGCATGTTACGTTATTTCATGACATATTTGTGTCATCATAGAACAATCAGGATATATTGTATCACAATCCTCTGATATGCTCAATGTGATTTGGGCTACTGACCCTTATTACATGGTACTATTTACCAACCCCTCCACTCGGGCAGGATATGACACAAGGTCAATTTTTAAGCGGAGTTTAACAGGTTTGAATTCAGAGTTTTCCTTCTCCTAGACTAGTTGCCTCAACAAGGCTGAAGAACCTAGTCTGTCCTACTATTTACCCATAGCTGGAGGGAGAATAAGGGGGTTCATACCTTTCCCAAGGGTATTTGCCCGAAAGTGAACATAATAGCGCGACTGGAGTACGAACTCGCGTACTACGATTCCGCAGTTCATCGCTTTAACCATTACACCACGAGGACACCTCTAGGACACCCTTATTACATGGTAGTCTTTCCTTACTCTCACTAGTTTTTCCTAGTGTTATCTGATCTTTCTTGGAAGTCTTTCTTCTCACCCTCTGTGAGTGTGTGTGTGTGTATATATATATATATATATATATATATATATATATATTCACACACACACACACACGGCTGGATCAGTAATTCTGTAGCCTATAACTATAGTTATTAAGTGAATTTTGATCTGAAATTTCACTGTTTAGTGTTTGATCTATGGAATAGATTCACCCTTGAATTGAGTGCATTGACAAGAAGACTACATTAAAAAATGTATTGTCACATGGTCTCCCACTGAGAGAAGGGAAATAAGGAATTTCTACTATCCCTTGTGTTTGAATTAGCAAGCTGTCAAAGAATGACCTTTAAGACAGGATAGGTCAATTCTTCAAGTAATGAATCCAGGTCAGAATGCAAACCAACAGATGTTTGCACTTTGTGACCGGATGGGTAAAGAGTGGGGTACAGGGACATATAGTAGCCCTAATAAATCGCCTTACAGGGGAAGGAAGAAGATAGAAGCCAAATGATTGGCTAGAATCCCAAAGCGGAAATAGCCCCCTTCTTCTGGAAATAGGGAATAAGAAAATCAGTTTTTGGACAGAGATCGTGGTGAATGGATCTAATGCCAAACTCTGGGTGAAGCACCAGAACCGGGATTTGCGGAACAGTAGTTGAAGTGATAAGATATCTTGAAACTACCGCTGAAATCACCGGGGGAAGACGGAAAGTATCTTGGACAAGAGGTAACCATACCTTCAAACCAGAACTAAAAATAACATAAAGTCCGTTAGCCCGTAAAAGAGGAAATATTCTCCACAGGAATCCATCAGAAAAAGATAAGTAAACTATAAGACTGTTTCTCCCTATACCCAATTATATACTCTCTCTCTGTCTCAATTTGAAGAAAGACTAAAGAAGAAAGAAAAGAAAAGAAGAAAGACATTTATGTTTATGTACTATCGGTTAATAATATAGCCCACGTGTTGAATATGTGTATCCGCGTGTGTAGTAAAAAAAGATTGATATATTTTAATGTTCCCACATGTTGAAGTTGTTCATTTGTATCGTCTACTATCAAAAGTTGCTATTTCATGTTTCTTTTTCAGCTTCTATTCGCCTTATGTTATTCTCGCTTAAATTGTCTTATATGAATTCCTTTAAAAATATTACACGGGAAACCGGAGTTGTCGACTACTATAATATTATTACATCTAAACCTAGAGGTCCATATCTTCCATTGTTCTAGGGGTAGGAAGAACTAGTGGCCTTGGTGGGTGTGTGTGTAGTGTGAAATTTGGAAACCCCTTGCCAACGGCCGTCAGTCTAGCCATAAATTAAACCTCACATAATATGTCAGTTCCTATATGTCCGAGAAAGGACTCTGAACAAGGACTCATTCTACGAGGGATCAAGTACCAGACCGCCCCGTCTTCACACGTGCAAAAAAATAAACTCCCCGTTTGGTGATAACAGTATTTAAATGCACCAGTTCCCATACGCTTTTAAATGGTTGCTCATCCGGGGATCTTTTTATTTTAATTTGCCGTCACAGTATGTTGCATAAAATGCCTTTTCTTATCATTAGGCAACAGACTTTGTGGAAGCAAAATATGGAATAGGGAGGGTTGGATTCATGCCTTTACTACAAGTTGCATTAACAAAATATGGAATAATTTTAAAAATCTTTTTAGTTTGATTAGTCCAATTTTTGAAAAAAAAAATGATAAATCTAAATTTTCATAATTAGCTCTATTATCTAAGCATTTTTTCATTAAAATTCAGCCCAATATGAGTGAGAAAATAAACAACAAAGAATCTATGATTTGCTTGATGCCAAAACCAAGCCAAAAAATATATCTGAAATATTTTGAGTTTATTTATGGCCTCCATCAAGCCCAGACCTTAACCTCTTGGATTACGCTTTATGGGGCATTTTAGAAAACAAAACAAATGCAACTTCCCATCCAAATATTGGTTCGCTTAAAACTGCTATTGAGGAGGAATGGAATAAAATGTCTGAAGAATTTATTTTAAAGTCATGTAAATTGTTTCGAAGGCATGTTAATACAATAATTTAAAAAAATGGTGGCCATATTGAGTAAATTTCCTGTTTTGTGTCTTCTTATTTTGTTGTTTATTTTAAAATTAAAATTAATCTTGTTTTATCATTGTGTCATTTATTATTACACTAAAATATTCCTAATTTTGTTTCTGCACCAAAAACAAATGTAGATGGATATTTAGTCATCTGTTTGTACTGAAGTAGTAAAGACTTAAAATATGGATTAGTCTTACTTTCCTCCTCCAAAACACAAAAACACTCATACGTATGTACTATTTTTATCTTACTATCATTAGGTGTATTAATGTTTCTTAAGGAATGGAAAAAAAAAAACTGTAGTTTCTCATTTAATAAGAGTACATAAAGCTGAAGGTTAAACGTTAAATAAGGTTGGTAGATATTTGCTGTGGCAGGTATTTAGTTACCAACAATTTTGTTGATTTTTCCACAGGTAGGACATGGCAAAAATATATGTGTTAGGGAAAATAATCAGCAAAAGAGTAGGAGTAAGAGGATCATTTTTGAGAAGGAAAATAACGAGCAGAAGAGTAGGAGTAAGAGGATCATTTTTGAGAAGGAAAATAATGAGCTTAAGAGTAGGAGTAAGAGGATCATTTTTGAGAAGGAAAATAACGAGAGAGAAAAGTAGGAGTAAGAGGATCATTTTTGAGAAGGAAAATAACAAGAGAGAAGAGTAGGAGTAAGAGGATCATTTTTGAGAAAGAAAATAATGAGCAGAAGAGTAGGAGTAAGAGGATCATTTTTGAGAAGGAAAATAACAAGAGAGAAGAGTAGGAGTAAGAGGATCATTTTTGAGAAGGAAAATAATGAGCATAAGAGTAGGAGTAAGAGGATCATTTTTGAGAAGGAAAATAACAAGAGAGAAGAGTAGGAGTAAGAGGATCATTTTTGAGAAGGAAAATAATGAGCAGAAGAGTAGGAGTAAGAGGATCATTTTTGAGAAGGAAAATAACAAGAGAGAAGAGTAGGAGTAAGAGGATTAATTTTTGAGAAGGAAAATAATGAGCAGAAGAGTAGGAGTAAGAGGATCATTTTTGAGAAGGAAAATAATGAGCAGAAGAGTAGGAGTAAGAGGATCATTTTTGAGAAGGAAAATAACGAGAGAGAAGAGTAGGAGTAAGAGGATCATTTTTGAGAAGGAAAATAATGAGCATAAGAGTAGGAGTAAGAGGATCATTTTTGAGAAGGAAAATAATGAGCATAAGAGTAGGAGTAAGAGGATCATTTTTGAGAAGGAAAATAATGAGCAGAAGAGTAGGAGGAGGTTGAGGATGATCATTATCATTTTGGAATGTTGCTAAAAATTAAAGATGCTGCTTATAAATTTAATACATGCAATGGACCTCTTATTATGAGACTGGTACTTCTACCGGTTTTTTTATTTTTTTATTTTATTCTATTCATTGAAATCTAAAATTTAATTAACCATGAGTTTCAATTCAACCATGACCCATTAGATATGAAAGTAAGTAAAGTTGGCGACCATAGTTGAGGGCGACCCTAAGGCTCCCATTTCAATAGCTACTACACTGAGGTGTAGTAGAAGGCGCTACTCCTTCCCCCTCGGATTGCTCCACTTTACCCTTGATATGTACCTTATAATGCTTAGTGTTAAGCAAAGAGGTATCAAGTACCATTTTCTAAGTCTTTGGTATGACAGGACCTGGGGCTGAATCCTAGTCTCCTGGACCATTGGTGAACACTCTACCCACTAGGTTAATATGTAATCACTTACTAAACTTAGCTTAATTTGGCACTAGGCCTGATATAAGGAGCACTCTATCAATGGAGCTTAGAATTCACCGACTGCATCCTTTTCAGAGGGTTAAGATCCCCCTGCCAAAAAAAAAGTGGGTATCGTAGCTATAACACTAAATTGCATCAGATGGTGAGACTTCAGTTCTGGAACTCTAGGGAATTTGGAGTACTCTGTTGCTATTACTCCCAGGTCCACTCTTAACTGGAGTGGTAGTACTTGTTAGGATCCCATCTATGGGTCAAATAAATATGTTTGTTAATTTTTTGTATTGCATAAGAATCCTTGAAACCATTTAAAAACAAAGCATTATGATTATTAGGTAGAAATAGTTTCTTGAAACCATATTATTTCTTTATAAATTATATGAATACTTGATGCCATATATATATATATATATATATATATATATATATATATACCAACCCTTCTGCATGAGTAGGATGTGACACAAGGTTAATATTTAAGTGGAGATTAGCAGGTTTTAATTTAGAGTTTTCCTTCTCCTAAACTAGTTGTCTTACCAAAGTTAAAGAAACCAGTCTATAGTTGAAGGGAGAATAGTTGGATTCATACCTTTCTTAAGAGTATCAGCTCTATAGGAAATGCAAACAGCTCCATCCAGGGTTTGAACTCTGGTCACTGTGTCCATTTCCTATGATGATAACCATTAATCCATGAGTGCCTACTTGATTCCATATAACTGTGCAAACAAATGATTATTGGAGACAACAAAAAAGTATGATAAAAAAATGATAGCAATGGAACATTAAAAATATCAATGGTTTTGATTATAATCAAACATTTACGAATGAATAAAATTTTGGAATTAAATAACCCATAAAAGGTTGATGTGCCATTAAATAAACAAAACTTAAATTATTAGTAACAGACTGGAATAGATAGGAAATAGGAGTATTTAAAAAAATTAACCAAATGCATTGGGGGTGTGTCCTCATGGTGTAATGGTTAAAGTGCTGGACTGCGGAATCGTAGCACGCGAGTTCAAACTCCAGTCGCGCTATTACGTTCACTTTTGGACAAATACCCTTGGGAAAGGTATGAACCCCCTTATCCTCCCAGCTATGGGTTAAATAGTACCACTACTGTCTTTCTGAAAGGATGGATTTGGCATTAAATAACTCAAGAAGGTTGATATGCCATTAAATAACAAACAAACAAACGAACCAACCAAGTGCATTTGCATAAAAAAGATATTTGTTACTTGAAACCATATAGTTGTGTGCAAAATTCTTAGTATTAGATTATAATCTATATGTGTAAGGAAGCAAATGATATTAATAGAAATTACTTAAATTGACTAACAATAATCTGTTCATTTAACTTTCTAACTATTACACCATATGAGATACTTTTTATTTACTAAGCTTAACATAGTACAAGGCTGAAAAAAGATCTTAAGAGATGTGATAAAAAGCAATTGAAATAAGATGATAGGGAGAAGAGTCAAAATTAAAAATGATGAGACATTGGAGATTTACTTTTTATTTCAGATTCCTTTGACCTGAGTGTTGTGATAAAAAGTAATCGAAATAAGATGAAAGGAAGAGGAGTCAGATATTAATAAGTATTTCACCGTGAACATTTTGATAAAGATAATGAATTTATTTTGTAAAAATGACAATTTTGTAATTTTTTTTTTAGTATTGCAATATATAAGATGTGATGGGAAGAAAGTAAGAAATTTGTATTCGATAAATTTGTTTATAAACTCCTGAATGCAAAGACTGATTTTATTTCCTCTTGTTTTTAATTCCAGGTATATCTACATCTTCTGAAAATGTATCTCCAGCCGCCCGACCCTGCTACATTGGGTATTAAGTCCAAACACGTATCTGAAGTAAAGGCCCAGATTGAACCTGCCTTGCATATATTAGATAAACATGCTGTCAAAATTGATACAACAAAGGTTTGTTTAATGATTGACTTTCACTATAGATCTTTTTGATTTCTTTTAATTTAAATCTTAAATATTGTAATATTTTGTATATATTTATGATGACTACAAATAATTATAAATATTATTCCGGACTACAAATGACAATGTGTCAACAAGGTATCATTGCAGATTTGCATAAATAACAATGCAATAGGCAATATTTACAGAATAAGTGTATCGTCTGAATGTTAGGATACTACAAATACAAAGATTTTTATTTAACAATTTTAATTATTAACTGTGGCAAATTCAAATAGTCAACCCTGTACATTTGTAAGGCTTAGGAGGTACAGAAACTGCCATGAATTGCCAAAAATATTGGCAATATCGTTGTCTTGCCAATCTTAATTTTTAAGATTTTGTTGACTGTATTTAATATGCACAAAATATGGTGCTGTATAAAAGATTTTGATTTTAGTATTAATTTTATTGCGGACTTTTGTCCTCATCTTGGTAGTTTTTCTTTTTTTCTCAGTACGTTTTGGCCAAATTTCACCTCTGGGTGTCTTCAGGTGATCAACCGCGACCTCGGATAGGAATGCTGAGTCTTGTAACCATAGTTGTTGTCTATCGCATTTTGACCAAGTAACCCTCTGGCCGGCTTGGGTAGAAA
Organism: Sepioteuthis lessoniana; assembly: GCA_963585895.1. Lineage (NCBI taxonomy): Eukaryota > Metazoa > Mollusca > Cephalopoda > Myopsida > Loliginidae > Sepioteuthis > Sepioteuthis lessoniana. The sequence goes on along the minus strand of OY757940.1, from coordinate 17,326,123 downwards.
TTGAAACCATTATCTTCTGACAATGCTCACCTGGAACTGTAGAGGCTCAATGCCTCTATCCGCTGTGCCACGGGCTCCGAAGACAACAACTATGGAAGGCAGTAATTACTGGGGATACGGTTACAAAACTCAGCATTCCTATCCAAAGTCGCGGTTAATCACCTGAAGACGGCCAGAGGTGAAATTTGGTCGAAACATAGTGAGAAAAAAAACCCCAAAAAAACAACAAAAAACCCTACCAAGATGAGGACAAAAGTCCGCAATAAAATTAATACTCAGATTAAGAAGCCTCATCTCAAAAAGGATTCCCAATAAAGACGAGATTTTGATTGTTTTAAACTATTATAAATTTCTAATAATTGCCAGCTTGTAAATTATGTGTTTTGCATCACATTTTCTACATTGATTGGAGTCATTTCTATACCTAATTTTCACGTTTTACAATGAGAGAGGAAAATTTGTGACAACTCCCAAAAATGACCGTGCAGAATTTTTCAGCCACTTTACATAAACCAAATCAGATACAGTTTTTTAAAACAGAAAAATGTCCATAATGAAAATTTATTACATAATATTCATTACAAGAACTGAAAACTGTTAATATTTTCTGTGGCTTTCCTTAACTTGAATAATTCCTTCAATGCACCTGAGAGAGAATGTGTACAATTCCTTCACCATCTTTACAGATATGAGATGCCATTCTCTGCAGTTCTTTGAATACATGTATTCTTATGGTACAGAAGTTGTCTTCCATATTCCATGCTTGGTGTAAACAAAGCAGTAACCCATAGTAAAAATCAAATAAAATGTCCTTTAAATAGAAATAAAAATGTAGTTGGTGACCTCAGTCAAGGGTGACCTGAAGGATTACTTTTCAATAGCTACCACACCAAGGTGTAGGGGAAGGCGCTACTCCATTCTCTGGATTGCTCTACTTTACCCTTGAACCTTACCTTATAATGCTGAGTGTTAAACAAGGCAGTATCAAGTACCATTTTTTGAGTCTTTGGTATGACTTGACCTGGGATTGAACCACGGTCTCCCGGACTATTGGCTAACACTGTACTCATTAGGCTAATGGCAATTATCCTAAATTTTAATTAAAATGATTTTTACATTGTTTGCCCAGTCGGCTGGGGCTGTACAATACACCGACTGCACCTCTGCAGAGGAGTAAGACCTCCCCGCCCAGTGTCCTGGATATGACACTAAACAATCTGATGGTGAGGTTACAGGAATGCTGGAGCTTTGGGGAATATGTAGTACCCCTTTATTGCCATTGTTCCCAGGTCCACTCTGGCCAGGAGTGGTAGCACCTGATAAGGGTCCTATCTATGAGTTAAATTGAACTAAACCATGTTTCCTTCACTATACTGATTTTTGCATTTAAACTGCATATTTATGCTAAACTGAATTGTTTAAAATAGAACTGTTTTGACATTTAAATTGCGTACTTATGCTAAACAGAATTGCTCAAAATAGAACTGTTTTGACGTCTAAACTGTGTACTTATGCTAAACTGATTTATCTGAAATAAAATTGTTTTGACATTTAACTCTGTGTATTGCCCAGTCTGGGGCTGTAGAATACACTGACTGCACCTCTGCAGAGGGGTAAGACCCTTCCCCCAACAAATGTCCTGGATATGACACGAAACAATCTGATGGTGAGGTTCCAGTAATGCTAGGGCTTTGGGGAATGCAGAGCACCCATTAATTGCCATTGCTCCTTGGTCCACTCTGGCCCAGCGTGGTATCACCTGATTGGGCCCTATCTATGAGTTAAATAGAACTAACGGCATACTTATTATGCCAAACTGAATTGTTTGACTTAACTGAATAGCTTGAAATAGAAATGTTTTTGACAATTAAACCGTACTTACATTTAAACTGTGTGCTTATGTTGAACTGAATTATTTGAAATGGAACTTTTTTTTGACATTGAAACTGTACTTACACTAAACTGATTTGTTTAATATAGAACTGTTTTGACATTTAACTGTCTGTAAACAAAATCTGTACTTACGCTAAACTGAATTTTCGGAATTAGAACTGTTTGAATAAACTGAATAGCTTGAAACAAATGTTTTTGACAATTAAACTGTGTACTTATGCTAAACTGAATTGTTTGAAATAGAACTGATTATTTACATAAAAATGGATTTGGTGTTAAATAATCTACAAAGGTTGATATGCCATAAAAACCCAACCAACCAACCAAATTATACATTATCTTTAATAATCTATCTTATAACCTGGATGTAGTACTGCTAGTGAGAAATATTTTGTAAAGTTAGAATTAAAACTATTGGAGGGACTAGAAGCAAGCTATGGCTTTAAAAATTACTTTCATGAAGGAATGATTTTGTAACCAAAAATCAGTGTTATAAATCTTACATAAATCAAATCAGATAAAAATCAATAACTATAATATCCTAGTAGACTATTATTCCCTGGAGGTTGTGAATTCAATCCCTGGGGGACCAAGTTCCTATAGCAGTGGAGAAAGGCAAAAAGTGGTTGATATGAGATACATCCCTAGCCTAGATGGCTGAATAAGAACAGTCTACCTCCATGATTCAAATAAAGTTCAGAATTCCTGGAATGTTACCAGGTACATCAAAAGACACCTGAGGAAGGTTGGAGAGTACAGCGGCTAAAATGTGAGTATAGCAATAGATGAGCATATTAGTTTGCAATGGGTAGAGAATAAATCAAAAGCTCCCAATTATTCTTATCTAACATTAATAATTCTTTTAACCCAGTCGGCTGGGGCTGTAGAACACACTGACTACTTCTCTGCAAAGGGATAAGACCCCCCCCGCCCCAACAAGTGTCCTGGATATGACACTAAACAATCTGATAGTGAGGTTCTAGGAATGCTGGAGCTTTGGGGAATGTGGAGTACCCCCTTATTGCTATTGCTCCCAAGTCCACTTTGGCCAGGAGTGGTAGCACCTGATAGGGTCCTATCTATGAGTCTAATAGAACTAAACTGCATACTTATGCTTAACTAGATTACTTGAAATAGAAGTTTTGATATTTAAACTGCATACTTATGCTAAATTGAACTCCTTGAAATAGAACTGTCTTGACATTTAACTGTGTGTAAACAAAAACTGTACTTATACTAAACTGAATTTCTTGAATAAGAACTGTTTGATTAAACTGAATAGCTTGAAATAGAAATGTTTTTGACAATTAAATTGTGTACTTATGCTTAACTGAATTGTTTGAAATAGAACTGTCTATATGAATAAAAATTGATTTGGCGTAGGTTGCCATAAAACCCAAACAACCAACCTTTAACTTATACCTGAGCTTATATGCCAGTTAATCTTTGATAAAAGAAAGTTTGTAGCATTTTTTAAAACTCATAAACTGTCATTAGATGTCAATGGGCTGTCATCAGTCACTGAGTAAAGTGTAGTCTGGATAATAAGTAAATAGGGGCAATGTTTGAAAAAAGAAGAAAGAAAGAAAGAAAACCCTGAGGGTAACAAAAATGTTTGTTGGAGAAAAGAGGAAACTACAAGTTAGCATAACCCTCCCTTCCAACAATGATTGTTTCAAGAACATTATTCAGATGGTAATTTATCACCTTGTCATATTATTTTTATCTTGTGAATCTTACAAATCTTAAATCCTATTTCATATTAAGTCTCTCTTTGCTGGTCCATTGGCATAAAAGGAAAAAAATGCTTGAGGCAGCTTACACAGAAGTTTGTTGGCTGCAAAAGCTCACTTTTACAATCAAATCAGTTAGGGCACTTTCACTGACCTATTTCTTTGTTTATCATTCAATAAAATTAATTTTGTTAATTGTAAAAATCATTTGAACTCTGATGGATAAGGTCCTGTTGACCTTTTGGATTTGTTATATTAACAAGATGGCAATATATACTTGAATGATCAAAATGTAATTTCAAGAAATACCCCCTTCCCCCCAAAAAAAAATATTGGGCTGAATTTCTATTGTATTGTCAAGGGGAATGATACACAAAGAAGAGTGAGTACTGAATATATTTATTCAGCATCAGTATCCAATGCTAACGGATACATACAAAAAAGACACAGTACAATAAGTTACAAACAATTAACAAGAGAATTTACAAGAAATTTAGGAGGGTCAAAATGGGGTATTGCTAAATGAAGTAAGATCAGTCCGAATATTAATCAGCTTATTAAATCAGCTCTTGAAGTCTTTAATCGTAGGAGGCTATTTATGGCGATGAGACAGTCCATCTGGTAGAGTACTGAAGGGGTGTTTAGTCACTCATCAACAATTTCTTAGATAAGAAGTAATTATTTATGCTATTCATATGTTGCAGACTATTGTCTTCATTTTGGTTGTTGGGTTGGTTGATTAATTTTTTTAGTATATCAACTTTTTTTTTTTTTTGAGCAATTAGATGGTTTCAATTAATATTATTTTTTTGGTAAATAATCGTAGCTTTGAGTAACTAATTTTAGTACACATAATCTAAGCCCAGTTGGTTGGGGGTGTAGAATATGCTGACTGCATTTCTTCAGCTTGGTAAAACCCATGTACTATGAGTGTCCTTGATTGGAGAAATAACTGCATCTGATTGTGAGGCTTCAGTCCTAGAGTTTTGAGGAATGTGAAGTATTTCTTCATTGTCATTATTCTCAGGTCTGCTCTAACCCAAAATGGTAATATATGTTAGGGTCTTGTCTATGGGTCAAATAGAACTGTTTGACCATTTAACTGTGTGCAAACAAATGACTGATATTAAATTGACTTGTTAGTGCTACATAGGAATACTTTAACTGTGTACAAATGAATTATTAGTGTTAGATAGCAATACTTGAAACCATTTAACTGTGTACAAAAAAACAAGCTTTGGCTTATATAAGAATGTTATTAACAAACTATTTCTTTACAAATCATATATTCAATTTATGTATGAACAGGATCTGGTATTAAATAACCCACAAGAGTTGATATACTGTAAAATGTTTTCAAGTATTTCTATCTAATATTAATAATTCTATTTAATAATCATTTGTTTGCACAGTTATATAGTTTCAAATATTTCTATCCTGTCAGGATCACACCTATAGGTCAACTAAGTTTGTTTGAGAATTATTTGTATTGGATAGGAGTACTTGATATACAACTGTGTGCAAGTTATTTGTATTAAGAAATTAATCTATAATTGTTTACTAAGGATTATTATTAGTTGCTTGTAATCTTATAATGCAAATTATTGATATTAGATAGGAATACTTTAAACCATATAATTGTATATAAATCATTCATATGAGAACTACTTTAAACCATACAGCTGTGTTCAAATTATTTGTATTAGATAGGAATACTTAATATAACTGTGTGTGAACAAATGATTATTGACAAATAAAAAATGTGCAATTTGAACATAGATTTATGATTACAATCAAACATTTACAAATGAATCAAATTTTGGCTTTGAATAACCCATAAGCTGTTAAATATATTAAACCAAACCATTTAAACAAAAATTATTCTGTTTTGAATGAGAAGGCCTTCTACCAAATATGTTCCTGGTTTTTGTTGTGTTATACATATTAAAGGACATATTTGTGTTACATATATTAAAGGACATATTTGTGTTATACATATTAAGGGACATATTTGTGTTATACATATTAAGGGACATATTAGTGTTATACACATCAAAGGACATATTTGTGTTATACATATCAAAGGACATATTTGTGTTATACATATTAAGGGACATATTTGTGTTATACATATCAAGGGACATATTTGTGTTATACATATTAAGGGACATATTAGTGTTATACATATCAAGGGACATATTAGTGTTATACATATTAAGGGACATATTTGTGTTATACATATCAAAGGACATATTAGTGCTATACATATTAAGGGACATATTTGTGTTATACATATCAAAGGACATATTTGTGTTATACATATTAAAGGACATATTAGTGTTATACATATCAAAGGACATATTAGTGTTATACATATCAAAGGACATATTTGTGTTATACATATCAAAGGACATATTTGTGTTATACATATTAAAGGACATATTTTATTGGTTTTATATTTGAAGTGTAAAGTATCATTATTGTCATAACAGTTTCTTTTGGAAGAACAAGTAATATTTGCTCCATCTTTCCTCAGTGTATGGAATCAGATGCTTTGGAAAAATCTGTGAACAATAGTGTTGCCTCCAGAGATTTTCTTTTCCATATACACCTTTGAGGATTTGATGAATAGTTAGAATCTGTGAAATTGTGGATCAATTTCTCCAAAAATCATTTTGATTTATCCTAAGAATTTTCTTGATTTCAAGTTTGAGATGATTGAACTGCAGAGCATTATAAACTAACATGAAAATAATGGTTCACTCACCTGAGGGTGACACTGACTTCTTTGACATTGTTGTTGGAGTTTTGCAAAGAGATAAATTAGTGCCATGTTTGTTTATAATTTGCCTAGAATATGTACATTGAACATCAATAGATCTAGTAAAAGAAAATGGCTTTACACTAAAAAAAAAAGTAAGAAGTAGGCTTTATCTTGCGAAAACTATAAGATGCTGAGAGAAGTAAGGATGAACTCATCAGTGATGTTCTTCTATGGACCCGTACACATGGACGTGCCAGTGTTGGTTGACCAGCAAGAACTTACATCAGCTCTGTATGGACAGTGAATGTAGTTTGGAGAACTTGCTGGAATTGATGAATGTTAGGGACGGATGGCAAGTGGGAGTTGGGAAAGTCCATGCTGTCAGCACAACTTGATGATAATGATATTCGAAGCTATTTTTCTTGGCAATGCTGGGTATCCTGCCTAGTATTTCTCTCTCTCTCTCTCTCTCTACACATATATATATATATATATATATATATATATACGATTGTAAAATGAAAATAGAGTTGTTGAAATTAACGATTTCTCTAACAATTTTCCTTTTGGATTTTACAAAATTGTTTTTAAAATGATAACTGAATTTAGTTTTTCCTCTTCAATAATAATCTTCAAGCATATTTTATCATATTATCAATGAATCACAAATTATATTAAAGTTCAATAATAATCTTAAACTATATCTTTTAATTACTGGGCCATTGGCCTAAATAGTAGAGTGTTTGCTAATGGTCCGGGAGACCAAAGACTCAAAAAATGGTACTTTATGCTGCCTTGCTTAACACTCAGCATTATAAGGTAAGGATCAAGGGTAAAGTGGAGAAATTGAGGGAATGGAGTAGCTATTGAAAAGGAAGCCTTCAGATCACTCTTGACTAAGATCAGCAACATTTTTTACTTTTATGTCTTTTGATAATTGAAAAATAAATTTTGAAATAAATTTTCAATTTCAAAATTTAAGAACTTCAAAGGAAGCATTTATTGATTATTTTAAAAACAATTTTGTAGTATTTGATGAACACATAATATATCACCTATGAAAAGTACAATTACTATATATATTTTTTATAAAGATTTAATTTTTTTTAAACCAAAGATCCTAGGATTTTCTTCTAAAACAAAGATACCAAAATTTTATTATTTCTAGTAAATCATTATACAATAAAAAAATGTATATTATTAGGTATTATGTATTACCTAACTCTAAAGCATTGACACTGTAATTAAAAATATGAATATCTCTTTGTTTAGAATAAATTCAACTATTATGTATAGTTATGCAATTTTATTTTGGGTTACAGTGTTTCAGTACTGTAATTAATTATAATATATTGTGTAAAGTGTTTTATAAATCAATAGTGCTTAAATGTTTGCCAGCAGAGCAGTATAAAAACTAAAAAGAATTTAAATCACCCTTTAGTTTTATTTCATTACTAATAGTTTCATATGTTTTCTATAAAAGTAGAACACAAAATTAAAGTTGGCGACTGTAGTTAAGGGCAACCCGAAGGCTCCCTTTTCATTAGCTACTACACCAAGGTGTAAGGGAGGGCGCTACTCCTTTCCCCAGATTGCTCCACTTTATCCATGATCCGTACCTTATAAGACTGAATGTTAAGCAAGGTGGCATCAAGTACCATTTTTTGAGTCTTAGGTATGACTTGACCTGGGATTGAACGCTGGTCTCCTGGGCCATTGGTGAACACTCTACCCACAAGTTTCAATGTATAATAATCATTATATATTGAAACAAAAAATTACATTTAAAACCGTTTTCTGTAACTAGCTCTATCAGTTGAGACGTAAATGTTGAATTAATGAAAATGTTTCTTATAACAATTGTTTTCTACTTTTATAAAAAATATGAGACGAAGAAGTTGAGATTTAAATTCTTTTGAATTGATGCATATGTATATATATATATGAAGGTAGCAGAAAATATATATACACACACACACACACACACACAAGCTTATTCAGAGTATGAATAGACAAACACCTTGTGAGTTTTTCAGAAAGAATGTGTGTCAATCTCTTTGGTATTGTTTTTTTAGATAAGTAGTTCAATGTTGGTTTCATCTGGTTTTTCATTCAATCTTTGTATCTGACCATCATTTTAATCTCTGATACCTGCCTTGTTCAAAAGCACATCATCTTTGTGTGTTAGCCACTCATTACAAAAATTTGTTTTGTTTGTGTTTGCATTGGAAAAAGATTCTGCTTCTGGTGTAGTTCCCACACTTGTTGCTTGGATGGTTTTGAATGCTAGTACAAAAAAACCAAACAATTGTAGCTATCTTCTGAGTGTCTTCTAAATATGGCTCCATCAGTTGAGATGTGAAGCATCTCAGTGACATTAAGAGATTTGCTTTTGTTTGTTTATTCCCATGATGCTCTGGTTATCCACTGGTTAAAATAGCTTTGGAAATAATGATATTTCTTGGTTACTTCTATTTTAATCCCCAACATGTCTAACCCTTGGAAATCTTATTTCCTGGCCCTCAAATAGCCTGTCAACAAGCAAAGTAAATTTAAATAGAGTGCAGAGATCTTTGTTTAACGTTATTCCATCATTCTGCTGAAAGAAAGGTTGTAACTTCTTATTGTGTTATTGAATCCATCTCTCTCAAGAGACTGCACGGATATGAAGCCCAGTTGAATAGGACTGTGGAATATGCCCACTGCATCTCTTTAGAGTGATAAAACCCCGAGTGTCCTGGATATCACACCAAACCATTTGATGGTGAGGCTCCAGTTCTGAAGCTGTGGGAAATGTGACGTGTCTCTTTATTACCATTGCTCCTAGGTTCAGTCTGACTTGGAGTGTTTATACCCATTAGGGTTCAATCTATGGGTCAAATAGAACTGTTTAACCATTTAACTGTGTAAATAAATGACTGATGTTGTAGTGTTAGTGCTACATAGCAATACCTAAAACCATTTAACTGTGTACAAAGAAATGAGCTATGGCCCATTTAAAAATATTACTGCAAACTGTTTGTTTAGAAATCTCTCTCTCTCTCTCTCTCTATATATATATATATATATATATATATATATAGTCATCCACATACAGACTGTTTCATTGTATCGCAACTCTTCAGTGTGGCAAGACACGTAGGACACTTGAAGCTGGGATTGAAACCCTGCCCAACTTTACATTAGACTTAGTATCATACCATTCAGCCAACAAATTACAATTAAATATATATACATATTTAATTGTAATTTTTCAAGTCTTGTTATTTTTCTTGTGTCAGGATCCAGGAGGTAAAGAAATTGTTTCATGTCTTCTGCCCAAGTGATTTTGACCATGCTTTTGATTGTCATCAGGGGTTGTTTAGTTTGAGTTTTAGTGTTTTGATTATTTGTAGCATTTTTATTTTAAAGTAGTCAGTTGGAAGGTTTTCAGCATTTTGTTTTAAGACTTTCAGTTGGAAGGTTTTAATAATATATATTCCGTTGGATAAGTTTTCTAATTGGGTTGGTGATTTTAGTTATCAAAAATGTTCAATATGTTGGTACCTGTTTTAAATACTATTTTATTTATGTTTGATTTTTTATATTTTTTATGCATATTGCTTCTAGGATTTGTAATCATTTTTTATTATTGTTTTTATATATAATTATTGTATTATCTGAAACCCAGGGAGGTATTTCTGCCACACCTAGTACAATCATTACTTTTACTGCTTTCATCAACACCAATCAATTATCTAGAATAAATATTCAATATTAATAACTTCGAGAAGAGGTTCAGTTGTCCAATCAATATCTGAGATGTTAATGACGCTTCAAAATTTATCAACAACAGGACAAAGAAATTTCTTGAAATATCTCATTAATCTTCCCCTGCCTCAAACTGGCTAATTATTTGGGAATACTGTTAAAAACCAATTAAAAAAAACAGAATTGTAAGCTTTATTTATCTGTTTTATTCATTCATTCTAATTTTTTTTTTTTCTCTTTTTTTCAGGCTTTAGAGTTGTTACCACCGAGTACAAAGATCAGTGATATTCTCAATTACCTGGAAAACTTGATAGAAAAGAAAGCCGCCCTCAGACGAAAGTGTATGCTTTTACGGAATATTCTCTATGCTGAAAACGCACTGGTTAGTTTCTGTATTCCAAATTTTTCTCTATTGGTTTGGGTGGTTAAAATTTCCCAAGTTGCTATTTTCATCTTGTTTTGCTCCATGCCTTTGTTTTTATTTATCTAAGGAAGATGTGAACTGCCATTGACAGGTTGTCAGTCATATGGAAATCCTATCTCTCTCTGATAAAATAAAACAGGATTTCTTCTAAGCTGTGTCTGTGTTAGTATGACTGTATGGAGGCACCATCTGGACTCAAACAAAACGCATGAAGAAAAAGGTAGATGGAAACTATATGAGAATGCTGCGTGCTATTCTGAACAAACTCTGGAAGCAGTAACCCCACAAAACAGAAGCTGTATAGTTCATCTCATCTCCCAAACCGTTCACGTAATACAGACAAGACATGCTGGGTAACTGCTGGAGAAGTAAGGACAAACTCATAAGTGATGTTCTATGGACTCCTACACATGGATGCACCTGTGTTGGCCAACCAGCAAGAACTTACTTACATTAGCTCTGTGTCAACACTGGATGCTGTCTAGAGGACCTGCCTGGAGTAATGCCCAATAGGGAGTATTGTGCTATCAGCATGACTTGATGATGCTTATTCTTTGCTTCTATTTATCTAAGAACCTCTATTTCGAATTTTAAACAAATTGTATAATATTTGATCTGTAGTCCTGGTCTTCTGTCATACTTGGATGGTAAATTGCTTGTAAGAGACAAATCCCATCTAAAAACCAATCACTCATGGAGTAGTTGTTAATGTCCTAGGAATTGGACACAACAAACTGAGTTCAAACCCTAGAAGAGGCTATTTGCATTTCAAATAGTGCTGATACCCTTGGAAAAATATGCATCCAACCATTCTCCCTCTATCTATGAGTAAAATAGTAGGTCAGACTAAGCTATTTAACCTTGGTATGTGTTATGACCGATTATTAAGGGTCAATAAATAAATAACTCAACATGGAGATATGAGTGCCACACAAATATATTCAAAAGTCTCTGTGGAGGGTTTCCTTGGTTCAATGTACATGAAGTCAGGCAAGGTGCTTACTACACCTGCTGCTGCTCTCCCAGGTTAGTTCTTGGTTAATATTCTCTTTGGGTAAGTCCATTATTCTGGTCATAGGTGAGTCACCTACAACAGTATGGCAACCTGTATAGGAGAAGGAAAACTGAATTCAAACCTGTAACACACCACTTAGAAGTAAATAATGGAAACAAATCCGACAATATAGATAAAAATTGAAAAACAAGGTAATCCAAAAAGAAGAATTTAATGTCAAAGAAAGCCAACACTATAATATTTTGGTTTTAATGATTTATTGATTAAATAAATGGTTACTCCTTTTCCCTGTATATATATATATATATATATATATATATATATATATATATATATAATCTTGATATCATCCTTTCCTTGTCCTGATGATGGCATTCACTTTCTTTTATATCAAATTCTTCTTTTTGGATTACCTTGTTCTTAATTTTTTTCTATAACACATCACTTAAAAACTTAACCTTGTGGCAAATTCTGCTTATTGAGGAAAGGTTTAGTAAATACACAAGTAACTAAATTATGTGATGAAGTAAGTTTGGGCATGATATTTAGTTTCTAAAATATGTTATTTGTTTGAAATTTAACCTTGAGGATCCTGAGACCCCCATGCTCATGGGTTCTTCACTCTGGACTCCTGATAGCTAAGATAGAATCTGTTATCAAACTGATTATGTTTATGGAAAATTTAAGACATATAAACACAAATTAAAATAAATAAAATTACATATAAAATCTAAAAGTATAACATCTTTATAGGCAATATTGATATCGATCGCCTGAGTATATGTGCTTGTTGGAGGTGTGCTTATTGAAAGAATTATCATCATAGAGAAAATTGAATTTGCTGGCCTGAGTTCAAATCTTAGATGAAGCTGGTTTTTTTTCACTTCATGCTTATGCCTTTGGGAAAGGCATGAATCTATCTGTTCTTTCTCAACTATGGATAAATAGTAAGGCAAACTGTTTTTTTTTATGAATGGAAATGAATGAATTGAAAAACAGCTTTGCTTAAAAATTGACTTTGTGGAGGGGTTGGATTAATATATATATATATATATATATAAACTCATAGGTAACATACCCCCCCCAAAAAAAAAGGAGGTTGCTTTGGCTCTGAGAGCTAATTTTAAAATATTCCACCTGAGCTGATTTTCTCTTAAATTTCTTTTGCTAGAATTTGAATAAGAAGTCCAGAATATATATTCCTTGCTGAAATACCCATTTACATTGGGTAAGAGGTGAAGATTTGGATCTCGGTTGGTCATAATGATAGTAAAATGATTCTTTAGTACCAGTGTTGAGCTGAGAAATGTTGATGCTATCAGAATCAAGTGAGGTGAAACTGCTGGATATATATATATATATATGTATATATATATATGTATGTGTGTGTGTATATATATATGTATGTGTGTGTGTGTGTATATATATATATATGTGTGTGTGTGTATATATATATATATATATATGTGTGTGTGTGTATATATATATATATATATATATATATATATGTGTGTGTCTGTCTGTGTGCATATATATATATATATATATATATACACACGCACACACACACACAGTCGGGTGGTTCAAATATCCTGTTGTTATCTCATTTTGGTTTCCTCTTTTCTGGACCCCATCAGCAAAGCTTAGAATACACTGGTTATATCCTCTGCAGAGGGGAAAGATGTGACACTAGAGTGCAGCCATTTGTGAAATTCCAGTTTTGGAGCTCTGGGGTGTGAAGTCACTCCTTCATTACCATTACTCCCAGGTACACTCTGACTTCAATAGATCTGCTTGAAAATTATTTGTATTAAATAGGAATACTTGATACCATACAAGTGTGTGTAAATTATTTGTATAAAGAATAGTTACTTGAAGCTATGATTATTTACTAAGGATTATCATTGTTTAATTTGAAACCATATAACTGCGTGCAAACAAATGCTTATTATTAAAGTAGAAATGGTTACTTGAAACCATGTAATTATGTATAAATTATTAGTATTAGATTGGAATACTTGATGAATTGAATAAATTCTAAATTATCTCACTCTTCTTTTTTATGGTAAGTAGCTAAAACATGTAATGGTGCTACTTCAAGTACTATGTTTGATTTTTAAAATACATTACTTGTTTGACAAATTCACCTACCTAGGAAGTAGCGTCTCATCAACCGAAAAAGACATCAACACACGACTGACGAAGGCATGAACGGCTATCGATAGGCTCTCGATCATATGGAAATCAGACCTAACCGATAAAATGAAACGCAGTTTCTTCCAGGCAGCGGTTGTGTCGATACTGCTATATGGATGCACTACTTGGACGCTAACTAAACGGCTGGAGAAGAAACTAGACGGAAACTACACTAGAATGTTGAGAGCAGTATTGAACAAGTCCTGGCGACAACACCCCACGAGACACCAACTATACGGACACTTGCCCCCCATCACAAAAACTATGCAAGTTAGACGAACCAGACACGCGGGACACTGCTGGAGAAGCAAGGACGAGCTCATAAGTGATGTGCTCCTATGGACCCCCACATATGGCCGTGCAAAAGCAGGACGACCAGCTCGAACTTACATACAGCAACTATGAGGACACAGGATGTAACCCTGAAGACCTGCCGGAGGCGATGAGTGATAGGGAGAAGTGGCGAGAGAGGGTCAGGGATATCCGTGCTGGCGGCATGACATGATGACGATGATGATGACTTGTTTGAAATTTAATGTTGAAATATTTCTTTGCCTATTATCTATTACCATATTTGATGATGTATAAGATGCACCCTAATTTCAGAAGAGCAAATCAAGAAAAAAAAACAAATTACTAATATTAATCGTGATGTAATTAATATAATGACTATTATTAATGATAAAACTTTTAATCTGCATAATAGCCTTTTAAATAATTACAATAGGCATATGAAAGTTACTCTAAAGTCTAAGTGAATAGGAGTTGCCAGGTAGCTAATTTCAGCCAACTATTGTGAATTTTAAACCTATATATGGCAAAGAAGACGCAGGTGAATTTTGAAAGATATTTTTAGTAAAAAAAAGTACACCTGATATTCTGTCAAATACAGTAAATGTTTTTGTAGAATTTGAAATTAACCAGTTTCTGATCAGATTGATATAATCTACTATTTATGGATGTTATTTTGAATATTGAAGAATACTTGTATTTTTATACATGGTATATATATAATTAATATATATATATATATATATATATATATATACTCATAGGTAACAGACCCCCTCCCCTTCATTGGTTGCTTTGATTCTGAGAGCTAATGTTAAAGTATGCCTACTGAGATGATTTTTTCTTAAATTAGACAAAAACAGATTAAATTTCATTAACTCTGTTATCAGCATTTTATGTTTAATTTTGATGGTTGTATTAAAAAAAATAATAGAAAAATATGAAAACTCGTTTTCTTAATCAATATTATATTTAGATTCTCTCCTGTTGGGCATATGGTATTGAGTGGCTGATAGTTCAGTTAAAGTCGTGGGCTGCTAGATTGCTTATTCAGGTCATTTTTATTTATTGGGTTGAAGGCTTATGTAGAACTAGCCACACTTTTTAAGATGAGCTGATAGCAGAAGAATGGTATATCAGTGTACCACAGTCTCTGAATAACATTCCTCTGGTTTTTAGTTGAAAGTTTTTCCTTCTCTTAGACCTAAAAAGTTCAGTCTAGCCTGCTATTTACCCATTGCTGGGGGAGTGGAAAGGGGAAGAGAAATTTTTATACCTTTTTCAAATTTTTTAGTGCAAAATAAAACCCAAATAGCCTTGTCCAGGATTTGAACTTGGCTTGTTGAGTTCATTTTCTATGATGATAACCACAAATACCTCTATGTCCTATTTTTATACTCAAGATGAATCATTACATTTTTATGGAGGTTCCCATGGTGTAATGGTTATCGTTGTAGGAAATGGACATGGTGACACAAGTTCAAATCCTGGATGAGACTGATTGCATTTCACATAGCACTAATACCCTTGGGAAAGGTATGAATCCAATTATTCTCCCTCCAGCTATGGGTAAATAGTAGGACAGACTGTGTTCTTCAGCCTTGGTGAGGTAACTAGTCTAGGAGAAGGAATACTCTGAATTCAAACCTGTTAAACTCTGCTTAAAAATTGACCGTGTGTCATATCCTGCCCGAGCGGAGGGGTTGGTAAATGTGATGAATCATTACATTTTTATACTTAACATGATCTATTATATTTTTATACTTAATATGAACAAGATGAACAATTATATTTTTGTACTTAAAATGATCTTCTACGGTTTGATATTCAGCAGCATCATCATCATCATCATCATCATGTCGTGCTGGTAGCACGGATATCCCTGATTCTCTCTCGCCACTTTTCCCTATCATTCATCGCCTCAGGCAGGTCTTCTGGACAACATCCCGTATCCTCACATAGTTGCTGAATGTATGTTTGTGCTGGTCGTCCTGCTTTTGCACGGCCATGTGTAGGGGTCCATAACAAGACATCACTTTCATTCTGTATAAATTATTATATTTTTATACTTAAAATGAACTAGTGTGTTTTAATATTTGATATGAACCTAGTATATTTTCAGAACTTTTATCTAATTTTCTACAATATTGGTAGACATTTTTTGAATATCAATTGGGATTGAGGGCATTGGTAAAGTCAACCAAAATATGCTTTAATTTTAAACCTAGATCTTGAACCGTCCTACTATTGCTTTTTTTTCTTTTTTTTTTAAACTGGAATTTTTTTTCTTGCTATCTTTAATCTTACTTCAAAATTGTATTTTCTTTTCTTTCTTTTTTAAAATACAAAAACAAGTTTTGATGGTCATACATCATTGCATTGGGAATTGCCTTGGGATTTTTTTGTGGAAAAATGCAATACAAAATGTTGGTCTACAGATAAGAACCCTAACTTTATTTATCAAAGGTCAAGGCTTCTTTAAATTTCAAATTATCTGCATTGAACAGAAGACCATCATCATGTCACACTGCCAGTACGGATCTCCCTGACCCTCTCTCGCCACCTGTCTCTATTATCCATCGCTCCTGGTAGGTCTTCAAGGCTGTATCCTGTATCGGCACAGAGATGATGTATATAGTTTCTAGCTGGTTGTCTTACCTTTGCTTGTCCATGTAAGGGGTCCACAGGAGTATATTGCTTATGAGTTTGTCCTTACTTCTCCAGCATGTCTGGTTCATCTAACTTGGATAGTTTTTGTGATGGGTGGTAGGTGGCTGTACAGCTGCTGTTTTGTGGGGTTCTGTCTCCAGGACTTGTTCAATATAGCCCACAGCATTCTCGTGTAATTGCTGTCAAGCTTTTTCTTCATATGTTTAGTTAGTTTCCATGTAGTGCATCCATATAGCAGTATTGACACGACTGCTGCTTAGAAAAAACTGCTTTTTATTTTATCGTTTAGGTGTGACTTCCATATGACTGATAGCCTATCGATAGCAGTCTATGCCTTTGCTAGTCATGTGTTGATGTCTTTCTTGGTTGATAAGACACTGCTTTCTAGATAGGTGAACTTGTCCCCTAGTTTTAAAGGCCCACTCTTTAGTGTGGAGATGTCGCCTCTTTGATTAAAACAAATGTATTCCGTCTTGTCTGTGTTGACATGGAAGCCTATGCTAGCAGCTGCTTGTTCCAGACTATTTAGCAGGGTTTCGGCTTGGACGGGTGTATTTGCCAGAAGTGCTATGTCATCAACGTAGTCTGATTATTTGTGCAGAGTATTTTCTGCTTCTTTCCTTTGCCAACTTGAAACTGTTTTCTTTCATTAAATCTATAGATATTCTAAGCATGTAGCCTTGTACCATAGCCAGATACGGATATGTGAATGTTCATAGAATATATACATAGAACATAGGAATCCCAAAACGCGAAAAACACGACTTCTTAGTTCAGGTATGAAACTTTTTATTACCTTTGAGTTTAAAGGTTCTTCAACATAAGGAGAGAGATACACATTTTTTCTATTCTGGCTTTTCCATCTGCCCCACCATCTCATGCGGCACCTGTAGCGCGCAAATTCGTCTGGCCTCTGCGAGCCCCGAAAGTCAACCCTTCTTGTTCGGTGTCTAGATCTCAACTCAACTAACTGACTTTTTCAAAATCCCCCAAATCCTCCGTGCACGCTTCTGGTGCATGACGTCATTCACATCCACTGGTCAACTTCTCTCTGGGATTTTTATTTTGATATCTGTGAACGACACATCCTCCCAATGCGCGTGTCAACACCTGTGATCAAGTTTGCACCTAACTAACCCATGTGCTGAGGTGAAAGGTTTTCAGCCTAACTAAACCCAAAGGCAAGATATATAAAACGAAATCACTCCATCATTATATTACAGCCTAAGCAGATGATAAACAGGTATGGGGGCTAATGTGCCTCCTTGTAGCACACCTGCTATAATGTTGAAGTAGTCTGTGTCTCCATCCGGTGAGCAGACTTTTACTTTCATGTTTTTATATTTTGCATCATTATGGCTGTGACGGTTTCTTTGAGGAGGCTGTAGGCAAGAAGTATTTGCTCTATCTTTCCTCTGTGCATGGAGTCAAATGCCTTGGAGAAGTTGATGAATAATATTGTTGCCTCAAGGTTTTTTACATGTACACCTTGAAGACTTTGATGATAGTTGAAATTTGTGATGTCATGGATCGATTTCTCCTAAAGCCATATTTTCTAATTGTTAGGTACTCTCACTATTACTGTGAAATCATTACTTTTATTTTTAGAGTTTCATCCTTGGGAGAAAATGAGAGGGATTGAGGAACAGAATAAAGGATGAGTTTATAGGTTTGATTTGATATTCTGCAAACCAATGGGACTTCATGGGTTCACTTGGTTGAGCAACTGGTGTGTTTAATCAGGCCTCCACGAGGCAAGAAGGGATGTGAATTTGCATTTTATCCTTTTATTACTTCTGATGTCTTCCTCATTGTTATGGAGTGACGACCTGAATAGGTTGTGATTAAACAAAAAAATAAACAAATAAATCGAACAAATGAAAAAAATCAACGATGAAGGAAAATAGTAATCAGAATTAATAATAATGATTGACAATAAAAATAAATATGACTGTTATGCATGTGAAAAGTGTAAAAAGTAAAAACAACTAAGTTTTTAGACTAATGTCTTCATCTTTACTGTTATATTCACAACATTTTGACCAGATGTTTTGAAGTTCTGTGCAGGCTCCTGAGTTTGACAAAAAACACCTGAATAAGGTTGGAAGACACATCAGCCAAAACTTTGTGAATATAACAATAACGATAAAGACATTAGTTTTGTCTCAAGAAATTCAGACAACCAAAAACAACAAATATAGCACAAGCAGGGTTTAAGAAACAGAATAAAGGATGTGTTTATAAGTTTGATTTGAACCTCTGCAAATTAAGGGCTCTTTGTAGATCTCTTGATAGAGCACTTGGTACTTTTAACAAGGCTACTTTAAAACAAAAGAAACTGGAGTAAAAATCCCATTATGAGTTTATCTCTCATTATTGGGAGTACTTAGAGCTTTCAAGATGGTCACTGATGTTCATAATCTGGCTAGATTAGTTTTTTTTTTTTTTTGTTTAATGGCATATCAACCTTTATAGATTATTTGATGTCAAAGCCATCCTTGTAAAAGAATAACAGTTATACTATTTAACCCATAACTGGAGAGATAAGGGGTTTAATATTTTTCCCAAAGGTATTAGTCTGAAAGTGAATGTAATAGCGTGACTGGAGTTCAAACTCTCTCACTCTGAAACTGCAGTCTAGCAGGTTAGCCACTACGCCATGGGGACTTACCTTAGATAATATGACATGATGAACAATCATATATCTCACATTCACATGAAAAAATATTCATAAAACTCCTCAAATTCTTCACAGAAGAATATTAACGTCATTAAATATTCATACTATAAATGATAAATTTATAAATTATAACAATTACTGTTTGTACCAATAAGTTCAGTGTAAATTTTTAATTAACAAAAGACAAAATTTCTAAAGCCTCCCCTCCAAAAAAGTTACGGATAATTGTCTTACTAAAATATTATTCATATTTAATGAAAACATTACTCTTTAGGTTTATAAGTAGCTCTTGAAACTGGAGATATAAGCATTCATTATTAGTTGAGATTAAAAAAAACCTAGACATGCAAGCAAAAACGGGTTAAGTTTATGGACTCAGAATTTTGAATGTTTAATTTGAGTCATGTGAAGAGTTTATTTAATTTATTGTCTCTGATGTGTGCTGTTCCTTGCTGTCATAGAAATTATGACCTGATTGAGTTGCAAAAAAGAGAAACTAAATGTTAAAAGATGACAAAAAAACGGGGCTCAAGACTAACTTTCTTTCATCATAATCCCAGAACTATTTAAAAAAAATAATTTTAACTATCCCGAAATCATGTTTTTTTTACTTTATTATTATCTATAGTTGTTAGTATCATAATAAAAATGCCATTAAAACATGCAGGAAATAGATATTTATTTGGGTTTACTTAGTCTTTAAATTGTCATATATCACTTTCATAGTAAGGCTTGGTAACTTTAGTAGTTTAACCTCAGTAAATGACTCAATTGAGAACTGATGGGACTACCATCTCAGGAGGGCTCCAGATTAACTTTTTTTTTTTTTACCACTGTCCTGAAAAACAATTTTAAATGTCTTGAGATAAAAGTGTTTTATTTTACTTTATCATCGATAGTTGTTTACTAGCATAATAAAATGCAATTAGATCATTTAGGAAGTAAATAATATTTATTTTCGTTTATTTAGTTTTGACATTGTGGTCTTTGTGTTTTTTGTTTACGAAACAATGAAACCAGGAAGGTTTTTTTTTTGTTTTTTTTAAAAATTGAAGGAAAGAAAAGAAGAATTTTTTTTAGCTTTTGTTAAATAAAGGCAGATTTTTAAGTCATTGAAGAAAATCCCAAACAATAATATTTTTAGTTGAGATAAAAATTACGGAGCACAAGAAATGAAATGAAACCTGATTATAATAGTTTTGTACTGGTTCATGTCAAAGCTTAAGAACAGTTCAAACTACAATAAGATTTGTTTTTTTTAAAGTCCAAATTGAAAATCCCCCAGAAGTCTCTATTCTTTAACCCATTGTAAAAGAACTTTTTTTTCAGATTGAACAAATTAAAAAAAAAAACAAGCCCTAAAATGATGTAAACATCCACAAAAATTTTCATCCTCTCATAGTCGGTTATATTTATTTTAATTTTTTTCAAAATTAACTGCCCGATGAGGTGACCCTGGTGAGAAGGCTTGGTGTTCCCAAAGAATATTCTAGTGTCCCCTGAACAATGGGACACTCTCAAGCCTTTCAGAAAACATTAGTCAATAATAATAATAATAATATTACTATTTAGTTAATAATGGCAATAGAAATGTTTTCCTTTTTTAAAATTTTTATTGATTCTGGCTTTGGAAATAATAATTATAAATTTATCAAAAAATGTGTGTATACTATTTTGGGAAATCAATAAAAGGGACGTATGAGTTGAATGATTTGATAAAAAAAAGTCCAACACCAGATTGTATTATACAGACTGGGTATTGGACATTGTCTCTTTTATTTTGTGGGAAAAAATCTTTTTTTTCTTTTTGAATTAATCTTCAAGGATGAGTCAGTTTATTGATTAAAAATTTATTTTGAGAAAATCTTTTTTGTTACTCTCCCTTCAGAGCACTGCAGCATTGGCTTACTGTTTAAGTGATATTGTTTGATTCTTAAAACAAATAATTGAATTGTCTTGGGTTTTTTGATGCAGGTGTACTCTGGGGTGACCGTTGTGTGTGTTTGTATGAGTATGCTCTGGACTGGTTTTGCCGGTCTCTGCAAGTTTGCTCTGGGGTGGTTGTTGTTGGTGCCAGTCAAAATGAGTGCTATGGGTTAGTTGTTGCAAATGTATCTCTGCAAGCATGCCTTGGGGGTGGTTGCTGTGTGCTATGAAGAGAATTGTTTAGAATTCAATTTGGGAATTTTCATAATGCAAGTTGTCTTATTTCTAATTGTTACATAATAAGCCCTGAATTTTGTAAATGTGGATTTATGCTAGAAATACATACTATGAACACCTGATTGATAGGGGACACTGTAAACAGGGTTGTTTATATTTAAAGGAAATTTTGAAAATTGTTGATTCATTTCCCTCCAACATAATAAGCCAAACCATCTGTTATGATGACATATAGCATGCTACATTTTTTAGGGCTGCAGAATTTGTTTTTTCCATTTGAATCTAATTTGTGTTTCTAATACAAACATATGCATTTTATATAATAGGTATATAGAAGTATATTTACATAATATTGTTTATATTTTTGGTGTAAATATATACATATACACTCAGGCATGCAATATATATATATATATATATATATATATATATATATATAGGATGTGCTGGGTTAATTGTCATCTAAATTGCATAAGAATGAAAATAACACTGATATCTCACTTTTACCAGGTGTATTTACCAAAATTACATGAAAATATTTTGAAATACTATAGATCAAATTCATTAAAAGAAATCACATTGGTTTCAACTATGACTTGGGACACTCTCGCAAGCCTTTGTGACAATCTCCTTATTTTCATTGGTAAATGTTGCTGTTATCCTTGCCTTCAGTTTATCTTTGGTGTTGTACGGAGTTTTGTTGGTCTCTCAATCAACCATACCCCACACATAATAAACAAGGGGATTGCAATTAGGAGAGTTAGGCAGCCAGATGTTAGGGATGATGTGGTTGCAGAAATTTTCTGACAGCCAACTGGATTTTCTTGTGTATTTGGCATGATGCAGAATCCTGTTGCCAGATGTAGGGTCTTACAGTAGTCACATTCTTGATCCAAGGCAGCACTACCTCCTTCAGGCACTTGATGTGGGCCTCTGTGTTGAATGTGAGGCCATATGGGAAGATGAATGTAGGCCTAACATCACCATTACTGGTAACCATCCTAAACACCATGTTGTGGATTGGATGTTTGTTTTTCATTACTATTGGTACATCTTGTGGGGACAGAGCAAGACAATGGTTGTTCTGTGAGTTTACCATCTGATCCTAGCAGAAGTTTTTCTCATCTGAGAAAAATAAAAGTATGTTCAGTTAAAGAGGATACTTTCCTATTGTCCTTCATGGTCTGTAATAAAAGTTGGTCCTTTCTCATCTTGTATGAGAAATACTGAATGTTTTCATGCACTACCTATCAGATAAAAAACTTATATGCTCCCAGGTCCCAGGAGGTGCCCGTGGTGTAATTGTTATCATCGTAGGAAATGGACACGGCGACACGAGTTCAAATCCTGGACTGATTGCATTTCACATAGCACTAATACCCTTGGGAAAGGTATGAATCCATTTATTCTCCCTCCAGCTATGGGTAAATAGTAGAACAGACTGGGTTCTTCAGCCTTGGGGAGACAACTAGTCTAGAAGAAGGAAAACTCTGAATTCAAACCTGTTAAACTCCGCTTAAAAATTGACCATGTGTCATATCCTACCCGAACGGAGTGGTTGGGTAAATAGGATATGCTCCCAGGTCCCTGGCTATGGACCTGATTGATTTGCTAGGATCAATAATCATGGCTTGGATCAACAAATTTGGGAGTTCTTTACTCATCAGAATGATCAGTGTGAGACTTCTGAGTTACTATATCTTTGTAATCACCATTGGACTCATCCAAGTCTTTATATATATAAAGTGGTGTAATGGATACTGTTGTAGGAAATGGACATGGTGATCCGAGTTCAAATCCTGAACAAGATAATTTGCATTTCATTTGGTAGGATACTCTTGGGAAAGGTATGAATTCAAATATTCTCCCTCCAGCTATGGGTAAATAGTAGGGCAGAATGGGCTTTTTAACCTTGCTATGGCAACCAGTCAAACTGGTTAAACTCCTCATAATAATTGACCTTGTGTCTTATCCTGCTTGTGTGGAGGGGTTGGGTAAATATATATGTATGTGTACATACATTAAAATTCTGTTAGAAACATTGATGAAAAAAAATGTCTATAAAACATATTCACAGTCCAGTTTGCTGGTGCTGTAGAATATACCGATTGCATCTCTGTAGAGGGGTAAGACCACTTCCCCAAACAAGTGTCCTAGATAGGACATTAAACAATCTGATAGTGAAGCTCCAGTAATACTAGAGCTTTGGGGAATGTGGGGTACCTCTTCATTCGTATTACTCCTTGGTCCACTCTGAACTTTGGATCAAATAGAGCTGTTTGACATTCTAAACTGAGTACAAACAAATGACTTATGCTAAATTGAATTGTTTGAAATAGAACTGTTTGATCATTGAACTATGTGTAAGCAAATGACTGATGTTTAATTGAAGACGAACTCATAAGTGATGTACTCTTATGGACCCCCACACATGGCCGTGCAAAAGCAGGACGACCAGCACGAACATACATTCAGCAGCTATGTGAGGATACGGGATGTTGTCCTGAAGACCTACCTAGGGCGATGAACGATAGGGAGGAGTGGCGAGAGAGGGTCAGGGATATCCGTGCTACCAGCGCGATATGATGATGATGATGATACATAGCAATACTTTGTCTTATGTTTACAAGTCATATATATCTAATATATATATAAAAAGAGGATTTGGCATTAAATAACCTGCAATGGTTGATATGCCATAAAACCCAACCCAACCAAACCATATATATTTAATATATATGTATAAAGAGGATTTGGCATTAAATAACCTTTAATGGTTGATATGCCATAAGACCCAACCCAACCAAATCATATATATTTAATATATATGTATAAAGAGGATTTGGCATTAAATAACCTACAATGGTTGATATGCATTAAAACCAAACCAAACCATATTCAGTAAGCCAAGATCAAATCCTGCATGACACTGTTTATATATTAATATCTTTGGGAAAAGGGATTCATGTTATCTCTTTTACTTTTCTCTATTGGTGGGACGTAGAATATGCTGATTGTATATCGTGCAGTGGATTAAGACCCCCCCGCCAAAAAAAAGATGTGTACTGTGTTTGACACTAAACTGCATCCATTTGTGAGACTCCAACTCTAGTGCCCCAGGAAGTGTCTAGGGCCCCTTTGTTGCCATTACTCCCAAGTCCACTCTGACCCTGAGTGGTAGTAAATGTTAGGGTCCAATCTATAGGTCAAATATATCTATTCAAAAACTATTCATATTCAGTAGGACCATGTACAAAAAATGACTCTTAATAAACAACTTTCTTTCTATGCATAAAATTGCCCAAGTTGGTTGACATGCCATTAAAATCAATTTTTTCTACCTCCAGGTATGGGTAAATAGTAGAGCATGTTAACTTTGCTATGGCAACTGATCTAGGAGAAGGAAAATTCAAACCAACTGTATTTTGCTTTAAAAAATTTAACATTGTATTGCAGCCTGTTTGTGCCAGAAGGGTTGGGTGTATATATATATATATATATATATATATATATATGTGTGTGTATATATATATGTATATATATATTAGTATGTAGGAAGGTTTTAGTATTGAGAATCAAACTAAAATGAAAATGACATACCAGGAGACAAGGAATTTTGTTGTGTGGATTTTTGGCCAGATTCCCTTTGAGTGCAACATGAGTCTTGTTTTCCTCATCAGCTGCCAGTAGTTATTCTAATAAATCACTACAGATGTGTGTGCGTTTTTTTGCTTTTCTTTTATGGTTTTTGACATGTTGCACCCAGAACAAAACAGCTTGAAGAAGATTAGATCTGAAATTGATTCTGATCTGTTGCCGCCACCGCTGCTTTTAGTTTTGGTCGTCCATCTTTGTCTTGTGGTTATCTTATCAACTAATGCATTTTATCCACCAAAACATTTCTGGCTCTATCTTAAAGAAGATAATTCTGCCAAATTTGAGGTCTGGAACTAGAAGAGTATTTCAATAGAACTGTGTGAAATGCTGTACTGAAAGATCTGGAGGTTTTATCTCTAAAAAAGATTTTTGTTGTAAAATATTGCAGATCAAAATGACTGAAGGTTTTTTTTCGAAAATGTGCTAATGACTGACAAGTAGAATTTATGGTTGTGGTCATTTATTAATTTTAGTGCAAGGTCAAAAGTATGGAGCACGTCATGAGAATCAAACTTACTTGCAATGATCTGATAGTGTAGGTCTCTAACCATTACATCAAAGCTCAGTTGACTGGTGCTGTAGAATATGCTGACTGCCTCTCTGCTAAGAGGTAAGATCCCCCCTCCTCTCACCAATGAGTGTCCTGGATATGATGCTAAACAAACAGATGGTGAGGCTCCAATCCTAGAGCTTTGGGGAATGTGGAGTACTCCTTTATTACCATTACTCCCAGGTTTGATCCAAAGTGGACCTGTTAAGGTCCCGTCTATGGGCTAAATAGAACTGTTTAACCATTTAACTGTGGTGCAAACAAATGACTGATGTTAAATTGTTAGTGTTACATAGGAATACTTGAAACCATTTAACTGTGTGCAAACAAATAATTAATATAAAATAGAAGTATTAGTATTAGATACCGATACTTGAAACCATTTTACTTTGACTTGTTTAAAATCTTAGCTACAAACTTTTCTTTTACAAATCATATTTATTTGATATATATGTATAAAAGGATTTGGCATTAAATAATGTACTGGAGTTGATATGCTATAAAATCCAACCAACCAACTGACACGCATATTGAATAATCAGTATTACATAATTAAATGCTTCCAAGTATTACTGTGTACAAATGAATGAATAATGTTGAATTGAATTGTCTTAAATAGCAATACCTGAAACCATTTAATGTGTGCAAATAAAACTATTTGCATTAGATACCAATACTTGAAACCATTTAACTGTGTGCAAACAAATGAGCTCTGGCTTGTTTAAAATGTTACCTACAAACTATTTGTTTACAAACCATATATTTAATATATGTATGTATAAAGAAGATTTGGCATTAAATAACCTACAAGGATTGATAATCCATAAGACCCAACCAACTTTTACATCAAGTGGGTAACCTATCCCTTCAAAAAATTAGCTTCCAAGAATGGGACACCTAGTGAGGATTGAACTTGTTATTTAGTTGTAATCAATCTGCAAAACTGACTTGCTCTTACTACCTTGACAAAGTGTCCTGTTAATCATTAAGCTTTGCTTAGCATGGTACAGTTTATAGATCAAATACACAGATGTCTTCTCACTAAGTTTTATTTAAATAGGATATTTAATAGTCTTCTTGAGGAATCCCTGTGGCGTAATGACTAAAGTGCTGGACTGTAGCCTCTAAGTAAACAAGTTCAAACTCCAGTTGTGCTATGATATTGACTTTTGGACTAATATCCTTGAGAAAAGTATGAAAGCTATGGGTTAAATAGTATCAGTACTGTTTTTCTGCAGTTATGGCGTTGGCACGAAAGGAACCACTTCATAATCTTACACAGCAGTGGTCCCCAACACCCCCGGTCCCCAGACCAGTACTGATCCATGGATCATAGGGTATCAGGCTGCATAGAAAGTCTTTCTTGGTACAAATTATAGTTTTTTTCATTAGTATTTCTGGATCTTTGACTGAAATTATGGAGACAGAGAATGAATGCAGGAACTTTAACCAGTCATTGCCCAGTTGGCTGGGGCTGTAGAATACACCGACTGCTTCTCTGCAGAGGGGGTAAGATCCCCCCCAAACGAGTGTCCTGGATATGATACTAAACAATCTGATGGTGAGCTTCCAGTGATAGAGAATGTGGAGTACCCCTTTATTACCATTGCTCCCAGGTCCATTCTGATCCGGAGTGGTAGCACCTGATAAGGGTCCTATCTATGGATTAAATAGAACTAAACCGTGGTTCCTTCTCTATACTGATTTTTATATTTACACTGCGTATTTATGCTAAACTGAATTGTTTAAAATAGAACTGTTTTGACATTTAAACTGCGTACTTATGTTAAACTGAATTGCTCAAAATAGAACTGTTTTGACATTTAAACAGTCTACTTATGCTAAACTGAATTAACTGAAATAAAACTGTTTTGACATTAACTCTGTGTATTGCCCTGTCAGCTGGGGCTGTAGAATACACTGACTGCACCTCTGCAAAGGGGTAAGACCCCACCCCCATGAGTGTCCTAGATGTGACACTAAACAGTCTGATGGTGAGGTCCCAGTAATACTGGGGCTTTGGGGAATATTGAGCACCACTTCATTGCCATTGCTCCCAGGTCCACTCTGGCCCAGCGTGGTAGCTCCTGATAGGGCCCTATCTATGGGTTAAATAGAACTAATGGCATACTTATGCTAAACTGAATTGTTTGATTAAGCTGAATAACTTGAAATAGAAATATTTTTGACAATTAAACCGTACTTACATTTATACTGTGTGCTTATGCTAAACTGAATTATTTGAAATAGAACTGTTTTTTGACATGTAACTGTGTGTAAACAAAATCTGTACTTATACTAAACTGAATTGGCTGAATTAGAACTGCTTGACTAAACTGAATAGCTAGAAATAGAATTGTTTTTCACAATTAAACTGTACTTACATTTAAACTGTGTGCTTATGCTAAACTGAATTGTTTGAAAATGAAGTGTTTTTGACATTGAAATTCTACTTACACTAAACTGAATTGTTATATATGACTGCTTGAATAGCTAGAAATAACAAGTTCTTTGAAAATTAAACTGTGTACTCATGCTAAACTGAATTGTTTTAAATAGAACTGATTATTTACATAAAAATAGATTTGGCATTAAATAACCTATAAAGCTTGATATGCCATAAAACCCAACCAACCAACCACCTCAACCGGTCAGCAGAAACATTTTCATGCATAAAACTGGTCCCTGGTACAAAAAAAGTTGAAGATCACTGCTAAACATATTAAAATATAAAAAGAAACATTATTGAATATCAGGTCTCATAAGATAGGACATAAAATCAGTGTCTAAATATGCATCATATAAATTGAATCCCCAATTTATAGCTACTTTATTTGTTCCCACATCTAATTTAAAAAAAAAAATTTCTCAAAAATAAATTCATCAGTTTCAAACACTGCAGACCTAAATGTATAAGAATAAAAAAATTGGATATAAAATCAGTTAAATTTGCATCGTAAATTGAACATCTCTTGTCATCAAAATGGCAGTAAATCAGGGTCCAGTTGAACATAAAAAGATCTATTGTTTACTGAACTCTCATTTTATGACCATACCATTTGATTTTGTTTTTAAAGTTAATTTTTCTTGAAAATAGAAAAAAGTTCTGCCAGAAATGAAAAGCAGGAACTGCTTAAGGTATTCTTTGGAATTACTTTGCATATCTCTTACCCCTCGGAAGCCTTAGAGCAAGAGGAACCACAAAGTTCATCAGGTGCTGGTAATGGTCATGGATAATTAGGTATTAGATCCTACCAATCTGATTAAGACTTCTACAATTTGGTTTTTTAAAATGACATTTTAGATTTAAATAACCATTTGGACGGTGACATGGAATACTTGCTTCTGTTTCAGTCCTAAACAAAAAAATCTTTTAAGGTTATTGGGAATTTATTTCTCACTGAGTGCTCCAAAAATATAGCTATGTGCTTGTGGGTGCTACTCACTATTTGGGTTTGCTCTAAGCATAGTTGCTTTGAAGTCTCTCATTACTTGCTGCTTATTAGTGAAAGGATTATAATGTACGTCAGTTTTTGAATGTCGAATTGACTTTTAGATGACACTGAGTTAATTAGAACTAGAAGTGTTCTACTCAAGAAACCCACAGCTTATAGGACCCCCCTTTCCCCTTTAGATATTTAGTGGGATGCATTCAATTCTGTTATTTGAGCAAATAATGTATACCTTGTTATACTTGCTTATAATTTTCTCATGGTGTCTTTTGTAATTATAAATGATGATTTAAACAAAAAAGAAGAAAAAATTGTTAGGCTGTTTTGGTGTCCTTTTCAGCATGTGATGCTCTATGTACAGTTTGTGATTAGTGTGTGTATATATTGTGATGGCCCTGATTAAATCCAGTGAATGCCCTGAACCTTTACTAAAACTTTGGCAGTAATGGGTAAAAAAATAATGTCTCTGTAAATGTAGAATAGTAAAACATCCATTGTTAAAAATAACGTTTTTGAGTGATTGATACATCGGTTTTCTCTTTTAGTTTTAGGGTTCAGATTTTTCTTGTATTCACTCTTTTACAAGAGAGAGTATATTTATCTTATATATATTTATTGTTTTTAAAAGCGTGTGCATAATAAAATATTTTGAAAACAATCAAAATATTCTAAAATCCTTAAAAAGGGGACCTTTTGTTTCGATCACTTCTTTTCAGAGATGTATGTCAGTAACAACAACATCGGAGGAAGCTAACCATTTTATACACTATTACTTTTCACATGAAGAAAATATTACCTTGCCCAGTTGGCTGGGGCTGTAGAATACACTGACTGCTTCTCAGCAGAGGGGTACCCCCCCCAACGAGTGTCCTGGTTATATGACACTAAACAATCTGATGGTGAGGTTCCAGCAGTGCTGGAGCTTTGGGGAATGCGGAGTACCCCTTCATTGCCATTGCTCCCAGGTCTACTCTGGCCTGGAGTGGTAGCACCTGATAGGGCCCTATCTATGGGTTTAATAGAACTAACAGCATACTTATGCTAGAATGAATTCTTTGAGTAAACTGAATAGCTTGAAATAGAAATGTTTTTGACAATTAAACCGTACTTACATTTAAACTGTGTGCTTATGCTTAACTGAATTATTTGAAATAGAACTGTTTTTTGACATTAAAACTGTATTTACACTGAATTGTTACATATAACTGCTTGAATAGTTTGAAATGGAAATGTTTTTGACAATTAAACTGTGCACGTATGCTAAACTAAATTGTTTTAAATAGAACAGATTATTTACATAAAAATGGATTTGGCGTTAAATAACCTACAAGGGTTGATATGCCATAAAACCCAACAAACCAAACCAAAATATTACCCGTGTCAACTCTTCTGGTTTATGGTAATTTAAAAAAAAAATCAGCTAAAAAACCCCCAAAAAACAACAAAAAAACCCCCACTTTCAGCCTTTTTTGATTGACACTCTCCCATGTTAACTTCTTTGTTGTCACTGGCATAATTCTTTTTTTTAGGACTTTAAAATATTTTGTTTTCGAAATATTTTACTCTGCACACACTTTTAAAAGCAATGTTTAAATTTTGTACCTACCACAAGAACTTCATACACACACACACACACACACACATAGAGAGAGAGAGAGAGAGAGAGAGAGAGAGAGAGATGGGAATCTATTAAGTAAATCTAAAAATTAATTTCTAAAAAATGCTTAATGTGCTGAAACAGAACTGATATAAAACTTAAAATGTTAGAAAAGTCTACAAATGAAATCAAATTCTCTTAGCTAAGATTTAATCCAGCAAGAACATTGTAATCTTCAGCATTGCTGGACCACTAAAGTGGAAATTTACTAAGCTTTTTGCTTAGATGTGGCACAAGGCCATATGAAAGGGGCACCCAATGAGACTAGAACTCACTTGTGTAGGTTTGCTAGTCGAGCTTGCTGGACCACCAAAGTGGTTAGAGAAAAAGCAGCTAGGTGGGAACTACACAAGGATATTGCATGCTGTTTTAAATAAACCCTGGAAGCAACACCCCATAAAACAGCAGTTGTATGGTCACTTACCTTCCATCTTGCAAACTATCCAAGATTAACAAGAAATCAGTGACGTTCTCCCGTGGATTCCTACACATGGACACGCTAGTGTAAGCCCATCAGCAAAGTTCTGTGTGGATACTTGATGCAGTCTGGAGGACCTGCCAAGACAGATGATGAGAGAGTGTTACAGGAACCTGTGCTCAGTATTTTCCCTGTTTCTTCAATCTCTGCTTACTAGATTTTATATATATATATATATATATAATATTACCAGGGGCGGAGACGGGACGAGTGCTACTCGTGCCCAGCACAACCAATAACTCGGTCAATGTTATTCAAAATGGATTAAAAATCATCCATTAATTTCAAGCAAACATACTTAGTCTGATCTCAATTAAATTACGTATCTATTCAAGTTTCGATAACTAAGTAGCCAAAAGTTTATAAATATATCTGGGAATAATACAATGATGCTGTTTTGAACGGATGGTCTTTGTCCGGCCACCATCAGATTCATTGAACATCCCATAAAATCGGCTATAATGTTGAACGCCCGATCTGTGCCAGGCACTAGACCCTTATAATAACAGTAATGTTAGAGAAATATGCTTTTGGCTGTAGCCAATAGCAAAAGCAACCCTTACACTGTGCTCAAAAATCTTAGCACGTGTGACTGCTGATAGATGTATTGGGAAGAGGGAGAGGGACCGAGAGTGAGAGAGAGAGAGGGGATAGCAGATTAGAGCCGTCAGCCGACGTCATCGTCATCGCAAATGTTGGTTAAACGGCTTGTTTTAATTCGTTTTTTCACTAACAGATGTCTATTTCTTTAATGAATGTTGCATATATTACATTCTGTAACTAAAATTTGTTTATTTGAATACATTTTCAACAAATAATCTTTATTTTAAGCGAAATTGAAACTACTAGCTGTGTCTGTGTATATTGTCATCAGTTTCTTTATTCTAATAAACATATTTTTCTCGTCATAGTAATGAACATCTTCTCTTTTCTTCTATACTTTTGAAAGGAAACAAAATTATCTTATCTACTGTATTAACAAGACTACAAATTATATAGTATCTTGATTGTTTACCAAAAAAGCACCATGCAAGGTACGTTTGTCAATCTGTGCTATACAATGGAGAATCACGCAATAGCAACTATGATGACTTACTTTGGGTCCACGGACCACGGGTTGGGAACTGAAGTTGATCGAGGGCAGGGGGGGGGCACGAGTAGGAAAAATAGGCTAGAGTCGCCACTGAATATTACATCATCATTCAGTCTACTCAAGTTAAGAGATCTACAGAGAATGTTGCTAGATATAAATTTGAATAATCTCAAACAGATCAATATGTGTATGGGTTCCATAAAAATAAAAAAGGCTTATATCAACAGTATACAGACCCCATATTAATATACTGTATATTCTCTGTGGGCGTAAATACAGACATGTACCTCTTTTACTTTACAACCTATATATATATATATATATATATATGATCCAGTCATATTATATATTAAATCTTGAGTAAATTGAAACACATATTCAGTTTTTATTTTCCTAGTGTATGTGTGTAAGATTTATATATATATATATATATATATATATATATATATATATATATAAGCTGTAATGGTAGTAAATTTAGTAAGCAATAAAATTGTACAATGTACCAAAAGTGTAGCGCAAAATGTAATAGAAAAAAAAATCTCACACTCGACTGCCTTTTTGACTCCGACTTGTTGTGGCAAACTCATGTTTAGCCATTTGTAAACTAAAACATGCTTCTCTGAATACATCATATATTCTTTTGTAAATTTCACATTGTTTGCACTGCTTAGCCAGAAAAAATATGATGACAGACCTCTGTTTAAGCCTGGAGCACTCTGTTTGATTTACTGCCATTTTTGATAATTTCAAAAAAAATATTTCTGCGAAATTAAAATTATTTTAGCTATAAAGCAATTCCAAACAATGTAAAGTTTACATTTATGAAAAAAAAATTCTGGAAAAAAGTTTTTTTTTTTTTTTTTTTTTAAAACAAAAAGTTCTTCTTGTTTTCTGAATGTTCCTTTTCATAAGTATTTAAACAGACCATTTGAGAGTTAAAAAAAATTTGACATTACTGAAAAAGGACCAAATTTTATCTCAATCAACATTGTAATTCTTCATGCATATCACATGGTTCTGAATGCTAAATTTCTTGGAAAAATTCCTTTAACAGAATTAAATTGTTAAATAAAATAGCACAGATTCGTTTGACTCTATCTTGCCATAAGTCCCTATTGACTGTTGCTCTTGGTAGGTTCGCACAGAGCTGATGAATGTAAATTTTTGCTGATTGGCCAACATTGGTGTGTCCATGTGTAGTAGTCCACAGGTGGATATCACTTATGAGTTTGTCCTTATTTCTCCGGCAGGTTTACTTCACTGGTTTGAGTGATGGGAGTAAGTGGCCATACAACTGCTATTTTGTTGGGTGCTACTGCCAGTATTTGTTTAAAACAGCATGTGGCATCTTTGTGTAGTTCCCATCAAACCTTTTCTTCAAGAACTTTGTTAAAGTCCAAGTGGTGCAACCATACAGTAGTACTGTCATGGTTACAGCTTGGGAGAAATCCCATTTGATTTTATCAGATTGATCAAATTTCCATATGATCAATAATCAGTACATGCTTTACCTATGTGTATGTTGACATTCTTTTCAGTAGATGAGATATTGCTACCAATGTATATGAAGTGATCTGCTAATTTCAGAGGCTTGCCATTTCATGAGGAGATGGCACTATCTTAATTTAAATACATGAACTCTATCTTATTTGTGTAGAGACTAATTTCTCTTTTTACCTGTTCTAAGCTATGCAGCAGAGATTTAGCTGAAACAGGTATATATGCAAGAAGTTGTAGATCATTTGTGTAGTCTGCACCAGTAATAGTTTTTGTAGGATATGATCAGCTTCTTGCCTTCTTTGTGTGAAACCATTTTCTTTCATTAGATCTATTGATATTTGAACTATATAGATTGATAGGTTGATTATTCATAGAAATGGTGCTAATGTATCTTCTTGAGAGACATTAGCAATGGTGTCAAAGAAATCAGTGTCACCATCAGGTGAGCAACCATGGCCATCGTGTCTTTGTAGAACATCATTATCATATTTACCAACCCCTCCACTCGGGCAGGATATGACACAAGGTCAATTTTTAAGCGGAGTTTAACAGGTTTGAATTCAGAGATTTCCTTAGACTAGTTGCCTCACCAAGGCTAAAGAACCCAGTCTGTTCTACTATTCACCCATAACTGGAGGGAGAATAATTGGATTCATACCTTTCCCAAGGGTATTAGTGCTATGTGAAATGCAAAGTCTCATCCAGGATTTGAACTCGTGTCGCCGTGTCCATTCCCTATGACGATAACCATTACACCACAGGCACCTCCTTGTAGAACATCATTATTGTGGTAACAGTTTTTTTGGGAAAGATATATAATAGAAGTATTTGCTCTATCTTTTCTCTGTATATGGAGTAAAATACCTTGGATAAATCTACAAACAAGTGTAGCCTCAAGATGTTTTGCATGTACTCCTTCAGCGATTCAACGGGTTTTCAGAATTTGAGAAGTTGTGGATCAATTTCTCTGAAAGGTGTTCTGATTTTTCCAAAGAACTTTCTCAATTTTGGGTTGAATCATGGTATTATAGGTCTTAGTAGCTGTTGTAGTGATTGTTATATCTCTGTTGTTTTTAATAATTTTGAGTTCACCTTTTTTTTGTGAAATTGTAGATGCAACATTTTGTTCTGGATTTGGCCCCTGTGAATTCCCAAAGCTAAAATTAAATGTGTAAGCAGAGATAGAAGAAACAGGAATTATGCTGAGATTAACATGGAAAGATAGGGGGGGATATTTTAAAGGAGACGAGCTTTGTTAAATTGCACATAAAGCAATAAATTTGTTTATTTTTTGGGGAAAAAAAAATTGGTGTGGGGGGGGAGCATACCTCATATGAATAAAAGTTTTAAATGTGTTCAGCTTCCTTCTTCTCTGCTAGTGGAATTTTCTCCTCTTCAATTTCTTTCAGTTTATTTGCTGAAATTGCATAAAGCAATGGAATTTGAAACCCTAACAACATTCGGCAACAATTTGGGGGGTGGTGGTGTTTGCATCTTGATCATATCGTTGCTTTGAATTCAAAGAAATGAGGAGAAAAACAGGAATAAATTAATTTGAAAACAGAAAAAAACAGAAAAACAACTTGATTTCTATTGTTCCTCCTTGTCATAGGTTTAATTTGGTTTGGTTTCTTTGTTTAATGGCATATAAACCTTTGTGGGTTATTTAATGACAAACCCTACCTTGTAGAAAAGCAGCAGTGTTACTATTTAACCCATAGATGGGGGTGGTGGAGATAAGGGGTTTCATACTTTTCCCAAGAGTATTAGTCTGAAAGTGAATGTAATTGTTCAACTGGAGTTTGAACTCTCTTACTTCAAGGCTGTAATTCAGCACGTTAGCCATGATGCCATGGGGACTCCTACCTCCATGTCAAAGAAATAATTATCAGAGTAAATTGCAATACAAATAAATTAACTAGAAAATTAAAAAAAAAAAATCTTTATAATGATAATGATTGACAGTGATTCATCCCAAAATAAATAAAAGATGCTATGAAGTCTACTTGTGTGTAAATGATTTAAAAAAAAAAGTTATAACAAACTTGGTGCCAATGAGATCACAAAAAAAAAATGGATGAGTTATAGTTTTTTTTATCTGAGCTTCTGTAAACCAATGGTTCATGTAACTTAGTTGATAAAGCAGTGGGATTTGATTATCCAGTAAAAGAGGATGTGAATTTGAGTCTTGCTGAAAAGTTATGCTTTACTAGAAGGACAGATTGTGACACAAGATCAATTTTCAAGTGGAGTTTAACGGGTTTGAATTCAGAGTTTTCATTTCTCTTAGACTGGTTGTCATACTAAGGTTAAAGAGTCTAGTCTGCCTTACTAAAAACTGGGCAAAGAATAGTTGGATACATGCCTTTTCCAAGGATATTAGTGCTATATGAATAGCAAACTGTCTGGTCTAGGATTTGAACTCGGGTCACTGTGTTCTTTTGCTATAATAATGACTGTTAGATCATAAGCACCACCAAACATATACTAAGAAATTTCCTTTATGTTTTTTTGCATGAATTTATTGATTTGTTTATTTTTACTTAGAAGTGAATCTTTGCATAATCTGTATTGAAATAGTTTTGTCTCATTACTGAATGAATTCAAAATTAATTATCAGTTGATGCAAAAAAAATACAAACAATAAAAAATAATTATGTTATTATTAAGAAAAGAAAATACAATCAGTTTTTTAAATTATTGGCAGATTTCAAAAAACAAAAATTTCAAAAGATTTAATTTCCTGCCAATCTTTTTTTTAATACATAGAAGATCAGCCCAGTCAGCTGGGGCTTTAGAATACACTAAATGCATTTCACAACTAGTATCCTGAATATGACATTAAACAATCTGATGGTAAGGCTCCAGTAATGCTGGAGCTTTGGGGAATGCAGAGTACCTCTTCATTGCCATTGTGTAATATAAATGCGGAGGGATTTTGTTTTATATATCTTGCCTTTTGGTTTAGTTAGGATGAGAACCTTTCGCTTAGTGCCTGGGTTAGTTAGGTGCAACATTAATGCAGGTGTTCACGCGCGCGGAGAGGATGTGTCATTCAGAGATGTCAAAATAAAAATCCCAGATAGGAATTGGGACCAGGTGATGTAGGTGACGTCATGCACCAGAAGTGTGGGCTGAGATTTGAAAAAAAGCAGAGTTAAGTTCCTGAGGCCGAACAAGAGAGTCAACATTCAGAGCTGGGCGAGGCCAGACGACTTTGTGCGCTACGGGCGCCGCGTGTTTGTTGAGTTGAGAGCTAACGATGTAAAAGCAGTCAGCATAGAAAGATTGTGTGTCTCTCTCCTCATGTTGAATAACCTTTAACTCAAAGGTAATAAAGTTTCATACCTGAACCAATTTCATGTTTTCGGATTCCTATATATGTTTTTGAAGATTTTATGAACATTATGTCTATTTCACATATCTGTATCATGGGTATGTTACAATTGCTCTCAGGTGCACTTTGGCCCGGAGTGATAGCACTTGATAGGGTCCTATCTATGAGTCAAATAGAACTATTTGATATTTAAACTTAGTGCAAATAAATGACTTAGGCTAAATGGAATTGCTTGAAATAGAACTGTTTTTACATTTAACTGTGTCTAAACAAATTACTGATGTTTAATTGAATTGTTAGTGATACATAAAAATACTTGGAACCATTTAACTGTGTGCCAATGAATAAGTAATGTTGAATAGAATTATTAATGTTAAATAGCAATACTCTTTAACTGTGCATCTAAATTGAATTATTGGTATTACATAACAATACTTAGAAACATTTGACTGTGTGCAAATGAATGAATAGTGTTGAATAGCAATATTTGTAACCACTTCACTGTCTGCAAACAAATGATTAATATTGAATAGAATTATTGGTGTTAGATAGCAATAATTGAAACCAATACAAGTGTGCAAACAAATTAGTTCTCATTTAAAAATGAAATTACTGACAAGCATGTCATGTGTATCTATTTGAATGTGTGCAAACAAATGACTGATGTTAAATTGTTATTGTTACATAGCAATACTTGAAACCATTTAACTGTGTGCAAACAAATGATTAATAGTAAATAGAATTATTTGTATTAGATAGCAATACTTGAAACAATTTAACTGTATGCCAAAAAAAAGAGAACTCAGATGTTTGATTTTCATTGTAAATAATGAATTTTTCTTCTGTTGGGATAAAAACTTTTATGATAAAATTTTGGAACAAATTGACCAAACTATTCCAGGTATTTCTCTACATTGAAATGAAAAGTGCTGTACATTGGAAGCCATTATGACAACAGCCCTTTTTGTAGGCCTTAGAAAAGGCCAACTGTATCTCCTGCAGAAGGGTAAGACCCTTTCCCAATGGGGTGTCCTGGGCAACAGGAACTCTCTCAAAATTGAAATCTTTATTTTTATCATTTATAGTTGTTTGTAGCATAATAAAAACACTATTAAAATGTTTAGAAAATAAATATTCATTTTGGTTTATTTAGTCTTGAAATTGTGGTCTTTTTTTTTTTTCTTTTTTTTTGTTTAAGAAACAATGAAACATCAATTAAACAAGGAAGATTTTTATTTTAAAAAGAAAGAAAAAAAAAAAAGACAAGTTTTGCTTGTGTGAAATAAAGACAAATTTTCAAATCATTAAAGAAAGTCCAAAACAACAATAATATAATCAATTGATGATACAAAAAGTGTGGAGCATAAGAAATGAAAATTGATTATTATGGTTTTCTACTAGTTCAGGTCAAAGTTTAACAGTCTCAACCAAAATAAATTTTTTTTAAAGGTTTCTCCCCAATTCCTTAGCCTGTTAAAAAAAACAAAAAAAAAACAGGTTTGGTTGAATTTAAAAAAAAAAAAATTACCCCAAAATGATATAAAAATCCACAAAAATTTTCCACTCTTAAAATATTGGTTATTCTTATTTCAATGAAAAAATTGATGGTCTCGTAGGGTGTCCCTGACGAATATTCTAGTGTCCTCAGGACAACAGGACACCATTAATTTTAAACCATGGTTGTTAGACTCCAGTTTTAGAGCTCTGGGGACTGTAAAGTAACCATTTCATTGCCATTACTCCCAAGTCCACTCTGACCAGAAGCAGTAGTACCTGTTAGTGACCCATTTATGGATGAAATAGATATACTTGAAAATTATTAGTATTAGGAATACTTGAAACAATGTAACTGAGTTTAAATTATTTGTATTAGATAAGAATTTTTGAAACAATGTAAGTGTAAATTATTCATATTTAATAGGAATACTTGATACAATATAATGGTGTGTAAATTATATGTATTTATAATAGTGACTTGAAGCTTTGTTACAATACTGGTTACTTGATACCATATAATTGTGTATAAATTTTTAGTTTCATCAAATAGATCTGTTTGAAAATTGTGTTTAATGAGAATACTTGAAACCATGCTACCATGTGCAAAAAAAATTATTATTTAATATGAATAGTTACTTGAAATCATATCGCCATCATTATGTCATGCTGCCAGCACAGATCTCCCTGACCCTCTCTCGCCACCTGTCTCTATCATCCATTGCTCCCGAGAGGTCTTCCAGACTATATCCTGTATCAACACAGAGATGTTGTATATAGGTTCTAACGGGTCATCCTGCCTTTGCTTGTCCATGTGAAGGAGTTCACAGGAGTATATCATTTATGAGTTCATCCTTACTTCTCTAGCAGTGTCCCGCATGTATGGTTTGTCTAACTTGGATAGTTTCATGATGAGTGATAGGTGGCTGTACAGCTGCTGTTTTGTTGGGTGTTGCTTCCAGGACTTGTTCAATACAGCCCACAGCATTCTTATGTAGTTGGTGTCAAGCTTTTTTTCCCTACATTTAGTTAGCGTCCATGTAGTGCATCCATATAGTAGTATTGACATGACTGCTGCTTGGAAAAACTGCATTTTATGTCATCAGTGTAGCTTGCATTTGTAATTGTTTGTGTGGGGTATCTTCTGCTTCTTTCCTTTAAGCAGAAGATACCCCACACAAACAATGAAATCGTGTAACTCTTTATAAATTCTGGAAATCATTTGACTGCTAATTATTTTTATTAGGAATACTTGAAATCATATAGATATATAGTAAAAAAGTAAAGTTGGCGACTGTAGTTGAGGGCGACCAGAAGGCTCCTTTTTCAATAGCTACTACACCGAGGTGTAGGTGAAGGTGGTACTCCTTCCTCTGGATTGCTCCACTTTACCATTGAGACGAACCTTATATTGCTGAGTGTTAAGCAAGGAGGTATATAGTGCCATTTTAAAAGTCTTTGGTATGACTCGACCTGGAATTGAACCCAAGTCTCCCGGACCATTGGCAAACACACTACCCACTAGGCCTATAAACCGGTACATATAGATATATACAAACAAATTATTATTATTGAATAAAAATATTTACTTGACACCCTATTATTGTATATAATTATTCGTATTAGATAAGAATACTTGAAAACATAACAGCAAACATAAATTATTTGTACCAGATTTTGGCATTAAATTACTCTCATGTGTGTCCTAGATATGGCATTAAACCACCTGATGGCGAGGCTCCAGTTTTGGAGATTTGGGGAATGTACAGTACCCCTTCATTGCCATTGCTTCCAGGTCCACTCTGACTTGGAGTGGTTGTACCTGACAGGATCCTATCTATGGGTCAAATAGAACAAATTATTTGTGCACACAAATGACTGATGTTAAATTATGACTGTTATATAGCAATACTTGAAACCATTTAACTGTGTGCAAAAAAAAAGAGCTCGGCTCATTTATGAATGTTATCTACAAAATGTGTTTACAAACTATATATATATAGAGATTTGGCATTAAATAACCTACAAGGGTTGGTATGCCATAAAAGCCAACCAAACCAAATCCTATATATTTGATATATATGTATAAAGAGTAATTTGGCATTAAATAACCTACAAGGGGTTGATATGCCATAAAACCCAACCAAACCTAAACAAATAAGATGTACTAACTATTTTGACAAGATGTAGAGCAGTTCGATTCTGAACAAAATTTTGGAACAGATTAACAGCACTCTTCTGTTGCAGTATATATTTATATATGGGTATGACAGATACTCACAAGAGAGAGAGAGAGAGAGAATACCATTAATAGATTAAGAGAAGAGACAATTGCTTTTTTTTTTTATTTATTCATTTAAAATGAAAGACCATTATGATAATCATTCAGATCTGCCTGCCTTGCTAAAATAAAACCTGTAATAATATAGTTTGTGCATACACGGCTCTTTCCTCCCTCCCGTGGTTTTCCTTGTCCCCCTCCTGTGACAGCATATTCTCCTCCCCTTCCTCCCCCAGGTCTGACTCATTTCAGTGGCCCAGGTTTCTTTTGTGTGCAGCTAGAGAGAGAGAGAGAGAGAGAGAGAGAGCTGTGACTCATTCATTCAAAACCAGCCTTTCATTTTGCAGTTATATTAAACAAGGACTTGACAAGCAAAAGAAATTCATGAAAAAAAAGTGTGGAATGAATAAAAAAAATTGTGTGTCTGTGTGTGTAATGCATTATTATACATACATACATATATATATATATATATATATATATGTGTGTGTGTGTGATTTGTTGTGGTTTACAAGCTTGTCTTGTTCTTACTACCAAATTACAAGTAGTGAGTTTGATTCTCACTAGGAGCCTCTCTGCGCCCAAATTGAGTTAAGCTTATTAAATATCATGATTATATATACATTTATGGATATTTGTTTTGTATGGCACAAGTTTATGTTCTTGGAGCACCAGTAAGGAACAAATTCACTGTCAAAGACTTACAAAATTAGCTCATTATGTCTCGTTCTCCACTTAGTAAACACACACATTTAAAAGCTGTATCATGTGGGTTGAGTGTAATGTCCATGCAAGATATATGCACACACTATGTAGAGAGTACCCCTTTCCCACCTAGCAAATATAATGGGTATTTTATCTTTAAATTTCTATTTGATAAAACTCCTACAAGCTGCTGCTGAGACCTTGTACAGTAGGGAGTTTATGAATAATTAATAAACCCTTCCTGACTATTCTATGTTGAACTAGGGTGCATATTATACACCTGTATGTTGGTGTTTTGTATGGTTGTATATATACATACAAATATAGTGTGTGTATATGTAAAGGACAAAATTAAGAAAAATAATATTTGATTTAAAAACAAGAATATATTCTTTATGTTCATTTAGTTGTTAGTGTGTAGATATGTATTTTAATTTTATATAATGTCTTTGTGTAGATATCTTTTGTTTAGTTCTAGGTACATTTTCATGCATATATATATATATAGAGAGAGAGAGAGAGAGACACTGTAATCCATATTTGCTGTTTTTCAACCTCAAATTAAATGTGATGTCATCTGATGAGACCAAGAGTATAATGATATTCTTAGCCAAAATAAATTTATAATGACAATTTAATCAAGTTTGAGTTTTCTTCTACTTGCATTATATATATTTATATATATATATATATATATATATATATATAATGATAGTAAATAGATAAATATATAAATCTAATATATATTTATTATCATATAATAGCTCTATCCTAGATATGGAACACTCTCCATATTATATTGCACTTGGTTCACCACGAACCCACAAAGTGATTTAGTGACAACCAACACTGTTTTATATATATATATATATATATATAATTGGGGGGGAATATGAGCTTGTTTCTTGTATATATTTATCCAATCCCTCTGCCACAGGCAGAATGGGACACAAGGTCAATTTTTCAGCAGAATTAAGCTGGTATGAATTCAAAATTTTTTATTCTCCTTGACTGGTTGCCTAACCAAGGCTAAAAACTTAGTTGGCATTCCTATTTTCCCATGGGTGGTGGAAGAATAGATGGATTCATGCCCTTTTCAATGGCACTAGCGCAAAATGAAATTGACAAAAAGTCTCATCCAGGATTTGAACTCTGATTGCCAATTCTATTTCCTATGATAAAAACCATTATGCTATATGAAATTAC
Source organism: Sepioteuthis lessoniana (assembly GCA_963585895.1). NCBI lineage: Eukaryota > Metazoa > Mollusca > Cephalopoda > Myopsida > Loliginidae > Sepioteuthis > Sepioteuthis lessoniana. The sequence continues at coordinate 17,283,131 of OY757940.1, read as the reverse complement.
AAATACATAGTAATGTTACTTTCAATATATGTGTACATTAATATGAAAAGTATTGTGTGTGTGTGTGTGTGTGTGTGTGTGTGTGTGTGTTGTATATTCTTTGGCTTTTCTGTAGGTGGGCACACACACACACACACACACACACACGCGTGTGCATATAAAGAGTGTGTGTTTTGTGTTTATGTAAATTTATTCTATGCATTTGATGTCTGTCTATTGTTTATGATATTTCTTGTCCAATGCAACCCACTGAAGAAGTGACAAATGGACACACCCTTTTGTGCAGCTGTAGTTGTAAGGGTAAATAAGTATCGCTCGATAGGCAGATGAATTCTAGGCATACAAGTTAGACATTTGAAAAATACACCAACTTATCAAGGTTTTTGTAGCTGTAAATGCAGCAACTCGTTTACCGTTGTTCACTGTTTATTTGCGTCAGTGTATTTATTCCTGTACTCGCTAGTGCAGGTGTGTGTATACATGTATTTAGATGTATGTGTACATATATATCTATCCAAATAATATATGTATATATTACCCAACCCCTCCACATGAGCTGGATGTGACACAAGTTTGAAAAACTGTTTTCTTTCTCCTAGATTGGTTGCCATACAAAGTTTAAAGAGCCCAGTTAGCCCTATCATTTCCTTATAACTTGAGGGAGAATTGTTGGATTCATACCTTTCCCAAGAGTATTAGCACTCTGGGAAATGCCAGCAGCCTTGCCCAGGATTTGAACTCTGATTACTGTGTCCATTTCCTTTGACAGTGACCATTATGGCACAAGTACCTATCCAAATAATATATGATACTTATATATATATGAGGAATGATCCAAAAGTGTTGGAACTTAATCTGAAATGTTTTCAAAATTTGACAAAAATCAAATCCTGGTAGTTTTAGTTTAAATGAAAATTAACTTATTATACAAAAAATTGTTTGAGGGTGTACGTATTTATAAATGATACTGTGTATATGAGGTCATTCTAAAGCAATGGTGCCTTAGTCCACTTCAAAGTACTCCTTTTGGGACCTTACAAACTTACCTCAGCATCCCTTTTGCTTTTAAAAACAGTTTGTTGTCTTCTTTCACATTCAAGGAGAGTGTCTGTTCATGCATGTGCTGCAAGGTTCCCTTTAATTTTATAGTTTTATATGTAGATATATTCTTTTTAAATCTCATATATTCAAGTGTATACATATTAAAGAAGCACACAATGCACGGGTCTTTGTGTGACAATAAGGAAAATCTAGGCAATGGAAAAAATTATAAAATCAACTCTTGATTTGCTTATACATTATTGCATGCCATATTTTTCATGTGTCACTGCTGCTGATATTACTGACAGTTCTGTCATCAAAAACCAACCATGTTGCATTTTGCATTTTTTTTATACATTGCTTTAAATTCATAGAATGCAATAATATAAACTTGTATGAAAAGTGGTTGTTAACCTTTTCATTACCAAGAACTAGTTTTATAGGGTGACTATTAAACAAGTTCATGGACACTCGGTTGTTCTGCTAGTTTATATTTCTATTTTTACTATCTCACTCACTCTCTGTCTCTCTCTCTCTCTCTATATATATATATATATATATATGTATATTTATTTATTATTATCATATAATAGCTCTATCCTAGATATTGAGCACTCTCCATATTATATTGCACTTGGTTTGCCACAAACCCACAAAGTGATTTAATGACAACTAACACTGTTCTAATATATATATATATATATATATATATATATATATATAAAATAATAATAAATAAATATACATTAGATTTATATATTCATTTATTATTATTATTATATAATAGCTCTATCCTAGATATTGAGCACTCTCCATATTATATTGCACTTGGTTCCCCACAAACCCACTAAGTAATTTAGTGACAACCAACACTGTTCTAATATATATATATATATATATATAAAATATTTGTCATAATGGAAGAAATGAGTTGAAAAATTAAATTTGGTTAATATTCAATGTTTTGCTCATTTATCAACTTCATCAGATGATGAATCGGAAAAGAAATTAAAATCTTTGAAAAGATACTAATAAATCTACTTACATAATCAGTATCCTTTCAAAGATTAAAAAAAAAAAAATTCCAATCATGATCTGATTAAGCCGTAAACATTATGATATAAATACTCCATCAAATTTTGTTTTTCAAGTTTGGCCATATTAGTTGTCTGAATTTTTGAGATGAAGCTTGATGATTTTATCGTTAAGGATTTTCGAACTATTATTTTCATCTTTGTTATTTCCACAATATTTCAAAAAATGAACTCAAAACTATCCAGCAGGACACATAGCATAACGGTTCTCGGCGTTGGTTCTCTAAGCTTCTAAGGAAACAATCATCTAGTGGTTGCATGTTCAATCCTGACTGCAGGCGAGTAACAATACGGGAATACTTAACACTTTTACCCAGTTATGACTAACAGAATTAGAACAGACGACTCCCGTGGATTAAATAAAGGACGTAGTTCGAAGTTCTGTGTAGGTTTCCGAGTTTGACAAACACCTGAAGAAGGCCGGAGGACGTATCGGCTGAAATATTGTGAAAAATAAGAATAAAGATGAAGACAATAGTCCGAAAACCTTTAATGATAAAAATCTGTCCATATTTTTATATATATATATATATATATATATATATATATATATCTGTTTTTTAATTCTAATACGTATTTATCTCATCGTATTAGAATTAAAAAACAGATTCGAAACACTACAAGAAAAGACGGAAAAAAGTACACCAAACGACAAATATGAAAATTTCGTCAATGCACACCTTGAGGCAGCAGCAAAATACATTCCAACAAAAATTAAAACTAAATATAGAGTCCCATGGGAAACTTTAGCGGTGAGAGAAAAACGTGCACTAGTGAAAACAGCCTCCAAAAACTATCGAAAAAACCCAACAAACACAAATGCCTTAAAACTAAAAACGGCACAATATCAATTAGCAGGCATATATATAAAGGAACAGACAGAATACATTCAAAATCAGATAGATAAGATTAGAGACTTGGTGGAAGATAGACAATCTAGAATAGCCTGGCAAACAATAAACGAAGTGAGCAGAAGAAAGAACACAGCCAAAGCAAAACTTAAAGCAGCAAACCAACAAGAAAGAATAAAACTGTGGAAACAGCACTTCGAAAACTTACTTGGAAACCCACCAAAAATAACGCATGAACCAATCACCAGAATAATTAGCAAACAATTAGACATTAAACTAGGACCGTTCACACAAGAAGAACTCGACTCGGTTCTCAGAAAAATTAAAAATAGGAAAGCTGCAGGGCTGGACGAAATTCCCCCGGAAGTATGGAAGACCAGACAATTCGACGACATACTGCTCCGCCACTGCAACGCAGTATACAATCAAAATCCGATAGATAGATGGATGAAGGGATGCATACTCCCCTTCCCTAAAAAGGGGGACCTCGGATTAGCCAAAAACTACCGAGGCATAACACTTACATCCATAGCTGCCAAAATCTACAATGCCCTACTACGAAACTGAATAGAACCCAAAATCGACAACATACTTAGAAAAAACCAAAATGGCTTCCGAAGAAATAGATCCACGACCTCACAAATATTAACCATCCGCAGAATCCTTGAAGGAGTACGGGCAAAGAACCTACAAACGACATTAATATTTGTCGACTTTACCAAGGCTTTCGACTCCATTCACAGAGGAAAGATGGAACAAATCCTACTAGCGTACGGCATACCTAAAGAAACCGTAGCGGCAATAACGATTCTCTATAGAAACACTAAAGTAAAAGTACGATCACCAGATGGAGACACAGAATACTTTGACATTGTAGCAGGAGTACTACAAGGGGACACGCTGGCCCCGTACCTCTTTATCATTTGTCTAGACTACGTACTTAGAACATCGATTGACAAAATCAAAGAGAATGGCTTCGAACTGACGAAGAAAAGAAGCAGAAGATACCCCGCAACAACAATTACCGACGCCGACTACGCCGATGACATAGCGATACTGGCAAATACACCTGACCAAGCCGAAACACTTCTGCATAGTTTGGAACGAGCAGCAGCAAGCATAGGCCTCTATGTTAATGCACACAAAACGGAATATATGTGCTATAACCAAATGGGGGACATCTCCACTCTAGAAGGAACCCCACTTAAACTAGTAGACAAATTCACGTACCTAGGAAGCAGCGTCGAATCAACCGAAAAGGACATCGAAACGAGGTTAACGAAAGCATGGACAGCTATCAATAGGCTATCGATTATATGGAAATCAGACCTAACCGATAAAATGAAACGCAGTTTCTTCCAGGCAGCGGTCACATCGATACTGCTATATGGATGCACTACATGGACGCTAACAAAACAGCTGGAGAAGAAACTAGATGGCAATTACACAAGAATGCTGCGTGCAATCCTGAACAAGTCCTGGCAGCAACACCCCACAAGACACCAACTGTACGGCCACCTGCCTCCTATCACGAAAACTATTCAAGTTAGAAGAACCAGACATGCAGGACACTGCTGGAGAAGCAGAGATGAACTCATAAGAGATGTACTCTTATGGATCCCCACACATGGCCGCGCAAAAGCAGGACGACCAGCTCGAACGTACATTCAGTAGCTATGTGAGGATACAGGATGTTGTCCTGAAGACCTACCTAGGGCGATGAACGATAGGGAGGAGTGGCGAGAGAGGGTCAGGGATATCCGTGCTACCAGCACGATATGATGATGATATATATATAATGTCTCATCAGTCTTTTTCTTAGCCTACTACAGGACTCTCAAGGCCTGTAAGATATGCCAAGTAATGGCGTTTATCCCACTACACTGACCTATGATGTGTTGGCAGGAGCTTTGAATTCATATTCCTTTTCCTAGATTGTTCTATTAAGGTTAGATAACTAACAAATGATAGTTAAAGATGGATTCATACCTTTCCTTAGGGCGTTAGTGAAATGTGATAAAACATGTATCTGTAAGTACATGTGAAGTATATATACATGTGTGTGCATGTATATGTGCATACATGTATATATACTTCACACACACACACACACATATATAAATATATATATATTTTTCTGTGCATATATATATATATATACACACACACAGACATATTTACCAACCCCTCTGCTTGGGCAGGATATGACACAAGGTCAATTTTGAAGTGGAGGTTAACAGGTTTGAATTCAGAGATTTCCTTCTCCTAGACTAGTTGCCTCACCAAGGCTGAAGAACCTAGTCTGCCCTACTATTTACCCATAGCTGGAGGGAGAAATAGCGGATTTTACCTTTCCTGAGGGTATTAGCTCTATATGAAAATGCAATCAGTCTCGTCCATGATTTGAACTTGTGTCACCATGTTCATTTCTTACGACGATAACCATTACACCACAGGTACCTCCTAATATATATATATATATATATATATATATATATGCATGAGGTGCATACGATAAGTTTCCAGACTTTTATTGATAGTACACACATGAAACTCTAGTCCCCTTTGAAGTAATCTCCTCTGGCTGTACCATTCCAACAACTTCTGGAAGGCTCCTTGCTCCCTGTGACTTTTGGTTATTCCCTAAGCTCAGAGGCTGTCGTTATCAGACAATTGAGATGAAAGAGGCTGTGACGAAGCTCATTGACATGCTCACACAAGAGGACTTCGATGGGGCCTTCAAGAAGTTGTTGGAATGGTACAACAAGTGCATTGCAGCCAGAGGAGATTACTTTGAAGGGGACTAGAGTTTCATGTGTGTACTATTAATAAAAGTGCCCATACGAAAAAAGTCTAGAAACTTATTTAATGATCCTCGTATATATATATATATATATATATGTGTGTGTGTGTGTGTAAATATTTAATGTGTGTATATATAAATATTTAATGTGTGTGTATATATATATATATATATATATATATATATATATATTTATTTGCTTCATGTGTTTATGTGTGTGTATGATGACCATGTAAGGAAAGTCCACTATTCCCTTAAAATTACTCCTTTTTTAGTGTGATTTTTAAGTAAAGATGTTTATTATTATTATTATCGACCTGAACCTGTCATATTCAGAGCAGATATGAACCTTCAGGTTTAGAATATACAAAATGGCAGAAATTGGTAAACTCCAGACGTAGTCCTTTCTTCCCTCCTTTCTGTTTTAAACCGTAACTTTGGAATGAGATAATTCCATGTCTGGTTGTGCATAAAGCACTCTGAAGCTCTTTTCTACAAACCAATAAAAATTGCCACTCACCAATATTGATTTCTCCATTCACTACACTCCCTCACTCCTCTTACCACTGGTCAGCTGGGTTACTACTTGCTTGTTGATCCATTCCTTTGAAAGATTGGGACAGAGTCTGATTTGAGACGTATAATCATTGTTTGCTCTACTTACTTCCATCCACTACTGTATGTAGTGAGTGCAGGTTTTTGTAGTAACTGACCGCAGCAGAGCAGATCTTCGTTTCCCAGGGTGGGGCCATGAAAAGTTGTCTTTCCTTTTTTTTTGTTTTGGTTATTTGTATCAAGCTTTTACATTTTACATACCTATACAAATATTATTGAATCTTTTGTAGCTGTAAATTCTGTCACTATCTACATATTTGTGTGTGTTTTATATATATATACTAACCCCTTCACATTACTAGGTAACCATTACACCATGAGTGCCTCCTAATATATATATATATATATATATATATATAGACACACATACAAACATACATATATATATATATATATATATATATATATACACTCACAATAACACACTTGCCCCTGTAGAATACACCAACTGCTTTTCTGCAGAGGGGTGAGACCCTACCCCACCCCCAATAAATGTCCGGGATATGACACTAAACAATCTGATGGTGAGACTCCTCTAATGCTGGATCTTTGGAGAATGTCAAGTACCCCTTTATTGCCATTGCTCCCAGGTCTGTAGTGGGAGCACCTGATAGGGTCTTACCTATGGATCAAATAGAACTAAACTGTGTACTTATGCTAAACTGAATTGTTTGAAATAGAACTGTTTATATGTATAAAAATGGATTTGGCATTAAATAACCTACAATCCTGGACGAGACTAATTTCATTTCACATAGCACTAATACCCTTGGGGAAGGTATGAATCCAATTATTCTCCCTCCAGCTATGGGTAAATAGTAGGGCAGACTGATTTCTTCAGCCTTGGTAAGGCAACTAGTCTAGGAGAAGGAAAACTCTGAATCAAACCTGTTAAACTTCGCTTAAAAATTGACCTTGTGTCATATCCTGCCTGAGTGGAGGGGTTGGTAAATATGATTAAATAATCTACAATGGTTGATGTGCCATCAGGCCAAACCAAACACAACACATGTACACACATATTTTATGCAGTTAAAAGTCCCATATAATGGCTAAAATGTTGGACTGCAGTTTCAAAATTTGAACTCCATTCACTGTTATATCATATTTTTGGGGAAAGTTTGAACTCCTTCTCTTTCAGCTATGGGTTAGATTGTACAACTACTATCTTTCTACAAGGATGACTTTGGCATTGAATAACCCAAGAAGGTTGATATACCATTAAACAAAGAAACCAAAACTGGAAAGTATTAGCCCAGTTGGTTGACTGTTGATCATAGTTCTTGAATGCTTTGTTTGATCAACAATCAAACTTTATAAATGATTTCTCAGGTTGAATCATTTCTCTGCTCAGATAAACAAAAAACACCTGATGAAGGCCGGAGGGTACAGTGGCTGAAATGTTGCATTTCAACTTACCACAATAAAGATAAGGACAACAGTCTGAAAAATCACAACCAAAATAATATATGCAATTTTAGTTTTGGTTGTGGTGTTTCAGTGCTGTAGAGTTTGGTAATAAATAATACCTAATTATATCCATGTCAAAGGTATGACATGAAACTGCATTTGGTGTTGAGGCTTCAGTTCTGCAGCTTTGAGAAATGTGGAGTCCATCCCTTGTTGCTATTACTCTGATTTAGAGGGGTAGTACCTGTTAGGGTCCGTTTTTTTGGGTCAAATAGATATGTATAAAAAATTATTTGGTATACTGGAAAGCAAAATGGTATGCAAATTATTTCTATTAAAGAGTTACGAGATGCTATCATTGTTTACTCATGATTATGATTATTTTGTTGAAAACATAATTACTCCCCTCCAAAAAAAGACTTGTCATTGTCTCCTTTTATGCTCCTTTCCTCTCAATTTCTCCCTTTGTACTCTTCATCCCCTTTTCTCTCATTGACCTTTTTGTCTCTCCTTCTCATTGTCTCCTTTCATCCTCATTCTGCCTCATTGTCCCCTTTTGTCCTTTCATCTTCTTATTGTCCCCTTTTGTCATCCTCCACTCTCATTAGGCTCTTTCATCCCCCTTCCCTCTCATTGTCTCCTGTCATCCCTCTTTTTTCTCATTTTCCCTTTTCATCTCCCTATTCTCACATTGTATTTTTACCCCACCTCTTCTGTCAGTATCTTTTCTCATCCAATTTCTCTCTCATTGTCCCATTTCCTTCCCCATGTCAAACCTTCTAATTCCCCTCATCATTGCTATTGTATAATTCACTAAACGATATTCATTGGCTTTGAATTCAATCTTTTTAAAAACTGGTTGTCCTGCTGAAGCTAAAGAGCCCCACTTGTCCTATTATTTAAAACTGGTTGTCCTGCTGAAGCTAAAGAGCCCCACTTGTCCTATTATTTAAAACTGGTTGTCCTGCTGAAGCTAAAGAGCCCCACTTGTCCTATTATTTAAAACTGGTTGTCCTGCTGAAGCTAAAGAGCTCCACTTGTCCTATTATTTAAAACTGGTTGTCCTGCTGAAGCTAAAGAGCCCTATTTGTCCTATTATTTTATCCCTAGTTTGGAGTAGCAAAGCTAGATTATCTTTCCAAAGGGCATTAGCACAAAGTAAAATGTTAACGGCCTTATCTAAAATTTGAACTTGACTTATTTTGGCAATTTTCCTCTAAGATAACCATGAGTTTAGCACTCTTGTCAGCAAAACATTTCACTGTTCAACACATTGTATATTTGTCTGTATTGCAATTTCATGTTGTTTTTCTTTAACAGTTGATACCTATAAACCTACAAAGGGATACAATGTGACCGATATTTGCCAGTAATCGGTAACTAACATATCTAAACCACATGGGCTTAATAGAATTTCAGAAAACAGTCCAATATTTGCTTGTCGGTTCATGCATTTGTGTGTTTACCATAGACTTATTTTTTTGAGGTTTGCACATGGGATCCATCTTAGCATATATAATTATCAGATTACCTGGCTCAATTTCTGGTTTTCTTGTAAGAACACACTCCCAAAAAATGTGTTCTCTTCTGTGAATTGTTGCTTGTAATTGATAGGAGCTGTGTTGAAAAAGTACCAAGACTGAAATTGTATGATGAATGAAATGTTAATTTTCTTCAAAATACAAGCTGTTCGAAAAACTATTGAATCTGAAATTTTATTTACCAAGAGATAACTAAACAATGAATGAAACATTAATTTTTTTCAAATAGTCATCATGACATTCAATAAGTTTATTCCAGTAATTTCTTTTTCATTAGTCCAAGATCTTCTGAAACTTCTCTTTTGATATGTAGCTCTGTTAACGAGGCTTAAAATGTGACAACTACATCCCCAGTTGAGGGGTAAGACCTTCCCCCCCTAAAAGGGGGTGTCTCTTGGGTATGACACTAAACTGCATCTGGTGGTGAGGCTCTAATTCTCGAGCTTTGAGGTGTGTGGAGCACCCTTTCATTGCCATAATATTTAAAAGTTATTTGTATTTAATTGGACCATGTACAACCCCACCAACATTAAAAAAACAACTATGTAAAACATGTAAATATGAATGTGCTATGGATGTACTAGGCAAAAAATAACCCTAGAGTGGTTGAGATGCCATTAAAATCAATCTTTTGATATAGTGTGAAGCTGCAATGTCGCATTTCTTTTAACATCCTCCACTTCCTCAAATTTTCCTTTCAGATGTTTTTTTTAGATTAGGGAACAATAAGTTACATAGAGTCAAATGTGGAGAGTATGAAGGATATTACACTCACACAATCTTGTGTTTCACCAAAAATGATTGGACAAATTGTGTAGTGTGTACAGGTGCATTGTTATAATAACTGCCACTGACTTGTGTACTACAGATCTGTTTTTTTTTCTGATGTACATGATCATGGAAACAATGCAAGATTTTCAAGTAATATGATTTGGTGACATTTTGATTTTCATGCGTATCTTCATAGGGAACTATATCTGCTTTGTCAAAAAAGACATGAACAACACTTTGGTCTTTTTTCATATTTGGCAAGCCACCTTTAGTTTTGGTGCCAATGAAGAATTTTTTTTTTCTGTTTTTTTTCTGTCAATCTTGACTATTTCAGCCTCTCTGAGAGTCACTTTTTTTGTTTTTTTCTATCTTCTTGACTATTTCAGCTTCTCTGAGAGTCAATCTTTTTTTTCCTGTTTTCATCTGTCTATCTTTTTGACTATTTCAGCCTTTCCGTTTATAAAATGGCTTTCCTTTGATGCTCATCACTTTCAGTTGATATTTTTCAATCTTTGAAGTGTTAATACTAGTTAAAGACACTAGCATGGCTCATTGTATCATGTCTCAGCTTTCTGCGTTTCAAAAGTTTCAGAACCAGTTTTCCCAGAATTTAATGCACATTTTTTGTTTGGTATTTTTTCTCCCATGAGAGAATGCAGCATGTTAAAAAAATGTAAGTGATAATGTACATAATGGCTGAGCAACTTACATGAGGATGTTTCGACTTTGTCAGTGACAGTTTAGATTGCTTTTTTTTGTTTGTTTACTGGCATATCAACTTTCATGGATTATTTAATGCCAAAGTTGATGGACAGTGGTGGTACTATTTAACTCCTTGGTGGGGTGAAAAGGAGGTTTATACCTTTTCGAATCCTCTGCATTATCCACAGATTGGACTCCTCCAACTCTTTTTGAATCCTCTGCATTGTCCACAGATTGAACTCATCCAAGTCTTTTCAAATCCTCTACATTGTCCACAGATTGGACTCATCCAAGTCTTTTCAAATTCTCTGCATTGTCCACAGATTGGATTCATCCAACTCTTCAAATCCTCTGCATTGTCCACAGATTGGATTCATCCAAGTCTTTTTGAATCCTCTGCATTGTCCACAGATTGGACTCATCCAAGTCTTTTCGAATCCTCAGATTGACACCCAAACACTCGGAAATCTTTGTATTGGTATGAATGCCAAGGAGTACAGCATTCCATTTCCAAATTTCTAGAGGAGAGAATTGCATCATGGTGTTTATTCCTCACAGGCAGTGTCTAACTAACTCTAGTTTGCTGCACATTAGACAAAACCTGAAACAAAGGAAGTGCATGTGTGCAATTAATTATCTAAAATGGTGACATTTTTACCCATTGAACCCTGCATATACATATTTAGGTTGCTAAAAATTTTACTCAAATTTATATTTGAAAAATTTTTGATACTGAATGAAACATTGTCAGTTTTTGTTATTATTTTTATTAATTAGTGTACTATAAAGTACTAACTATATACTAATCTTATTATATTAGTATATGATAATTACCAATTTTATTAATTAGTATTTTCTTTTATGGTTTAATTTTTACTTGCTTTCTACTGCAACTCACTTTGTTGTTCTATGACAGGAACAGAAATAATTATGAATAATCTGTGAGATTCTAATCCCTCTTTTTAAACACATCAGCTGCTCATCCATCTTAACTATAAAGAGTCAATGGTTTGCAATAGCTGTAATCAAAACTTTAAATGCATCCCTTTTCCTATCACACCCTGTTAGTTAGAATGCACTGAAGGCGTTCTATGCAGAGGGGTAAGATCCTACCCCAAGCAAAAACGAAAGTGTCTTAGGTATGGCATTAAACTGTATCTAGTAGTTAGGTTCCACTTCTGGGGTTCTAAGAAGTTTCAAGTCACCTCTTTGTTGCTGACCTGGAGTGGTAGTATCTATTAGGGATCCATCTATGGATCAAAGGGATCTGTTTGAAAATTATTAGCATTCTGTATGATTTACTGACATTTTGAATAGCCTCAAAACAAATATTTTTGTGAGATTAAAATAATTTTTGCAATAAATCAATTCCAATAAACAATACAAAATTTACATTTATGGAAAAGAAAAAAAAATTTTTTTTTTCTCCCCCCAAAAGATCCTTCTTATTGAATGACCCTAATATTCAAGCCTGAAGCACTTCATTTGATTTGCCACCATTTTGAATAGGTTCAAAACATATTTTGTTTGTTGAAGTAAGTTCAGTCTTCATTTCATTTGGCCCTACTCTGACATTGTCTTTTTTTGTTCCCTCATTCGTTGATACTATAAATTGTTTACCACTTGTACAATATTTTTGTACAATAAAGATAATTCCTCTTGAGTTAATTGGTTGCAATTAGATCTTGGTTTTTCAATACTAATTGTTATTCCTCCTAGCTGTTCTTTACTTAAAATTCTTAACAAAATTAATAAGAAAATTTATAACTGTAAGACACTTGTTTGAATTGAAGTTGAACAAGTGCTTTCATATCCTGGAGCATATGCTTATTTTATAAATACAATGCTAATAAAGTTGGATCACCCACTTTTAGGATATATTGAGAGAGAGAGAGAGAGAGAGAGAGAGGGGAGGATTTGAAATATGTATGTGTTTGTGTGTGTATATATATATATATATATATATATATATATATAACTCTCTTAGGTAAATATGGTAATTTTCTAAAAAAATGCCCAATGCGCTAAAACTGAAATCGAGCTAATATAAAATGTTATGTTAAAGTCTGCAAATGAAGTCAAATATAGTTACTAAAAATTTATTTTAGTAAGAACTCAGCAATTTTCAGATAGCACATATATATATATAGTAAATTCAAATTTAGTAAAAGGATTTAATTAGTTGGATTTTGCCATTTGTGTATCAAAAAAAATTATTTTTTTAAAAATCTACCCTATTTTTTTTAGTTAAAAATATAATGGTGTAAATTTCATTGTGAATTTTTTGTTGTTTAGGAATAAATAATACAGTAGTGAAAGTTATTATTTTGTCTCTCCCTCAGCTTCCCTTTCCTGTCATCATCTCCCCTCATCTCCACTTTCTTGTCATTGTCCCCCCTCATCACCACTTTACTGTCATCGTCTCCTTTCATCACTACTTTATTGTCATCATTCCCCTTATCTCCACTTTCCTGTCATCATCTCCTATCATCTCAGCTTTCTTGTCATTGTCTCCTATCATCTCGGCTTTCCTGTCATTGTTTCCTTTCATCTCCACTTTCCTGTCATCATTTCCCCATATCTCCACTTTTCTGTCATCAGCTCCTCTTATCTCCCAATTCTTGTCATTGTCTCCCCTCATCTTCCTATCATTGGTTCCTGTCATTGTCTCCCCTCATCTCCTCTTTCCTGTCATCATTTTCCCTCATCTCCTCTTTCCTGTCATCATCTCCCTTCATCTCCTCTTTCCTGTCATCGTCTCCCCTCATCTCCTCCCTCACCATTAATCCTCACTCTTAACCTTCATCCCCATTCTTAGTCACAGTTCCACCCCTTTGCCATTGTCCTTTCTCTTTGACTCTTTTATCTTTTGTGATGTCCATGGAAAAGGTTTCCTGTGGCCAAATGCTGTTTGTGGCAACTTTATTGAAAGTTTGGTATTTGAACTTATCTCTTATCCTCTAGAGGGGAGATGATGGCGAAATTTGATTCAACCTTTGACCCTTTGAAATACACATTGTTTCAAATGTGTTGGTTTTGAAATCCACAACCAGTTTATCTGCTTCCAAGTTAAAATTTTTTCTTTTATTTGGACACATCTCAATTTGTAAGGTTTATTGAGTTAGGATTGTAAACTATTGTTACTGAGTTCAATTCTCACTGAGCACCTTTTACTTTTGACCTTGTGCTAGACTAAGCTATGTTTTGTAAATGACTTCACTCTGTTTTTTTTCTGTATGTTGGAGGTAATATATCAGATTTCATTCCGTTATTTGGGTTTTGATTTCTTTGTTGATGATTGTGGCACCATTTGCTATTTGGTTGTCTTAACAATCCTTACAATCTTCCTTTCATTGACAGTTATACCAGTGATGTATATTTTGTGATTATTATTCTCTTCACTATTTTCATCATGACATTTCCTTTATAGTGGTTATCATAATGTGTGTCACATCCAGTAACCTTTGAAAAAGTTACTTAATTCCTTCCTCTGGAAGGATGCACAGGATCAAATGATAAACAAACTGGAATATCTGAACAAAATAAAGATTCTCTATTTAAAGCTCTCTGATGATAAAATCCAATATGAATTCCCATTTGGAAAGATCCTCAAGGACACCAAACAAAATAATGCATTAAAAACAACAAAGATGAGGATACTAGTCTTTGAAAATTTAGGCAAAAATTTTCTAGAAGTATTGTCTGTCTTTATATCTTACTAAAATTCTCATTTTGTTTGTTCATTTACACACACACACACACACACACACACACACACACATATATGTGTGTGTATGTGTGCGCATATATATATATATATATATATATATATATATATATATATATATGTGTGTGTGTCTCTGTGTGTGTGCACACATATATATGCACACACACACACACACACACATGATTATAACCCAGCAAAATTTTGTGTTCCCATTAGAACAGCAGTCCATGATGATATTGATGCTTCTATTTAGAAAGGAGTGAAAGTTTGTAATTAGCATTTTATAATTAGCTCCATTAAAAGTTCTAAGCCTCACCAAGAAAGAAGGATCATAGGTGAACATTTTTGTTGTAGCAATATAATTAATACCACTTCTCATAGAAAAATTTGAATTAGTTTTTCTAGTTTTATCAGAACGTTTTGAGTAACCCTTATATGTATTACAGCCAATAAAAAAATCAAAATTGGTTTGAAAATATAATCCTTAGAATTTTGTGTAGGGTAGTAATTATTTTTGGATGGCTGTATTGTCATACTTTTGGTTTCAGAGCTGTTGAGTTTGGTAATAATACCTAATAATATCCGTTTTGGTTGTATAATGTTGTATTATAAATAATACAATCTTTGTATCTATGGTTTAGTTAGTTAAAATGAACTTGAAAAAAAATGTTAGTGGGTGTACTAATTTATAGGTTCTGCTCTATATAAACATATGAAGGATTAATATGTATGTGTGTGTGTATATATATATATATATATATATATATATAAAGTGACATTCACTGTACCTCTGCTGAGTTTCCTAGGTAGGACACTAAACTACCTGATGGTGAGGCTCCAGTCTTGGAGCGTGGGAGAATTTGGAGTACCTCCTCATTGCCATTACTCCCAGGTCCAATTTGACCTGGAGTGCTAGTACCCATTAGTGTCCCATCTATGGGTCAAATAGAACTGGTTAATCATTTCCTAGTATATTTAATTTACGTGGAAGTCAGACCTATCCGATAAAATTAAATGCAATTTTTTCCAAGCAGCAGTCATGTCCATACTACTATATAGATGCACCATGTGGATGCTGACTAAGTGTATAGAGAAAAAGCTTAACAGCAATTGTACAAGAATGCTACAAACTATATTGAACAAATCGTGGAAGCGACATCCCACAAAACAGCAGCTGTACAGCCACCTACCTCCCATCTCTAAAACCATCCAAATCAGATGAACAAGACATGCCGGGCACTTCTGGAGAAGTACAGACGAACTCATAAGTGACATTCACCTGTGGACCCCATCACATGGACAAGCAGGTGTTGGACGACCAGCTAGAACCTATCTACAACAGCTCTGTATGGACACAGGATGTAGTCTAGAAAACCTGCTGAATGCAATGCATGATTGAGAAGAATGGCAAAAGAGTCAGGGAAATCTGTGCCTGTTGCACAACATGATGATAATGATTATATATTTATAAAGAGGATTTGGCATTAAATTATTTACAGTGGTTGATATGCCATAAAACCCAACCAATTAACCATACCCACTTGCCAGCTGTGATTTAGGGTAGAGTGGGTAAGACTGCTACCCCTCAACAAAAGAAGATATCTTGGGTATGACACTAAATTGCATTTGATGGTGAGGCTTAAGTTGTGGGGATCTGGTTTGTGTGAAGTACCTTTTCATTGCCATTACTTCCAGGTCCACCCTAACCTGGAGTGTTAGCACCTGTTAGGGTCCTGTCTTGTAGGTTAAATAGATCTGTTTAAAAATTATTAGTATTACATAGGAATACTTAATACCATATAACTCTGTGCAAAGAAATAATAATCATTTTTAAATAGGAATAGTCACTTGAAACCATATAATTATGTATAGATTATTAGTATTAGATGGGAATAGTTGAAACCATACAATTGTGTGCAAATTATTTGTATTAGATTGGTATACTTGATATAACTGTGTAAAATCTCTTAGAAACAATTACGCAAAAACTGTGTATATTAACATATAAAAGTAAAGTTGGCGACTGTGGTCAAGGGCAAGTCAAGGGTCCTTTTTCATTAGCTACTACACTGAAGTGTTGGTGGGAGGATTGTTACTCTTTTTCTTGGATTACTCCACTTTACCTTTGATCCATATCTTATAATGCTGAGTGTTAAGCAAGGGGGCATTAAAGTACCATTTTTTTGAGTCTTTGGTATGACTCGACTTGAGATTGAACCCTGGTCTACTGGGTCATTGGCAAACACTCTACCAACTAAGCCAATGGGCCCGTATTAACATATGATGAATGCTATTCCCTATCTTCTTGGCATAAAATCACCCTAGACAGGTTGAGATGTCATTAAAATCAGTTGATCCTTAATACCATATAATTGCGTAAAAACAAAGGATTACTATGATTAAATAGAAATAGTTACTTGAAATCACATAATTGTATACAAATCAATTGTATCAAATTTTAACACTAAATAACCAATGAAATGTTTGATATGATGTTAGATAAATAAACTAAACCAAATTAAACACACAATCCATTGTTAGAAATGAACAAGACACTGCATTTTTCACTCATAAAAACTCTGCGGCAGTGGAGCTGACTCATTTTTGTAATCCATAATTATTTCCTCTATTTATTGTAGTTCCTAAGAAAACTGGGAGTTTTCCTTGGAGATTGACAAAACAGATTGCTATAAAAACTGGCAAATATCAAATGCTCTTATATATATATACATAAAATGAATTTGTTTTTCCCTTTCGTTTGCTTATTTCTAATTTGTAAAAATATTTTATCTGGCTGAAAATCCAAGTTTTTCATGGCTGAAAAGTCATGTAACATGAATTGCTGACAGAGAAATGATTTAATTTTTTACATTTCAACTGCTGAGATGAATGCAAAATATGCTAATTTGCATAGGCTTACTTTACTTGCAGATATGTGTATGTATGTATGTATGTATGTGTGTGTGTGTGTGTGTGTGTGTGTATATATATATATATATATATATATATATTAGCTGAAGTAGCTGTCTCCATTGGGTAAAAGGTCAAAACTTGAATTATGGATGGTTATAATGACAATAAAACCATTCCTTGCTATAAATTGTGATGTGGCATGTTTTCTTATTTACTAAACTTTGCTTCACCTGGCTCTCATAGTCTGCAGGTTGCTTAGAGTACCTGTTTACTAAGTTTTATTTTATCTGGCACACAAGCCTCAGGTTACTTACAGCATCTGCTGTTCCTAAATTGTTACCCATCTCAAAACTGACTAGGTTCCTTGTTGCTTAATTTCTTTCATTCTTGTTGTTTTCTGTTGCTTACAATACCTGTTGTTTCTTAATTGTCACCCATCTTGAAACTGAACCAGCCTATCATTTTGCCTAGTTAGTTTGGGCTGTAGAATACACCAACTGCACCTCTGCAGAGGAGTAAGACTCCCCCAATAAGTGTCCTGCATATGACACTAAACAATATGATGGTGAGGTTCCAGTAATGCTGGAGCTTTGGGGAATGCGGAGCACCCTTTCATTGCCATCGCTCCCAGTTCCACTCTGGCCTGGAGTAGTAGCACCTGATAGGGCCCTATCTATGGGTCAAATAAAACTGTGTACTTATGCTAAGCTGAATTGCTTGAAATAGAACTGTTTTGACATGTAAATTGTGTACTTATGCTAAACTGAATTGTTTGAAATACAACTGTTTTGACATTTAACTGTGTGTGGACAAAAACTATACTTATACTAAACTGAATTGTTTGAATTAGAACTGTTTGACTAAACTGAATAGCTTGAAATAGAAATGTTTTTGACAATTGAATTGTGTACTGAATAGTTTCAAATAGAACTGATTATTTGTGTAAAAATGGATTTGGCATTAAATAACCTGCAAAGGTTGATATTCCATAAAACCCAACCAACCTATCATTGCTTAACTTTGATGATCCGATAGGAACAGGTGCTCTCTGTGTAACTTGACCCTAAGTGAGATGGTAAGGGTTCTTTTCATCAGGCAGTTAGGCAAAATTACTAGATAAATATTATCCTTCGAAATTTGGCTACCATCATCCTTCATCTTCTTAATTCCAGTTGCTTTTTATCGCAACTTACTTGGATTATCAGTGAGGGACTGTACACATTAGAAACAAATATATAGAATAAGCTCCCTGGTTAGATTCGAACTAACAGCCTCTTCTGCTTTGGAGAAGTCTGCTCATAAATACCAGTTGTTTTACTAATGTGGCTCTGGAAGCATAGATGGTCCCAAAAGAAATCCAACCAACATTTGTAAAGATTTTTAGTTCCCATGTCTGATTGCTTGGCACTTTATTATACACACAAGTTGTTTGATTTAGGTTTAATGGCATATCAAGCCCTTATAGGTTATTTAATGCTGAAATTGTATTCATTTGTAAATATTGGATTATAGTCATAACTATTTATAGGTTTGGTTGGGTTTATTTGTTTAATGACATATCAACTTCTTAAGGGTTATTTATGCCAAAATTTTATTCATTTGTAAATGTTTGATTGTAATCATAACTATATTTTCAATGTTCCTTTAATATTTTCAAATTACATTTTTAATTGTCTATAATCATTTGTTTATAAACAGTACTGTGATTTCAAGTATTCCTATCTAACACTAATAATTTGCTAGCAATTATATGGTTTCAGATAACTAATAATCCTTAGTAAACAATTATAGCTTCAAGTAACTATTTTTGATATAAATAATTTGGATACAGTTAAATAGTTTCAAGTAATCCTATCTAACATTAATAGTTCTATCTAATAATAATAATAATAATAATTCATTTGCACTGTTATATAGTTTTACATATTCCTATTCAATTTTCATATAGATCTATTTGACCTGTAAATAGGAGGTTAAAAGATACTACCACTTGGGTCTGTGTAGACCTGGGAGTTATAGTAAGAAAGGGGTACAGCGCACTCCCTACTGCTCCAGAACTGAAAGGATTTTACTAGAGAAATACACCACTATTTATTTTACTATAGAAATTCCTGGCAAATGATTTTACTATAGAAATACACTGCAAAAAATTTTATTTTTGAAATGCACTGCAACAGATTTTGCTGTAGAAATATGCTGCAAAAAATTTTACTATAGAAATACACTGCAAAAAATTTTACTATGGAAATGCACTACAAGTGATTTTATTATAGAAATGCACTGCAAACAATTTTACTATGGAAATGCTCTGCAATGGATTTTACTATAGAAAAATATTTCATGTTAAGCATTACATAAGCTTTAAAAACATACACGTATTCTTGATGAGTTTTGTTTGAACCTCAGTTGATTGAAAAAATGAAAATAGTTTTGATACATCCAAATGAATAACATTTGCCCAAATTGGTGCTCAAATGAGTGATGCTGTGATCTTGGAAACCCCAAAGATTTTTTCCTATTATTTGCTTTTGTATTCTAAACACTCACAAAAAAAATGAAAAGAACTTCCTAAAAACAGTCTAACCACTGATTGGCCATTTGTGTGAGCGGTGTCTGTGCATAAGATAAATTGCAGCTTATTATGTTTGCTAGGAAATTGATATATTGAACTGTGGATCATATTTCAAGTGATTTAGGAAAACTAGTTGGTGAAAGGTTGGTAGCCTATAATAATAATAATTAACTTATTTACTTTTGTAACCTTTTCTCTGAAATTAGTTTAAAAAATACCAGTATCAATTCTATATCCTGATTCATTTAGTGTGAAAAGAAATGGTAAAATTTGTTGACAAGCCTTTGAGGGGTAAGGGCACTGGTCCTGCACACTTCAACAAAATTTCATGATGTAACCAAAATAAAAATTAATAAAACAAATTTGTCAGTTCCAGTTAGAATTGCAAACAGGCTTTTATTTTAATTTGGGTTGGGCCAAATATCGTAGCAGATGGTAGTGAATAATTCGTAAAACTGGGTATTTGGGTTTTTTGGTGGGTGTGTATGTGTGGGGGTAATCTCTCTCTCTGTCTTTCTTTATCTGTGTGTCCACTTCTCTGTTCATCTGTGTCTGCTGCTGTCTCTCTCTTGATTTCTGTGTGTATATCTCTCTCTTCACCTGTGTGTGTATCTACATCTCACTCTCTTCATCTGTGGATATGTGTGTCTCTCTCTTTTTATTTCTCTGTGTCTCTCTTCACCTGTGTGTGTATGTGTCTTTCTCTCTCTTTATCTGTGTGTAATTGTGTTTCCCTTCATCTGTGTGTGTGTGTCTTTGTTCATCTCTGTGTCACTCACTCTTCATCTGTGTATGTGTTTGTCTCTCATTCTTTATCACTGTGTATCTCTGTGTGTGTTTCTCACTCTATATCTGTGTGTGTGTCTCTCACTCTATATCTGTGTGTGTGTGTCTCTCACTTTTCATATGTATACATGTGTATCACCCACTCTTCATCTGTGTATGTGTGTGTCTCACTCTTTATCTCTGTTTATGTGTGTGTCACACTGTCTCTGCATCTGTGTCTCTCTCTTCATCTTAGTGTATGTGTCTCTTTCTTTATCTGTATGTGTCTCTCTATCTCTTCATCCATGTGTATGTCTTTCTCTCTTCATCTATGTGTATGTGTGTGTCTCCATCTCTTCATTTGTGTGTATGTGTCTCTTTATCTATGTGTGTCTCTTTATCTATGTGTATGTGTCTCTCTCTCTTCATCCATGTATATGTGTGTGTCTCTTTCTCCTCCTTCTATGTGTGTCAGTCTCTCTCTCTTTTCATCTCTTCATATATGTATGTGTCTCTTTCTCTTCATCTCTGTATCTGTGTCTCTCTCTTCTCTGTGCGTATGTATGTATGTCAGTCTCTCTTCTTCTTTTCATCTCTGTATTTCTTTCTCTTCATCTCTGTATCTGTGCGTGTCCCTCTCTTCTGTGTGTATGTATGTATATATATATCTCTCTCTCCTTCTATGTGTGTCAGTCTCTCTCTCTCTTTTCATATATATATGAGTCTCTTTCTCTTCATCTCTCTATCTGTGTGTGTGTGTGTCTCTCTCTCTCTTCTCTGTATGTATGTGTCTTTCTCTTATTTGTTTCCTGTTTGTGTGTGTATTTATTTCTCTCTTTTTGTATATGTCTCTCTATCTCACCTTTGTCTCTCTGGTTCACTATTGTTTGCTTATATTCACCACAGAAAATTTTATCCATTATTGATGAAGGCATCCAAAAATATTAATGCTTTTTTATTTTGCATATATATTAAAATATATATATATATATATATATATATATATATATATATATATATGGAAGAAAATAATGGATTGTAATCCGACAGTTTGTAAAGAAAAATTGATAACAAGGTAATCCAAGTAGGAGAGATTTATTGAGAAATTAAGTTGGTACTATAGTGTTTTGTTTCTGCTGAACCATCATCAGGACTATGAGGGGTTATATTAGTGATGTTAAGTTAATGATGGGTGTATAAAAAGCGTAAGAATATATAAAAACTTTGGAAAAGTTGTATAACAAGAAAAAATGAGCTGTTTATGACATGAAAAATTGGCCGTTTGATCAATGAATCAGCGTTCGTTTCTTTAAACTATGTCATCTGACCTATTAGGAACATTGAGCAGAATCCATGTTCCGTTCGTTCATCGACAGATTTCAAATCATTCCTGGTTTTCGACGAAGTTCAAATCCTATAAGTCTGTTTTTTTTTGTTTTTTTTTAACGTATATTAACGTATATGCCTCGGAAAATTCTAAAATATATATTTATAATATGTATTACTTATTTTGCATATTTTTCAGGTAATCAAAGAGCATATGAAATTCTCAAAAATTAAATGCGTCATCACCGAAGAAAAGAACTGCCGAGTATGTAAGAAACGAATTGGTGACAGGTGAGACTTATTTTTTGTCTTTTTGAAAAAAAAAAAATCTCTTCTCCCTCACCCCAATGCAAAAAAACTTGTTAAAACTTTAAAAAAAAATAACATTTCTTTCTTTTATATTTTATATTTAACTATGTTCCTATAGAGGTGAATCTAACATATAATGTAATAGGGTGGGGGTAGGCAGATGGATGCTTGTTGGTAAGAACTAAAATTGCCTATTTCCTGGGACCTGTTTTTATTAAGGCACCTGTTTTCATTTCCACCCCTTCTGTGCAATGGAGAGTTGCTGCCCATGTATTAGAATTCCCTGGACTAGGCCCTTACCCAACAACCTTTTTGTTGAATCCTGCATGAAGGTGAGAATATAAGTAAAGATGTCATACACTGATCCTGATCGGATGGCTGGAGCTTTGGTTATCTGTTCATTTTTTATTCTATCAAATTATGTGGGCAATTACAGTCAGATAACTAGTACCAATCTGTAGTCAGCTACAGTCAGATGTCTGGCATCATCATGCTGTGAGTAGCTGCAGTTGAATGTCTGGCATAGTCTTGTGGGTAGCTAAAATCAGATGCCTGGTATTGTGCCATGTGTGGCTGTAGTTGAATGCCTGGCACAGTGCTTTGGGCAGTTATAGTCAGATGTCTGGCATCATCATGCTGTGAGAAGCTGCAGTTGAATATCTGGCACAGTCTTGTGGGCAGCTAAAGTCAGATGCCTGGTATTGTGCCATGTGTGGTTGTAGTTGAATGCCTGGCACAGTGCTGTGGGCAGCTACAGTCAGATACCTGGTTTTGTGTGATGTATGACTGCAGTTGGATGCTTGTCACAGGGAGTGAGCGGTTACAGTTAGATGCCTGGCATCATGCTGTGAGTAGCTGCAGTTGAATGTCTGGCACAGTCTTGTGGGCAGCTAAAGTCAGATGCCTGGTATTGTGCCATGTGTGGCTGTAGTTGAATGCCTGAGACAGTGCTGTGGGCAGCTACAGTCAGATGCCTGGTTTTGTGTGATGTATGACTGCAGTTGGATGCTTGTCACAGGGCTGTGAGCGGTTACAGTTAGATGTCTGGAACCATACTGTGGGTGGCTACAGTCAAATACTTGGTACTGTGCTGTGGGCAACTACAGTCGAATGCTTGACAACGTGCAGTGGGCAACTACAGTTGGATGCTTGGCACTGTGCTGTCGGCAAACAGATTTTGTATTTTATGCTTTCTTCTCTTTACTAGTCTATAATTCCCACTGCTATTGAATGTCTGTATGCAATTTTAATGGCTTGTCATGTCTTGTGCAAATTTAGTTGATTTTCTGTCTATATCACAATTTCTGGCCTGTATTTTTCACTTGGTAAAGAATTTTGCAGAGAAGAGTTTGGTTATTTTGGCAGCAAATCTAATAACGTTTGCCATATTTTGAATTCAGATTGTTGACAAAAGAGAAAAATCCAAGAACAAAGCAAGAACTTTACCGATTTTAATCCAAAGAATATACTTTTCATTATTCTTATAACATTTCATTTTAACAACATTTACATTGATCATTATTTCTGGTGATTGATCAGTTTTTTTAAGAAATGGTTTGTGAAGTGCATGTTTTTTTTATTGCCGGCAAATGCTGCAGTTGGATTTACTGAAAAATTGTATTAGTGAAAAGGATAATCAGGAAAGAAAAAGTGATGAAGTTTGGATTGTAGAGGCTGAGACAAAAATCTGGGAGTGTGTGTGTGAAGTTCAGTGGGTTCAAAGAAAAGTCATAGTTAAGTGCAAAAATCAGAAGAAAACTCTTTCAAAAATGTACAGGACAGAATGTGTATTAGAGATGAACTGCTTGCCCCCTCAGAGCAAGATACAAACATAGTATCCAGAATAAAGCCAACTCCCAAGGGAGGCTGAAGGATACATATATAAAACAACAAAGATGAGGATATCAGTCTGAAGTAATGTATTTATTCATCACAACCCTTCCACCATGGGCAGAATGTAAGACAAGGTGAATTTTTAAACAGTTGGTTTAAATTCAGAATATTTCTTTCTCCTGAACAGGTTGCCTTATGAAGGCTAAAGAACTCGGTCTGCCCTACTATTTACATAGAGCTGGGAGGATAATAGATGGATTCATGCCTTTCTCAAGTGAAATACAAGCAGCCTTGATTAGGATTTGAACTTGGGTTTCTAATTCCATTTCTTATAATAATAACCATTACTCTAAACTTACCTTCTTGTTTTAAGTAATCTATATGAAGTGTGTTTATTAAATAATCTGATTGGGCTTATAAAAGTTTAACCATGGATGATAAACAAGGAATATTCAGCTTTTCATGCAAGTTTTGCCTAATACTCCCCACTTTTTTTTTTTTAATTGGAAATCATTTCTGCAATCAGTCTGATGTTGAGATGTTGTTCATTTTGAATGATTGTTTTTTTTTTTATTTTATTTTATTTTTTTTTAAACCTTTTTTTTTTGCTGCATGAGTCTCTGCCATGTTTGTCATTATCAACATTCATGCTTAACAAAATCTCTTGTACTATTGAGCTAAACATAATCATGACATGTGTCCTGATATTTGTTGAACGTCCCAAGGCCTTTTTTAAAGGTGGGTCTCGACACAAGGCCCATGATGTGTCCTTCAATTAGCATACAAAAACAATTGATAGCAGTTTTGTTCAATTTTACCAAAAATGTTCACATTGAGACACTCCTTTTTGTTTTTATGATACATTAGGAAAACATATCTACTTCAGTTGAGGTGTTACAGTAAAGTGAAGACATGAACAGCTTGAAATGTTTCAGTGTTGATTCATACTTGCCCTTTTGGTCAGTGTATACCACGTGGTTTTAATATGTGCTGTGGTTTAAGTTACATAAACCCAGTCCCATCAATTAATAGCCACACCTCATATGATAGATTCATTTTCATGTAAACACATTTTCTACAATTGTTCAGACTTTTTCTTCTCAAAAGGATTGATATTTGTTATGATATAATATATATATGACAACTATAGATTGCTACACATGAGTATTTCATGACAAATTTTGGCCCAGTTGGCTGCAGCTGTTGAATACACTGACTGCATGTCTGCAGAGGGGTAAGACTCCTCCAATGAGTGTCCTGGATATGACACTAAACAATCTGATGGTGAGGTTCCAATAATGTTGAAGCTTTGGGGAATGCAGAGTACCCCTTCATTGCTATTGCTCCTGAGGCCACTCTGGTCTGAAGTGGTAGTACCTGATAGAGTCCTGTCTATGTGTTAAATAGAACTAGATTATCTGAAATATAACTGTTAATATAAAATGGATTTGGCATTAAATAACCTACAATGGTTGATATGCCATAAAACCAAACCAAACAGTAAAGTTATTCCAAGTTCACCTGATGACAGGTGATACTGTAAATAGGGATTTTTATATTTAAAGGAAATTTAATTTCAAAACTCAAATTGTGTGGTTGAATGGTTTTTCAGTATGAGATATATATATATATATATATATATATATATATATATATAAGTTGACCGACCATAGTCGAGGACAACCTGAAAGCTCCCTTTTCAATCGCTGCTACACCAAGATGTAGGGGAGGTCACTATTTATCACCCTGGATTGCTCCATTTACTCTTGATCTGTACCTTATAATGCTGAGTGTTTAAATAAGGAGGCATCAAGTATCATTTTTTGAGTCTTTGGCATAACTCGACCTGGGGTTGAACCCCCGGTCTCCTTGACCATTGGCAAACACTCTTTTACACACACACACACACACACATATATATATATATATATATATATATATGAATAAATGATCTTACAGATTTAGTCTAGATTAATTGCAGACTGGAGGAGAACTGGTTGATAGTTGAAGAAGACTTGAAAGATGAAGTCCTCAAATACAAAACATGATTTTCTGTTGTCATTTCAAGTGATTGTAACTCTTGAAATTACATCTTTTTAAGAACTTTCAAGATAAAAAACAATAAGTATTCTGTCTAAAAGTGTAGTGGTTGTCATATACTAAATTTAACTTAGTGTGGCACAAGGCCAAAAGAATGGAGCACTCAATGAATATCAAAATCATTAATAATACTTTGCTTGCCTAGTTAACCCTTACATTGCAAAAAGTACACTGAAAATTAAACAATGCCACAGAAATGACTGAAAATATCAAACTCCTCCTCATCATCCCCTTCCAGAGACCCTTTAACATCAAGAATAGAATTACCCCCAAAATCATTAAACAAAAGACCATATGAAAAACCAAAACAATTTAATTCCTAAGGATCAACCAAAGCCTTTAATAGATCCTCTAGTGTAGAAAGTATTGGATATTAAAACTGACATTATAATTGCAAACCTCAACTTTGTAGATATATTAAATACACAATATGTCTCCGAAACAAGATCAGGAGGTGTCTTCGTGGTGTAATGGTTAAAGCAATGGACTGTGGAATCATAGTAAGCGAGTTTGTACTCCAGTTGTGTTATTACATTCACTTTTGGGCAAATACCCTTGGGAAAGGTATGAACACCCTTATCCTCCCAGCTATGGGTTAAATAGAATCACTATTGTTCTTTAAGGAGAATAACTTTGACATTAAATAACCTACAAAGGTTGATATGCCATTAAACAAAGAAACCAAACCGAAACAAGACCATCTACAAAGCATTCACATGAAATTTCTCTACTAACCTTTGTTTCATGCTTTAACAATTTGTTTAAAAACTAATGTTTACCTACAAACTATTTGCTTATAAATCCTATTAGTTATTATTATCAAAATTATTAAAAATTAGTTTGGATATAAATAACCCAAAAGGGTTGATATGCCATTGAACACCATTCAACCAACAGTCTTGTTCACCTAATAAGAATCAAACTCTTTCTTGTATAAAATTGTGTTGGTTTTTGTAGTATAAAGCTTATTGTTGTTAAAATGAATTTGGTGAGCCAAGTTCAAATCTTGACTGAGGCTGTTTGTTTTTCATACTAATGGTATTGAGAAAAATATGAAATCATGTCTTTTCTCGCCCTTAGCTATGGATAGAATAGTAGGGCAGAGTGAGCTGTAAGGGTAAAATGTTAGGGCGGGCTGGGCTTTCTGGGTAAAGTTGTAGCACAGACTGGGCTCTATGAGTAAAATGTTAAAACAGAGTGAGCTCTGTGGGTAAAATGGTTGGGCAGGCTGGGCTTTCTGGGTAAAAGGGTTGGGCAGACTGGGCTTTCTGGGTAAAAGGGTTGGGTAGTCTGGGCTTTCTGGGTAAAAGGGTTGGGCAGACTGGGCTTTCTGGGTAAAAGGGTTGGGCAGTCTGGGCTTTCTGGGTAAAAGGGTTGGGCAGTCTGGGCTTTCTGGGTAAAAGGGTTGGGCAGTCTGGGCTTTCTGGGTAAAAGGGTTGGGCAGGCTGGGCTTTCTGGGTAAAAGGGTTGGGCAGGCTGGGCTTTCTGGGTAAAAGGGTTGGGCAGTCTGGGCTTTCTGGATCAAATGGTTGGGCAGACTGGGCTTTCTGGGTAAAAGGGTTGGGCAGTCTGGGCTTTCTGGGTAAAAGGGTTGGGCAGACTGGGCTTTCTGGGTAAAAGGGTTGGGCAGACTGGGCTTTCTGGGTAAAAGGGTTGGGCAGACTGGGCTTTCTGGGTAAAAGGGTTGGGCAGTGTGCGCTTTCTGGATCAAATGGTTGGGCAGTCTGGGCTTTCTGGATCAAATGGTTGGGCAGACTGAGTTGTTTACCTTTGATGATACAGTCTTAGAAAAGGAAAACTGTATTCTGTTTAAAAAAAAAATTACCTTGTGTTGTATCGTTTATTGGAGAGGTTGGATAAATACATACTCAGTTGTCATTTAGCTTATTTTGGCACAGAAAGGCCAGAAATATGAAGCACCCAGTGAGAATTGAACTCATTAACCGTGCTTGGCTAGATTAGCTTGTTAGCCATTACACCAGATTAGGTGTTCTTAAATATTAAGTTTAGATTTCACACAGGACCACAAATCTGGGGTACCTTGTGAAAATTGAACTCATTATTTAGTGGTAATTTGTCTGTGATACTAGCTTGTTAACCATTACAACACAGTGGTGTTTGTTGATTCATTTTTTTTTTTTTATCTGAAAATCACTCCCCCATGCCATTGTTGCTGACTAGTTATTCCTGACCACTAAACAGTCACCACAATATAATTCTTCATGTGTGTATTTACCCAACCCCTCCATAATGAGGAGGATGCGATACAAGGTCAGCTTTTACGTGGTGTTTGACAGGTTTGAATTCAGAGTTTTCCTTCTCTTAGATTGGTCATTGTACCATGAGTTCAGCCTGCCCTACTATTTACCCATAGCTAGAAAGAGAATAGTTGGATGTATAATTTTCCCAAAGGCATTAGTGCTATGTGAAATGTAGACGGTCTTGTCCATGATTTGAACTTGGATCAATTTGTTCATTTTGTATGCTGATGACCATTAAACTAATAGTGCTTCTATTTCTTCTTGTAATTAGACATTGACTACTGCTCAATTGTAACTTTTTTCCCCCAGTTCAGAAAGGTTTCCCCTGTCTCTCATAAAAATTTTGTGATAGTGTTGTAGTTTATTGCATATGTACTGTGAATTTTCCTCTGCTTCCAGCTGCACATAAATTATATGAACCAGAGTTGAGGAATTAATTTTCAGCTTTGGAATTTGCACTCCCTTGATATCAGCTTGGCTGTTTTTCCTTTTGAGATTTCTTGGCTTGGTGCCAAAGCTCCTTGTGTGTCTCAGAGGAATTTTGCCTTTGGAAAAAGCAATAAAATTTTAAGAAATAATTTTTTTTTTTATTTGCTGCTTGCTAGTCTGGCTTCATTTTCTGCATCTTGAACATCTGAGGGGATGAAATTGAAGACAAAAAAATAATGTCAGTTCTGAAGAGATAATGAATAATTCTACTGAATGTATAAAAAAAACCCTCTTACAGTTCACATATATAAAGTACAAAATGCATCCATACACACACCAGCCCAGTCGGCTGGGGCTGTAGAATACACTGACTGCATCTATGTAGACAAGTAAGACCCCTCCAATAAGTGTCCTGAATATGATGCTAAACCTCCAGTCCTGATGCTTTGAGGAATGTGAAGTACCTCTTCATTGCCATTACTCTCAGGTCCACTCTGACCTTGAGTGGTGGTACCTGATAGGGTCCCATTTATGGGTCAAATAGAACTATTTGACCATCTAAATAAGTGCAAATAACTGATGTTCAATTGAATTGTTAGTATTAAAAACAATACTTGAAACCATTTAACTGTGCAAAAATTGAATTGTTGGTGTTACATAACAATGCTTGAAACCCTTGAACTGTGTAGAAGCAAACTATTAGTATTGAATAGAATTAATAATGTTAGAAATATTTGAAACCCTTTAACTGTGTGCAAACAAATGAACTCTGGTTCATTTAAAAATGTTATGTACAAACTATGCATTTATGAATCATATTTACAATATATATGTATAAACAGATTTGGCATTAAATAACCTACAATGTTTGATATGCCCTAAAACCCAGCCAAACACACATAC
This sequence comes from Sepioteuthis lessoniana, assembly GCA_963585895.1. Taxonomy (NCBI): domain Eukaryota; kingdom Metazoa; phylum Mollusca; class Cephalopoda; order Myopsida; family Loliginidae; genus Sepioteuthis; species Sepioteuthis lessoniana. Next base: position 17,253,165 of record OY757940.1, on the reverse strand, counting down.
ACAAACGTGTATATATATATATATATATATATATATATATATATATATATGACACTATAAGCTCTTTTGCCCCTGAATGTACATATTTTGGTCCAATAATTCACATGCATATTAGTGTGAGCATGTCTATAGTAGCATGTATGTGTATAGGTAAAGCATATATATATATATGCATCTGAGGGTGAGGGTATCTGGATAAGTATGTATGCATACGGGTATAGTATATATGTATGAGATGAATTTAAAAAGTAACGGGACTAGTGTCACAAACAATTTATTTTAATCCCCCCCCCAAAAAAAAACTACATGGTTGCCACTTCAAAGTAATCTCCCTTGAGTCTAATGCATTTTCCCATCCTTTTCTGCCATTCTTCTCTGAACTGCTGGAAGCATTCTTCTGGTATGCCCTTCAGTTTTGTCATTTCAGCCCTCTTGATGACCTTTGTTTCAGCTTCTTCTAAATAGATCCCCTTGATGATTCTCTTGAGCTTGAGAAAAAGAAAAACAATCAAGAGCAAGATTAGTTGAATAGGGAGGTTGTTTCAGTATGGTGATGTTCCTCTCGGCCAAGAACTGCCAGATCTTCAGCACCACCAGTCTCATTACTTTTCAGACATACCCAAATCTTCTGTGATAATCTTTTCTATTTAGTTGAATTTCAATCATTCTGTCAACCAACAATCACCACACATCACCTACCTTATCCACTCAATGTTGACCTCAGTCTTGCTTGTTGAAAGCCTCCCACTCCTGGAGTGATCTTTCACTTCCTCATGCTCCTCTTGTGCCAATCAAAAACATGTGTGCATGACATGGTGTTATTTCCTGTGGTATTTAAACAAAGATTGGGTGGTAGGAAAACAAACTTCTACTTGAAACTGTTCCTGGTGTTAGCCAATGTGTAAACAGTAACAATGCTTAGCTTACGACTCCGTTTACTGTACACTGGAAACAACAGTACTCTCATTCTTTCTTTTTCCCTAGAACATGGGTTTAGCCTTCACGAGTCCGAAGGATCAACTGACTTGAAACCAAAATTCAGCCCTTTTTATCCTTCCTTGGTCTTTGGCAAGAAACTGAAATATCTCACTTGTCTTATTCTGACCGATTACGCATGTGCTGTGTCATTTCAACATTGATTTGCCGACATTTGCCTTGCAGGTCTATGATGGCTACAAGTGCATGTACAAACAATTTGCTTTCTCTTATTTTGGCGATCTTTGTCTCTACCACATCTCCGTACACTTGTTGAAGTATTTCAAGTACTTTTCATATTTACCAACCCCTCAACTCGGGCAGGATATGACTCAAGGTCAATTTTTTAAGCGGAGTTTAACAGGTTTGAATTCAGAGTTTTCCTTCTCCTAGACTAGTTACCTTACCAAGGATGAAGAACCTAGTCTGCCCTACTATTTACCCATAGCTGGAGGGAGAATAATTGGATTCATACCTTTCCCAAGAGTATTAGTGCTATGTGAAATGCAATCAGTCTCGTCCAGGATTTGAACTTGTGTCGCCGTATCCATTTCCTACAACGATAACCATTACACCATGGGCAGTATTTCAAGTATTTATGATAGAATTTTCCTCCAAGTGAAGAAAATTTTTAGGTTTATTCATTCTGTAGTGCTCATTGCTGAACAACCTGAAAAAGAAGTATAAACAAAATCATATAAAAAAAATGCAATGGTTGCAGAAAGCTAAGATTACAATTATATATACTCAGACATTGTTTGTATATACATGTTGTGTGAGTGTATTTGTATGGGTAAGTGTGTGGGCATAGGTGTAATGTATATGTATGTGTGTAAATGGAAGTGACCGTGGTGTAATGGTTATCGTTGTAGGAAATGGACACGCCGACTCGAGTTCAAATCCTGGACTAGACTGATTGCATTTCACATAGCACTAATACCCTTGGGAAAGGTATGAATCCAATTATTCTCCCTCCAGCTATGGGTAAAATAGTAGGGCAGACTAGGTTCTTCAGCCTTGGTGAGGTGACTAGTCTAGGAGAAGGAAAACTCTAAATTCAAACCTGTTAAACTCCACTTAAAAATTGACCTTGTGTCATATCCTGCCCAAGCAGAGGGGTTGGTAAATATGGTAAATGGATGTGTGTGTATAGTAGTATGAAAAGGATAGCTAAGCAAGTTAGAAAGATCAGCAAATTTTAATAAATAATAAAAGAAAAGAATTTCTTGATGGGAATGAAAGGGTTAGTTTTTTAATGTACATAAAGCCTTTGACACTAGTACAGTCAGAGATGAGCAAACAAAGATATTTTTTAAGGTGTTTTAGTTCAGGAAGGTCTAAACTGGGGAAGTGGTTTACTTTTCTGGAAGGCAGGGCCCTGTATATTCAAGGGAGCAACCAAGAGTTGGACAGAGTAATAGCTGTTGGACTGGGATGCTGGGTTGAGCAGGGGTCTCTCCTCTGCTCACTATCTGTTATAGTTAGTCACAAGAAGAGTCAAGTGTTGAAACAGTTTGAATTTAGAGAAGTTAGCCATACTGGGTCGCCAAGTCCAGTGACAGTCAAATAAGCCAGAGTTGGTAATTGGCCATTAGACATAAAATGAGGTAAAAACTTGCTAGTTCTCAAATGTTTGTCCACCATCCTGGAGAGTGATAAGTATAATCTACACACTTAGGTTGAAAAACAAAGTTCTCCTGACCCAACCCTCGATTGCTTGAAGAGTGAATAAAATGACAAGAATTTTCTGGAATGCATTTAGTTTCTTATTTTCCTTGTAAAACTGATCTGTGGTTTATAGAGTTTTGATCAAAACAAAATGTGGGATTGCGGTCATTTTAAACACAAAACTGGATGAACCATGGATGATATTGACATATATAATTAGAAGGATTGAGAGTGTATTATACCTATTTACCAACCCCTCCAGTTGGGCAGGATATGACACAAGGTCAATTTTTAAGCAGAGTTTAACAGGTCTGAATTCAGAGTTTTCCTTCTCCTAGACTAGTTGTCTCACTAAGGCTGAAGAACCCAGTCTGCCCTACTATTTACTCATAGCTGGAGGAAGAATAATTGGATTCATACCTTTCCCAAGAATATTATTGTTGAAAAAGATGGACATAGCAAAGTCCTGGATAAGGTTATTTGACCAGTTCAAAATGATTTTTATTTAGTATATTACAGAGAAATGGAAATGTTCATTAGTGAGTTTATTTATTTTGTTTTAATGTATAAAAAAAAAAAATCTATAGAAATGTAGTACTTATCTTCACCAACCAAATAAGAGTAAGTTTCAGTCATTTGCTTTGTATTTTTTTTTCGACTGAACAGTTCTCAAAATTAAAAATCAGCAATTGGTCATAAATAAAATACAAACTAAAAAAAACAACATAAAAATAAATAATAATGGTAATTGTTGGAATGATAATGACTTATCAAAATTATACATTATTTTATAGCAACGAAACAAGGAATTTAATAATCTGAACAATTGTTGGAATGTAAAATACAATAAATTATCTTTCTTATTAGTCAATTTAAAAAAAAGAAAAGAATTCAGCCTTATCAACTTTGTAAGATTCTTAATTATTACTTTTCCCTCAATTGGTATTTCTGGCTGGTTTACTAATGACCTTGAGTTAATCAGTGACCCTAATTAGCATATCCCATGATTTATACAGTTAATTTGTATGTTCATTCCTCTCTAGTAATGCTGTTTTCTTGTTCGTTATGCAAATTAAGGTTCTGTTGCTAAGCAAATAAATTAATGCAACCAGAAATGGGTGATAGGATGTTCTATATCCTTCTTGATAAAAAAAACAAAAAAGAAGATTTTTTAAATATCAAAAAAGAAAAAAAAAGTAATGCTTACTTTTTAAATGTTGTGTATATGATTAAAATTCACTCAACAATCAGAAGAGAACCTGGTTTTCCCAAAAGATATTTTAGTGTATATTCACATAACCCTGAACCGGACATTGGCCTAGGGGTTAGAGTGTTCGCCAATGGCCTGGGAGACCTGGGTTCAATCCCAGGTCGAGTCATACCAAAGACTCAAAAAATGGTACTTGATGCTTCCTTGCTTAGCACTCAGCATTATAAGGTACGGATCAAGGGTAAAGTAGAGCAATCCAGGAAAGGAGTAGCGCCCTCCCCTACACATTGGTGTAGTAGCTATCGAAAAGGGAGCCTTCGGGTTACCCTCGACTATGGTCGCCAACAACAACATGTATGTATATATATATATATATATATATATATATATATATATATATGTAAAAAAAGTAAAGATGGTGATTGTAGTTGAGGGTGACCCGAAGGCTCCCTTTTCATTAGCTCTACACTTTTCCTTTCTCCATTTGAATCTTGATTCATCCCTTATAATGCTTAGTGTGAAGCAAGGCGGCATCAAATACCATTTTTTGAGTCTTTGGTATGACTCAACCTGGGATTGAACTCCAGTCTCCCAGGGCATTGGCGAATACTTTACCCGAGTGTGTATGTGTATATGCATAATATATGTGTGCCTGAGTGTGTATATATGTTTGTGTGTGTGTGTATATATATATATATTGTAAACTTGTTGGTATTTTTGCAAAGTTGGTCAAAGAAACAAAGAGATGATGAAGGCAGTAGAAGAAGGAAACTTTTATAAAAATTTGCTGGAAACTTTTGCATCCACCTTATATGATGGAATATACAAATAAGCTAAAAGGTATTGTAAAGCTATATGAAACGAGGGAAAATTCTTGGATGACTGAGTAATAATGCTATGAATTTCTGTGAATAATTGTTTTTGTCAAAAAATGTTACTGGAAACTTTTACACAAATTGAATTGGAGGAATCAAGAATTTACCAAAAAGGTCATAGAAAACCAGGGTAACTATTTTGATGACTGAGTAATGATGCTATGAATTTCTCTAAATGAGGTTTTGTTAAAAATGTTTGAAACTTTTGCACTAATTGAATAGGAGGAATAAAGAATTTAATAAAAAAAGGTCATAGAAAAGCAGGCTAACTATTTTGATGATTGAATAATGATGTTGAAAACCAAGAAAAATGTTTGAATTCACTTGCTTCAAATGTTACATATTTTCAGTTTTGATTTGCTTTGAATTGGATAAAGTTTCAGTTGGTAATCAGCATTTTCAAATGTTGCTATAGCAACTGAGAAGTCAGTGTGTACTAATGAGGGAAACATGAGAATGTCAGTAAAGTTTTAAGATTTCATTTAAACATGCGCAGGTCTATAAAAAATAGCCAAAAGAAAGAAAGAAAAAAGAAATTACAGCAGCCATATTAAGATCTAACAATATATTACTAATTGCAAAGAGTTTGCCTATCCTCTGTTGACAGCCAAATGACTTGATCTTGGAGCTATCAGTGTTGTATATGTACTTGTTGGATCCAAAGGAAGGTTTTAATGCAAAATAACTGTTGGAAAGATCACTCCTATCAAGAGGGTATCTTAATAATCAGCAGGAAGCCATGTTGCTGCAAGATGAAACTAACTATACAGTTATTAAATTTCAAAGCTGCAAAAGGAGAAAAAAAATCTGAATTATCTAAAATTGATTAAACATTACTAGTTAGATTTATGAGGCCAAATTGAATATTTCATATTTATAGGGTCACATTCTATATTTTATGTTTATAGGGTCACATTGTATATTTTATAAAAGTTTGAGAGGCAGAATATGACAAAAAGAAATAATGCCAGGTTTAAACTAAAAGAAAAAGTTAGTGACCATAGTTGAGGGCGACCAGAAGGTTCCCTTTTCAATAGCTACTACACCAAGTTGTAGGGGAGGGTGCTACACTTTTCCCTGGATGGCTCCACTTTACCCTTGATACATACCTTATATTGCTGAGTGCTAAGCAATGAGGTATCAAGTACCATTTTTAAAGTTTTTGGTATGACTTGACCTGGGATTGAACCCAGGTCTCTTGGACTATCGGCGAACACTCTATCCACTACAAAGTATGAACCAAAATGACAGATTGTAAGAAGGTGGAACATTTACAGATGAGTAGTGTTGGTGGTTCATGTTTTAGATTTGTTTTTTCTCAAGTTTTACAAATTCATCTGGAAGAAGTTTGAATAATCCAATTTGTGATAGACAATAAACACAAACAACAAAATAAGATTAATGAGATGATGAAACTGATTTTTAAAATCTTATTCTAAAGAATTGCATCAAAGTTTGAGGGGTTAATTGTTAGAACAGATTTCAAATACTCATCAGATAAATTAGCGAGAAGTTTTCAGCATGAAGGAAATACATGCGGAACCACCTTTCCTGTGTGATTACGTAACATATGGTTACTGTAAACGCGTAATATCAACTGCCGAAAGTAAACACTTTTTTTTTTTTTTTTAGAATCACAAACTGCACACTAAAAATGAAGTTTAACGTCCAATGTAGTCTCTGCTCTTAATTGATCTGATATATATATATATATATATATATATATATATATAATTCTCTTATAACCCTGTCCAGTAGCAAAAGCTGCTTGGTAGTGCCAGGAGTGGCATTACCGCCTTGAGCTACCAAAACTGTGTTATCACCCCTGGTTGGTGGCTGATGAGGACATGGTATCGCATGTGCTTTCACATGTTGCATGATGAAAAAAAAAAAATTTTGAATTTGGTAAATATTTATCTGTACACAAGTTGCTTCAAAAACCAATACAAATCTGATGTAACCCTGTTATTGAGGGTTAGAATATTCAGACTGCTTCTTGTGCGGAAGTGGGTAAGACAGTAAACTGTATCCAGTGTTAAGGCTCTAAGGATTGTGGAGTCACTCCTTCATTATCATTTCAGCCAAATCCAATTCAACCCAAAGTTGTAAGACTTGTAAGGATCTCATTTATGGGTCAAATAGATCTATTTGAAAATTATTAGTATTAGATAAGAATACTTAAAATCATATAACTGTGTGCAAATTAGGGTATTAAATAATCCATCAGGGGTTGATATGCCATTAAACAAATAGACCAAATCAAACAAATCTGCTGAAGTTTAAAACTTGAGGATTATTAGAATAGACATCAAATGCTCATTGAATAAATTTGCTTCTTATTTTGATTTGACATAATTAAATTTGGAAAATAAATGTTCATATAAGTTGTACCAAAAATTGATACAAATCCACAAATAGCTCAGATTTGCAAAAATTTATGATATTGGATTAGATTTTTTTGTCTTTTTTATATGTATAAAATTTTCATGCATCAGGTGTTGTTTAGTAGACTGAACAACCCACATTTACTGTTTGACAGTGTTTTTTTTGGGGGGGGAAAACTACAGAGGCTGGCTGAATAATTTCTTGAGTTTTGAATATAAGTAATAAAGGTAACATAGATCCTATTCAAAATTTAATTTTACTTTAAGAAAGAACAATATTTGCCATTTTGTATTGTAATAACTTGGTTTTAAAAATTATATTGTCCAAATTCTTGCCCTCACATGCTATACACTCCTGAAGCTTCACAGAGCTTGCTTAGTCGTTGTCTCTGGTATCCCAGCAGTTTCATGACAAAACCTTTCAGTTGGTCAGTTGTCTGCAGCATAGACTTAAAGGCTTGAGCCCTCAGGTATGCCTAGAGAAAGTAATCACAAGTGGATAGATCTTTTGAATGAGCTGTTGTTATGTTTAAAGGCTTGAGCCTTCATGTACCCCAGAGAAAGTAATCACAAGTGGATAGATCTTTTGAATGAGCTGTTGTTATGTTTAAAGGCTTGAGCCTTCCTGTACCCCAGAGAAAGTAATCACAAGTGGATAGATCTTTTGAATGAGCTGTTGTTATGTTTAAAGGCTT